>JAJEKV010000040.1:3181830-3931653 GCA_021234155.1 Isoetes taiwanensis
GGTGCGGTAACTTGCTCCTAGGGTAATTTCGGCCATTCCGACGATTTGGCAGGTCTATCTACATTCCTGAGCATCCTGCCCGAACGACAAAACAAGGCGGTTTTACAAGGTCGACATCGATCACCAAGGTTTGACAAGTTCTCCTGACCGACCGAATCTTTTTGGACCTTCCCGGAAGAGGGGCCCCCGAATCCGAGGATCCAAATCCACGGATAGGGGAACCTGCCCCTGGAGGGTGGTCATTAGCGCAGGCAGCGCCCCGGGAGCGCCGCCGTGAAGGGTCGCCGAACTTTTTGATCCCCGGCCCGGGTCCCACTCCCCTCTTGTGAGGGATCCCCCGCAAGTCCCGCCCTCGCTGATTTGGGGAAGGTGCCAGCCTCTGCTGTCTCCGCAACCCGCCCCCCCGACCGCTCTAATGCTAACCCTTTGACCTAGACCTTCTCCTCGGCACCTCAAAAATTGGGCTGCAGGCTGGAGATGAATTAGGACTTACCGGTAAACCGGACTTTATTTTCGTCGTAATGCATTAATTGCGAATTTACTGGGTCGTCTTGCCAGTGCTCTCGAATTTCTTACTTGCTACATCGGGGGAGGAGGAAAGGCCCAAACTCCGCCTCCGCCGCCTCTTGTTCACAGATTCTCCTATTGCCGCCACAAAGTCCTTATGCAATGTATCAGACTCTACTTCAAAACGTGAAAACCCTTTCTAGGAGCCTCGCAACCCACAGGTTTACGCCGAGGTCTTCCTTGTCGATTCGCCGACCTTGCGCCGTCTTGAAGTGGGGTTGGTACACGCCGTAGCTGACTCCTAAAATTCTCCCAGGCCGGGGTTGCCCCAATTTCTCTCCTGCCTTGGGACTATTACACCTCCGGCCCCATCATGATTCCATCACAATGGGACTCGTAATCACGACATTGCCCTCGGGATTCAAGTTCCGCGGGCTTAAGACCACCAACTCCAAGAAGCCAAAGTAGCTCACTTCCATCACACTCTGAGTCAATTGGCCTGATGCATGCTGGATACCGGCCGCGGGAGGGCGGAGTGTTTCCTTCTTTTTCGAAAACCGAATCGCGGTAACTTGCTCCCTAGGGTAATTTCGGCCATTCCTGACGATTTGGGTGGTCTATTTGCCATTCCGAGCATGCCCTGCGTCTCGAACGACAAAAACAAGGCGGTTTCTGGCAAGGCCTAATATCGATCACGCTTTGACAAGTTCTCCTAATCGATCTGGAATCTTTTGGACCTTTCCCAAGAGGGGCTCCCTCGGCAATCCGAGGATCCAATAACGGGCTTGATAGGGGAACCGCCCGGAGGGTGGTTAGCTGCGGTACCGGGAGCGCCGCCAGAAGGGTCTGCGGAACTTTTTTGGATCCCGGCCAAGTCCGGGTCTCCCCTCTTGTGAGGGATCCCCGCAAGGTCCCTCCTCCCTTGACTTTGGGAAGGGTGCCAGCAAGTTGCCCGCAATCCGCCGCCCCGACCGCTCTAATGCTAACCCTTTGACCTAGACCTTCTCCTAAAAAATTCAAAATTGGGCCGCAGCCGGAGATGAATTTAGGGATCCCGGGCAAAACCGAATTTATTTTCGCAAGTAATGCATTAATTCATGAATTTAATAATGTCTTGCCATCGCGTAAAGCGCCTCCCGACTTTCTACTTGCCACACGGGAGAGGAAAGGCCCAAACTCCGCCTCCGCCGGGCCTCTTGCTCAGATTTCTACCGGGCCGCTTCTGGCCAGTCCCAAGTGCACGATCAGGGACTCCTCAAAACGTAAACCCTTTCTAGAGCCCGGCAACAAATTAATTGCCGCGGGAGGTCACATTCATATGGACTCTTGAAGTGAGTTATGTTGACGCCAGAGCGCTGACTTTAAAATCCTGAATATCTCTAAATTTCCTCTCCCCAATTCCCCGAACCTCGGTGAGAGACGCCGCTGAACCCTCAAGCCGCGGTCCAAAACCCTTAGCAAGAATTCATGAAGAGGTTTAAACCATATATGAAGTTGTATGTGATCATGCACTCCAGAGAATATGGCAAATCAAAGAAGCTCTTCTTGCAGCTTTGCATGGATCAGAGGTCAGGCATGCCTTGTGTAGATTGTATGCGTAAGAGCAACCTCGGTGAGCCATATGTTTGCACCGCCAGTACAGCCATGATCAAGGATTGGCAAGCTTGATTTAGTATGAAAGTATGCAAGTGAAGCTCAATGGTGCACAAGTCCGGTTTATTAAAGTGGATAGATAAACAAGGATGGAGAGAAATCTAAGTGGATAGATAAAGAAGGATAGATAAAATACATAAGTAATCATTGCCAACTAGTGCTCCATTATTATCCCGCCCGTGATGTGTGGGTTTCATTGGAAGCAATACCCCCAAGAATCATTGGCATCCGAAGTTGCCTCCTCCCCCATCCATTATTTCCATTTGATGCAATTCCCCAACTATCATTCTCACCGATTCCTTGTTATCCAGATCATTGTTACCAATAGCATCATGTTGATTTCCTCCCCCATCGATATTCACAGAAAGTTTCAATGATGTTCAATGCTTTAAAATCTCATCTAAAAGGGCCACCCGTGAGTTTATTCTATGCATTCTACCTAAAAGACTCCATCTCTATGCCGGTAATGGTTTGATTCCTTTTATATGTAGTTTACGAAGGAAGATGCAATGCATACTTATGCAGAGATGTTTTGCAGTACGCTTAACAAACCTGCTTCGCCGACGTTGGAGTTGTTAATCGCCAGGTAGTTCCTCCCCGTAATATAAAATGATCAAGATTTTTGACTAATGTGGCTTTGAAAATTAATGCCAAGGTAACTCACTTGGTACCCCCATAATGGCTCCCCTGCTCATTGAACCGGCGACTTACTTTCTAAACCGAGTGGAGGATATAATACATGTTATCGATGGAATTTCGTCGTGGTCTTCCAAAGGTCTCCGTGGAGCCAACTATATCTTTTGGAATGGATGTGTCACATGGAGCCCCATTCTCGCCAATTCACCATCAATTGCAATTGTAAGATTGAACCGCGGTGTGCACTTGACATTTCAAATTTCAATTCATTACATTCCTATTTTAACTTGCGCGCAAGTTTCTACAGATTGGCCAACGATATCCCAGCTTTGTCGCGACGGTCAAAACACAATCAATTTAAAAATGTGAAACTATGAATGCGCTTGTACTTAAGAACCTTCTCGGGGCATGATTGGCGTAAGTAACATAAATAACTTTTTCAATCTGATATTGGAAAGGATAATTAACTTTTTGTTTGTGGGTGTGGAATTGTTGAAAGGGTTTGCAGTGCCCAGCAAGTATCTAACAAAACAGCTTGCCTCCACAAAATTGTTGTATTCGTGTTCCTACCCCTTTATGGCTATGTATAGTTCTCTCCCAAATTTTCAAAGTTCAATTTTAATAAATTTTATTGTATTGTGGACTTCAGGGATGGTGTCAATAATCCCGCTTTGTAAGTGTTCTTAATGTAGGGTTGGCAAAGAATAATGAAGGTGTGCGATGTTGGTTTAAGAAATCGATTTTGAAATGTTTAATAAATTGATTTTTGCGTGAGATGTTTAAAGGGCACGCCGCTTAACACAAAGACGTTTATATAGACGCCGCTTAACGACTATGACAGACGCCGAAAGATAAAAATTTGACGACGCCGCTCAACGACGGCCTTTTTTATCACAAAATGCCGGAGGTTTTGGTTCAACGGAGGAACATCTTTTTCTCAAGAATTTTTGGCGCCGGATCATCCTTAAATGTCCTTTCCAAGCTTCAAGCAAGCATCCAAAGGTTTTTGGTCAATCAACTCTATTTTGAATTAGGCTTGTTGTTTGATAGCTTTTTAGGGCTTTGTTTTTTAGTTTGTTTTCAATCCATCCCATTTCTATCCCTCCGAAAGCGTTTTCTTCAACCATTTCATTTTATTAGTATGAATCGGATCCTCCTTCTTCCTTTTCCAATGATCTTCCAATCAGGCATTTCCTTCTATCCTTCTTCCCAATCTTCTATTCATTTTCTTCTTCTTCTTCTTCACCACTTTCTCATTCTATTCCTCCCTCTTTCTTTCCTATCTCCCTCCTCCTTCCTCTTCTTTCTTCTTCTTTTCTTTCTTCTTCTTCCTCCTCCCTCCTTCTTCTTCCCTTCTTCCTTCTCCTTCCCCTTCCCTCCCTTCTTCTTCCTCTTCTATTTTTTTTTCCATGGAAGAAGGATCGCCGCTGAAAGACTAGGCCCATTCTTCCTATTTTTATTACAAGAAGGGACGCCGCTGGAAAGACGAGGCCCCTTTTTTATGTTCTTTTTTTTTTTTTCATTTTTTACATGTCAATATATAGTTCTTTTTAATTAACAATGTAAATAGTTTTAATGTCAATGATCTTTTTCAATGAATCGCCTTTTTTTTTTTTTTTTTTTTTTTATTTCTTTATTTATGTAAGTTTTCTAATTATTGAATGCCTTTATTTTTTTGCATGTACACTAATAACAAAATGCGCCCAGCTTTGGAAATCGATTTTCATACCGAAGACATTCTAGGTAAGAATTTGAGTTTGAGTAGGAGAATAAAATTTTAATGTTTTATTTAGGTTAAAAAAAAACTTGGGGAGACTTGGACAGGGCATGGTCCATCCACCTTTGAGTGGAGAAGACTAGGTGTTCCGTCCAAGCTCACCGCTTACTCTTGTAATTTTATTGATTAATGTATTTAGTTTAGAAAAAATTGGGGAGACTTGGACAGGCATGGTCGGCCCACTTTTGGAGTGGAGAAGACTGGGTGTTCCCGGTCCAAGCTCACCGCTTACTCTTGTAATTTTATTGATTAATGTATTTAGTTTAGAAAAATTTGGGGAGACTTGGACAGGGGCATGGTCGGTTCACTTTGAGTGGAGAAGACTAGGTGTTCCGGGTCCAAGCTCACCGCCTACTTTGTTTATTTTTTTTTAATATATCAATAAATAGAAATCTTACGGATTGGACAAGGGCAGGTTTTTGAAAAATTGTATTATTGATTTTCGGGTTTCTAGTTAAGAATGTTGTTTTTTAAAGATGTTAGATGTCAAAGAAACACCATGTGGAGTGGTTAAGAGCAAGAAAAAATTTAAATAGTTGGTTTTAAAAAAAAAAAATTAAAAGGGAAACTAACTCTTAAGAAAGTAGGTAAAGATTCATAATGAAGGTTTGAAAAAAAAGTCACAAAGCAAGATTAATGAATCTAAATTGGTTTGTAGGTATGGCCCCGAATCGTGAAGACATTGAATGATTAGTGAGATTAGACGATGGTCATAAATGAGATATGTGCAACGAAAAGTCCCGAATGGAGATGCAAACGGGTCAACGTGGTTCCACCATTTTGTCGGATTATGTGAAAAGGAAGTGCCAATTTGAGTTAGCACAAAATGGCCGTGTCAAGAAGAAATGTTGACTCTCTCCTTGACACACATGTAAAGCCAATGATTGGAAACCCCATGGATGAATCAAGACATGTTTGAAGCATTCAAAGTGCAGCTTAAAAGTCCCAATGCCGAAGGCTCGTGGTCAAGGAATGGGTAGCTTCATGGAATTCCTCAAAGAAGCTTAATGCTTGATCACAAGAACATCATGCGATGATCTCAATGCACGCCGGGCTTGAGGTAATTAAAAATGCTTTGCATCGGGGAAGCTCTAGTGGAGCAGGCCTAGCAAGCCCCACTTTTTTTTTGGAGAATCACATGAACACATCAATCTTTGTTGATCCCATGCCCGGTAGAGGCCGTGGGATGTGATACAATTTATTGAGGGAGAAACCAACACATCGCATCGACAAATCAAAATCAACTAACACAACACTTCCAAGATGATGAGCTATACAGCTGGATGGGTTTTCAAGGGCAAAGATAGGGCGTAGACGCATGAGATGGCTCAAAGATACACACGCTCAAGAGCCCGATCCCGCTTTGGCTACATCCATTGGACTTGCATATGAAGTTGCTAGCTCTAGTGGGGATACCATAGGGCCAATGGTGATTCTACACCTTTCATGAATGGAGAGACACTTGCACACCCTTGTTTGACTATTTACCCAATAACTTGTCACGCTTTTAGAAGATGGTCAAATGCAATTGCTAGAGCCAAGAAGAACCGACAAACACATAGGCTGAACTTAGGAGCAAAATGCGAAGTTGTATATCAAGATGTTCCGTAGATAGCTCTTGCCCCAGCGTAAGTCGCTGAGATCCACAAAGGCCACTTCACTCACACAAAAAGCTTAATTGCAAGAGAGTCAAATTACATTTTGATGATGAGTACCAAAATGTGTGGGTGGGCATTGGTGATTGGGACAATGCAATTCATTTTTACGCTAAAGAGCCGCCGCCCCTTGTTGAAGTGTTCAGTACTTACTTTCTGGATGGACAAGCAAAATATCCATGGTTAGAGGAAACTGGGTTTGAGAAATCAAAGGATGATGATCGTGTATGGGGACACAAATTCATGATGTCTATGCATTGGGATATATTTATGAGATGCTTCGATTTCGTGTGCTTGCGCTATCTAATGGAGGGTTTAATAATAACAACAATGCCCAATGGATTAATCCAACCCATATGTACCAACGACGCCTTGACAAGCTGGAGGAGCAAAACAAGAATGATGTGCCTACGGAAGACGATTCTCATCACGCACCCAAAGCTCAAGTTGTTGAAGCCTTACAAAGTGTTGGAATATCTTCACCATGGTTGTGAGACAAAGACGACACATGAAGTGCATGGATGCCTTTGAGATGTCAAAATTGTTGTTGTCACAACTCAAATAATGAATACAATATTGTATATCTTGCCATGTTTAAGAGTATTAAATTTTTTAATTGTCTAATAACCAAATATATAAAGACACTTTTAATTATTCAAATCCCAATGTTTTGTAATGAACTTCCCATGTTGCTAACATTTGTTATGCTTCCTACTATGTTATTCATCGCACTCCATATAAATAACTTGTAAGTTTTTTTACATGTCCAAAGAACCATGGATGCTGCACGATGGCATATCTATTGTTCACAACTTTTACTTCGCGGGCTTGGTAGCCTTTACGGATGTACTCTAAACCCAAAAAGGCCTTTAAGAGGCGGTTGGTCGCTCGGGCTTAGTTTCACCACCGCCACCTCCACCATTGTGTGGATTTGGTATGGATTTTTTCTAGGATAAAATGTTAACCATTTATTTTAACGCTTTAATGTTTTAAATGTGAAGGTAAATGCGTTGCGCCCTTCTTTTCCTATGCATACCGTTCATCGCCGTGGTTATGTATGATCTTCTTCATCACCACCGGCCGGAAGAGATCTTAAAAGGACTCCTCGCATCCAAAGAGAAGACGAAGAGCAGGAACCCGAAGATATCAACGCAGGCGATAACCGGCGATAGGTGGAATGCCTTGCATTCCGGATGTCGCCCGCAGAATGGAGATTGCTACCAGCCGTGTCAATAAAGTAGGCGAGGCCCCGGGCGCCTATGACCTCCACGCCATAGCTCATACACTCCTTCGTAATTCAATCTGGGGTCGCTCCCTCGAAAGCACGCAGGAGAATGAACCTCCCACGGCGGAGCTTTAACCGCCGCCCACGCTTGAGTGGACTGCAATCCTCTCCCTTTCCCTAAAGGCAGCGATCGCACCACCCGCATCACCCTCCACGGAAGGCATCTCTCTTCAATATGAGTGAGTTCATCTGAATTATGCCCTTTTTGTTCACTAACACATATTCATATGTTAGTCGTATGTTGAGTGTAGTAGCAAGAAGGTGCCACAAAGCCACGCAGATGTGATGCACAATTTTGGAAGATGGCTAATAATGTCACAAATAGCTTTGCCATAACGCCCACAAGGGTGAAATGGAACCCCGGAGCCTATGATGAGGAAAAAGAGAGGATCAGAGATTTAGAAGGTAATATCCCTTGTGCCAAGTCGAGAGATTCATGGAGGGAGCTTTGTTCAAAGCAGTGGTAAACATGTTAAATCCACTGTGGTATTAGTCTTTCGCTCTTCATTATAACCTCATTGTACTCATTTTATTTATATTTTGCGAGGTAATCGCATATGCTACCGAAAAGCTCTGCCAAAGCTAGGTGAGTCCCGGGATAGGGGAGGGGCGGGTACACTTATCCGTTTGACTAATGAGGCATTTCAAGTACATCATCCTCCCATGAGTCGACATAATTAGATGATGCCATGTGGACTAAGTCCCTTGTATTGCATTGTAGTGTTTTAAGGCCAACATATTATCAAAGAAAGGGAAGCTAGAACAAAGGCAGCCACCGGACGCTGCAGGTAACGACGGCAAGTGGCGCCATAGTGCCAATAAGACTGGTCTGGCTTGGTGGCTTTCCTCGATAAGTTTTTGTAAGTATATAAATTTGGTTTTATAATGTAGGTTCTCTCGGCCAGAACACTAACATTAGTTTGGTGCTCATTCTCACTAGGGCGCCATTTGCCGGTCGCCTCGCCGCTAAAGATGAACGCCAAAGGGGGCCTTCAAACAAGGCAACATACATCAACGCCATCACCGCTAAAGCGGAAAGGGGATGAAGTGTGTATCATTCATTAGATAATTATTTGTGACTACAATGAACTAATTGTTACGGCTACAATATAATGCGTAAAATGAAGACGAAGCCAATGAAGAAGAAGAAGAAGAGAGCAATAACTAAAGACTTAATATATTTTGTAATGTGCAAATTACATTGTGAAATATATTAATTGAATTCAATTTAAATTTTTATGCTTTTGTTCTTATTATTTGTGATTTTTTTTGTTATGTTAATTTTATGCTCGATTCTATTTTTTTATTCTTAGATTTATTAAACATTTAATTACATATTAAACAATAATGCTTATCTACCATTAATATAATTTAATCAATATTTGTTTTATTTTTCGAATTTTTAAATTTTAAATATTTATTCTCGATTTATTTTGTTCATATTTAATATTTATTAATACTATTAATATTATTGATAATATTAATATTAATAAATATTACTAAATATTTGTTTATATTAAATATTTGTTAATTTTGCATATGAATATTAATCGTCTGCTAAATCATATTGAATAATATTAAATAAATATTTTTTTATCAGCCTTTAATCGTCTTGAACGACGTCGTCGCTTACCGCCGCCAGAAATTGCCGCTGGAACGACGCTATCCGGGGCGCCAGCCGCCGAAAAACACGCCAGACAGGACAAAATGGAACGCCGCTGAACGACGCTTCACACGCTGCCGGGCCACGCCAACGCTAGGCAACGCCAAAACATGATGACGGTAATTTTGCCGTTGAACGACGCTGTTAAATATCGCCAACGCCGCTGAACGACGACGCTGAACGACGCCATGCTTCGTTGGCAGACGCCGCAAGCAGACAAGGAGGCTGACGTGATAAATCAGCGATATCGACAAGCCCGACGTGGCCGAATAGACGTTGCTTATCGGGACGTTATGACAATATCATCGACGTGTAACGACGCCTAGACGCCGCATAGACGCCGTATCAGGCTTTAGTTTTGTAGTGATGTTAGAAACGTAAGTATTCCATAAAGTTAGATACAATAATTATGGCCATCGTGACTAGACAGTAGATTATAATGGAAATTGAGGAAGATGGATCGCTACGACTAGATGGTAAGGTTCAAGATACATAATTCACTTCTATCGAGATCTAAAGATAAAGACTGTAAACCTTTCCAATGGAAAATATATAAAGCCCCCAATAGAATGGGTTATATGACCCAAAACTTGTGCCAACAATGGAATGCCGCTTGGACCATAAACCTTATCAAAACTCTGCTAAATAATCAACAATCCCGAGAAAACCCAGTTTTTCAAAGGTTGCAAAATTCTAAAAAGCACTACTTTTCAAAAGTTGAGTCCAGTGGTTTTGGGTTGCAAAAAGTTTAAGATAACGTAAGGAAAGGAGGGGTAAATAAATAGCACCTTTTATATGGGAAGCCACTCTTTGTAGTTCAAATTTTGTTACTAATATTACTCAAGAGCTTGAGCACATTGTAATCAGATGGTTAACATGGGAGAAGCCATATTCATCGACTTCATTTTCAAATTTGCAACCATCGGCTTAGAAACAAATGAAATGATGATCGCTTGCTTCTCTTCCATGCTGGGTTTTAGCACTGGTAGGGCGCCCAGAATTGGTATCATCAGTTCTAACATCAACCTTGCGACGCTTTTCAGGTACGAAGCCTTTGCTCTTTTCTATGACAATCCTGTGCCGGGCCTCTCCTGGAACGCTTTTGAGTGTGGTCTATCGGGCATTAGTCTAGTCTACTTGAATGGTCTCCTCCTTGCGGGCATCTTTTTGTTTCCCTATCAGCGACAAGCTCAACTCCCAAAGATCAAGCCTCTTCCCCTCACATTCCCTATAATCAGACTAAAATGCGGATCCTTAATATAACAATATACAAACCTAGCGATACCATTCTTAGCATTATAAACAAAAGCAAGCGCATGTTATTTGACACAATTAACTTCTACATTCTTTGCATCTAATATGAATCACCATGATATATAAAATATTTCCATGTCCCTTATCGATAATGAAAAATGCGGTATGCCGATGAGATGAGACATCTTGTGATGTTTGTTCTGAGGTCTTGTAGGCTACCGATAAGATGACCACCAATGTTAAAGAAATGTTCCCGGCACTTTTCTTTATCCAAGACACTAAGCACGCATGTCTCACGGAAAGAACACCGGATTTCCACCATAAGTATTGAAATGTAGGCGTTATGCATAAGGACCGGTTGTTTGAGAGTGGGTGATCTGTTTGCTAGAGGAAGCCATTCCCTATACCCTATAAAAGCACCACGAGGAGATCATTGCGGATATACAAGGCCACACTTTGATATCTTGAGAAAGAGCCATGTTATTGGCAGCTTTGGAAAAAAGAAGAAAAAGGAACCTTTACCATTGTGACAATATCACGAATGACACCACGGCTGTTTTCTCGGCCGCCAAAACCAAATCACGCACTTCATCGAAGAATGCATAGACCTCCGACTTTCTAATAATAACATATCAGAGGTAGATAACTCTTTGTATTACCTTGGTCAAATAACAAAAAAAAATATGCTCCATTTCCAAAATCAATCTTATTTTTTTTCCTTCTCACAAGAACTGTGCCCATATCCGATAACTCTGGCGTTCGGTACATATTAGGTCTGCCAACGATAGCCTGGGATAATTCTTGCATTTTCTTTCAAAGAGATGTTAAACTCAGAGTACAAGACTTGCTTATGTGGAAATCTGACAAGACAACAACCGAATGCGATTCATTATTAAAACAAGATCTAATACATTTAAGAAAATGTGGCAGCAAAACCACATTTCTACTTGATGCAAAACCAAGTTGTTTTGCAAAGATCCATACCTGCTTTAGCTCATGTAACCTTCTAACCAGGCCAAAGAAAGCATTTTTTGAGCGAAGATATGTTCTTATTCTTCATCGGATTGGCTTGTGATCCTTGCCTTACAAGTTATCGGTTGGCTTCAAGAAATAAGACGATGGAGTTCTTTACCGGTGGCCGACAGTTCTGAAATAGGAGGTTTTAGCAGTCCTGAGCATATCCTAGGGATATTCTAGCATATACCTAGGATATGCCAAAAACTCCCATAAACAAGGGGGTTTGCCCCTAGGGGGCAACTTAAAATCTCGGTTCTAAAATTTAGTTTTTTGGCCAAATGGTATGTTACTAGCGTTACTAACGGAAAGGGAGACACCCACCCCAAAACATTTTATGTAATTAGAACTAGTAAAACAAGTGGCCCAGCATTGCGAGGGCTAATGTTGGGAATGTGTTAATGACCTCCTCTCAATTTAGTGCACATACTAACAAAAATGTTGAGAACTAAGAAATTGTGTGTTGGGTTTAGTTTTGATCATCCTTTTCTAATGTGTTCAACATGGGAGAGTTGTTGTTTCATAAAGTTTGCACATTAGTAGTTTGGAACTTTCGATTATGGTATTGTATTGTATAAAAATGGTATATTTGAGGTAGTTTGAAAGTTTGAGCAGTTTCTTTTGTTCAAGTGGTCTTGTTTCTATTTTAAAATTGTTTTTGGATGGCTTTGTTTCAATGGTTCAAAAATGAGAAGGCTTTGAGATGCTAAGTTCTTAGTGCATGGATAAGACTGCATGGTGCTTTCTATTTTTTGTATGAAACGTTTTTTGATGGCGACCATGGTAGCTGGCATGGGGATTTAGGTGCAAAGAAGGTGTTGGGGTGGTCACACTCACCACCTTGGTCACCACTCACCACACGTCACCACATGCCACAAGTCACCACTTACCCTCACCACCTCACCATTATTGGTGGTATGGGAGATTGTATACCATATATGGAGGGAGATACGCACATGCACGTGCGGGGATATTTACTGCATGCATTGTGGATGGATGATGAGACATTGTGTTAAAGGCAGAGAGAAGAATGCGGGGAGACTATTTTTTGCTTGATCTAGCTATGGAGATGATGAAATCTTTGTGTTGTGCATTGCCTTGATCCGATGGATTGAGCTTGGATTGTTGTGTTGGGTTTTTTAATCCTTCTTGCAAGGTTAGGAGTTCAAAGTTCTAACACTTTTGGCGACCACCATGCTTTCGGCAGACCATTGATTGACAAGAATTTCCATTGAAAAAGGAGTTGTTACCATTGGTATTGGTGATCATCGGTGAAAAAAAGACACCATTAAGGAAGGAGCAATTTTTTGTGTGAAGGGGGATTTGCTGTAAGGATTTTTCTTGGCAAAATTTGACAAGGGGAGCATAGTTTTATGCCCAAAGAGTAAGAGGGATATCCCACCAAGCCCATCGTGGCAAGAAGGGGACGGTGAGAGTCAATCTTTGAGCTCAAAATTGCATCAAGATTCAATTCGTTTTTTCGTGATTGGGAGGCAGATCACGGGGGTCTAATTCTCGCATCCGTGAGGTTTTGATTCCAAGCACGATCTAGAAAGTAATCAATTTCATTTTTCAAATTGGAAGGGAGATTCAATTTCGTTTTTCCATTTCAAGAAACCCAAGAAGAGGCAAGATGGCTGTATTACCACCTATGGTATGGGGTTTTCGTACAATGGGATTCCAAAGTTTGATGATCCGGTGGATTGGGATCCTTTTGAAGCTATATTGTGAAGTTTGAGAGGTATCACCAAGAATGTAAGTTACCGGCTGCTGATTATTTGCTTTGGTTTCATAGTTCTTTGCAAGATTCAAGGAGGAATGGGGCAATAAACGGCAGAATACCATGACATTCGTGAATTAAAGGAAGCTTTCATTGCTAATTATCAAGAAACCCATGGTAAGGATAAGACTGCGGAAAGGTGGACAAATTTCACAAAAAAGGAGGGATGAGTCAATTAGAGAGTATAATCCAGAGGTATATTGCGGTTCTCAAAGCAGTGGTTCATTGGAAGATTGCAAGGAGGATGAAAATGGATATTCAAATAAACGAAATATTGCTCATAAGGTGAAGGGCTAAACATCCCACAACATTGCAGAAGCACAAAAGTATGCTCTCAAGGCTGAAGATAAACTTCCGGATACATTCATGAAGTTGCCCCAGAGCATAAAAGTAGGATATGCAGCCAAAGATTTCTAAGCTTAATTGGTGAGTAGCCAAGGAGGTTCCTACTGTTACTTGTGAGTATTGTGGGTCTATTGAACATTACGGCACTATATGGATTGCTGAAATTCTGCTCAAGATGCCAAATCAAGGGCCATAATGTTCAAGAATGTAGGAGAAGAGATTCTTTCGAGAGGGCCATCCCGGATTTGCCGTTATGCAACACCACCTATTCCCTATTCAACCAATCTTGCAGCACCTATCATACCACAAGTTCCAATGATGCCACAAAGCTCAAATTGCCCAACAAGCTCCAATGAGTTCCACACAAATGGTGCGCAAACAAACAGAGGGATGGTATCCAAGCAAGGCTCATTTGTATTGCAAGTTATGTGATAAATTCACTCTTATTGAGGAGCTTAAGAAACAAGAGAAGGCAAAATCAGTAGTAAATTGTGGATTTGTTGGGGTGGTCACCACTCACCACACTCGTCACCACACACCACAGTCACCACTTACCACTTACCACACTCACCATTATTGAGGTGGTATAGGAGATTGTATACCATATATGGAGGGAGATACGCACATGCACGCGTGCAGGATATTTGCACGTATGCATTGTGGATGGATGATGAGCATTGTGTTATCGGAGCAGAGAGAGAAGAACAGAGGGAGACGGTGTATTTAGAGAGAGTATTTTGCTTGATCTAACTATGGAGATGATGAATCTTTGTGTTGTGCATTGCCTTGATCTGATAGATTGAGCTTGGATTGTTGGGTTTTTCATCCTTCTTGCAAGGTTAGAGTTCAGGCTCTAACAGAAGGGGAGGAATCGAGAGTGAAAGATTCAAGAGGAGGAAAAACTTGGCTATTTGTGGGTTCAAATCCCACTGTAGATTTGAACTCCAGGCAGGACTTCTGGCTGCATCCTTTGGATTTAGCATGTGGTTGAGAGCTTCGAATCCATGAAAATCAGGAGGTAGGGTTACTGGCCTTTGGATTTGACAGAGCTCGTGGCTTTCGGATTTTGGCAGGGCCTGTGACTGATTTTGCACGAAATGTTCTTATCCGGTTTTGCAGTCGGATTCCTTCGTACCTGCGCGCAGAACTGCCTGGCTGTTGCTGCATCCAGTTGCAAGGAGACAGATCAGGACCACATTTTCATGGGTTATGTACAAATGAACCACATTTACTTAAGGGTTTCAAGATTTCTTAGTTTTTTTCGACACTTCAAGGCCAAAGTGAGGTTGCAACCTGGAGGTTCGAATCCTCTAGCCTAGCTTTCTGGTGACCAAGTATGTTGGTGTGGAGGCTGCGCTCAGAAATGCCGCTCAGGTGTGGCCAGTGTGGGAAACAAAACAGTTGGTTCTTACCTTTAATTTTTCATAAAATAGTGCAAGCAATGGTCTTTGTGCTCCATTGACTCGTGCAAGACATTTTAGCAAAGATAAAATGATGGACCTCGAACTGGAAGATTTCATGGAATCTTCCGTGATCTGAGGGTCCTGAAACCAAACCATAAAGTAGCGATGCAATAATCATACAAAAGAGAGTGGGTATTCACGAACAATAAAGACTTACATATATAATGTCATAATATGATAGGTTTTTGTGCATTTGGCTTTTTACAAATAACGTTGTAATAAAACACGTCGCATTATAAATTGTGTTACAAGAAATTTATTGCGCCGGCCAAGGCCACCGCGAACATTTCTCTTTCCCGGCTTTACTTGAGTCAATAATAATGAATATTTGCAGTAAGTACAGAAAAGAAATTTATGGGTTGATCGCTTTGTTTTAATCGAGATCATTGGGTGCTTTATTAAAAAAAAAGGGAGAAAAAACGAGGAAAAAAGGATCGAGAAAAGAGAATCAATTGAGTTTTCTCGCTCTAATTGTAGCAAATAGAATAGAATAGAATAGAATAGAATAGAATAGAATAGAATAGAATAGAATAGGTTTTTAGCGTCCACGGAGACCAATTGGCCTATGGGACCCAAACAAAAAGAGAGCAAAGAAGCGACATCGATGTGATTAAAAAACCCCCCCCAAGAGTTTTCGAGGGAAAACCTTAGCAGTAATAAGCATGCCGGCACATCGCATAATTGCATAGGACAGCTCAATACCGTCCCCAGAGGATACAAACGAAGTCCGCATCCATAACCTCCCCGGAGGTATGACCCCAACAAACCCACCGACGCCGAAGTCAATAAATCGATGCAACGGCCGGGCCGTGCACTAGTAATCGAACATATCGCCTTCTGACATGGGAAAATGCCGGGCATCCGGGCGGGCATGACATTCATCCTCAATCGCGCCCGGTGGCAACAAGGGCAAAGCCTTTGCTCGCGTGCTTCCCGAGCCCAACGCCATGTTTCAATGCGGAGGCAATGTGCACCGCATGAATGGAAGCTATAAGTCCAAGGCTTCTTCATGGGAGAGGAACCCTTATCCAATTATAATAGACGGATGTCGTTGGTAGTGTCGCTAGACTGTATACTTACCCGGTCTCGTGAAAGGATAAAGAGCAACTTATAGCGGTGCATCGAAAGCCATCGGGTTTGAAAATCCAATACCCAACAAATTGATCCATTGATACTTGGACCAAACAAAGAGGTGCCCAAAAGAAAATGCAATGGCTCCGAAAAAGCCCATTCCTCGTTATGACCATTTTAAAACGAAATTGGGGTCCCGATCTACCTCCGAGACCACCCAATCAAGTCCAAATGATGGTCGGGTAGACTTGTTCTTGTTCGGTGGAAAAAAAGTCACCAAACAAAGAAATAATTCTGCCCCTCTTTGGTTAATCAATCATCCAAAGGCAATATCCGAAAAGAAGAAGAGTAAACTATACTTTTTTCCTCGGGCTTGTGGTGCTAGATTCAAGTTTATTGTGTGGATGCGCCTGGTCTGCGCTATTGTTGTTTTATATGATCATGTGCACTCTCTTTAGAAATGGGCAAAGATCGAAAAAAACTAAGAGTTTTTACAGAGCCCTTCGCTTAAGAGTTTTTTACAGAGCCCTTCGTTGAAGAGCTGGTCCACTATCTTATTGCTTTGTCCCTTGGCCTTCCTCCTCGCCGAGATTTTTCGTTTTGTGATTCTGCTTTCTTGGCGTGATGAAGAAATGTAGAAATCAGAGTATAGCTGAACTTTCCTTCTTCCGCCATAGCTCGAATATTGAACGCCTTTCCTTTTTTGCAATATAACTCCACGTACTCCACAAATATTGTTCTATTTTCACCGAAAAGATTTTGTGGCCATGTCCAGAAGGCCATATCCGTTGAGTTCGGATAGAAAACAGAGAACTTCTTGGCGCCACAGCCCATATCTAGACAGAGCAACCATAGTAATGTGAAGGAATTAGGGTTATAGCACAAGACCAAAAATGCGGCCCCTTGAAGGTCGCGGCTCGCCATAGCCGGACATCACGCAAACTCAGCTCCCCTTTGTCCGCCATAGCCGATCTTCCCCCGCTTTGTTATTCCAAAACTCGCCGATTGTCTTTTTTTTCCTCATTGATCCGTTAGTCTCAGGTTTTTCTTCGCATTCTCATTGGATTTTTTTCCATGGCTTAAGATCATTGCTTACGATCATGGCTTCCAGCTTCTAGCTCCCTTTTCATGGATCCAAGATCATTCGTTAAGGTTTCGGTTGCCGCTCGGGATTACGATCCCCGCTTGCAATAAAAGGCGCTACAAATTGAATCTATTCCTCTTCTTCGCCTCGCTTTCTCGCGAGGTCAGCCGCCAAACTTACTGCTCAATCTGCCTCGTGCCGCTCTTAACTCCGAATCTGCAGATCCAAATCTGCTAAATGTCGCCGCGAAGTTTTACCCGGACGAAGATGCAAAGGGCTTTTTCTTCTTCTTCTTGTATCGATCTTCACGGCCTCTTCCGAGGTTATGATTTATACGCGCGTATTGGGCACTTCTTGCCGATTAAGTGAAGGTAAGCTTGTAGGAACTCGAAAGCATTCCGATAGGGCCGAATGGATGGAGGAAATGCCTGCTCAGATTCGTGAATCTAATGGACCGGTCTTGGAAAAGATTGTGGCAATAAGTTGATTCAATATTCTACCCAAGAGCTCAGCTCCATGTTCTTGTGAAGGTCGAGGCAGCCCAGCTCGACGGAGAAACGGGCGCCTAAAGCTCGAAGCATGGCTGGACCGAGCCCAACATGGCCGATTTGGCTCGAGCGACGCCCATCCGCCTCCACTCTCCTAACTGTGTTGGCTATGGCTTCGATCCGCCATTACAAAGGTCTTAAGGAAGCGGCCTTACAATTGTGTCGCTGTCGCTTTGATAGTGGCCACAAGAATAAGTGTCAACAAGATAAGAATTTAGATTGCGGCGGAGAACACGAAAAGGGAAAAAAAGAAAAATTTGAAACTGAATTACATATGTTTAGATGACCGAAACTATTGTTTCTAAACTTTTTTCTATATATCATCCACGTGTGCAGATAATAGATACCAACTCATGAAACAAATGTTTGTCTTTTCTCTTGATTGTCTTTTATGATGCTTAGGTAGTTTATTTTCTATACTAAGGATGTATGAAAAGTAAAAGCACTTTATAAAAGAACATGTTACCTTGTTGGCGTTATACCTCAAATCTGGATGACATTATAGGAGAAATAACATGGTTTTTGTACTAGTTACAACTGGTTACATGACAAAGTGTCTAATTCTATTCATATGTTTTACTTTAAGGGGGACTTTGTACATCTTCTTCATGTAAGATCGCTATGTTTTCTCGTCATTTGTAATAGAGCTTATTTTGTTCTAGCTCTCTTCATCTACAAATGCCTTCAGAGAAAGTTATCACAGCTACTAGTATTCCATTACCAACATTGGTCCCTTCACACTTCGTTTCTCTCTTACCTCTTATCCAAAAATCTTTTAAAGAATCTTTGTCCAATTTTCAATCAACCATGCATATTTCTCTCATATATATCTCAATACAATGTAACAATATTTGTGAAAGCCAGTCATATATGAAGTGAAATGGCAATGGCAAGATCTAGGTTATGTGGTCGATATCATCTCACAATACAACTAATCAACAATATTGTATATTTCATTCCGTGATTTATCACCCAAAACATTGGAATGACATATAATTAAAAGCCCATGTGCGTGATATTATGCCATAGAAGAGAAGAGAGAACCGATGATGCAATCAATTCCATAGAAAAACAATGTTCTAGTAATGACAAGAAGAAATGAACAAAGGACATTAAAAACCAACCGATAATGCTTATGCATGGGATATAGTCCCCTGAAAAACAAATGAGGGATATTAAAGAGCTTTTACATTCAAATTTCATTAATACAATATATAACCATTAATACAATATATGACAATATAATGAGAAAAATGGCGAGATGTTTAAAGATTCCACCATATGCTCTTACTTTACATGTGGATCATACTGTGATCATGGTATATGATTTATTTCCTGGCCTATCTACAATGTTATATTTTAGTCCTACAAAACTATTCCATTTTTTTATACAATGCATCACCCTCTTATGGAATTAATCCTATTCCAGCAAGTAGCATAGCATATGTTGTTTATTGTTTTGCATCTAGCTCTTTGAACATGAATCATATGCATTTGCTCTTTATCATTGATCCTCTATATATTTTTATTCTTTGTACCGACATTGTCAAATTTGTACGTTGCAACATTTTGAGAGGTTTCTAGAAGATGAGGGTCAAATTGGTAATTGAATATGTGAACAGATTTTGAAAGGTTCTGATCCATAAAGCATCATATTTTCGAAGCTATATCAAATATATTATCATTGCTCTTATTTGTACAAACCTTGTCTATTATAAGATAAGATAAGATAAGGCATCACATTTTTGAAGGTGTTACAAATGTTCAACGATTAATCATCGTTAAGTAAAGATTTTGTGGCTGCATATAGCATTACAACACGATTTCCCATAGCAACTGATTAGTTGAACTGCCGTTGAATGATCTTGAACATGTTGAAAAATATTAAACATGTTACATGAAGAGAATTACCATTTTAGTAGTGAGCAAATAATGGATTTTTGATTAAACCAAAAGATCCAAAATCTTAAGTTCACGATGTGATCTAGTCAACATATGTGCTGGCCTTGGCAACATATAAAAATCTCTTAGACAACAGTATTACACAACTTATACGGACAACTCTAGTCGCAGAACCTGAATTACGGACTGAACATGAGAAGGACCAATCTTTTCCTGAGTCCTTGAACATGGCTTCACCCTGCACCCATCTGGTCCAGGATCCAATGGAAACATGTTTTTTTATGACAATGTTATGTCAATTTGCCTCAAGAACGTGTAATCAAACAAACAACAAATAGTGAGAATAGCAAACTAAGACCAAATGGATTTTTTTTTTTTTTTTTTTTTAATATTTGTAAACAATTGCATAGATACATATCTGAGTGATACTTAGGCTTAGGCATGAAGGCTTTTGCTTATACCTATGAGCTTTGGACTGCGATAGGATACATACAGATGCTTAAATCTAAAGTTGGTATTTTTACAGGAATAATTCTAAGATATTGGCTTATTGTTAATGACTGTATGACTATGGTTCTAAGGGCAGGGACTTGGCTCACTTGGGCTATACTTTAAAAAGATTTTAATACACTAAATGCCATGTAACTTGGATATGGGTTTTAATTAATTAAGATTTAGGCCTGTAATGGCTCCTACAGTAGTGCCAAGGTTTAACAGAAATGCGGTTCGTATTCTAACTCCACAAGCTATCAAAGTCTGGTTTAGGGTACAGGCTGACGAACTATGGAGATGCTCTACACGAGCAAGGCTGGATCCACGGCCTTTAACCCTGACGAAACACCACAAGGTTAATACGGCTTGTGCAAAACATCTAATTCGGGTACAGTTGCTGGAGCTCGAGGTGAGAGTTTCTGACATTACTTAGCCACAGCTGGAAGCTTTTATATTCTATAGGCCTTAGACATAAAAGATTAAAGATACACTAGAGGCCAGGGCTCAGATTCTGGAGCAGTTGGTAAGATTACATGTCCGAGTCTAGTAAATGAAATCTGTAGTGTATGAGCAATGGGCGGGAATAAATGCCCTAAGGATGAACAAAGTTACAGTGATATGTTTGAGTATCCGGATGAACATGATTCCGATGACTACCCAGTTAGTTCTAACTCTATGGAAACTTTAGAGGAAGAATGGCTTGCTGCCGACTTCAGTGCCTGCATTGAAGTATGGCAAACAAGTATAGATGCTGATGCTAACACAGGAGGTAAACGTCCATAGCAAAATTATCAAGGGGCCGGAGCTCATAAGCAGAAATACACGAGCAGGCTGGTGAATCAAATTTCAGGGATAATATTCCAGATACACAGAATGATGATACTGAATGTGAAATCGACGGCATTCAGGTTTGGTCATGTCATATTTCTTCTTAGATGCTTAAATATTTTTACTACTGGTTCTTGCTTAAAAATACAAACTGCATAAGGGCAAAAAGGCTTGGCCTTGCAAATATGGTGTCTGATCAGGCTTTTTAACATATCTAATTTATCCATACCACTTCTTCATTATTTAAGTTAACCACAAGACGACTTCTGGCTGCTGCTTAATGGTGACCTCTGGAGGGGGCTCTACATTGGGTTAAACATCACCCTCTTATGGAATTAATCCTATTCCAGCAAGTAGCATAGCATATGTTGTTTATTGTTTTGCATCTAGCTCTTTGAACATGAATCATATGCATTTGCTCTTTATCATTGATCCTCTATATATTTTTATTCTTTGTACCGACATTGTCAAATTTGTACGTTGCAACATTTTGAGAGGTTTTTAGAAGATGAGGGTCAAATTGGTAATTGAATATGTGAACAGATTTTGAAAGGTTCTGATCCATAAAGCATCATATTTTCGAAGCTATATCAAATATATTATCATTGCTCTTATTTGTACAAACCTTGTCTATTATAAGATAAGATAAGATAAGATAAGATAAGGCATCACATTTTTGAAGGTGTTACAAATGTTCACCGATTAATCATCGTTAAGTAAAGATTTTGTTGCTGCATGTAGCATTACAACACGATTTCCCATAGCAACTGATTAGTTGAACTGCCGTTGAATGACCTTGAACATGTTGAAAAATATTAAACATGTTACATGAAGAGAATTACCATTTTAGTAGTGAGCAAATAATGGATTTTTGATTAAACCAAAAGATCCAAAATCTTAAGTTCACGATGTGATCTAGTCAACATATGTGCTGGCCTTGGCAACATATAAAAATCTCTTAGACAACAGTATTACACAACTTATACGGACAACTCTAGTCGCAGAACCTGAATTACGGACTAAACATGAGAAGGACCAATCTTTTCCTAAGTCCTTGAACATGGCTTCACCCTGCACCCATCTGGTCCAGGTCCCAATGGAAACATGTTTTTTTATGACAATATTATGTCAATTTGCCTCAAGAACGTGTAATCTGCAACAAATATGAGAATAGCAAACTAAGACCAAATGGATTTTTTTTTTTTTTTTTTTTTTTTTTTGAAGGACTTGAGCCTTTATTCTCCAGAGAAAGTTACACTGTACAATGGGGACTAAAAAATCAGTGGAGAGAATATCCACCAGAGCAAATCCACTCCATTCAAATACAACATCTAAACAGTATGAGGAGCAAGCAAAATCTCATGAGTAAGCGTGAATCTGAAGATAATGCTCCCAAATACGGCTCTTCACCTCATTAGCTATTGATGAGCACCTGAATGCTTTGACAATTCATTGTTGCGCATCAAGAAGGACCTGTGCATCTGAACAAGAAATACCTTTGAATATGAGAAGATTCCTTCTTTTCCAAAAGAACCAGATGATCCATGCAGAAGCCAAATGAAACGCCCTTTTTGCCAAATTTTCCCAACCATTTGGATAGACTGCTAATAACATCTGCTGGCTATTCAAATTGCAACAAAAGAGGCCTTGAAGCCACAACCAAGCATGCCTGACCTGTCTACACAGGAAGAAGCAATGCTCAATTGTCTCTGTGCACATAAGGGACAAAGTGCAGATATCTCTGGACGAAATCTGTGCATCAGAATATTAACGCGCAGACAACGATGAATGACTTGCCACCATAAAATAGATACTTTGGGATGGAGTAGTTTATCCCATACCCATTTCCATACTGCTTGCTGCCGGTCCCTAGGAATGACCAAAGGCCACTTGGATGAAGGAGGGAAGATGTCCGCAGCAAGCAAGACCTTGTACATGGAATTCACCAACTTATCTGCTTTAAGACCAGATGAATGTGCAGCTTTAAGAATAAGATTCTTTCGATCTATTAATCTGTTAGGGCTAATCATAAGTTGTACCTTTCCAATTCTGATGATATACAATAGAAATTAGTACCTTATCTTTTCTTGTGCATAACTTCTTCGAACAGGAAAACCACCTCCTCAAAGTAGGAAAACCGCTCCAAATTATTTTTTATAAATAGCACAAATGACTGCATTTATAAAAGGATGTGATTGCTCCGCAATTTTGTGGCTAAGATCAAGATAAAAAAGTAAATAAAATAAGCGTGATTGTTCTACAATTTTGTGGCAGATCACAAACTTGATAAACTGATTTCTCAAGATTTGCATACAATGCATTTGGAGTAAGTTTAACCAAGAAATGAAAAGATCAATGGAAGAGAGCTCAAGGCCTCGCAATAGCCACATGATTCTAGAGCAAATCCAAGCTGCGCATATGTACGATGTAGTTGTTCATGGATATATATTAATGTTATCAAGGCATCCACACCTCCGTAAATGGAATTTTCATGCTTTACCTGTTTAATAAACAATGGCATAAGCATTTCTAACATCTGCAAGGAAGAGGAAAACAAAAAATCTATAAATGATATTCCTGTATGAAAAACATCCATCAATACAATGTTGTTTTGGACAGCTGAGATATCTAGCTCTAGGTACGGCCTGTCTGAATTCTATACAAACTTGAGAAAGCAAGCAAGTCTTTTTAATAGTAAGTACTATGAGATCTAAGCTAAAATCAAACATGGGACTAGTATTGTAATGAAATACATAAAAAAAAAAAAAAAAAAAAAAAAAAAAAAAAAAAAAAAAAAGTTGTATGTCAGTTAACAACAATATATATATCTATGATTGAACTCGTGTGGCAGGGCACTTCTGGTGCAGAAATGATCAATGTGGACGTCTATCCAGTCTAACTGTAGAGTCGGCCGAAGTAAAGAGCTCCAGCATAGGAGTTTTCATGCAACTGTAAGCCAGAGGGTGATTCTTGGCTATTGGACTATAGGGTATGTGATTGTTGAGTCGGGACTAGTTGCATGGGCTGAGCAAGCTCCCTTCAAGCACAGAGTGCATGTAGAGCTTATGCATGTCAAGTATCATGGGAGGCGGTGCCTTTGGGAGGTTAAAATCCCAAGAGTTGAATGTGAAAACTTCCTTGCCTGACGTCTTTTTCGGCTCCTTGTTTTCGAAAACCTGCCTGCGTCGGATTATTTTTTTTTGTTTATTGTTCTTAAGTTTCTTTTTGTGTGTATGTTTTTTTTTTTTTGGTAACATGTATGATATGAGACAGCCATATGGCCTTTTGTAGAATCAGACCAGCGAAAATGGTCCTTTTTGTAGCGTAATACTTGTTAATATATGATAATCTTGGTCAAATATATATGTATTTTTACTAAGAATTTGTCTTCTTCCTAATGGCTCTATAAATATATTTCTAACAGGTTTGAAGGCTGACTCAAGTATGCTGGAAGGAAGGATTCAATTTGGCTTCACAGTTTTTAGGGATGTTTGTAACAGATTTGTGTTAATGAATGTGTAAAACATTTTTTACTATCAGCATACAACGAATGTTGATAACATTGATGCAATGATCATTTGGAGCTCATTACTTGTTAATACATTTTCTTACTTGTTGATACATTTCATATCTGTTAGCTTATTACTTGTTAATTTTATTTCCGTGAATAAATTTCTTCTGGGCCGCCTATATATTCTGTTCAATATCTACTAATGTAATCTGTTCTGTTAATCTATTATGCTGTACTTAGTCAATTTTGTATTCCCTTTCACAAAAAACAGCTCAACATTTACCTGTTCAAAAAAAAATATGTTCACAAAACACTTTACTCAAGAAATTGGGCATCCCGTTACAACAAATTTGACTTCCATTGACCAAAATTTGACTTTGATTCAAATGCTTACATCTCCAATACAATTTAGCTAACTTTAATGAAGTTTTTGAACATAGATCCATGCTATAAACTTTATTTTAGATTGCACAAAAATTTCTGCAATTACGTAACAGTTTTAGATGAGAGATTGAATTAAATTCTAGCAACTTTTTCCACAAATGGGAAAGCTTCACACATTGATAGTTTATAATGTCAAGAATGAAGGAATCTAAATTGCCAATTGAATAAAAAAATCCAATTACATTTCTACCATTCCTATTCTGGAAGATAACATGTCTTATCAATCCTTCTTCATATCTTCAGTCTCATAGTAGTTAATTTCTGGCAAGTCTACTTCTATGGGCAGCATCTCCATTTTTAAATCCTCCATTATGCAAAAATTCCATAGAACATATGTGGCATGAATGATCTTGGCTGCCCTGTCAACATGAATAGGCAAACCCTTGAGGATCCTAAATTTCCCTTTCACTATCCCAAAACCATTTTCCACGCATAATCTGCCTTTGCAAATCCTCTTGTTAAACCTGCCAAAAGACCTTGTACTATCTGGAAATACCTTCATTAGGAGCCTTCTCTTGGATATGTTGAATCATCTAAAAGCATTGGTGGAATGTTTACGTAACATTTGCATCAAGGATCTCACCTCTGCTATTAATTTTCTTGCCATTCATGTGGACAATAGGATGCTGCAGAATCTATTTTGCTGCAAGCCTCTTGTACAATAAACTTTTCTTTAACTGGTATGAATCATTTACAGATCCCGTCCTACTAACACAAACATTGATAAACATTCTAGAATGTATTACTACACCTTGCATGAGGCAGGAATGACTCTTATGTCTACTGTAGTAGTCATCTCCTTTGTCTTTCTTGCATGGCTTCCTGTATAAAAAAAAATATGAGAACCAGTGATGACTTTATCATCCTTTAGCTGCTTCTAAACTATAGAAATGATGGCGATTGTTTCCTATTTTTTCAGCATTTTTATAGAAACGAATTTAATAGAATTGAATGTTTTACCATAAAATTGAGGTTTTTACTGTAAAATGTCCATTAATTTGGCGAATTTACTATAATTGGAATGCAATATTATCAAATTTTGGCGATTTTATGAAGTTCTTTAACAGCGTCACGATCCTAATAAACCATTGAATCCAATTTTTAAAAAATGGTAAAATATAGCAACTTTACAAAGTTTCACACCTTAAAGTCATCCCTGATGAGAACAATCAATAGCACCAAAAATGTTAGGCAAGCCTGTGGCATCTTGAAACTCCTTCATAATATCTAGCAGTCTCTCGCTCCAGGGCAGGGCAATAAATTTCTTGTAGAGCATGGTCTTAGAAGCAAGAACTAATGTCACTTTCTTTGTTTATTTCGGGCGCTTGCTTTTCAAATATAAAACCTTTGGCCAACATGTAAAGGCATCTCACCATGAGCAAGGAAATAAAGAACCATAGCAACGGCTTTCCAGGGTCTATAGAAGGTCTGACTTTCTGGCCTGGCCTAGATAGATATGGTACAATGAGATCTATCAGTTTCTCAAAGGAACCCCTCTTCATTCTGTAAAACTGATGCCACATATCATCTTCGAATGGTGGTAGGCAATTCCATGCATGATTGCCAATGTTATCCCATTGAGTAGTTTGTTTTGGATAAACCCACTCTTCTTGGTGATCTTCTTAGCCGAGATGCTACAGCCAGAAGTAAGATTGAAGATGCACATTGAAAACTAATATTTTCTTCAAATGGCTCTTCCTCGTCGACTATTGCCATGGGACCTTCCAGTTCAGTTCTTGTATCAAATCCAAGCAGAACTTCTGCATTGCTAAATCGAGCAAAATGGCCCTTATAAGCATTGCAATCGTATCTAAAATGACCGGATCCATTTGTCAAAATGCTGAAATACCGCTGTCTTTGATGTTTTGATAGGGCAAGGACGTGTTTAACTGATTTCTTATGGAATCCAGTCCAGAACGTAGATACCAGAACCTTAAAACTTGTTGCTAAGAAGCGGGCTGAAAGAACTCAAAATATCCCATATCTGATTTTCAAAGAATGCTTCAAGAAGTTCAACTTTGCCATGGCATGTTTTACAATATTGAAAGTAAAGGTATCTAACACCTTATATGTGTCTATACTTTTGAAAATAATAGAATATCAATATGAACATTCCTCCAATTAATGCATAAATATCACATGCAAAAAAGAAAGAAAGAAAGAAAGATTATATTAACGTCTATGAAAGACTGCTTGGGTCTATGAGACCGTTTATACAACAATCATGTGTAGCTAGGGGCGCATTTGCAACATCCTACAGATGTTACATAAAAATGAAAAGAAGAAAAGCTAAACAATGAAATCATGAAACTTTTGTCTTCTTGGCCACTGGCTTGAAAAGAATGGAACACTATATACGCAGAGATATACCTCTGTTGTCTGCTGGAGCTAAGGATCTAAATCCATGTTGATACAGAGTCTGCAAACACTCTAAATGCAGTAAACATGTCTACAAAAAACACCATATACAACCCTTTAGATTTCTGATGAGATCATTGTTATATTCATATGGATCTGACCTGTTTTGTGGAAGATGGACTTAAGAGATTAAATCAGGAGGTTTCACATCCAGCAAAATACACACAACAATGTCTGAACAACTTCTTAAAGCAAAGTCAAAAAGATGAAGGCCATATGAAACATTTATCTAAAGCTCATTGTAGCCGATTCACCTTGTTCCTTATTCTATGCACAAAAATGATTCATTGTGCCTTCTACGTGATATATATGCGGGACTATTTTGAGGTTGAGACTCATGATATTGCAGTGTTTAATAACTGAAAATACAATATCAGAAGTAGAAAAACTTACCCTAACAAAGCTGCTAGGCATTTTATTTTTCATCATTCTATGTTGCAGCGACGGATTCTTTCCTATGCAAGTTTCGCCTGCCATAACTAGGCGCCAATGCGACTTCCATCCACCATACGCAGGCACCGATGCTACTGTGATAGTAACCAAAATCCGAATTGCTGCATGCAATATTCCTGCTTGGCCAGAATCAAATGTCCAGCTGCAAAAGCTTTGAAAAACGAATATATGGAGCTCCAAATTGAAGCTTTTGTGTTCCGACCTTGGCATCATCCCTATAGACCGAGAAAGGAAAAGCAGACGGATTGGTAGCAGAGAAAGCTGAACGGCCCCATAATTCCACTTGCTCTTACTATGATAAATGAAGTGTTAAGTTGGTTGAGGGAGGCTAAAAACCAAGATATTGTCGGAAAACTAAAAGGCAAGCTTTTCCGATCTCAAAATTTCGTTTATTGGCAGAAAAATGGCATGTTATCGATGTTATCGGCGGCTGAAAAAAAAAGACACACCCCACGAAAACATTTTAACTAAGTAGATAGACATTAGGGAGAGGCCTCCCTTTCTATGACCATCGTTGTAAATGTCGAACGTGGGTATGTTATAGCCAGCCTTAAATGGCAAAAAATCTGCGAAGTCCACAAAATCGCCATGTTTTTTTTTTGACGCCGCTATAACATGTCAAAGACCCAAATGTACTATGGATATACCCGTGGGTTAAACATGATGGTAATATGTACAGCGCTAGGAAAGGTGGTTTTACGGTCAGGATGAACGATTCGTCTAATGTTGGATTAGCCAATGGATCTTACCCGGTATCCCATTACGCCTATTTATATGTTCGGATAGTGACACTGAAAGTTTGGGGCTTCCTTGCGGAACTTCTTTAGGGTTTCAATCCGACCTGAGTATTTCCTGTGTAAGCAGATCCAGGTACTTCATCTCTGTTCTTTGATTGCTTGCGCTCTCTGCAGTTCAAATTCAGTTCAATCATAGTCTTAATTGAGGGTAGAGGTAAAAAAGGAAAAGAATAATGGGTGCCGGACCATCTTATCAGCGGGAAGACTGTCATGGTTACCATTGCCAAAGGCCCTGTGATCCCTGTCAAGCTCCTTTAGCACAGAACCATGGCAATACTTCTGGATATGGCTCCTTTCCAGATCCTTCGGCAAACCAACAACCAGGATTTCCTCCAGGTAACCCCTCTGTCTTCCAAGGTAATTATCAGCCCTATGTCATTCCTGGGCAGCAGCCTCCCCAACAGCCATTTGTTTTGCCAGAGCCCGCATATGGCTATCCAATATTAGGGCACCAGGAAGGCCATGGAAGATGGCATACTGGATTATGTGATTGTGCTGAAGATGTTCCATCTTGTTGTTTGGGGTGCTTTTGCCCTTGCATTGCTTTTGGGGAAAATGTGGAGTTTCTGGATGATGGAGAGACCTCTGGAGCTGCAGCAGCACTTATTTGGTATTTGTTGCAGCAGGTTTCTTATTGTGCATGTGTCTATTCATGTTTTTATAGAAGAAAGCTTAGGAGGAGGTTCAATTTGCCAGAATCACCCTGTCCCGACTGTTGTGTGCATTATCTCTGCTGGCCCTGTGCTATATGCCAAGAAGCTCGCGAGATTAAGTATCAGCAGGCTCATTGGTCAGGGCAGTATTCTGCAATTGCACCACCTCCACCTCAAGTATTTGAGGGCCGGAGATGGGATTAAGTTTCTGGAGGCAAGACAAATCATGCTATTGAAATTATTTTTATTTACGAATGCTACATGAGTGCCATTTCTGGAGTTAAAACTGAAAAAGAAATATCTTTGTCGTCAAAGACTATTGTATAGAAATATATATTTGTTTATAGATCATTGAGTATTACGTGTTCATTTTCCCATGCCAAATGGACTATAAAATTGGCTGCAGTCACAAAATGGCACATAACTAGGTAGGGTCTTTAACTTAAGGAACATTGCAGCAGTCTCTATCAGGTCATTTACGAATGCTACATGAGTGCCAATTCTGGAGTTAAAACTGAAAAAGAAATATCTTTGTTGTCAAAGACTATATTGTATATATAATCATTGAGTATTATGTGTTCATTTTTCCATGTCAAATGGACTGTAACTGCAGTCACAAAATGGCACATAGCTAGGTAGGGTCTGTAACTTGAGGAACATTGCAGCAGTTTCTATCAGGTCATTTGGCTAAGGTCACGATGCTTAAATGAACCCAAGTTAAAACAATGTTATCCCGTGCACAAGAAATTAGATCACACAAAAAGACCATTCCCATTAGGACCTTAAACATAAGAGACTCGATATCTGATTTGAGAATGTAACTTGAACAAAATGTTTGCTTTTTAAGGATTGTTTGACATGTTTTACCAATTTAACACCTTAACAGTAAAATGAAATAATATACTCCCTCTTCTTCAAAACTATGCAGATATTTCAGAAAGCCTAGTTTTGGTGTTGAGCTTTCTGAATCATGTTATTCTGACAATGTTGACTTCAATTCCCCATTCTTCTGAAGTTCTAGAACAATATCACAGCCACCCAAAAGCTCTCCGTTGTGGTACAACTGTGGAAATGTTGGCCAGTTTGAATACGATTTAAGCCCTTGCCTTACTTCTTCATCACTTAAAATATCAAAACTACCAAATTCAGCGCCAATCTCTTTAAGTGCTGTTACCACCTTAGAGCTGAATCCACAACGTGGCTGGTCTGGACTACCTTTCATAAACAACATTGTTCTGGATGAGTTGATAAGCTTCTTCAACCGGTCTTCAATTCCATCCTTCTGGCAAACTCCTTTCTCAGAAAACAATTCCCTCAGTTCCCCACTCTTATGCATTTCCAAAACAATGTCACACCCACCAACGAGTTCTCCCTTGCAATATAGCTGGGGAAAGGTTGGCCAGTTTGAGTAGGTCTTTAATCCCTGCCTTACTTCCTCGTCATCAAGTATGTTGAAAGTAGCAAAATCAACACCCTCTTCTTTCAGCATAGTCACAACTTTCCGACTAAATCCACATTGAGGTTCTTCTTTCGTGCCTTTCATGAACAGAATTACAGAGCTCGAATTCACAAGCTTTTCAAGTCGATTTTTGAGATTCTCATTAAGCGCAGGTGCAATTGCAGAATTGCAACCAGAGACTCCATTTGTTTGGGCCAACTTTGCAACAGCTTCTAGCACTGATGGGGCTCCACTCATGCCTAAACTAGCTGGAGCTGCTGGACCAACTAATGATGGAGATCCAGCTAACTTTGCTACCTTATGGGCAAGCTCAGCAGGGTTCACACCCTCTAGTTTATCGACTAATTTCCCGTCCTGTCAAAATGCAACTTCAAGAACTCAAAAGCAACACAAAGAATCGCTTGCCAATAAACGTAGGACTAAAAATTATCATACTGCTAACAAATTTTGAATTTTAAAGGTCCTTGATCTTTCCTGTCACTGTTCCTATCTTATGCAAATTTCCATCAAGAGTAGTTTTTCAAGCCTTGGAACAAAGAAGAAAGAATACAGCGAATACATTCTGATAATGGCAGTAGTGGCATGTCCTAACTGCATAAAGGAAGTCATGGTATCTGGTCAGACACAAATTTTTTTGACCTTATAAGAGGTGGAGGGAGCTGAAGCACCCAATGTTCGAACCCACCCAGCAAACGCATCAGATAAAGGATGAATTTAGAAGATACAATGGCTTAAGAAGTGATTAGTAAGAAAAAGTAATGAAGAACATGTAGCTTCCTGATACTCAATTATCGTAATTGGTGATATTAGTGGTCAAAACATCATGGGCATTTATCTTCTAGGCTACTTCAACGGTGATCAAAGATATAGAACCCTAATGGACAAAGAAAGCACAATTATGATTACCTTTAAGAACACGAAGAAGGGCACAACAGATACTCCATACTCCTCAGAAATCTCGGGCAGTTCCTCAGCTTCAACCTGAAACATCCAGCCTTAGTAAATCCAAAACATAACGTGTAACTAAAAGTAAAACACGAATAAAACAAGAGGGAAAAAAAAAAAAAAATCAACCCTAAAGAATTGAGCTTGTGGTGTATCTGTAGAAAGCTGAGCAAAGACGGCATCCATTTGCTCAGAAGCAGCGCACCAAGGAGCCCAAAAGTGAAGAACTACGGGATTGGCCTCGGATTTAGCAGCATCCAATTCTGCCTTCTTTGTTATATCCTTGACGCTTCCTTTGGCCATTTCTAGAGATGCTGGGTTGGGAAGATATGGCTATGCCGGAACGGATTTGAGGAGAAAGAAAGAAAGATTATATTAACGTCGAGTGATGTATAGTGTTAGCAGGCTTAATACAAGACAACCAGGTTGCCGTTTACGAGGAACAAATTCTCTTAGGGTATAGGCTAGGGTATGGTTGCCTCCCCATGCCATGTGTCCTGTCTTCCCGACCCTTAGTTATCTTGGGTTCATATGTGACTCCTCTTACCACATCGAGGCCAAATTCAATGCCGATGGCTTCAATTGTTGCCCAAAATCTACTACTCTCAATCCCTCCGAACAAGATGAAAGAACATCGAATTGCATTGAATTAGAGCAAACTTTTTTGTGAAGAATTGACAAATTTTGTTCACCAATCTAAAACTTGTAATAAATAAAATGCAAAGACAGGACTGTAACCTCAACAGACAAAATGATCCAACTGAGCATAACCACCTGTCTATGCATAGGAATGAAACGGAAGGTAAAGTTTTCAAATCAGTACTTTCTTCTCTTGATCAAGAGAGAATAATTATAAGCCATAACAATTTAATTCTGCGTCCACTGAAAAAGAACCTCATTCACAGTGTCCATGCCCTTAAAGATATACAATCTCCTTCTCTTCTAGATCGAACCTAAAAGCCAACTATATGCAAGATGAAAAACTCATTTCCACAATAATGTCATACAGTAGGGTAAATAACAAGCAAAATTTGCGGGCTAAATAGAGAGGTGCCAAATAGGGTTAACAACCAAGACCATGTTAGGCGAACCCACTCACACAAGAAGAAGCAATGCTCAATACTCTCAACCCTTTGCCTACATAAAGAATAAAGCTCTAGAATCCAATTATCAATTTTATGGATCAGCCTATTGACTCTAAGACATTTATGAACTAATTGCCACTACAAAAGAGCCACTTTGGGATGGAGCAACTTATCCCACGCCCATGTCCAAACACTTTTTCAATGTGGCTGAGAGACCTGAAGATGTCATCTATTAAATGAAGGCAAGATTTTAGAGTGCAAAAGCAATTTATAAACAGAAGAAACAAAGCGCCTTGGCTTGATGCCTTGACGACAACACCATACAACTACTTCAATCTGCGGACCAGAATCATGTGGCAACCATGCAGATTTACAAGTCCAAACTGCTCTATGCCATCTTTACAACAAGAATCTTCCCATGAGAGGAGATGATCACACTCATACCAAGCTGCAATAGTGCTTATACCAGCTGCTATCCATTTTAATTGCGTTTTTAGATGAACAATAATACTCAAAGGCACATTCTCTGGAGTGTCCTACCGAGGAATCTGTTTAGGGTCTGGGTTCGGGAACTCCTGGAAGACAGCCCTCTGTGAGGACCCGTGTATCTAACAGGAGAGTCCGGGGGACTATGTCACGCGGGATTTGCAAGAAGAGAAGAAGAAGAAGAAAACAGAACAAATGAGAGAAAGATGATAAGCTTCCTTGATATCAATGATGAAAATACATGAGCTCTCGCAATAGAGAGAAAACTGAAAGGAGACAAGACTCAAAACTCATCTAAAACTCATGTGCTAGCTCTACTCATATATATAGTACAATGGCCTTGGGCCCAATATAGACACTCGACCGATCTCGTGCCGACTCGAAGGAGGCCCGATTTGCGGAATGTTGGCGGTGCCTCTTGAAGTGCCTAGAATCACGCCGACGCCGACGACGGTGGACGGGTCATTACTTGTCCGAAGCGGCGCCTCTTGTTGACGGCCACGTGCTTTGACCGCGTGGTCCGCTGCTGGTCTTCAAGGAGCCTTTGATGGCTGACCCGGGGTCAATCGATCGAGGATCCTTGAGCTTGACCCGTCTGTCAGAGGATGAATAGTCCTGCACCAGAGGCATTGTGACTAACACTCCCCCCACCAAACGACACTCGTGAGTGAAGAAAAGGAGGAAGTGTTTCGAGGGCGGAAGCCATCTGTTCGAAAGTGATCCTCACGGAGTGAGGACGGGCACCATTATGGTAATCGGCTTATGAGATCCCGGGCGTGATTGAAGAGCAGGAGGAGTGTTTTGGCCAAGGGCGTGATCTCGCATCAATAAGAAAGCGAGAGCGCATTCATGTCTTCAAGGGCAGCGGCATGCCTCAAGAAATGTACCGACATTCCATGAGGAGACAGTGTCCGCAGCTAAAGGCACCGACAATCGCATTCGGATTGGCAAGTGAAAAATGGGACGCCGATTTAAGGAGCTTAGCAAAATGCATTTGAGAGCAAACGCAAAAATCCTCGCTTTGAAGATGGACGTAAGGATCGTGAGGTGGAGGCATTCTCGCAAGAAGGTGTCAAGACCATGAAGCGCGATCCACGGCCGCTGCCAACCACGCCATTAGCAATGTAGATCCAATTGGTGGTGGTGTCCGAGTGGCACCTTCTTCCCAATGTGAGCGGCCGAACAAAACGTGGATCCCACCGAGATCCGCCGAGATCTGAGGTGGTGTCCATCCCGCATGACCATCCATGACCTTGGTCCAAAAGGAAGGCGCCAATCGAAGTCGTGAACCACAGGGCGTGGAGGTACACCCGGGGAAGCATAGGGAGAAGGAACCATGCCCGTATGGGTTCTTGAAATGTCTCTCCCCGAATTGATCGACAAGATCCGGATCAAGAGCCCGACACCAACGATCCTGCAGAGAAGCAGAGAGCCGAGAGTTGACAGGAGGGCTATCCCATCCCGTGGGGACCGGCCTTGCTATCCAACAGAGCTTGTAACCCATTGTAACCGGGCGAGGTGTCGCATATAAATTTGTGCATAGGGAAGATCTTCGGGATGCCCGAGATACTTCCCCGATTTGTTCTGGCCTTCCGCCGCCGAGAGACAAATGATTGGCAAGCTCGCATGTACCCCGATGAAGAGTTTGGGTCCGAAAGGATCCGCAAGATAGGGATTGTTATCCCTGGCACCCATTGCACGCTGGGGTCACCGTGGAAAAAGCGGGCGTGGCCCATTTCCAAAGTGTTCCCGCGTATCACCCGGATAGAAATCATGAAATATGTAAGCCATGGGCTGAACCACTCAAGGTGATAAAGCTCGGGATCGGCACAAAGTATGAGATCAAAGACCACAAAGGCACAAAGACAACCCTTTGTCTTCAATGGAGAGTTCGCCAACCAAAGAAAATCAGATCGCCAGGGGAATATCCACAGTCCATCTCACCGCATGCCACTTCGAAGGAAGAGGTGGCGCCGAAAGCAACCACATAATCGTGATAGCGTGAAGGAACTGAAGTCAACAGCATTCTGCTAAGAATGGCGGTATGGGCGCCAAGTTTTGCTCGAGCCTCATCACAGATCAATAGCTTGCCACAATTGTTGTTCAAGATCTCGGATCCGGTTGTCCCTTTCAAGCAAAGAAGCGGATCGGGTCACTTTACCCGCTTCGAAGTGTTGACTGGGAGGAGGATTTCCCCCTGAGTATTGAGACGGCGAAGCGGCAATCTCCGGCCATCCAAGATCTTCGTTTACGCACCTCTGTAAGCCGATCTTGAAGAGAGGTGAGCCGAGAGGTCCGTGGTCGAAAAGCCGAGCCGTCAAGGAGGCAACTTGAGTGTCCCGTGGCTGAAAGGTTTTGAACTTGAGTGCTGAAATTTTCACACGCCGGAGTACAAGGCATTGAGTCGAGCAATATCTGCGGCCCTGGTACTCGGGAGAGCTGCTTTGGACTTGTTGTGCTCCAATAAAGTCTGAATTTCCGACCGAGCCGAGCCCGCTGATCCGCGAGTTGGATGACTTGAGCTTGTGCACTTTTGAGATCCGCATGAGCCCGTAAGAGAGCTTCATGCTTGTCTTGAAGTTTGGCCTCCAAAGTTGCAACTTGGGCGCTTCGCGGCTTGAAGGTCCCGTGTACCGTGATCGAGGCTTCTAGTGCCCGTTGAACCCCGCTCATAAGAGCGCCTTGGGATTCTTGTAACTTGAGAGCAAGCAGCTTGAGCATCCTCGGCCGATAATCGATACAACAACCGACGAGGGTGTTGTGGTGGTGGAGCCGGCCGGCGTTTGCCCCGTTTTGTGATGTTTGGGAAAAATGGTGTGAAGTGGATGGTGTAGCGGAGGAGGAGACAAAGTGACATGGGTGTGCGGACTTTGGACATGACCGGGGAAGACGGGCGTGAAGTGCCGCCTTTGTGAGTAATTGGAAGGGAGCGCCGAGTGGAATTATGAGAATTTGGTGGTGTGGGAGGGAAGTAATGACGGATGAGGGCTTGAAAGTGGCCTCCCACGTAAACTTCAGAATCGGAAGTGGTACCCCTAAGGCGGTCCATTTCTTGGAGAAGACGATAGAACATCATTTGGGGCCAATCTATGTGGTGTTTGGAGTGTGTAGCAAGAAGGACCAGGTTATAGAAAGGCTTATTGATATGGGTGTTCTTGATAGAATACCCAAGGAACTTTCGCCACGTAAATTTAACAAAGGTTTCGTGGAGGCTTGTCGATATTGGTCGACGATGGACATTGGCATGATAAGCGTGTGCACCAAACTCGCGTGACATCGAGATCCCGTATAGCGCACCATGATACACAAGGGGTGTGCAAGGGAATATGAAATACCTCGTAAATCAAATGTTGAGTCAACGAAATGGTGGTGCCATCGACCACGCTGGGTGTAGCCTTATGGGCTGTTAACGATATTGGCGATGAACCGCCTAACCGGTCGATTTGGAGCCGGAAGTTCCATTTGAGAGAATTCGTAAAAGCTGGTGTCGTTTCAAATGACTTCTTTATTTGGGCCAACAAGGGCTTCACGGGGAAAGTGAGCGCCAAGAAGGATACGATGCAAAAGGGCGGATCCTTGGGAGCGAGGCTGAAGTGTAGAAAATCTTGGGGCAGCCATGGTAACGATGTGCGTAAAACGAAGAGTGATTCCAAAGGCGGAAGACGAAAGTCGAAAGCACGGAGGACAAAGGCGCAGAGGAACTAAAAAGGTTTGTTTTAGGGCGCACCAATCGGAGGCGAAGAGGTATGAAGAGTGCAAAACTGAACCGCTTGATGGTGCCAGTGTCAAAAGATGCCAAGAAGGGTATTGAGAGGCAAAAATTTGGCTAAGTCCCAAAAAACGTAAGGGAGAAGCAATGAACGGTGAGGATGAGACGGAAAGAAGGATCGATGTGACAGTGGCAAAGGACACACATTTATGTTCGACGGGCGTGAAAAGAAGGAATGGCATTCAATGCCGGCAACTCGGCGGGATATCATTAAAAGGAATGTGTCGGAAGGTACCATGGCTAGATATGCTGGGAAAAAGATTCTTATTTTAGAAACAAATTTTGCATTGCAAACACGCTGGCGATTTGTGTGATTGGTCCACGCCGACAAGGAGTTCCTCGCTTGGCTATATAAGACGAACCGAGAGGAACGAAGGTATCCGGATGGCGCCGGTATGGCTCTGCCGCTTTGAACGAAGATCGCACGATGCCCACTAACCGCCGAGTGGATCACTTGCAAGATGAATTGTCCGGATCTTCGCCGCCACAACCGTGGGTATCGAATGGACGGCTGGTGTGCCGGATGGCTGGTTGTCCCGACCAAGACCAACGGGATGGAGGTGGTTCTGCACCTTCGGGATGATCCGGAGCGTAACCTCTACCATCTCCTCCGCATCACCTCTGCTCCCGAACCCGAGTAGAGGGTTTTTCCTCTTAGGACTTAGTAGATGGGCTCGAGCCCGCTTTTTGTATATAGGGCAGTGCCCATAGCGGAAATAGCTGGGCTGCGCCCACATTTTGTAAAAAAATCTCCACTATAATATAATATACCGCCTTTCTAGTCACTTTCTGTGGTGTTTGCTTCTTGAACTATCTCTGTGTGTTGATGTTCACTTTCTGTGTGATGAAAGGCTTTGAGACGAAAACCATTAACCAATGTAGGTAATGGAGTGCCATCTAACTCAGCCAGTTGGAAAACGCTTGGTCTAACCACTTGAACAATTTGATAAGGGCCAAGCCAACGAAACTTGAGTTTACCCGGAAAATTTTTGTACCGGGAATCATAAAGAAGAACCAAATCGCCTTCTTTGAATGTTTTTGTCTTCAGACGTTTGTCATGTAAAGATTTTTGCAACTGTTGTCCATGAAGAACACGAATATAAGCATCCCGTCGCAGTTCATCCAACTGTTCTAATTGATAGACCCTTTCTTTGAGTGCAGCAGGTGGATTATGAGCAGTTGCCAGTTGAAAACGGAGTGTTGGAAGGATGTATTCAAAGCGCATGAGAGCTTCCCGACCATAAACCAATTTAAAAGGAGTGTGACCAAAGAGCAATCTTGAAACAAGTATTGTAGGCCCAAAGAACAATTGGGAAGTTTTGTCCGCCAATGTACTGAAGCGTCACAAATTTTCTTGAGAATGGTGACCAAATTTTGTTGGTGCTTTCACCAAACCATTACCTTGAGGATAGTAAGGTGTGCTCTTGTGATGATGTATCGAGATAATCCGGTCAGCTCTTTGATAGTATGATTGATGAAATGAACACCACTTGTCACATCGACCAGCCCGGTAGGGCAGCCGCTCGCGGATAATTTGTTGATAGAGGACTCTAGCCGTGCTTGCCGCAGTGTTGTCTGGAAGTGCACAAGCTTCCGCCCATTTGGTGGCGTAGTCAGTGAGAACTAGAATGTATCGGGCACGAGTGTGCCGCGCAGGAGGATCTATAGGTCCCACAAAGTCCATTCCCCATTTGCTCAAGGGAAGTGGCGTGGCGACGGCGGGTCAAGGGAAGAGCGCCACGGGTCGTGGGCGCCCCACCGGGCAAGCGCCACACGCATTGCGGCGCGTGAGCATCTTTGAAGAGCGTGGGCCAATAATACCCCGCGAGAAGGATTTTTCGCGTCGCGGGTGTCACCCATGAAAATGACCACCACCGAGCCCCTGATGAGCTTCTAACAATATCCGGAACTTCATGAGGTAGAACACAAATACCGGAAGGATGGTGTCCTTACCCTTTTGTAGAGATGTCCTGCAACCATGGTGTAGTCACGGACCTCGCGGAGAAATTGATGGCGACGGGATTGTCGCTTGGCAGGAGAGAGCGTCTCGTCTTCTGGTGGAAGAGCACCTGTGAGGAGGTACTGCTGAAAATCATGGAACCAATGTGGTGTTGCCGTGACCAAAAAGAGCCGAGCATCGAAAGGCATCCGAGACTCCAGTTGAGGGATCATCCGTGGATGCGTGAAGATAATCCGAACGACATGAGATTTGGCTTACCTTATGAACGATTTCAAAAGGAGCAAATTCTTGAGAAGAAGGACCCAACGAGCAATGCGGCCCGTGGGCGGGACTTGTTGATCAAATAGAGTAGTGCTTGGTGGTCCACAAAGAACTTGATTTGATCGCCCAAAAGGTAATGACGGAAGCGTTGGACCGTACGTAAAATGAGACCCAAAGCTTCACGCCCGCGTGGCGTAATAGTTGCGCCAAAAGAATTGAGTTTTCGGTTTGGCGAAGCGATTTGGTTTGTCGGTGTCGCGATCATATTCTTGAGAAAGAACAGCTCCAATAGCAAACGCCGACATCGACATGAACATGAAAGGGCTTGTCCCATTGAGGAGGAACAAGAACCGGGCTCGAGTAAGCAAAAGCTTCACCGTTGGAAAGCGACTTCACCGGGAATTCCAAGCCCATGTGGATTCGCACCCGTGAGTTTATGAATGGGATCTCGCAATGGTCGCTAGTCCGTGTATGAAGGTGGAGTAATAATTGACCTTACCCAGAAAGAGCGTGTCTCCTTGATATTGGCCGGTGCTTGAGCCTTGAGCACACAAACCGATTTTGGCGGGATCTGTGGTGATACCGCTTTTCTTACAACATGGCCTAACGGAACACCGTGAGGTGACGCAAAAAGGTGCATTTCTCGGGATTGAGACTAATGCCTGACTCATCACATTTCTCGGAAGACGACTTCCAATTTATCCAAATGGTCACCATGGAACTCAGAGGCGAGAGAAGTCATCTTGAAAAATTTGCAAGAAGGGATTTTCCTTCATGAAATCATGAAAAACGAGAGCATGATGCGTTGAAACGTTGATGGAGAGTTGGATAATCCAAAAGGAACCACCTTGTAGGCAAAAGTGCCCCTGGTGGTGAAAGTGGTCTTGAGTTGATCGATTCTTTGATTGAGATCCGATTGTAGCCGAAAAAACCATCCATAAAGGAGTACATCTCATGTCCAACCACTTCTTCCGTAACACGGTCCGTGAAGGAAGTGGAAAATGATCACGCCCGTGGCCCGATTGAGTTTCCGATAGTCCACACGCACGCCGATCTTACCATTGTGTTTAAGGGCAATGACGATGGGGCTCACCCATTCGAATGTTTGACCTCATAGATCAAACTGCGGCAAAAGGAGTTTGTCAATTTCCGCCTTGACGCCGATCACGGTAATTAGGGTTGAGCCTCAGATTGTCTTTAAGTTGCTACACCGGGTGCATCGATTTGGTAGGAATGGTGAGTTCCCCAAGCTTTTGTTGATTCCCCAAGATCTTTGTAACTCCGTGCTTAAAAATGTGTTTGAATTTTTGAACAGCTTGACGGCCCCTGCTTCACGATAAGGAGCCGGAAGATTTGCGGCAATGCGACAAAGTTGATGGTTGCCGACGTCCACAATCTCGACTTCTGAGTCCGAATATGGGGTATTACTTGAAGATCCCGGACAATGTGGGCAGGAGGTTGGAGCATAACCGGATCGTGGCACTTTGCGTGGTGAAAAAGAGAGGTTGCTCGGTTTCATCCAGCCAGGTTTGCTTCATGACAGCGGTACATCAACAGAGTTGCAGGAGGTTCAAATCCGAAAAAGTGATCAACGCTGGATTCATTGCAAGGAGCCGTAGGGGTCAAGCAAAGCAGCCACCGGGTCCTGATCAAGAGTCATTTCTCCCCAAGGATCGATATATTCGGGGTAGGATGACCAGGCGTACTCGCAGTGGAGCCCGAACTTGATAAATATTCGGAAGCTTCTTCGTAATCGTACCGAGAGAGGGTTCCGCATTGTCAACGTAAATGATCCTCGCCTTTGCTTGCAAGTCCATGGTGGCATTGAGATGACCATCGCTGATGACTAACCGGTCCGCGGCCCAAGAATGGATACTCTTTGCCCGGCGGAGAAAAGGTCCGACCAGCAAAGATCATAGTCACCGGATCTTCGCCAGCCTTTCCAAACTCCAAATTCCATGGGGAAGCGGAGATCACCAATGTTGATGTGAAGAATAGGTGTGACGCCTTGAGGTCGCTGTGATATGGCCATTAGCCAATTTGATGTCATATGGGGCACGAAAAGAGTTGTGTGATGCCCATTTGTTTTGCGGAGTTTATCCGTGATGAGATTGACCGCTACCTCCATCTATTTGAACATGGTTGACTTGCCGATTACCCACCGTGGCATGGACCGTGGGTGTAGAGGTAGCCACGGCCCCAACTAAAACAGGTTTGGGAGTGGTAACCGTCCTTGAGAGCGTGACGTAGTTTTAAAATGGCTTGCCAAGCTTAAAGGAATTTTGATCTTGGCGAGCTCCTCTTGAGGCACATGAGAAAAAGGATCTGCACCGGTTCCACTTGGTGCGGAGTGCGTGGCGGGAAGCAAAGAACTTTTTGAGTAAGTCAACCTCGGCAGCAATATTGGGATATGTCCGAGAGCCGTGGAGGTTGAGATGTTGAAGGGGTATCGTGTCTTTGTTGAGCTCTAGTGGTGGTATGAACATTTGCCAATGTGCGGCCTTCAGCCAGCCTTGCATGAGGTTCAAAAATGCTTTGGCGAACTTTGGGCATAACATGTGGCATGAGCTTTTCCAAGTCGGTGCAAAGTGAACCTTTTTTTCGGTCCTCATGAGGAATGGTGTCAACCGCAAAAGGCGGGTTTGCGTGCCATTCTAATAATGGTCAAGGGACGTGATGCCTTGGTCCGGCGTGAAACTAAACCAACCCAATTTGACTACCGGACCGAGGATTAAGTGCCCCAAAAATTTCCTCTTGGGCTTGTTGATCCAAATTGAGGTTGATTTGGCCGGAGCTGGTTGATAGCGTGATTGCCGAGGCGCTCTTGGTGGCTTCTTAAGAACTGGTCTCGGGCCTTGTTTGCCATTAGCAAGCCGAGTTGGTAAGCCGCGGAGGCTGACCGATGTGGTCTGATTTGTGCCGTGAAGTCAGATCCAACTTGTGGAAGTTGAGGACACGCCGTGGTGGTATGACCCCATTCTTGACAAAGATAACACCGAGCTTTAGAAGGATCAAAAGGAGGGCGTTGGTTGGATCCCCGTGGTTGCTCCGCTTTGATAGAGTTGCGTGGGCTGCACCAAGTGGTGGTCTGCCGATAGTCGCGATTGTTGTTGAGGTGTGGTTTGCACTTGATAAACCATTTTGTTGCGAACGGTGTGGGATGAGTGCGAGTGCACTCTTCCGTAGCTTGATTGCACATGTTGCATCGCTTACAATGAGGCGGCCATTGGTGGAGTTGCACTCATTTGCCAAATGGCCTTGGTATTTGCAAATATGGCACCGCATTTGACTCTACAAGGCCAGGGATTAGCGTGTTGAGGCTGAATGGTCCGCTTGTGGAACCATGACAGGTGGAATGAACGGAGCTCTTGAAGAGCCACGCCTCGGGAGGAAACATTGATCTGAGTGATTGACAAGGTCGATAGCCCCGCTCCAAAGTCTTGGGACGCAGGTATTCAGTCATGAGTCGAATAGCGGAGGAAGTCCTTGGAGAAACCGCACCAAAATGCCTCGTGTGGGGTACTCCTTGAGCTTACTTAGCGAATGTGAAGTCGATCCGCGAAAATCCCGCGGCGGACTCTGTGGGCTCTTGTTGAAGTTCATTGAGTTGCTTGAGATGAAGTTGATCATCATCCGCGGGTCCCAGAATGAGACGTAAAAGCGCTGCGCATTTCGGACCAGCTTGTTTCCAATGGCTTTTGTTGGACATGAGCCATTGATGAGGAGAGCCACGCAGGGTGGTGGAAAAAAGATGTGGAATTTCGGTTGAGGTTGCGCATGACCATTTAGGACAGCTAGAGCCTCAAATTCTTCCATGTGGCCTTGAGCACTTTGGTCTAACGGTTTGCCTTTCGTGTTGCCAAAGGTGGGATAAGTCGATTCGTAGTCCGAAGGTAGATGTGAAAGTCTTTGGACAGAACAAAGATAGTGAGGATATGGAGGTTGAGTTGGATGTGGCATGGTGCCCGGACCCCGATGAAGGGGTGACCGCGGTTGAGAAAAACCGGCGTAGCCGGAGCATTGGTTTTGAGATCGGTAAGGTTGTAAACAGGAAGAGCAAGTGGAAAACGTAGGGGAAAGGATATTCCCCGGTAGGCTTAAAGGAGACATGTGGATAGCCGCGGCCCACCCGGGAGATGATGGTTGTGAAGGAAGAGGCGATGGCCCTCAAGAATGATGGATGTAGGCATGTTCGGGGTGTGAAAGTACTTGAGAAGGTTGAGCCCGATAAGGCTCCCCGATAGTGATGAGGGGACGAGGTTGTGAGCAATGTTTGCACGCTTTGGGGCGGGAACCGACTAGACCGACACGAGGGGTGGGTGGCGCCGACCGAGCCCTAGACCGGCGATGGCCTCCCCTCTATGTCATAAGCAGATCCATACATGTCGCGAATCAGCTTTCCCCGACGCCGATGGCGCCAAGCGAGGCCGCTCGAGAAAGGAGTTCTTCCGGGCGTGGAAATTACTTTACGTATATGGCGCATGTAAGAAAGTAGGATAGAATCGCACCCGCTAAAATGCAGGTGTTTAGGGTCCGGGTTCGGGAACTCCCCGGAAGACAGCCCCTGTGGAGGACCCGTGTATCTACCGAGAGAGTCCGGGGACTATGTCACGCGGATTTGCAAGAAGAGAAGAAGAAGAAGAAAATGTAACAAATGAGAGAAAGATGATAAGCTTCCTTGATATCAATGATGAAAATACATGAGCTCGCAATAGAGAGAAAACCGAAAGGAGACAAGACTTAAAACTCATCTAAAACTCATGTGCTAGCTCTACTCATATATATAGTACAATGGCCTTGGGGCCCAATATAGACACTCGACCGATCTCGGTGCCGACTCCCCGGAAGGAGGCCCTTTCGGTGGAATGTTGGCGGTGCCTCTTGAAGTGCCTAGAATCACGCCGACGCCGACGGTGATTCGCCGTCATCGCCGCCACTTGTCCGAGCAGCGCCTCTTGTTGACGGCCACAGGCTTTGACTGCGTGGTCTGCTGCTTGGTCTTCTGCGGAGCCTTTGATGGCTGACCCGTGGCTGACTGAGGATCCTTGAGCTTGACCTGGTCTGTCGTATGCATGAATAGTCCTGTACCAGGAGGCACAGGACTAACAGAATCCACGAGCATGGAGTAGACAAATGAAGACACGCACCAGCATTGATATGAAAAAGGGATCTGGTAATATCTCAAGCAGCAAGCAACCTCTTTAGAAGGGGGAAGCATTAGGATAAGGATGTAGATGATAAAGCAAATACCAAGGAAGGCGTGGCTTAATAATAGCCTTATGAAATAGAAGACAATATTGAATTGACTGTATCAGCAACCTCAAACTAGGAAAATCATCCTTACTGGCAAGAATCCTCCGAATATGGAGGTGAAAAACTAGCATTCCAAGGCCACCAGCTGCCTCAGGTTTAATGCATTTCTCTCACCAACCTTGACCACAACTTCTTCCTCATCTCCACCCCAAAGGAAGTTCTTGACAATACATCTAATTTCCTCCATTTTACACTGAGGAGCTAGTAGAGCAGATGCCATGTAGACATGAGTATTACTAAGAATACATCTAGCTACAGTGGTCCTTCCGGACATGGATAGTATAGTTGTATTCCACCAAAATAAGTGCTTCCACAATCCTTTAATAATTTCATCCCAAGCATCTGAAGCAGAGACGTAAATTCCAACAGGGATGCCAAGTAATTTTGTGGTCTTGCCATGTAGAAGCACCTCAAATAGATAATCCAAAATATGAGGATAGATAGGACTGCCCAATGTCCATAAAGCAGTACACTTTTGTCTATCCACAAGAATCTATGATGCTAAGGAGAATGTGTCTAACAATAGCTTAGCAATATGAAAATTTGCAGCCTCAACAGCTAACGAAAAAGTATCGGCCGCATGCTGATTACATATCTCTTGAGAACCATCATTGGCAGACCTTGAATAATGCCACCCCGGGTAGCCATAGAGAAGAGCTGGAATAGCACTTCTGCCACAATTGTGAAGAGCAAAGATGCTAAGGGATAACCTTGCCGAATTCCTCTACCAGAGGCTTTTCTTGAAAAAGTATAGTAGACCTTGCTGATGTATGCAGCTTCATAATGTTTCTTGTAAATGACTCTCCAAATCCAAGGGTAAAAAAAAACTTCTCCAAGAATCCCCAATCAATACTACCATATGCTTTACCAAAATCAGTGCTCTGTGCAACGCACCATTAACATCAGTTAAAATCAAAACAAAAAAGTTGTGAAATTTTCCAACCCAATTCCAATCCTTATCATATTTAGCCCCTTTCAGAACTTTATGGGCAGTGGATGTGTCCTAAAAAGAGATAATAGGTTAGTTTTGATCCAAATCAAGTTTGGACTTTTCCCCTCTATGGCCAATAATTTGTATGTTTCCAAATTATCCAGCAAGTAAGAGTTCTGCAGGTGTTAACAAGTCTTGAGCCGCCATTCAAAAATGCTAAGATGTCATTTGGAACCCCCAAATTTAATTTGGAGTTCCAAGTCCAAATCTCTTCAATCTTGGAGCACAAAAATACATGATTTGAGGTTTTCATCATGCCACACTCCAAGGGGTATTGATTGGAGACTCCTGTATCATATTTGGCTCTTAGCATTTGTTGATGAAGGATGAGCTATCTAAACAAGGTTATCTTGGAGGCACCATAATTTCTCCACCCTTTATCACATATTTTAGCCAATGTTTCTTCTTCGCAATCCAAAGGTCACAAGCACGAAATGGTTTCTGGTCTAATAGAGCAGCATAAATATCCTTAACCTCACAACTTTCTTTATTTTTTTGAGTCCAACGGTTTGAAAGAGAGGCTAACTCTTGATGAGTGGAGACCATACCCAATACTTTTAGGAAAAGTATTTTGTCCAAAGCTGAACCTTTATTTCTGTATTCAATCTCCTGCAAGGTTAACGATCTATTATCATCTTCACTTCTTAAATCCCCAAAAGTTTAATACTTGTCTGATGCCATTGCATATATTTTTGTGAATGATGTAGAGCAAGATAACCTATAAAAAAGAAGCTTATTTCCTTACATTTGGCATCAATTATTGGAGGTCAGAAGCAAAGGGCAGCTTGATTCCATGCTAACTTTTTTTTTTTTTAGGATAGGAGAAGTATTAGAGCAAAGGTGTGACGGGCCTGGCCAGTTAATCTCTCGGTAACTGGAGATCCCATCAATCTCGACCATTGGATCTACTTAAGCTTAAAAACTTAAGAAATTAACACATGCATGCTTAGGTAAAGAATTTAATCGTTGTATATACTCTAAGGTCCCAAAAATATACTTGCCATTGCTTAGCAATAACCCCGCACAACAATGAATGTTCTTAATAATTATAGCTTCAAGCCAATATATAATGATAATAGTAAACAAGTTATTTAACTGGCAATCCACACTTCTACTCTCGCCTTCCCGAAGCTTGACTACTTTCTAGAGCATCTCGCACCTCTGCTTACACCATCAACCACGGGGTTAGTCACATGGACTAAGTGGTAATCGGGGATCTAGGATGTCTAGCATCAACAATACAAAGCATTAATTTAGAACAACAACCTAGCCTCACCGTAGCCTCGCCCCTGCAATCCAAGTTACTAGTCCAACAAGCATACCCACAATACATAATTGTACCATGAATATCCATTATAAGCATGACCATTGCAACTTAATTCCAATATTCGAGACCACATATATAATAACCAAGCAATCATAGCATCAACATTGCAACCAATATTCCTCTGGGTCTGAGCAAGGTCAACTCGGCTGATCAGGCCAGTGACATAGAGGCGGGGTAACCACGTGTGTACACACCCATCCACGCCAAGCGTCCGAAAGATTGGAGGACCACTTAACTGCATGACGTTGTACCATACGATATCGCCGCCGATGTTCAAATAATAACATTGACATTCTTACTATGCAAAATCATGAAGTCTAGACCATCGCACCTAGACTCGCCCCGTGAGGTCTATATCAAAGAGTTATACCCCTATATAATTCAGGAATTCTATAATACACATTCCATGCAACTAAAAACCCGACCATAATTCATACAAGATTCACATATGCAATCCTACAATAAATCTCCATATACAATCATGCATGCCTGTCTATGTCCATGCCCTAACAACTCAATTCTAAATCCATGCTAAGTTCCAGAAGCAATCCTACTACATCAACATAATTTTACTACACTAGAAAAACCCCAGGTGTAAGGCTTGATCCCCACCTGGAATCCCGCTTGCTTCCTCTGCACTCCAACACGCTCCCAGAGTATTACTCACACCGTGCTCCTTCAGCAATCCGGCTGCAATCTATCGCCTTCCAAAATGTTCCACCATCACAAAAAAGACTTCTTTCCCGTGGAAAACTCCTTCCCAAGAAATCAAGAATAATATTGTTGCGCTTATATAACCTAGCAATGCCCTTGCATGCATGCATGCACACACTGCATGCATGGACACATTGCATGCATGTATTCCTAGCACATAATCATTTATTTTACCATTGAAAATGCACTCTTATATAATATATAATGGCAACGTTACTTACATCTTAATGTTGGTGCTAGGTTGCTAGGTCCGTTACAGTAAAGGGTAGGTTGGAAAAAGGCCGAGTCAGAAAGAAGATGCTTCTATGTTTTGCTTCCAACAAGGTGTGATTCCTCAATCCAATAATAAATCAATTTTAGGGCTGGTGAAGGTTTGGATGAGTAAAGAGCTCTCCAAATCATCTTTGCAGCCAAGGCCTGTGCTTGGATGAAAAGGTCTTTGCATCCAAGTGCCCCTGTTTCTTGGATTTAATCAGATCTGACCAAGTTACCTTATGAACTCCTTACCAAATAAACTTCCTGATGGCAGATTCGATCATCTTGTATGAAGCCTTATCTGGTACTATAGCTGAAGAGAAAAAAAAAATGGGTGCTTGCTAGAACAGCATTGGAAACCTCAACTTGACCTGCAAGAGATAGAGTAGAAGGGTAAATGAAGAGCTTTTTCTTTATTCTTCTCACTATTGAATCGCATGTATGGAGCTATTTAAGGCTACAGGGACCCCTAGGATCTCTATGGCAGCAAATTTTCCTATCACATTTATACCCGCTATAAAGGTCTCCTGAGTATCTGGGATAATTGCACATTTAAAATACTCCTGAAACCTGCCCAAATTTATCCATGGCCTCAAGAATGTTTTCCAAGATATTGTCCCCATGTTTGAGAAAAACAAACTTGTCAACTTGAAATTTCATTTGACAAAAATCTCTTTTGCCGAGAAAAATATAATAGAGAGACTTTGAAAAAGAAGCATATGTATTCTTCCATCACCCACCATCTATTTGAGACTTGACACAAAAGGAATTGATTAAATCCATAGTACAGAAATATGCACAACTCCAACTTTGAGTTTGAGAACAAAGTTGTTATGTCCCATTATTATGAACAAGGTAAGGACAACTAGATTGAAAATTGGAAAAAAATTCCGTAATCTTAGACCATTTTCATGGAAAGCTTATAGTTGATAACTATTTGTTCATGCATATATGGTATAACTTCTATCACTATCTTACCTTAATAATAATACAATTACAAAGTGCATAGTGATGGAGAGGGGTTGGAAAGCTTTTTCAGGACTTTTTGGTGAGGTAAAGTTGGATCAAATTGATGAAATTTGCTGGACTTGCTCTAAAAGAAAACAAGAGGAAGGCTTCTTTGTTGAGCAACGTTTTCTGCATTTAATCAGAAGTGCAAAACTCCTAAAATTATTCTCGTTGTTACAAGTTGCCAAGAGAAATAGAAAAACAATCAATCTTTAATCTCATACCTCACATCATCTTTTTGAACCTTACGACTGGCAAGTGATAGTGGACTATTTGGTCCAAAAGCACGTATAGAAAATTTGAGTTAGGAGTCCACTCTCATTTCCCTATTCAATAGATACATCAAAATCCCCCCAGCAACTGAAACATTTAGGGATTCAAACTGTCCAGGCATTGGAATTGTAACACGATGACATGATTGCCTAGATTCATCAGATAAGCCTTGACCCTCACTGCCTAACACCAAACATAATGCTTCCTCTGCAGCGATGCTTCTAAAATCATCACGTCTCATTGTAAAATTTCCTTTTTGCTGTCTATGTACTGTCCTATCCTTGATTTTGTAAACATTATCCTCTTTCTCATCCAAAGTGGCAGCATAAAATTTTAACTTCTTCCATTCAGAAAATACTTTTAGCTGATCCCATGTTCCACTAGCAATGGGCAACCTGAAGTTGGCTCCTCGTGAAGCACGAAATGCTTTATCATTGAATGGATCACAGCAACCAGGCAATAGGAAGGCTCCATCCTGGAAATTTAGGAAGACTTAACAAATGAATATAATATAAGCTTGGGAATAACTAAGGACAAATGTCAGTCATTAAGAAATAATGAAGATCATGACCTCGTTCGAGTATGTATAAGATTTCTTGGTGACAGCATGTTAGATGTCAATCAGTAAATAACATGGTAGATAAAGACAGAAGATTCATCTTAAAAGCTAAGAATTTTGCAAAGGATAACAAAGGCATGAATGCCAAAAGAGGATAAAGAGAGGCCTGATCAGTACGAGATCCCAATTCCTGTAATTTTTCTCAACTGTCAATATAACTCACCATCAATTTAGACGATAAAGACTGCTATAGCCTGAATTTCTAGTATGTCATAGAGCACATTAACAAGATATGACATATTGTGACAGAAATACTGAAATTGACAAAGAAAGCCCCAAGCGTATATTACTACAGTAACAAGAAAGCTTCGTCTGTTTTTGTTTCTTTCACTATTGGATTTATCAACGGACATCTATGCACAAATGAACTAGTACTTTACTGGTCATTACTCTGAGGCCTATAAGTTCACCGAGAAAGAACTATATTAAAGGAAAAATGACATTTATGAGTGGAAGAAGCTAATGGAACACACAATACCCATAGTCCTGAAAAAAAGAGCATATAAAATATGTAGTCTACATAGCTAATAGCTTCAAGATTGGCTAAAGAGACTACCTAATAGACAAAGTCTTACCCATGCAAATGCTGTTGCAGTACGTAGAAGAGTTCCTAAGTTTCCAGGATCCTGTGGAACATATAACAATTTAGGAAAAATAACACAGTAAGTTGTAGATGACTAAATTACTACCTGAATCCCATCAAGCACAAGGATACGCTGTGCATTTGGGCACCAATCAGACAGTTTACATGTATCTGTCAAGGATGCATCTAACTTGCAGAAGAAGCTGGGAATCTGTAGCAGGCCAACATGTGTGATTGCCTCAGCCGAACTCACACCTGCCAATTTCTCCATTACATATGAGCTCACATAAATTATGCGCCTAGCACATCGGACAAGTTCAACTGCTCCAGTGGTATTCTCCAGCAACACTAAGGCCTCCAGTTGAAAAGAAGCTTCTTCACAAATCTCCCTTCATTGCAACACAAAATGGAAACTCAGACCCTCCAAACGTGCCTGCTCTTTAAAATTCTAAAAATTTACAACTTTGTGGTGTAGATGTAGAAAATAGCATTCAGGGCAAAGATGGCCACTCTGTGTGACTAGCAAATTTCTTCACGGAGCTTAAGAACTATATAGGTTGAGCAAATAAATGTACCTGCAACATGAAATGATTGTGAGGAATAGCAGTGAGTCTAACCCAAGGCGATTAGTGACCCATTTCTTATTTTATTCCACTCAAATCTATCTCAAAAAGAAAAGACCAATTGAAAAATGCCTGACAACATTCCGGATGGAGTGATAGATTCAGGTAAGAACAGCATTGTTTGATGGCAAGAACGTACCTCAAAGGTGTCAAGCCGACGACAGGAACTAAGCCAGTTGTTTCTCGAAAAGAGGAGCTCTGCCTTAGCCTTACAAAAGACTTCACAAAGGGATTCTTTAAGCTTGAAACAAAATCGACATGCTCAGGTAAATCAAGGATCTGCTTTTTTCCTTCGTTCAAAGTTTTTCTCTCATGATGCAATTCCATTGAACGCCTTGTTTGCACATCACACTTGGTTCTCGTGCAAGCTGCAAAATTAAGCTGATTCTGCATTGAGTCCTTACTAAGTTTGAATGCCATGGTAGCCAGAACAGCGGAGCTTGTCTCCATTCTCGACGTCCTATGTAGGTCACTGTTGCAAAATAAGCATGGGTGTCAGCGGGGCTGTGTGGGTCCTGGTATCCACCAAATCAAAATTGAGAAATGCCGGGAACATAAATCCAGATCGAGCAATTGGCTATCTTGCATATGAATTGGCGCTGTTTGTGGTTGATACAATAATTGTGGGTACGACTACAAGGTGCGTTCCGACATGATATTACTTCATATATTGTATGTTACAGAGTTGCCTGCATCTTGCACACGCATCTATATGTCAAATTCCCACCTGCTATTGCCAGAATTGAGCTCTTCTAAAGATAAATTTGTTAGAGGACAGGGATATGAGGACTCGTCATTGAAAACTGGAAATTTAAGTTTTCAAAATATCCAAAATATCCACATCGATGACAAGAAGTTGCCTCACATCAAGCATTTCGCACATACTACATATGAAGGTAACGAGGTTCTTGCAAGCTCTGAGAAAGCTCAGAAGAAGGAAACTAGACCAGATCTTTGCACCTTGCTTGCTGCATTAAATGCATGCAGTAAATCCAAGAACTTGCCTGGTGGGATGATGATTCACGCAGATGCAATAAAGAATGGTTACTATCAAAATATCGTTGTAGCTAATGCCATGATTCACATGTATGCTAATTGTGGAAGTAGGTTGGATGTTTGTCTAGTTTTTGATAGAATGGTGCATCATGACATAGTTTCATGGAATAGAGTCATATCCTATTGTGTGCAGATTGGGGAGTGTAATTTGGCTTTGGATTTATTTGCACAAATGCAAGACAATGGTTTCACACCGAATGCTAGAACTTATGTTGCTGCATTGAAGTCTTGTACTATTTCTGCAGCAAAAGAAGAGGGTAAACAAGTTAGGGGGAAACTTGTGAAAATCGGGTGCTTGGAAAAAGGCATAGCCATCTGCTCACAACTTGCAAAGGGGAACTATGAGTTGGACCGATTTGTGGCAACTACCATGGTGGATATGTTTGCCAAATGCGGGAGCATGTTAAATGCTTGCATGGTTTTTGAGCGGATGCTGTATCATAATGTCTATTCGTGGAATGCATTGGTATCTGGATATTTTGAGAGTGGAGAGTATCAGTTGGTTCTTCAAATATTTTCACACATGCAAGATGAAGGTTACGCTCCAAATGCACGGACTTACATTTTTGCACTTAAGTCCTGTGCTAATTGTGCAGCAAAAAAAAACAAGAATTTACTTGTGAAAATGGAGTGGCTAGAAAAGGGCATAAGTATCCATTCTCAACTTGTAAACAGTGGCTGTGAGCTTGACATGTTTGTTGGAAGCACATTGCTGGATTTATATGCAAAATGTGGGAGCATGGCACATGCCTGCCAAGTCTTCCACATGATGCCATATCATGATGTGGTATCATGGAATGCTATAATATTCGGATATATAGAGGGTGGAAAGTGCCAGGTGGCCCTCCATGTATTTACCCAGATGCAAGATGAAGATGTTGTGCCAGATGCTCGGACTTATGTTGCTGCACTGAAGGCTTGTTCTATTCATGCAGCAAGGGATGCGAGCAAGCTGATGAAGAATAAATTTACAAAAATGAACTGTCTGGAAATGGGCATAGCACTTCACTCACAAATTGCAAAGAGTGGATATGAGCTGGTCATTTTTGTGGCAAATACCTTGGTGGACATGTATGTTAAATGTGGAAACATGACGCATGCTCGTTGGATGTTTGATAGAATGCCCTATCATGATATGGTATCATGGTGTGCTCTGATATCTGGTTATGCAGAGAATCATGAAAGTAAATTGGCACTTCAACTATTTGAATATATTCAGGATGAAGGTTACGTTCCAAATGCCAGGACTTACGTTGCCGTGCTAAAAATATATGCTAATTATGCTGCACAAGAAGACGGAAGACAAGTTGAGGGGAAACTTGTAAAAGTAGATTGTTTGGAGAAGGGCATATCTATCCACTCTCAGCTTGGGAAGAAAGGGCATGAGTTAGACATTTTTATTGCATCTGTCTTAGTTGATCTGTATGCAAAGTGTGGTAGCATGGTACATGCTCGCCATGTCTTTAATAGCATACCATACCTTGACGTAGTTCTATGGAATGCAATGATTTTTGGGTATGCAGAGGGTGAAAGTGAGTTGGCTTTAGATTTATTTTCATGGATGCAATATGAAGGGTTCACCCCTGATGTGCAAACTTATGTTGCTGCATTAAAGGCATGTGCTGTTTGTGCCACAAAAGAAGAGGGTAAGCATATCAAGGGGAAACTTGTGAAGGTGGAATGCCTAGAGAAGGGCATTGAAATTTATGCTAGACTTTCAAAGGCTGGGCACAAGCTGGATAATTTTGTTGCAAATACATTGGTCGATATGTATGCCAAATGTGGGAGCATGGTTCATGCTCACCAAGTCTTTGACAAGATGCCCGGCCGTGATGTAGTGTCATGGAGTACCATGATTTTTGGATACACAGAATGTGGGGAAGGTAGTCTTGCTCTTCAGTTTTTTGCACAGATGCAAGATGAAGGCTTCACACCAACCTTTGTGACTTATATTGCTGCACTGAAGGCGTGTGCTAGCTGTGCAGCCAAGGAAGGGGTTGAAAGGGAGGTTGTGAAAATAGAATACTTGGAAAAAGGCAAGGCTGTCCACTCTCAACTTGGCGCAAATGGCTATGGGTTGGACATTTTTGTGGCAAGTACATTGGTGGATATGTATGCCAAATGTGGGAGCATAGTACATGCACGTTGGGTCTTTGACAGGATACCATGTCACAATGTGGTGTCATGGAATGCGTTGATTTTTGGGTATATAGATAGTGGCGATTATGGTCTGGCTCTTGAAATATTTGTACAGATGAAAGATGAAACTTTTACACCAAATTCTCGAACTTACGTTGCTGCCCTGAAGGCCTGTGGATTTCTTGGAGCTCTAGAAACGGGAAAAGCAATTCATGACCAGGTTTTTAATGCTGGGCTTCAGAACGATTTGGTTGTAGCAAACTCTTTGGTTGGCTTTTATGGTAAATGTGGGAATATGGTTGATGCTGAGAAGGTGTTCAATTCAATTAGAACAAGGGACCTGGTGGCATGGAACACGTTGCTAGCTGGATATGCCCATCAAGGAGATGCTGGTAAGGTGTTTGGCCTATTTAGGAGGTTACTGGAAGAAGCTCAAGCAGATGAGATTACATTTCTGACCATTCTCACTGCATGCAGTCATTCTGGTCTTGTTGAAAAAGGGAAGGAATTCTTTCAAGCCATGCACTTACATTATCTGATCTCTCCTAATACTGAACATTATGCTTGTATGGTTGACCTCCTTTGCAGGGCCAACTGCCTTGATGCTGCAGTGGCAATGGTAGGCAACATGCCCTTTTACTCTAACCTGACGATATGGAAAACACTGCTTGGCGCTTGTTGGAAGTGGAAAAATGTTGTGGTTGGAAGGCTTGCCTTTGAGTCTATATTGAGATTGGATGATCAAGATGCTTCAGCCTATGCATTGATGGCGAATATATACATGGACTCTGGCTTGCAAACGGAGAGCAGGCCCAACATGGCACGCACTTGTAAGCCATGCCTATAATGAAGATGTACAAATGCCAAGAGTGTCCACGTTCATCCTTCTTTGCATGTCTAAACTCGACATCAATAAACGTTGCAAAATGCGCTCTCCTATAGTTTCAACATGAATCCAAGCTGCCACGGTATAACTAACCAAGACACCAAACCCAGAACTTTGCAACACCCTCTTAGCTTCAAGCAATTTGCTAATATGAAAAACAGAAAAGGCAGTCCAATTCCTTCTTTTTAGCACATTTTGGAGGTTTACCTTATCCTTCAACAATATGCTTGTTCGAGGCAAAAGTCTTGAGTTCTTCTATGTGGTGCTAAACAAGGACTTGTAATTTGGATGCTCGTTGCAAGTAGTACGCCAAAGCAAATCTGTTTTCCAGCTATTTGAACTTTTCTTTTTAACCCATCGTCATGTGCTTTGCTTTGGTTGATCTTACACTAATTCAATAGAGGATGCATTTGACGTATTTTGCTACGACCTGCTCCATTTCCCAATTGCTTTTGTGCTAGGCTTAAACAAATAATAGCAATAATATGCATCATTACAGAGAAAGAAGAAAGAAGCAGCATTACAGATCAGATCCCTATAAATAGCTTGTTTAATAATAACATCAGCACTTTTAAAGCATGGTCAGGTTCATGTGTACAGGATGTTGATGCATGGAGGGATTGGCTTTTAGAAACATGTGGTTCATACTTTTTCATAATATTTTTCACGTGGAATATTTTTCATATTATGCAGCACCAAATTGTATTTCCCATTTTTTGAAATGTTTGCACTGCTTGTTTTCCTTCTTGTGAAGGTGATCACTTTGCCACAATTAAAATGTCTTCATAAGTCACTGTAAATACTCAATCATTCCATGTGTCCATGAGGAACAACATTAACTTGATGTCAGAAAAGAAGTTGGAAGCCAAAGCTTTGTGCATGCAATGCAAGGAGCTCCTAGCAAAAATGTCGTCGCGGACAAAGGGCAAAACAGAATGCACGGAAGGATAGGATAGATGGTATTTTAACGTCCACATGAAGCTATAGCTTATGGGACAATTTACAATACATCCAGATGGTCCTGCCCCACCACTTTACATGACTGAAGTGGGTCCTTCTCTCACCAACTTTACGGCGATGCATGGCCACATTCTCAACGAGGCAACTCATGACCTTGGGTATGGCAATTTAGGACAACATTTATTACCTCGCCATAGCAATAAAAGAGATGCTATGAATTAGGTTTCTTGCTTGAGAAATTTAGGGCACATAGAGTAGGGAGAGCAATCCAGAAATATAAAGCTTGCAATAACACCCGCCTTGGGAACGAACAATGCTTCTGCACTTAACAAGTTATTCAATGACGAATTTGGGCAATGATGACTTTTGTACTTGCTTCCTTTTCACGATCTAATTTGGACCAATGGAAATACGCGTCCATCCAAGTTTGCGCATGCATACAATCGATTGCTATAGAAAATCCGACAACTATATTTTTGGACATGTCGTGGGAATACATTTGGAAATTGTCAGCACCTTATTGATGTAAAGATGTTGTAATATGCAAGGTAGGGGAATGTGAACAAATGAATTGAATTGAATTCACTTTTATCAGACCAAATGGTCTATAAAGCCCAAACAAACAAATCAAAGTACAACCGGCCTAATATTGCAGAGGATTAAAGAACCCCCGCCCAAAAGAGTGTTCGAGGGAAAAGCCCTAACATTAATAAGCTTGTTGATGAACTGTACATTTGTACATGTCAGTGTAGTGATGAGGGGCACTATTGGGCCGACCAGGGTTGCCCTTAAGGGGCTATTTAAAGCCAAATGGTTATATTTTCGAAAACTACTCAATTTTAGCTAAAACTAATAGGTCTCTTTAGGATATCAAATCCCTTTAATAACAGACAGGGGGTTACTTTTATATTTTTATACGTTTTTTCACATGGTTTTTCTATGATTTTGTTGTTGTATTCGTGCAGGTGTACTAAATAGTATTTCTAGAGTGCACCCTTTTCAAGCCGTTGATTTTGAATAAGAAATTCAATCCTATGGTTGTGGTCTCTCAAAGTTTTAGATTCATGGTTATTTTAGAGGGTTTAGGGTTTTAATAATCGAGCTTTTCAATTCTTCTCGTAAGAAACAGGGCATATGTAGAGGTCGGGCATGCAAACGTCCAGCCATTGCGTTGTAGGTCACGAAGGAACAGGAGGAAAGAGTAGATGATCACTATCATATTTAGTGCAGGGTTTCCCATAATCGGCAGCAGAGGAGGACGCTCATTTGGCAGCATAGGAAGACGTTGATCAAATTATTTTTGTGGTTTTCAAATTCGGATTTGAAGATTGAGCTCTCTGATTTGAGCTCTAACTATGTTTGTCGATTCGCCGGACTGTGTGGGTACATGTCGCTCCTTATCTACAAGTAGCTCACAGTCTGAACCTCCGGCTCTGTATTTCTAAGAAGCGCTATAGCAATAGATCTTGGCGATCTTCCTCATACTCGTCCGGCATGCTTGGGTGATCTCCGTCATGCTCCTCTGGCAAATTGAGGCTAATCTTCAAGACATTTGCTTATATGCTACGAACTATGGCGACTGTTAGGCAAACATCAGAGATAAGCATTGTACGGCAGAGTTAGGGAAACATCAGATGTAAGCATCATATCTGCCTTATATTTTTGTTGTGAAATAGCTTGAAGGTACAAATTTTACTAGCTATTTGTTGAACCATTTTTTCCAAATGGGGTCGAGCTTGTGAACTGGCCAACCCACATAAGCCTTTGGGGCTATTTAATTCTGAACACATTCCCTTGTGCAGCTCATAGCAAGTAAAATTTCTAATTATTAATGCTCTTGCATTTCCTGATTTACTTGCAATCTTATTGGATTGCAGAATATCTCACGGTGCTTGAGATTTGGTTCTACATAGCATAGTTCATGTTATTTTCTTTTCCACACATGAGGATGATGATCAAATTGTTTCTGTGGTTTTCATATTCCGATTTGAAGGTTGAGCCTCTCTGATTTGAGCTCTAATTATGTTTGTCCTTCTAGTTAACAATTGTTGGCCTCAGAATTAAAGTCTACATAGATTGCAAGCATATGAGAAGAAAGAAAGAATGAATGAATGGTTTTTATCGTCCACTGAGACCAATCGGCCTATGGGACCCAGAAGGAGCGCAGCAAACTTATTACTGTCCGGGTTAAAAAACCCCCGCCCTGAAGGGTTTTCGAGGGAAAAACCGTGGCAGTAATAAGAGTGCTGTCAAACTGTACAAGTATACATTATCATGAAATAAATTTATATATACATGTCAAGTGTGTGCCCGAGGACATAGCTGATTTCGCATGTCCATAACCTCCTGAAGGTATGATTACAGCACCCGTACGGAAGCCGCGCTCAATGTCACATGTAGCGGCTGGCCAAGCCTGACCAACTAAGCATAGCGCGCCTGGATTTGATCATATGCTGGGCAACTTTGAAGGGTATGAGATTCATCCTCAATGACTCCCATTTGGCAGCATTGACAGAGCCTGTCCTGGCGTGGCTCACCAATCCATCTGCCCGTCTCAATTCGAAGATGGTGTGCCCCTGTGCGAATGGAGGCAATGAGTCTGCGCCTTTTCATGGGCAAGTGGGTACACCTTCAGAAGCTATTTTGTTGTGTGGCCGTTATTTGTCTTATCTAGAGCCATAATTGAAAACTATTGTTGAAGCTTGAGGTCCTTTATCATCTGGCCGACAGAGGACATACATGTTGTCGGCTCAGATTCTGCTGAATTCTCAACTCCATCGGCACAATTCAAGAATCTTCTTTGATGGCAAGATATGGGAAGCTAGACAACCTTCCTTTGCAAAAACCATAGTCCCCAGCTCCTACTAGTGATCTTTGACTTGGGCATGTCCAGAGAGCTTCTAGAGAGACAATGTGTGCTTTTGTATGGCTGCTGCAACCTGCCATATGGCATGGGAGTCATTGTATTGAAGATCTCAACAATGTTATGTCTGACTTGAAATTGGGCAAAGAATGGTTATCTGCAACCATTATGAAGGTCCTGCCAATGCCGGAGAGACCATCCATGAGATGCATTGCTTGTGCAGAAATGCCACAACTTCATGATCTTATCAGGTGGCAAATAAGTTTAGTCTGTATTAATGATGCTCCAATCAGAAGCTTACAAACGCATTAAAAGGAAGGATATGGAGGTTATGAAATTAGAAATTAGTCAGACAAAGAAAAGACCATATAAAATAATAAATCACATGCCAAAAAAAACTTACTATGCACAATAAATACTCAAAGAAAACAACACTTAAGGTAATTCTAGATTTTAGGCCTTCTCATGTTGTTTGAGAAGTTGTTGTGCAAGCTTCTCTGCTAAAGAGATTGCCGAGCAAAGAACTTTTCATTGGGATATGCAATCATCTGAAAAAATAATGTTTGCTGCAACTTGCCATATGGCATGGGAGTCATTGTATTCCAAATCTCAACAATGTAGCTGCAACCATTATAAAGCTTCAGCCAATGTCGAAGAGGCCATCTATGAGCTGCATTGCTTGTTTTTTTTTGTTGAAGGACATCAGACTTTATTCAATCAAAGAGTCAAATACAAGTATAAATGCAGAGACAGGAATAAAATCTCAGCGGATAAGCGGAGACCCACCGAGTGAAGCAACCTGCCTAAGCATAAGAGTGCACATCCAAAAACTCCTCAAAAATCAATCGCCTCTTGCGAGGGGCAAGTGAAGAACAATGATACGACTTTACAATGTAACCTTGAGCTTCTTGGAGAACACGATTATCTGCCACATCCAGACCTTTGAAGATTACCAATCTTCGTCTTTTCCAGATAGTCCAAAGCAACCATCCTGCTGCTAGATGAAAAGCCTGGCCTTGTAACTCTTTTCATGTACTTGGGTAAATTGCCAAAAGCAGTTGTTGACTTGTTAGTGAAACCTGAAAAAGGGAAAACAACCAGTCCCATACCTGTCTAAGGTGTTCACACATGAAAAAGCAATGCTCAATGGTCTCAGATCCACGCTTGCATACTAGACACTGATTTGATATTCTAGGGTTAAACTTATGGATAAGCACATTAACCCGCAGACACCTATGAAGAATCTGCCACCAAAGAACTGCCACTTTAGGATGAAGTAGCTTGTCCCATGCCCAAGACCACACCTTCTGCCATTGAAGAGGAGGAAGTTGAAGAGACCACTTATTAGACGGAGGAAGAATATCAGTATCAAGCAACAACTGATACATAGAGTTCACAAGTTTGCACTCCTTAGTTTCTTCATGACAAACCCATACCAAAATATCTTCTTGGTGTGGCAGAATAGGCTGTAGAAAATCAGCAACGTTTTGCCAAAGAATTCTATCCCATCGCCCCAATAGAAACTTTAACTGAAAAGCCTCCCATGTCAGCAACTGGCCTGAGTCATACCATGCTGCAATAGTTAAGATTCCAAAGACTTTTCCAACGCCTTTGAGTCAATGGGTGCATCAGAAAGCAAAGTGGTTGATTGTCTACCGAGGGATCCACCAACAAGGTGCAATCAATCGTACACAAGCGATTGGACTGATGTGAAGTAAAGTTTTGATGTGTGCCGTGAATCTAACAATCCCTTTAAGAATGGAGAAGCATTATGATAAGGCCGCAACTCATAAAATAAACTCCATGGAAGAACAGTTTGAGTGTGACTTTACCAAAAGGGATACAATGGGGTAAGAGCCCATGCAATAAGCCAGAACCGTGAGAATCATCCTTACCTACGAAGTCACAAATGAATTTTGAGATCATAACCTTACTCTGCAAATGGAAATCTGTCATGCCCAAACCTCCAGCAGACTTAGGTTTTATACACTTAGACCATGCAACCTTCACCACTACCCCTGCTTCATTTCCACCCCAGATAAAGTTTCTAACAACACCCACAATCTCCTGAAACTTTGAGTGGGAAGCAAGAATGGCAGAAGCCATATAGACATGTGTGTTGCTTAAGACATGCTTGTGTAGGAATGCCACAACTTTATGATCTTGTGAGCAACATTTGAATTCCTCAAAAATATAAGTTTTGCTTTATTTTATGTTTGAAAGATAAAGATAAATCGGAATGCATCTAAAATATTCAAAATGACAATGCAACTATCATGCCAATCATTGATATTATCATATATCATCACGCTTGTTTTTTTTCCCTTTTTTTTCTTTAAGTTCCTAAATAAGCATATCAATAAAATGTTTTGAATGTTGGATATGTTCATGTTACTTCTGTGAAAGACAGAGCTTGAAATGCAGCATGTATGCAGTCTTGGATAATCACAGTTAACAAACAGGAATAAGTGTGAAGTGCAGGATCTATCTAGTCATGAGTGCACTAATCTGACAACAGGGTATCAAGTGTGAGAATCAAGGGGCATACATGGGTAAATCTAGGTATTCATGGTTGAACCTAGTATGTTTGAATATTAGGAGTTGTTAATGGTTAACTTGTCCAATGGTTAACATTAACATAATAATATGAACGGGCATGGTCGTTTTTGAAGAGTAGTGCATGTGGGATAATTGCAGATAAGCACGACGGTTATAGAATGCCGATTGTGGAGCCTTGCCAATCGGATTTCACAGGATAAGACGATGGGAGGATTCACATTAGTGGGGGGAAACATGGCTGGATCTGCCAAGGGTCAGAAAGGATCGAATTGAAGTGTTAATTCGATGCCCGAGCTCTCGAATAATCCAATGCTACAGTAATTCGTTGAATATTGAATGAACAGTGTTTTATAAGGTTTTGTGCAATGGTTGAAGCTTAACTATTGTGGCATAATAATAGTTCAAAGGAATAAGTGAAGTTGTATTTGAAAGATTTTCTTAAGAGTTTTGCTTAAAGTTCTATTAGAATCAACTACAACTCATAAGGTTTTCTAACATTGGTATCAGAGCCATGTCAAGCAGGTTTGGAGCAGGGTTGCTAAACTCAATTACTGTGTATGAAGGAGGGCCAGGCTTTCAGATTTGGAAGGAACAAATCAAGAATGTTCTAGAAAATGAGGGCCTCTGGGAATTAGTTCAGGGAACTAATTCAAGTGGAGATGCAACCTCTGTGGTTGCGGGAAGAAGGACCAGTTCCTCTGGAGAGTCTGGTGAAGTAGAGTCAGGTAAACGTGGAAAAGATGAAGCAAGTGGAAAAGATGAAGTTGTTAAGCTTCGAGAAGCTTATGGTATTCTAACCAGCAAAGTTGGAGCCTCAATTTTGATGAAAATAAGAGGAAAGTCTCCTAGTGACATTTGGAAGTTCTTGCTTAAGAACTATGAGGAAAAGTCATCATCACAAATTGATGTTCTTGATAAGGCTCTTAGGATGCTAAGGGTTAAAGAAGGGGATGATTTACCAAAGTTCTTTTCTAAATTTGATAACATTGATGCAGATTTAGAGGGAGCTGGAGTCTTGCTTACTGAACAGCAGAAATTATTGCATGTAGCAAGGGCTGTTGAAGGGAATAAGCAATTGTCAACTCTGATAAGGAATGTGGCCAAAACAAGGGAAACAGGAAAGGCCAAGTTTACAGGCAAAAGCCCAAAGGATAAGAATGATATTGATCCTTGCTTTCATTGTAAAGCTAAAGGTCATGTAAAGGCAACTTGTCCTAAGTTAAAGGAGGTTGAGTGCTTTAATTGTGGAGGCAAAGGCCATTTTGCAAGCAGGTGTTCAAGCAGCAAAATGAATAGGGGCAGGTCGAGCAGAGGGAGAAATCCTAGAGGTCGAGGAAAAAACCTTAATGGTCAAAGGTCTGCCATAAATTTGGTGCAGGATATTGAGGAGGAATCCAGTGAAGAAGATGAAGATGCAGAGGTAAGTGATCATAATATTTTAGTTGTTTCAAAAGAAGGTTCTAACAATAGTGATGAAATGCTAATATTAGATAGTGGAGCAGAAAAATCCGTGACAAGCTCAGCCAAGTTTTTCAAGGAGGGAAAAGAAGGGAAAATTAAGCACATCAAGCTGGGAAATGGGAAGTTACAAGAAGTTCAATGTACATGGATGTTAGAACTGTTTGATCTTCAAGGGAAAGTAGTAAACTTGAAGGATGTTTTGTGTGTACCCTCTCTAGTCAGAAATTTAATTTCTGTAGCACAGCTAGTAGACATGGGATATTCTATTGTTTTTGACAAGCATGGATGTAAAGTGTTTTTCAATAATGAAATCAAGTTTCTTGGGAAAAGGATTGGTAATTTGTTTGCATTGGACATAAATTGTGTACCTTGTGTTAACTCTGTTATGATTCCTGACATAGACACTTGGCATCAAAGGCTATGCCATGTTAATCACAGCACTATAGACACCTTGATCAAAGGAAAAATAATTAAAGCAAAATCTAAAGTTGAAGGATCAAGAATTTGCTTAGGTTGCATGTTAGGAAAACATGCAAGGCTGCCTTTTAAAAGAGCAAAGAGAAAAACCAAAAGGGTGTTGGAATTAGTGCATACTGACCTTTGTGGTCCACTTACTGTCAGAGGAATATCAGGAAAAAGGTATTTTATTACCTTTATTGATGACTTTAGTAGAAAGACTACATGTTTGTGTCTTAGAACTAAAGATCAAGCCTTTGAGGCTTACAAACAGTTTGCTGCAGAGGTGGAATTGGAAACAGGGAGGAAAGTAAAATGTATTAGGTCTGACCGTGGTGGAGAGTTTATGTCAACTGAGGTTCATCAAGTTTTGCAAGGCCAGAGGAATCAAAAGACAATTTACATGTACTTACTTGCCTCAAACCAATGGAATTGCTGAGCAAAAAAACAGAACTATCTTAAATGCTGTTAGAGCCATGATAAAACACACAGGGCTGCCTAATTATTTATGGGAAGAAGCCGTTATGACAGCAGTGGAAGTTCAGAATATGTTACCAAACAAAGGGCTCAAAGGAATGACACCAAAGTTAAACCAAATTATGAAAAATTAAGAGCTTTTGGTTGCTTGAGCTTTGTACATGTACCAAAGCAACAAAGACTTAAGTTGGATGGTCGATCCAGAATAGCCTTTCTTGTAGGCTACGATCAAGAATCCAAAGCATATAGGCTGTTTGATCCACAAAGGAAAAAAATCCTAATTAGCAGGGACGTCATTTTTGATGAATCTCAGTGTTACAAGAACATTAAGTTCCTTTCTGTTAATCCTAAAGTAAAAGAAGTGCAGAAGTTGAATGACAACATTATTGATGATGATGAAATGGAGATTGACAAAGTTAACACCAAGCAGGTCAGTTTTGCAGTTGAACCAGATATTAGTACTAATGTTCCAGACAAAGAAATGGTTCAACAAAAATCTGGTAGGAGGACAACTGCTCAGATTCTTCAACAAGAGGCCAATGTAAATCCTGAGATATTTGGAAGAGACATCACAGGTAGAAGCAAAAGGCTACAGGGTGAAGTTGCAGATATAAATCTCATTGAGATTCTGGCCTTGCTAGATACAGAAGTACCTAAATCATATGAAGAGGCTATAAACAGTGTTGATAGAAGGAAATGGAAAACTGCTATGAATGATGAGCTAGATGCTTTTAAAAGAACAGAAACATATGATCTTGTGGATTTGCCAGAAGGAAGACATGCAATAGGATGCAAATGGATATTTAAGATAAAGCAAGGTGTTCAATCTAACTCAGTAAAGTATAAAGCTCGGCTTGTAGCACAGGGATACACACAAAGGAAAGGAATTGACTATGAGGAAACCTTTTCTCCTATAGTCAAATTAACAAGTATAAGAATGTTATTGGCTGTAGCAAATGCAAAAAATTTCGAAGTACATCACATGGATGTTTCCACTGCATTCTTGAATGCAGATTTAGAAGAAGATATTTTTATGATGCAACCTCCTGGTTTTGAGCAAGGGAAAGCAAAAGTGTGGAAGCTCAAGAAAGCTGTCTATGGGCTGAAACAGTCACCAAGACAATGGTATATGTGCATGGACTCATATTTGAGAGAACAAGGTTTTTTGAAACTAAAGGATGATGGAAATATCTATTTATTCAAAGATGGAGATGAAGTTTGCTACATTGCATTGTATGTAGATGACAATGTTATGGTTAGTAGCAATCTTGAAGTGCTACAAAAATGTAAAACTATTCTCAAGAATCGATTCAAGATGACTGACCTAGGGGAACTGAAAAAGTTCTTAGGTATTGAGGTTTTTAGAGATCGAGACAAACAGGTTATAACATTAACTCAAAGTCAGAATATTGCTGGCATACTCAAGAGGTTTAATATGGAGGAATGTAAAATGGTTAAAACTCCTATGGTTCCTGGAAATAAGCTTTCTTCTAATATGGAGGTTGACAGGTCAGAATTGGAACATATTCCATATCAAGAATTAGTTGGTTGTCTGCTGTACTTATCAAATTGTACAAGACCTGACATTTCATATGCAGTAAATGTTTTGAGTAGATACTGTCATAATTTTGGAAAAGAACATTGGCAAGCAGCCAAAAGAGTTCTTAGATATCTGAAGGGAACTATGGACCTTGGCATTCAGTTTAATTCTGGCAACATGGAATTATTATCTTACTGTGATTCTGATTGGGGAGGAGACCCTGATGAGAGAAAATCAACCTCAGGAGTTATATGCATGCTAGGTGGAGGACCTATTTCTTGGAAATGTAGGAAACAAAAAGCCATAGCACTCTCTTCTGCAGAGGCAGAATATGCAGCTGCAACTCTTGCTGCAAAAGAAATAGTTTGGAGTGAAAGATTGTTAAAAGAAATAGGTGTAGAACAGAGGAAACCATTACAGCTATTTTCAGATAGTACTAGCTGCATAAAGATGACTAAAAATCCCATACAACACGAAAGGACAAAGCATAGCGAGCTAGAGATGCACTTTATAAGAGATTTGGTAAGTAAAGGAATTATCACAGTACAATATGTTCAGACAGAATTACAGTTGGCAGATATTTTAACTAAAGCATTGACAGAATCCAAGTTTGATAAGCTGAGACAAATGATTAGTTGCAAGAAGATAACATGAAGGGAAAGTGTTGGATATGTTCATGTTACTTCTGTAAAAGACAGAGCTGGAAATGCAGTATGTATGCAGTCTTAGACACTCGCAGTTAACAAACAGGAGTCAGTATGAAGTGCAGGATCTATCTAGTCATGAGTGCACTAATCTGACAACAGGGTATCAAGTGTAAGAATCAAGGGGCATACATGGGCAAATCTAGGTATTCATGGTTGAACCTAGTATGGTTTAATATTAGGAGTTGTTAATGGTTAACTTGTTCAATGGTTAACATTAACATAATATTATGAACGGGCATGGTCGTTTTTGAAGAAGAGTGCATGTGGGATAATTGCAGATAAGCACGACGGTTATAGAATGCCGATTGTGGAGCCTTGCCGATCGGATTTCACAGGATAAGACGATGGGAGGATTCACATTAGTGGGGGGGAACATGGCTGGATCTGCCAAGGGTCAGAAAGGATCGAATTGAAGTGTTAATTCGATGCCCGAGCTCTCGAATAATCCAATCCTACAGTAATTCGTTGAATATTGAATGAACAGTGTTTTATAAGGTTTTGTGCAATGGTTGAAGGTTAACTATTGTGGCATAATAATAGTTCAAAGGAATAAGTGAAGTTGTATTTGAAAGATCTTCTAAGAGTTTTGCTTAAAGTTCCATTCTTGCACTACGACTCGCATGAACACAACAACAGGCTTTTCATTCATCTCAGCAGTTTTTTCTACAATGGTATAGGGTGGGTAGCTGCACATCGCAGGCTACCCAAAAAATGAAAAACATAGGGAATATCCAGTTATAACACCTGGACCCCAAATAAAATTGTGTGCTATAGATGTTGGCTAGCGTACCTGCCGAGAGTTTATCGCCGGGATTAAAAAACCCCGCCCTTTCGGGTTTTCAAGGAAAAACCCTAGCGATAAAATCTCGGCAGGGGGCTTGGACAACGCAGGGCTGCTAAACGTTCCCAAAAAAACCCACGCTCCACGAGAATACCGAAGTCGCGCATCACCCCTGGACCTGCACATCACCAACAAAAACCAATAGAAAAAACCTCAAAAGAGAGGGCTGGTCACGCGTGCCACGCGACAAAAACAACATTTACACCTCAAAAGCGAGGGGCTGGTCCGCGCCGTGCCACGCGGCATATAACAAATATGAACATATAAATAACAATTTTAAGGGGGAAGGGTGGGGAGCCATGGATACCGGTGAGAGATGAGAAAGCGCCCGATGAAACGTCGATGAAGAACTCTGCAATAAGTAGCGATCCCCAACCCCGAAGAACGGCCTAGAAATGCATGCGCGATGCATGCATGCGGCGATGTATGCAATGCATGCATGCCCTCGGCAAGAATGGCGATTAAGCTTACGCCGAATCGATGGCATTCTTGCACTACGACTCGCATGAACACAACAACAGCCCGATACCAGAGAACTTCAAATACTAGATCCGAGGAGAAAAGGTTGAAGATTGTCCTAGACTGGACAAAAGGGCAAAGATAGAAGAGGTTAGAAAGGATAGGAAAGGCCAAGAAAGCGTAGCTCATGCAAGAAGAAGCCCCTCCTCCGCATGAGATCAAAGAATAGAAGCCATGGATACTGCTGAGAGATGAGAAAGCGCCGATGAAACGTCGATGAAGAACTCTGCAATAAGTAGCGATCCCCCAACCTGAAGAACGGCCTAGAAATGCATGTGATGCATGCATGCGACGCATGCAATGCATGCATGCTCGTCTCGTGCAAGAATGCGATTCGCTACGCGAATCGATGGCATTAGAATCAACTACAACTCATAAGGTTCTCTAACATTGAATATGTCTATAATACATTACAGATGTTATGTACTTTGTTCACCCATCCCAACACCATCCCCAAGGCCCTGAAGGGGCCAAAATGTTTTTTAGTTAACACAAACCATTACATCTAACACTTTCAAATTAAAGTCCCCTTAAAACCGCCTTCGGTTTGGATGCATATTCACATGGGGGATGATGTAGAGCAGCGAGAGCCCCTTTCAAACTCCCTAAAATAGTATAATACATGTATAAAATCAACACCATCTAATATATTGCCTCAAATATTATAATATTCTGTAAGTCTTGCTATACAAAGATAAAAACTTGTAATGAAAGCACAAACCATACGGTCCAAATCAAGGCATAACTCGTGAATATGCCCACCCAACGACTCTTGTTGCCCAGAGTGAATATGCACCCAAACCAAAGGGGGTTTTAAAGGGAATTTAATTTAAAAGTGTTGGGAACATCATCAATATGGACTAAACTTATTTGCACGGTCTCTTGCCTTATACGCAAGAGAAAAGTACCTAAAGCTATCAAGTAGGCTTCTGTCACAAATATCACATGTTTTAATAACCCCTTTGGCATGCTTTGGTTGTGGTCTTCCATTCAGAATCACCAGTCGTACACTATTAATAATGTAAACGTGTACAAAGGAGATTACCACCATCTTTTGCATGAGGACAATAAGAAGCGCTCCATGTGTCAAGCTGGATTTCGTAAAAACCACAATACTCTTGATCATGCTATGGCACTCCGTGTAATGGTGGAAAAAGCGAAGGCACCAAATTCAGCACTTTATGTAGCATTTATTGATTTTACCAAAGCCTTCGACACAATGCCTAGAAGGGGATTAGGCGAGAGAATGCAGCAGATTGGGGCTCCAGAAGAGCTTAGAAGGGCTGTGTCTCAATTGTATTCGGAAGTCTTAATTAAATTGTCCCACGAAATGGATGCACTGGTCAAGAATACGATTGGTGTTCGGCAAGGGTTCCCTCTCTCACCAACACTCTTTGGTTTGTATATTGATGAACTAGATGATTGGATGAAAGCACATTCATTTGCTGGGACACGATTAGGGGCTTACATCATTCAATTACTGCTTTATGCTGATGATGTGGTATTGCTAGCTAATAAGAGACAGGTGCTGCAAGCCCACTTAGATCATTTGAGGTGGTTTTGTGAGCTGAAACAAATGAAGGTGAACATTAGCAAGTCAAAGATCATGATATTTGGTACGCGGGATAGGGAGGCATTCTTTTATGATGGGCAGGATATTGAAATAGTAGAGTGCTTCAAGTACCTAGGCATAGACTTCTCTGCTAAGTACACTTGGAAAGACTGCGTAAAGAGGAGAGTTACAGGTGGGAAAATGGCATTGTATAGCATGCAAACTAAATGCTCCAGGGTTTCTCTCCATGGTTGGACGCTTAAGAAGATGCTTTTTAAAACACTGGTTCAATCCGTGTTGCTGTATGGTGTACCTATATGGCGGCCCAATACTTCTGATAAGCTTTGGGGACAGATTGAAGCGGTCCAGAAATTGTTTTTGCACCAGGAGTTGGGCATAAAAAACCAATCGCCATATGCTATTATTTTAGCGGAAGCAGGTATGTTCCCTCTCCTGCTTACATTATGAAATGGAACCCTCTTTACATTCCAGGAAACTTCTCTACCATTGCCACCACAACCTGGGTTTCTTGCCCGAATTTGCCTCCATTATTTTGGACAAATAACCACCTTAAGGCAATTGGTGAATGTTTGGGGAAGTTATTCATATTTCCATCCCTCAAATTGATTTTCCTTCCATTTGTATTATGAAGGAAATTAATTCCAACTGGGAGAAGTTTATTGGTTCAAGAATTGATGAGGACTCCTTTCTGGACATCAAGATCAGTTATTCTAAAACCCCTATCATTGAGCCTAAAAAAGATAATTTGAATTCCAAGGGGAAAGATCCTATGTTTCAAACTCAAGGAAGGAAGGAATGGATCCCTAAAAAGGATCTGAAAAAAGAACATAATCTTGAGAAAGGTGAATGCAGCAAAGTTAATGATAAAGAGGTAAAGGTAATTGTTCCAGCCCAACTATGCATCCCCTGGAAAGATCAGAAGAGTAATAATATGGTTGGCAGCAATGTGATCATTGAAGAAATTATTGAAGACATTGATATCTCTGATTTAAACAAAAATTAAGATTCAAATATTCATAGTGATGATCCCTATGAGAGTGATAACTCTGGATTATCTGAGCAGGCTTATCTTGAATATATTATTGACAAAGACCTGCAAAGAGAAGAAAGGCTTCATCCATGGCAAATTGTTTTTATCATAGAAAAAAGAAAAACAACAAAAATCAGACCCCTGAGCCATCGAGAAGAAGCTCAAGGAAATCTAAAAAAACTGATTTCTATGGATATTGATCTTAGATGTGTGACCTGGAATCTTCAAGGCATCAATTCTAATGTTAAAAGAGATAGATTAAAGGTTTGTCTTTCTACTATAAAAGCTGACATATTTTTCTTTCAGGAACATAAGCTTCATGATGAGGATTTCGAAAAATTAATTTCCTTTGCTTTGCCTTCTAATTTTAAGCTTTGGGCTTTAAAAGCTAACAATTCTTCTGCAGGCATTTCTATAGCTTGGAGTGAAAAACTCAATATCTCTAACATTCAAATGATGAATGCTAGCTGTGGCAGGTGGCAGATTCTCCATGGGGATATTAATCTCAAAAAGTTTGCTTTTGTCAATATTTATGCTCAGCATCAGCCTAGTGAAAGGAGCTCCATGTGGAATTGCATTAGAAACAGTCTGGATAGGATCCCCTATGATAATTGCATTATGGCAGGTGACTTTAACATGGTCACTCATGACTTCATGAGAAGCATCAATTACAGGCCTCTTACTAATCAAGAAGCAAATTCTTGGAATCATCTTCTCTCCAGCCATGATCTCAAGCTTGCTAGAACTCAGCCCAATTCCTTCAGTTGGTCCAATCATAGAGCTAATGACCCCATTCTTTGTATGCATGATAGATTCTATGTGAGTGAGCACATTTGGCATAGCTGTGACAGGGTGTCTAACCTTAATGGCTTTACCATTTCTGATCATTTCCCCCAGCTCATTCAAATTAATGGTAACCCCATTATTACCAGGAGGCATTCTTTCTTTAAGTTGAATGTTTCTTTGCTCCAGCATGAAAGTTTTCTTCAAGAATTCGAGCTGATTTACAATAGCATCCCCAAGCCCACTACTCATTTGGGATGGATGAATTGGTGGGTTCTCACCTCCAAAAACATCAAAGGATGGCTTAAGAATTGGGGCAAGCAGATTCATATCCAAGGTAAGAAGTATCTTGAAGACCTTAGAGCTGAGCTTCAGTCTTGTCCTCAAGAGCATCAAGATGAAATCAAACTGAAAATTGAAAAGGAGGAAATCAAGATTGCTAAAGGTTGGCAGCTTAAGGCCAAAATTAGAGAGCTCAAGGATGATGAAAGATCCAATTCCAAGTATTTCTTCATCAAAGCTAAAAGCAAAGCAAAAAGAAATCACATTTATAGTATTCAAGCTGAGGGTATGACTCAAGCTTCGAGGACATTGACCTCAAAAAAGTCAAGTACCAATCATTTTGTTAAGATTATGGGTACTAACCATGATTTCTCCGTTGAAATGGATGAGTTCATTCACATGCAAAATGTTATTCAAGATCATCATAATGACACTTTGATAGCTCCCTTTACTAAAGAGGAACTCTTCACAAGTGTCTCAGGTATAGAAAATGGTAAGACACCAGGGCCAGATGGCCTCCCTGCTGAATTTTTTAAAAAGACTTGGGGCATCATTGGTTCTGACATTACTAATCTGTGCAATGAGTTTTTGATGCTTAGATCCATGGATTGCAGGATCAATACCAGTCTCATCACCCTTATTCCCAAGATAGAGGAGCCTACTACCTTTTCTGAATACATGCCTATTTCCCTCACTAATGTGGTGTATAAGATTATCTCTGCCACCATTGCCTCCAGATTGAAGCAGATCCTTAATATGGTCATCTCCAACAACCAGTCAGCTTATCTCAAAGATAGATTTATCTTGGACAATGTAGTAATGGCCAACATTGGTATGAATTGGGCTAAGGAAACCAAGCAAAATATTGGCCTGCTCAAGCTAGATATCACCAAAGCTTTTGATACGGTTTTCTTGGAAATTTTAATCAAATGTTGTCATAAGATGGGATTTTCTCATGATGTAACTAGCATGTTTTTAGCCATTCTAAAGAACTCCAGATCTTCTGTCCTTATCAATGGTGAGTGCAGTCCCTTCTTCGAGATCAAAAGAGGAGTGAAACAAGGCTGTCCTTTGGCTCCTTTCCTCTTCCTCATAGTTATGGAAGCTTTAAGCAGTGCCCTCAAGAAATCTGAAAATGATGGCAAAATTAATGGCTTGAAGCTCCCGTGACGATCGGTATTTCTTAATGCTCATTTTGCAGATGACACTGGAGGAGGCCTCAATCATCAATGCCCAAGAGCTGCTTCATAAGTTTGGCAACACTTCTGGATGTAAGATCAACCCTACCAAGTCTATGTTGATGGCATATAATCAGGTGACAGGGCAGAATTCTGCTCATATACCAATCAGAAAACAGAATTGATAATCCAGTCAGCAAAACAGTTATAACTAACTCACTGGATCACATTTTCTAGCATAAGTGTTGATAGAAAAGTCTAAATGAGCTTTTGTTTGGTGCAATAGATAGATCTCATTGAGATCTTTCCAATCTTGGGTGGTTTGCATATCTTTTAGCTCCGTAAGATAATAAAAAATGGTAAAAATCATATTTTTTGGAGTTTTGACAATCATAAGTGGTTAAAATATGTGCAAAGCACCTAAGGTTGGAAAGATCTCAACGAGATCTATCTATTGCACTAAACGAGAGATCATTTGGACTTTTATATCAACAGTTATGCTAGAGAATGTGATCCAGTGAGTTAGTTATAACAGTTTTGCTGATTGGACCCGACAGGCTCTGATTTCTGATTGGTAGTTCATTTATCTTCATTTGGCTTAGTTGGCATGATTTGAAGGCCCTTTTGTAATTTAAAAAAAACCCTAATGTGTAAAGGGACCAGAACCATTTTTAAAATTTTTAAAATTCGATTGTTGGAATTCCAGTTTCCGTTCCGAATTTTGGGCCTAAGTTCCCGTTCCCATTCTCATTCCCGTTCCAGATAGCTATGGTTTCGGCTGTATTCAATTGACTTTAATAGCCTTGCATGTAAGGGTCAAACTAATTTTGACACTTCTACCCTGAAAAACCCTTTTATGTAATTTAAATTATGCATTCTTTGATATGAGACAGATGGTAGCATTTTTGAAAATTTAAGCATTTTTTTGCTTTTGTAAAGGTTAACTGCACATGAGGCTCCATACATGGGATTAATAGTTTGATGATATTTTTTGTGAGTTGTTTAGGTAGCATTTTCGAAACATTTAAGCATTTTTCTGCTTTTATAAATGGTCAACTCACACGCGAGGCTCCATACATGAGATTAATAGTTTGATGATTGACATTTTTGTGAGTTGTTTCAGTACGGATTTTGCACTGGATATTTTTTGCACCTAAAAACTTTGGCATTGTTTTTTTTTTTTGAAGAACTGTGTCATCAATATATTAAAAGAATGGTAATGTTACAACGCAAGTGAGGAGGAAGGAGAACTGCCCCAAAGAGACAGCGATACCTGGACACTCCACAACAAACTCACAGAAAACCTGCAACTCTACTGCTGTACAAACCGACCATCACCATCTACAACACCCAAGAAGTCCCGCCAAATGGCAAACTTACCGCTCCACTAATCCCGGGAACACCAGAAAGCTTTGAAATAGCTTGTACCTGAGTCGAGGAATCAGAGAGGCTGCAGAAAACTTTGGCATTGTTATATACAGGACGAACCTTTTTACCACCCGCCGCAGTAAATTTCTTGTTGTTTTATTTTATTCAGGTAGTGGATCAACTTTAACATTTTGTTTAAAAAATGGAGATGCTAGTTTTTTTTTTTTTTTTTTTTTTTAAAAATAGTATGTAGCCCTAAAGATTACATGTCAGGCAAAATGGAAAACTTTTTTGAAAAAAAATTTGGTGCGGTGGTGAAATTTTGAGGTAAACTTACACTCTTCAAATGCCCATGTAATTACTGAAAACTCCAGTTGTGGACCATTGGAGAAATACATCCTGATCCAAATAGAGAAGTTTCGCATTCTTGGTTGGTGCCGGACATAGCCATGAACCCCCTCCCTATACTAACCCTAAGAATAGATGGCTCTGATCAAATTCGAATTGCATCATTTTAGGAGACCGCCTTATTTGTCAACCACATCATGTTTGAACAACAAAAAAAAAATAAATAAAATAAAAATACACGGGGGTTTTTGTGGACTTAATGAATCATACTGAGGGAAAAGAATGCAGAGTTTTTCTGATTTCATGCTGGTTCAAACATGACTTGTAGTTATTAAATAAGGCGCTCGTATTTTATTGGGAAATTTACCAAAATAACCTTAATTGTTCACTTAATTCCCAAAAAGCCCTTTGTATTTTTTAAATTCCCAAAATGCCCTTAATTCTTAAGTATTTTTCCAAATAGCTCTTTGTATTATAAAAACATCAAAAAATACGTTTTCACAATAGATGGTCATTCTTTACACAGGGAAGTGTTTTTCACAAGTCACAAGAATTTGAAACCTGTTCAACTCATTTGCTAATCATATGCTGGAGCTATTTATCCACCAGATACTGAACTTCTTGAAAATAATGAAATGCTACCATCTACAACACATCGTCCACCTAGCATGCCTAAAAGGAAACAATATAGGAGAGAAGATAGGGATAGAGAAAAGCGTGTATACAAGTGCACACGCTGTGGTAATGGTGGCCATAATGAACGGAGTTGCAGAAATCCTATTTGATATTTCTATTGCATATTTTGTCTTAATGTGATGTGCCAAAATTCATGACACACTGCCCCCTTCAGGCAAGTGGTCTCTGCAGCTTCCGGGTTCTCGATGGCACTCGGTTTGGACGTGGACATGGAGTTCACTTCCCCCACCGAAGGTTAGGGTGCTTCTGTGGCAGGTGGTGCACCGCTGTATCAGGGTGAATGCCCTTGTGAGTCAGTTTAGGCCGGGTGTGAGCCCTCTCTGCCCTTGTTGTGGCCTTCGTCGTGAGACTGTGGAACATTGTCTGGTTTTATGCCCTCATTTGCAGGCTGCCTGGGATTGGGTTAGGGCTCTGTTTCAGGTGAGATTGACTAGCCGGCCATTCTTTGCTTCATGTGTATCTGGTGCTTGGCCGCTCTTGCGGCAACAAGCCTTGCATCCGTCGTGGCTTGGTTGGTGTGGCTGATTTGGAAGGCGGCGGTTGTGGATCTTTCGGGGGATTCAGACTGCGGCCTCTCTCGATTCCTCGACTCAGGTACAAGCTATTTCAAAGCTTTCTGGTGTTCCCGGGATTAGTAGAGCGGAAGTTTGCCATTTGGCGGGACTTCTTGGGTGTTGTAGATGGTGATAGTCAGTTTGTACAGCAGTAGAGGTGCAGTTTTTCTGTGAGTTTGTTGTGGAGTGTCGAGGTATCGCTGTCTCTTTGGGGCAGTTCTCCTTCCTCCTCACTTGCTTTGTAACATTAGCATTCTTTTAATATATTGATGACACAGTTCTTCAAAAAAAAAAAAACTAGTCAAAAGCACGTTTGATTACTTTGCATAATAAATTGTAGGATATGATCAGAGCTCGATCTGATCAGAAACTAGTTTTTTTGTCAGAGCCCTTAGAATCATCACCGGTTATTACGTATATTTTGATTTCTAGCACTTTTCTTTGGCTTTGTAGGATATGGTTAGAGCTCGATCTGATCGAAAACCAGTTGTTCTGTCGGAGCCCCTAGATTCATCACTGGGTATTACCCAAACTTTATTTTCTAGCGTTTTTGTTTTGTCGTCGAAGGGGTTTTGTAGCTGCGGCAACAAAGATTTATTCAATGGATAAACTTATGGTTAAAAGTCCCCAAGCAAATGCTGCTTTCACACATTTCTGTAGTTGAATCTGTCATTCGTCAGGTAATAGCTTAGTCGCTTGATTAAGATATTGTTTACCACATTAACCTTTTCATGGTAGATAAGGTTAGTACTTGTTGAGATGCCTTTTGTAATGCTATGAACATAAGTGAACCAATCTTTGAAAAATTGTCTATTTCTGATACACTAGGTCTAGATCAATAAGTTTCAATAGATCTGCTTCTGTTTATATTTATATATTTAATGTTTACGCTTTGTTTTTCTACAATTTAAAAATAATTCTGCAATTTCTTTATACATTAAAATGTTCTCAATGTTCACTTTTTAGGAACCGAAAGAACGGATTCCGACCAGACAGAATGGTTATGTCAAATCGATGCAAAATGTCTTCACCAATGAAGAGATATTAGGCATTTTAAAACATCTTGTGGCCTTTCATGATGAGATGGCACTGCTAGAAAACTGTAGCTTCTTGAATTACACAGGTATGTTGTACCTAACAAATAGAATAGAATAGAATAGAATAGAATAGAATAGAATAGAATAGAATAGAATAGAATAGAATAGTTGCTATTATATGTTACTGTCTTAAGAGGACATGTTCTGCATCAACAGGTCAATGAGGAGGCAATGCATGATCTTATGAAAACATTGCCTTCGATTATCAACAACATCACGCAAGAGCATCACTTCAAATACAAAAATTCCAACATGAATTATGCAAATATGTTGACTCTTTTTATTTTCCATATTTCTTTTGCATGAGAAAGCAGCCTAATGAACCGTGTACCTATGTGTGGCCAAAGAAGCCTCTATTAATTCCCAACTTTAATTTGGACATGAATCGGAGAGGAAGTTGTTCCTCCTGTAATAAAACTATACCCTTGGTTAGTTCCAGTTACCCCTGTAATTTTTAATTCCCGAGAGGAAGCTATTAAGGAGCTCTCTATTGAAAGGTATATACATGGAGAGGCCGCTTAAATTTCTGAAGTAAATCACGCTATCTGTCTCCTGCTAATGTTTCCTTTATGCATTTAAAGCGACATTATAACACTTGCAAACTCTATTTTATGGACAAAACCCCACCATGTTCTTGAACCATAAATGCTTTTTTATTAGATTGTTACACTAGCAAGCTAGTTATAAGCCTCTTAACAAACAACGGGATTTTGATCATAACCTGTGCAATGTACAAGAGGTCTGCATGTTGACACTTTCTGTATTAATGCATTTCAAAAAAATGTACGATGTAACACATTCATGCAGACCTTAAATACATCTGCTCAAAGCAGTGACTGAATCTTTGAAACATGCTGCAATGCGAAATGTGTTGTGTCTCACCAACCTTGAAAAGAGTCGTTCAGAAACTGCCTTCTCAGATCCAATGCTTTGTAATACAAGTTGGTGTCCAGACCATCAACATTACGAGCAACTCTTGCTTGTAGTTCCATCTACATTCAATAGGTCAAGCTTCAATAGGGAAAAACTACAGAAACATTTTATGCTCAGAACGACACAATACGTGAGAATGGAATCTGTAAATATGCTTATGCATCGGATGGAGCAAGAGGTTATACAAAGGGACAGATCTTAGTTAGAGATTACAAAATAGAGTAAATAACAGATTTAATGGTCTTTCACCATCCACATCATATCATTTTAGCTTACCTTTTTTTTGCCCAGCCAGCATGTGCATTTGAATATATTCTTAACTGGTGCATTTAAATACTGGTCATTAAGAATGGGAGGAAGCAACGGCTTTCATGTCATTCATTTGGCCTATTTTTCCTACCTGCTCTATGAGCATGTTATGTCTGATAATGAGCATAAATAGAAGATAAGTCTACAAACAAGCCAAGAACTCTGCTGCATGCTGGAAATAGAATAAAGCTTAATCACAATATATTAAACCTCGCTTTCAGAGCCAAGCTTCAGTTCTCCAATAAATTGGTAAAGTGAACCTTCACGAAAATGTATCTCCCGCAAAAACTTTGTATCAATTTGCAGCTGACAGCCTTCATGCTCAATAAGAGCAATCCCATTGCTCACATCATAATTTACCAGCCTACACGTTTCAATGCAATCTTTATGTAATTGAAGCACATGTAAGGGACATTAAAATAAAGAAAATAAGAAAGAAATACAACTAATAGAACCAGGAATCTGCACGAGTGAAGTAAAAGAACCATCTTGTTATCCAATTAGCAAACAAATATTGTAAAGATTCTTCGAATCTATATATTTGTTATTTCTCTAAAGAGTAGCATTTCTGTTGAGAGAGCATTTCTGTTGAGGATTGAAGTGCAACAAAATCCATTTACCTCGAGATAAGATAAACCCTCCTAGTACAAAAAAATAAGTAAAGTAAATGATCCAAAGGTATTCGCAACAACCATACTTCTTCCCAAGGAGAGAAGGCAACAAAACGAAATAGGGCTGTGACATTTGGTTCTGTAAATAGGACCAGCAAGAATGATAGAGGGCAATGACCATGCCCATGCAGGGTAAAAGAGCAAATCTCTTTGCTTGTAAAATACAGGGAGCCTGAATATCGTTAAAGCCAGTTCTGCGAACCCATTGAACATGATGCTCACAATCTACATAACCCGCATCAGGAAAGTGCACTCCGTCAAGCTCAAGCTGAATCATTCCTTGATCTCGGAATGAATCAAAGCACAACGACAGTATGAAATTCCCTGCCTGTTTTGTCTCCTTGCCATGTTTCACTTCTTGCAGCATGGATTCTAGAAGCAAATTAAAGGGAAAAAAACAAAAAACAGAGAAAATACCATCGAGACAAAAGGGAAAGATATGGGCAAGCCCATATCTTTCTGCTATCTCTAGGGCACAATATGTAGCATAATAACGGGGGGTTTTCTTTGTGTTTTTGTACGCTTTTCACTAAGGTTTTCCTATGATTTCGTGATGTATTCAAATGGATGTACTAATGCGTACATCTAGAGTGCACCATTTCTGAGCCATTGATTTTAGCCTTTTTTTTCCCAATGGTCAACAACCAATGGCTCACAACAAAAGCCTTTTTTTTGTGCGTGTGGTGCATAATGGTCAACAACCAATGGCTCACAACAAAAGCCCTTTTTTTGTGCGTGTGGTGCATAATGGTCAACAACCAATGGCTCACAACAAAAAGTGCCTTTTTGTGCGTGTGGTGCATAATGGTCAACAACCAATGGCCCACAACAAAAGCCCTCTTTTTGTGGGCTTGAAGGGCGCATGTAGTGCAGTTTCCCCGTCGGCAACACATTTCTTATCATAGCTTTTGATCCAGAGCTCTGTTTGAGATGATTTTTATTGCGTTGGAAAGCTCTTTCCGAGATCTTTTTGACGATGTATGATATGTATATGTTTGGTTAAGTTATCTATGTTAAAACAGCAATTTCTCGGCCGGGTTTGGTAGGCTTTCACATCCTACCAGCTGATTAATACAGGATTGTGCTATTGGATATTGTTTTATGGCTCATTCCAAATGAAGCTTGCAAAAAATTACCATGCATTTTTAGATTTTGAGGCGCTTATTAAGCAAATTCCAAGGCTTCTAGATCCTTGTGCTAACAAGCGTAAACGTTCCCACTTTGGTTTCTCACCACAAGAATCCATGGAGGCCAAAGGCTGCTGTTAAATTCTAGTTGAAAAATGTTTGTGTATGGGTGTTGCAAACTTTATGACTTTCAGAATAATGGGATCAATTCGCTCTATCTTTATGGTAACTTTTTTACTTATGTTCTATTTGTTTTATTGTGATGAAATTCAAAAGCTACAGGTGATGAAAGCCTCAAATGAATTCTAGTTTTTTTCTGGTTTGAATTCTAAAATTTTTGTCACACCCGGGGGGGAGGGGACATCCCTAAGGCCCCGAAGGGGCTAAAATTTTTTTTTTCAACAAAACCATTAACATCCAACATATAAAAATAAATCCCCAACACATAACAACCAACACATAACAACCATCATTAACAACCAATACATAACTACCATTGACATTAATTAACACAACCATTGGGTCCAACATATTTAAATTAAAATCCCCCTTAAACCCCCTTTGGTTTGGGTGCATATTCACACGGGGGGTGACGTAGGGCAGCGAGAGCCCTCATAATTGTATTTTGCACGTACAAAATCAACACCATATAGTATTCCGCTTGAAATCTTATAGTATTTTGCGAATCGTGTTATACAATATAGCAAATTTTGTACTTGCATACCCCACAAACGAGGAACTTTACGTACGGTGTAGATTAAGGAATAAGGGGTGAATATGCCTATCCAATACCCATACCCATACCCATACCCATACCCATACCCATACCCGAATTTACACGAATCTCGATAGATCCATACCCATACCTAGTGTTAGAAACGAAAAGAACTCAATTCTAGATTTAGGAAAACGCCTCCATTCCTGATGCTCAGCGCCCAAATCCGCCCAATCGATCTGGTATGAAAGATCCGAAAGCACGCTAGTAAATTTAGGGAAAGAGCGAGCAAAGGCCCATGCAAGCGGAAAGGGCAAGACGGCCGGTGCCTGCGCTCGGGCTAGGCAAAATTGAGAAAGGAAAGTTCGGACTGAACATGTGGAATTTTCATAAATTTCCATAGCCGTAGATGAAATCCAACGCTTCTAAGTGTGTCCACGTGGACAAAAATCCCACCTGGCAGCAACGTGGACACTTGCGTTTGTGCAAACGTGCTAAAAATTTATTTTCCAGATTGTTATGATCTGTAAGAAAACTTCCCTGTGTAAAGAATGATCATCTTTTGTGAAAACATGATTTTTTGGTAATTTATAAAATACAAGGGCTATTTGGGAAAATGCTTAAGATTTAAAGGCATTTTGGGAATTTAAAAAACCAAAGGGCTTTTTGAAAATTAAGTGAATAATTAAGATTATTTTGGTAAATTTTCCTATTTTATTTTATGGTCCACGTTAGAATATAATATAGGGAAAAACTATAAAATACCCTTATGCTTTGACAAATTTTTCCACATACCCCTAACTTTTGAAAAATTTATGGAATGCCCTTGGTCAATGTATTTGGCATTGTAGAATTTCGTATATCACAAGATGCCCTTGTATTTTGCATATTTCTTCAGATGCCCTTCTGCAAGCAGTTCGTTTCTGCTTCCGCCTTTTTCTACAAAAGGCTTGTGCTTTTTCGATGCTTCACACCAACAACAAAAGTGCTGCTATCGATTCTTTTGCCATCAACGACAACATTCTTCAACATCGATTCTGATTTCGCCACAATCAACAGCGACGGCAAGGACAAAGAAATTTGCCGCAAAAATTGCAATTCTTACTGTTGCCAGATACCATTGGAGCAAGGATCCGATTCCTGCTGTAAAAGGAGCAGACTGTTGCATCCTTTAACCCTAGCTAACCCATCATCAATTCTTAAGCTCCAGCCATAGTTATCAGCCACAGTTAAGGGTACTTTGTGAATTTTGAAACTTTTGAAATTTGAAATAAAACACACGTTATAGGTCTCAAGGGTATTTTGCGAATTCGAAAGAAACATAAGGGCATTTGAGGAATTAACCTAAAACTTAAAGGTATTTGAATAATTATCAAAACTACAAAATACATTATACGTTGACCAATGAAATTCCATAAATTTTTGAAAAGTTAGGGGTATGTGGCAAAATTTGTCAGACTTTAGGACGAGCCTTCTTTGATTAATCACAGAGGATCCGTGCATCTGCTGCCTATTCCGATCGCCTTTCAGCTGCCAAGAAATGTTGGGGTGCATAATCCTAAAAACGGCTTCATTGATAATCGTATGTCGAGCAATGGAGAAAACGGGTAGACTTCGTTATTCGCCCCCCCTCCCATCGGAAATCAATCGGAACGGTTTTTCTCCCTGTTTTTCAATGGTTGAAGTCATTTCTGGCGATGTTTTTAGCATGCCAGCCTAACCAAGCGTGCAACCCTCCTTGCAATTCTAGGCTATCCACGTAGCCTATACATCTCAGCAGAATCTGATGTGGCAATAGCTATCACCATTAGATCTTCATTTTGCAAGATCTAAGGCTATGAAAATTAGAAAAGGGCTAAAAATATACACGGAGAATAGAATGGGTGCCGATTCCTGTGCCGCTTCTCTTCCCCCTTAACTTTCTCCCTCGGTCCGTCCCTTTCCCTCTAGTTTTTTTTTCCCTTCTCTATGTGCGGAAGTGGGCCTTTTGCTTTCGGTTCTTGTTTTGCTTTACATTTATGTTTCTGGCATGCAGATATGATGAGCCTATCGGATCTGTCTCTTCGGCATACGCAAATCCGGCCATAGCTCCACCTTCAAACTCTCAGGCTTGCCTCCAGGAAATGTTGCTCTAATCTGTTTCTTTGGTTATATAAGAGGAATGCATTGTTATGTACTCAACGATATCAAAGAAATCTTGGCTACTTTGCAGCAAGTCAGATATAAGGCTAAAAATGATGGCCAGAAGCGAGTTGAGGAGATTATTAACATGTATTCTTTTCCATGTTTTCCTTTCAGGGGTCAAGGCATCCTAAGAAGTTTTGCAAGATCCTATGTTCTGCCTTTTGATGGACCGTATGTTCCAAAACTTCCATCTTTTTGCCATTTCTAAAAGCTCATTTTGAGACTCAGAATCATATCTACTTGGTCAATGGTCATGCCCTATCGCCTGGGAGGGGATTTAAATCTTTTAAGGCAGAAGCAAGCTGGGAAGAGATTTTTTGAATCTGCTGCATCGTAAGTATTCTTTGTCTAGCTAGAAGCTTGACGTTAATAAGGGCACACAAAGATCGATTCAAGGATTCTCAAGGTCATAGAAAAGGGACAAATCGTACTGGAGATTTGCATGCCACATATATGTGAAAGTGCTTTCTCCTTTTCGTGTAAATGTGGATATTCTTCTCACGCAGTGAGATGTGGTTTTGCATGGCATTGCTAATTCTAATATATTATTTTTACGTTCAGGATCTTACCTGAGGTATTGATGCTGGTTTTATCATTGACAAGAAACATTGTAGATGCTGGAATTACCAGCAGATATGCAAGAAGGCTCCAAACCAGTGATGACATCCCTGCAGACAGCTTAATGTTTAGCAGCTTTTACAATGAGCTCAATGCTCCAGAGCAAGTTGTTCTTTAGAATCACTGCTTCAGATTTTGATCACCAGACTAAAAAATATTGATATAAAGTGGATGTTGTTGTGCTGCAGGTGCATTTGACACAGGGAGATTATAATGGACATGCACTGATTGTAACATGGATCACGCCTTCCAGTTCGAAACCTAATATGGTTGGATATGGGCTGAAATCAGAAGATTATACTACATGGATTTCACAACTACACATCTGGATTTATCCATCAAGCAAAACTTGATGGGCTCAAGGTAACTAAAACTACTAGCTCTTGTCATCTCTAACTTTCAAAGGTATCTAATTAATCTAGAATTGACAGCCTGATACTTAGTATTACTACGGAATTGGAGGAAAGAATTCTTGGCAAGAATTCACCTCTAGGACGCCTCCGGAAGTTGGTCCAGATGTACCATACGTTTTTGGTGTAATGGGTAAGCTTATAACAGATTGATCTCTACTGTCTTGGCATGTCATTATGCAGCTGTCATATATTGATCTGTTTATGATGCAGCTGACTGTTGCCTCTGCTCAGACAATTGACCATTACATAGGAAGTTCAACACCAGGAATGGCATTGCTATATGCTGGTGATTTATCCTATGCTGTTGATTATTTTAACTCTATAGACAGTCAAGAAAGGTGGAACACATGGCTGCGAGTCATTGAAAAAACCACAGCTTATCAAGCCTGGATCATATCATCAGCAAAGTCCAAACGCTATTTGGAGTTCTTGTTTGCCCTCAAATATGTTCTGAGCCACACATTATCTGTTCTATACAATGGTTAGAAGTTTATGGCATTATATCAAGCCCCATATCAATGAATATCTAACTTTGAGATAGAAGACAAGTGCTATGGCCAAAGAGCAAGGACATAGCAAGAATTTCTTTAGAATTGGTCGTATATAGCAGTAAGATTGATGTCTCTAAACCACCACTTGCACTGTCAGACACACATGGAAGCTAAGTAAACAAGAATAGGTCTAGAACGATTTTCAAACGGCAACAAAAGTCAGAAAAACATTGAACAATTTTGGAAGAATTTCCAAATGCAAGAGCAATTCCTTGAGAGGGCTTGTAAATGGTCGTCGAAATACCTGGAAGTCATAATGCTCAGCTGCATTATGAGATTCTAGTACTTGGCATTACCAAACATGAGTCCTAACAAAATGATGTTCAACACTTTGACGAAATGCCCAGTAGGTATGCGGCTCTCAAGTCCTTTGCTCAGTTGCGCTTTTTTCCTGTGTGCACTGTGCATGTGTGCTTTGTTATATGACTTGCTGTTGGCCCATTGCCTGACCTCCAAAAAACTCATTTGAGGAGGTTAGACCTCACAATGGCAATCAATAATTTCAAGTAGATGCTCAGGAAATTGATCAACCTCCAAGTAGTTGATAAGCTGTATGAGGATTTCAACAATGTGATCAATCATCAGCAGAAAGCTTCCACCTACCCTCCTGACATGACTTCATTATTCTATACAGATTACATGACCTTTGGATTGGGATGATCTGAGAATGTGGGCCTTGATGGTTCTACTATTGATCACCTCCAGCACTAGTATGTCTTTTTGCTTTAGCTCGTGGATGCGCTTAAAAATGCTGCTTCAAGGAATGCCATGTCTTCTTGTTCTAGTTGATGTTTATCTCTGAAACTATGCCAATCGGCCCCAAGACCTGTGAAAAAAGCAAAAGAAATCCACCTAAACCTTTCTAAGCTTCCTGCCAAGGACAGGAAGCTTCACATATCGTTTCCAAACAAATGCCTTGCAAATGATAAGGGTTTCAATTGGCCATTGTAAAAGCATCTGCTTCCAAAAATCAAACCATGTTTGCCTTGGAATTAATTGGACAGAAGCCCATCCCTTTGCAATGTTTTTCTCAATACTGGTAGATTCACTAATCCAACCCCACAAGATTTTCCTCTGTTTTTTCTCATCATAGAAGCTTTTAGAAGCATAAAATCTACCATAATCCACAAGAAATTGCTATCATCTGTAACGAATATATCAGTATTGAGATCATAACTTCCTGTCTGCTTCCTAAAATCAAACCATATTTGCCTTGGAATTGATTGGACAGAAGCCCATCCCTTTGCAATGTTTCCTCAATACTTGTAGATTCACTAATCCAGCCCCACAAGATTGTCCTCTGTTTTTTCTCATCGTAGAAGCTTTTAGAAGCATAAAATCTGCCATAATCCACAAGAAATTTTGCACTGCTATCATCTGTAACGAACCCGCCAGTTTGCATTAAATTAAGTTCAACGCTTCATTAGCTTGGCTTTGCTCAAAGTAAGACATGCTGTTTTTCTGACTCTCCAACTTCCCCATCGAAATTTCAAATTCTTTAATCCATTTTTGTGCCACTTGTCATGAAAGTTCATTTAGCATTCTGTATGCGACCAATCCATGGAGCTTAAAGCTGGACTCATAAATACAGTTATACACTACTGTCCATGCTATAGAAAGAGCACTGCCCATGCCATGTCCATGCAACAGCAGGACCGTTGCATATTAACATGAATCTGCAAAAGTTACCTGGGTATGGAGTTTATATATCTTATGTATTTTGACAACATTGGTTTATTGTCTGGTGCAAGCTTGATTGTCTTGCTGGCTATTCAATCTGCATTTTTGCCTTCAACAAATAGCTACAGACATTATATGTTATTTGCTATATATCTTAGCGATAGTTATTCATTGTCCAAGGGAGAACACTTTGAAGAAGCTTTGTTATAAGGAGTACAAGTTTCCAAAGATACATATACACCATTTCTACTCAAGAATAGGTAAAATGCTACTAGTCAAGTTCTGCATGACTTCTCGTTGAAGATGAAGAAGCTTTGTTATAAGGAGTACAAATTTCCAAAGATACATATACACCATTTCTACTCAAGAATAGGTAAAATGCTACTAGTCAAGTTCTGCATGACTTCTCATTGAAGATGTTTTCTTAACTTATACAGGTATATCTTCTGCAAGAATGAAGCATGTGCCATATTAGAAGTGAATTCCGGCAAGCGATTCATTCCTGTGGCATAATGCTCTGTTCAAGAGAACCTAATCATCGTCACACATTAAAAGCGGTGATACAAAATGGTCTTAAGCCTTTACAATCAAAACATCATAGCATGATGCTCTACTATATTTGGCAAATGTTTCAAGAGCATATTAAGGTCCTTGCCTCGACCTATTCCAGCATGTATTGGGACTCTACTTTAGTTTGCATGATCAATGAATCTACATTAATTTGTATAAGCTTGTGTATCCATCTTTTCCTTGAATTGTTTTCTTGTTACAGAATCGAACTTTGCGACACCTTGTTGCAGAAGAAAGAACCAATTCAAAAGTATTACAATGAACATTTTTATGGCAGTGCTTATAGACTACTACTTATCACTTATGATCACGCCTTTCTTTCTTAACAGTTTAGAATAGGCCCATTATCGACTTTGACTTCATATAGGATTATAAATGGATTACCAATGTTGTGGCCAAAGTTTATAGCTCTTAAAAAATAATGTGAGCCACCATAAGCCTACCTTAGCTGCTTCATGTATTGGACCATCTATTTGCTTAGTAACACCTTGAATTTAAATCTGCATTGGTTTACTAGCAAATATCTACCACCACCTTATTTCATATTATCCATCTGAAAATTTCTGTTAGGTATTTTTTTATGTGATTCAATGTGAAATGTAGCATTGAGAAAGCATCATATGCATGCAATATGGTAGAACTTCTTTGGTTATTCATGTAATTCTCAAAAATAAGACCCAAAATTCAAATACATCTTACGAGATATGTACATAATAGATGGTTTTTGAATATAGCAGATCTAACCTATGATTGGATACCCTACGTAACTCTACACCTTATACATCTCAAACAGTACATTTTTACTAGTAGCAAACATATCGACATAAAAGAACTACCGATACCTAAAATGCAAGAACATCATTTAAAAATCTTCTTTACATTGCATAACCCGCCTAACCAAGCCTACACCCTTTTCTGCAATTCTAGCCTATCCACGTCGCATTGCCACCTTAGCAAAATCTCACGTGGCATATATTTTTACCGTTAGATCTTTATTAATTCATCAAAGGCCAGGAAAATTAGAAAGGGCAAGAAAATGGAAAAGAAGATTCATTGGGGTGCCCGTTGTTTCTTCTTCTCTGCGCTTCCTCCATTTCGTTCCCCGCTTCCCCTTTTTTTCGTTCCTTTATTTCTTTCTCTCTCCTCAAAGAGATTCGAAGTGGTTACAGGACCGTGAGACAATCCTCTCTTCTTAAAATATTCTACTGAAGGTTCTAATCGCCTAAACTAGGGCTGGAGGTTTTATCCGGTACTGTTGAACGGGGCTAGAAGAAGTCTTAATCGATTTTGCTTACTGATATGGCCCAGAAACAGATGATTTGGACTTCTTGCGCGGTGGAACATGTCCCCATGCCTTTTCTCAAGGCTTCTTCCGACATGCATTAGATGTAGCAGAACAGATTCTTCTTTAGGTTAGTTTTTGTTTTCATCTCCAGTTACATGTAGAGATTTCAAATTTCCTTCATCTCTGAACAATGCTGGAAGATCACTTGTTTTTTGCCGTTCTTGAAGCTTAAACTGTGCCTTGATCAAACTAGTAAAACTTTGTGGTATAATAGTCATCTGGTCGTTGCCACAGGGTTGTGCTAGCATCAGTAGATTCCCTTTAAGTTCTTTAAGCCACGATTTCTATGCTTATGTGCTGTAATTTGAGATTCTACAGGCCAAAACGGAAGTAGATCTTGCTATCATTTGTTATGAGAATCCTCTTGCGTTAGTTTGATACAGAGCTATAGCCTTGTAGTTGTCGGGGCGGAATGTCATGCTTTAGTACTTCAGAGCTAATAATAACAGAACATGCCTGAAGCATGCTTTGCTTGTTTGGAAATGCTTCCAGAACATGCAATATGAAGGCATACAACCAGATAATTTCATTGTGTGAGCACGTTAAGGCATGTTGCAAAAGGCAGAACCATTTATCATTGTGCACTACATTCTGATCTTGTAATAGGGTGTACAGATATGTATGCAAATGTGGAAATATAAATAAAGCACAAAGGGCTTTTGCTCAATTTTCAAGGGGCATGTTTATTGTCGGATATTTAGCATTGTCAATGCTTTCATGCTCTAAAATGTTTTTGGTAACATGTTGGATAACCATCTTGTTTTTGCATATTTTTGTATATTTACCAATTATTGCAGGTTATGCACAAGATAGTGAAAATGGTCTTGTAATGCAAAATGTGAAACCTTGGAGGAGTTTTTCTGCAATCCTGCCATCTCAAGATGTCATATGCTGGAGTATCATAATTTCATGATACGTTGAGTGTGGCGAATGCCTTCTTTGCCTTTAAGTTCTGCAGGATACTGTATAAAGCCAGATAGAATTACATGCCTGAACATCTGAAAGCATATATGGGAGTATCTGTGCTCTAGAAAATGGAAAACACAATCATAAGGATTGGTGATGAAGGGCAGCTATTAGGTTTCTTCAGACATGGGGCATAGTGGAATTAAGCCAGATAGTATGGCTTTCACTGGTATCCTAACTGCATGTAGTCTGACACATTCAGGGGTCACACATGTCAGGGGTCACACAGGCAATCCTCTTCTTCATAGCTTTTACCTTCATTTAGCTATTTAGGGTTCTTTTACTTCTGGTTCAGCTTTCTTCCCTCTTAAAGCATGTCATTCTTAATTTGATTGAATGCATGATGGTTTCAACAAAATATTTGTGGAGTTCCAGTTTCGCATGATTGATTTCAAAGGGAGGAATCCATGCCATATCCTAGACATTTGTCATTGTATTACATTTTGGCACAAGAACTCTCATCCATTATGTTTTCTCTGGGCTTTTCTTAATCAATACTATTTATGAGGTTAGCAATCTCATCTTCTTACTCTGGCCATATAGCTTATTTATGGTGATTCATATTTTGCAGGTTAGCACAAAAGATCATCTTTTTAAGCTTTCAGAGAGACATCTGGATCATATAATCCATGAGGCAAATGGCCATGAACTTGGTTGTAAAAATTGAAGACGAAGAGTCTGTATCATTGTCTTACATGCGACATGCTATATGCATGAGCCCAAAAGCACAGCTTATTGTGATTGTTGTTTCACTTGGTATAACTATATTGAAGGGACCAAGGGTTAAAACTTGTGTTCTTATATAAACTGCTATTGGTTGGTTTTCAGAGTGACTTGTTTGAGCAGTTGCCTTATGCGTTACCAAACATTGAAGCGTATCTGCTTATTAGTGGTGCATGTGGAATCAGAATTTAAAACATCTGCTGTGCATGCAGAATATTGTAGAAGGACACTTTGCAAACGCATTAAGTGTAATTAAGTGTAATGTAGATCTTGGTATACCTTCAACCAAGTATTTGGAAGATTGATTCATTTGGAAGATTGATTCGCTATTAATGCAAAACACATTGTACACTGCATCGTGATGATTATTTTTGGAGAGAACTTTATATCTAGTAATTCTAATCATATGTTTCTCCTCAACAGGGGCTTCCTAAAAAGTGGATTAGCTATAACGTTGTCTTGGGCTGGATCTAAAATAGCCTTGGCTCACCATCTAATCTGTAGAACGGGTTACACTTTGCAAGACCTCTTCCATACATTTGATTTTTTTCTTCTGCTGGATGCAACTATAACGACAGCACTGGGAGGAAAGAGGACAAATAAAACAACCAAACATGCAATAAATAGATAGGGCTGCAACTTCTCAGAGCTGCCCACAATGCATCGGCAGTTTTAATGCCCAAATTGGCGCTCTCCATCCAATTTCGACCAGTTTAAAGCCCAAATCGGCACCTTCCAAGAGCATTCGGACTGACCCAATGGACCCAATGAAATCTGCCAATTTCTGTTGTTCTGTGTTAGTTTTGGATTTGTTTGATGCAGAAAACCTGAGTTAGGTCAAACAATTTTGTGGGAGATGGCTTTGCTTGCTGCAAAAAACCTTAGTTAGGCCAAAGATGCCACCTCTGCCTAAAAAAGAAAGCAGCATGCATTCTTATCCATCCCCAAAAAATCGGCTTCTTTCCTTCACCTTCCTTTCTTTTAACCATTGCAAAAAAAGGCATCCAAAAAACCCAAAAAGGAAACATGACCTTAAGCTGCTCAAACATGGCAGCATATACGGTTTTGTATACAATACCATAAAAGAATCATAGTCCAAACCACTGCCAGAATCTCCTCCCGCAATACGAAACCAATTGGGCAAAGTATATCATACATGTTCAATTTAACATCATGTTCAATTTAACCTCAAGATGAGACCTCGGCCATAGAAGCTACGATATATCACCACCTATGAAGCTTCTATACTTCACATCGGTTACAACATGACCATAGATGAATGCCTATCTCTAAATAAAATCTAGAAAATAACTCCGATCTTTTCCTTTCCTTATTAAAGCCTCTGGCGTGCCTTTTTGCTAGTTGGTCTTTTTTGGGTTGCCCCTAGGGGGGCAATCCCTTGTTTATGTGGGTTTTTGGCATATTCATGGTATATGCTAGCATATACCTAGAATATGCCAAAAACTGCTAAAAACCTGCTGTAAGCTGTAAATGCTAGGTCATCCCTGTTGCCAGGCGGCTGCTGTGCATACCGGCTAACCGGAAGTTTGGAAGCGTGGCTTCACTCGATCGATAGAATGAGCGTAGGACTTCATCCGAGCTGATGCTGGAAGCTTAGGTAACTCTGTTTTTCCAAGTATAAGCTCTAAAGTGGCAAACTTTCACATTATCCAGGTGACGGCAAGAAAGTTCAAGATCTTATGCCTAGGTAAGCAGGTTTGAAGAATTTTCATAGCGTGTTGTGAACATTAATTGAATGTAAGATGTGGCAAATAATGTGCTTTTGAACAAAGGCCGTTGTGGCAAATAAAAGGTTTTGTTGTACCAAAGTGGAAGCTAGATGAGGCAAAGGCATGTATTCATGATAGCAAAACACAAAAGTTGGAGGAAGATTTTTCGTGATCTCCTCACCCATCGATTCACCTCGTGCAAAGGATAGGTACATGTAGCCACCACAATGAATCCCGCAGGATCTAAATATGTCAAACATTCTCACAGAAATATTCTGGAAGACATGGATCTGGCATTGCCAAAGTATACATGGATAGCTTTTCTCTTACACATGCATGAATCATCTGAATGGATCTCGGCTAATTCTTAGAGGTTTCTGAGCTAGTGGTATTTAACATCCAGGTATTTGAATTTACTCTTCTTTCAATCTGAGATTCTATATGTTTTTAGGATTTGCAGCAAGGAATCTATCAGGAGACATAAATAAATACCTTATATGAAGAAAGGTGAGTAAGATCACCAACGAAAGCACGTGTTGATCCTTATCTTAAAAATACCTTGAATAGCAAAGAGGCTCAAAGCACATGCAAATCAGACCCACATGGTCTATCCATTGTTTGTTTACTTACAATGTGAGCCGTCTTTGCAGCATACATGCATCCTGTTTATTTTTGCAGAGCATGACCAAATGTGCAATATGGCTGGGTAAGTGCTTACACATGTCCCATTGCAATATGGCTGGGTATGTGCAGATATGTGGGTTTGATTTAGAGAATCATTCCAAGAGACTACCTGCAAAATGGATCTTCGTGCCACAGAATTTATCATGACATTTATGAGGATCTTTTTTTTTTTGGCACTCCAAACCATCATCATCCGATAAGATGAGGAGAAACATTTGCATTGAACAATTCATGGAAAGTCAATTTGCACTTTTTAGGTTGGTGAACATCATTGATGTTCTACATGGTCTCATGGAAGGGCATTTGTTGTGCTATGAGGATGAAGATAACAAAGACAATTTCTAATGTAAGTATCTACATGCTGTACATGTCTGATCCTCAGTTATGCAGTGTTAGTGGGCAGTTATTTGAATCATTTTTTAAATTGCACTAAGAGTTTGCTTTAGAATAAACCACATTTGATCATGTGATGGAGCCTTTCTAGCAGCTCCAAAAATATAGTGCAAGAAGTACGTACAAGGCATATAAGAAGATTAGTTCAAATATTGCTTCAAGCATTGATTCTTCAGAATGTTTCTGCCATAGTTATTGGCAGCATTATTCTAAGGTAATCTTTGAATCGTTAAGAAGTTGCATAGGCAGATTAAAGACCTTGGATACATATTATCTGCATAGTTTAATTATAAAGAGATGTATGTTATCTTATTAAACATGTGCTTGCAAATTTCCACCACCTAGGGGTACAAAAATACAGAAAAATTGAGCTCTTGGTGATCTGGCTCATCCAATTTTATCAAGTATTTCAAAAGTGTATTTCTAAAGCCTTGATCCATGACCAGGTGAGTGGAGCAAAAGTAGAGGAGAATGGAGCAAAAGTAGAGGAGAATTTTCTAAAGTAAGCCTTTGCAGCATGGTTTTGATATACCAACCTGCAGGGCATTACTTTGCTTCCAACTCTGGAAGGACAATTGACTAGCAGAATCTTACTCTGCAAATGGAAGTCTGTCATACCCAAACCACTTGCAAATTTTGGCATTGGTCCGTCTTTTGTTTCATTCAAGTGTTGTACAAAATTCTAGCTTTGCATTCTCTATTTGGATCACATTTATATACTAAAATATCTTTCATATTGCGGAATCACATTGTTCTGTAGAAGAAAATGCTTATATGGAAATGAGGCTTCAAATCCTAGCCGCATTTGATCCAACCAAAGTTCTTATTGATGCTTAGCTATGTATCTTAACACACATCGCAATGCTTTGCAAAAAGGTCCCAACAAGTCCCACCAGCTTTATAATGATAAATGCACGTATTCAACAAGGAAGCCAAATGTACAAGAAATGAACAATAGTAAAACTAAAATGAGAGCAAGTTTCCCTTACAATTTCCTCGCTCACAATTCAAGGCTGTGATATAAATATACAATTAACACACACAAACAACTACTAGGTGTCTAACACCTATTATTCCCTTGAAACTCTCAATGGAGTATGTATCCCCTTGAAACTCTCAATGGAGTATGTATCCATCCTAGGCTTAATGTTAGGTCCGTTGCAGTTTTAGGTGTATCTATGCATGCGTGCTTACAACACATTTCTAACAAAGTCAGACTATATTTACATTTTACATGGCGATTGTAGTGTGGTCCAATTTTACTTGGGTCTCACAGCTTTTATAACCAACTCAACATTAGTATTTTGCCACATAACAATTTTCCTTTTGATGACAAACTACTTACAAATAAGGTGATGCGCATTCAAAAAATTGAATTCTAAAGACATATAGACTCAGGCCAAATTGTCATTTTACTTGGAAAAAAAATGTAACTACAAGTAATGTGATGTTATGCATAGTCCATAGAGTTTACAAGGGAGCATAAGTGTGCAAGAGATTTAAGAGGCATTTATAGTGGCCTTTAATATTTGGTTATTAATGTTTGTAGACATGGGTGGACAAAATTAGGAGGAATATACACGTCCATGGAGCTGGGAATTTGTTGAGTGAGGATGATATGCTTGGACGTGCAGGGCAGTTAGACGTTGTACATGATTTGGTTGGAAACATGCCATTTCACCCTCCTACAAGTTCATGGATTTATTTGATTGGTTCTTATAGGATATTAAGAGGATTGGGTTGTGCTAATACTTAAATGATTATTATAAGGGCCAACTTTGGAAGACTCATCACAAAATGAAAAAGTCCTAAAGCATGGTTCCACATGTTCTATAGTGCCCATGCATGACAACCATATTGATCATATCCATTTTTTAGTTACATATTCCTTGCTTATGTTTGTACACGTAAAATGTTGGTGATATGGCATGCCAGAACCATCATATGAGAAAAGGGAAAGAAGCAGATAGAAATCAGATTTGAGTTGCTGTCAGAATCTTCATGGGAATAAACATGCACAGGAAAATCATATAAGATCAATCTAGTACTTTACGATATTGTAACTTCCTTATAAATGAGAATGAGAGTTTACATATTGTAATGTCTATTTGGTCTTTCTGCTGGAACATGAAGGTCAGAAATAGGATGGCATGAATGCAGCCTATGTTGGAGAAGATTACCATGATTACATTGCAGGGCATAACTTTAGAAGATTTTTAGTGGCCATCTTACATCTAATGGGCACTGCAGTATATTTAATTGGTGCGCACCATCCACCTCACTAGATGGTGTTGTCTCAAGTTTTTGAAGGATGTGGACAGGTCGAGATGGTTGAGGTATGTTAATTCTCATTATCTTTCTGTATATTGTAGTTCCCAGTTTTGTTTTTAATAAGCTCTTATTCTGTAAACTACATTTCTATATGATACCGTGGCCCCAAACTAAAAGCTCGGCTTTACCAAAGCACTTACAGATCAACTAATAGCCCCAAACTTTCTCAGTTATGAAGGATTTGCATATTTCATTGATGGTGTTCTATTTATGACAGATGGGTACTGCAGATGCCATTCTGGACCTTGTTAGCAGTGGGACAACACCACGAAAATAATCTTAAGGAAATAGAAGGTGACAAAGTTATGTCTAGTTAGGTAAGCTTTTCTGGAAAATATGTTGTAATCTCTTTTTAAACTGAAGGCCAGCATCTTAATATTTCAGGGCGTTCTAATTGCTAGTAGGAAAGCACCATTGGAGCGCCCAGGAGCCTTGGAGGTTGTCCATGAAATGCTTGAACGTCTGAATACACATCTTAGAGCTAGGAATCAATTATTGGTAGAGAGTTCAATTACTTTATATAACTATCAATGAGAGTATTGGCTAATTTTTTTCCACCAACTACATCCTACTCCAACAACACTTCAACACCTAAGCAGAACTTAGTAATGCAAATGCGTACCAACACGTTCACAAAATGTCAATGTCTTAAAATAGCAATTTCGATTCAAACACTCTATTGTCTATAACTACAACTTAAGCCACTTCACTCTCCGGCCATGGAGGGCAACCCTCCGTGCGCAGCACCTTGTTTTTTGCTGCTTTTTTGCAGTTTTTCTGTTTTTTGGCCTGTTTTCCGATGAGGGGGGCCGAATAACGCGAGAAAACACTGCATAGACATACGAGAAAAGGTAGTCTAGAATAAGGCGCTGGTTCACTATTGGTCGACCACCTTTTAGTATTGTTTGTTCCACCCAAACATCTCTGTCTCTAACCTCTGAGCCATGCCGAATGACGGAGATGGGCGATCTGCAACAGCCTTCCTTGATGACTGGCGATCAGTAGCTCTTGTTCCTTCCCTCTCTACAGTTAATGCCTCTTCTTCTCCATTATCGTTGATCTGTTTGTTTTGGGGCATTAACCTATACCGTCATTGCATTCAGTTTGCAGCTTTGGTGGCATACATATCCTTACTTGCTACGTTGGAGTACATCCTTCCTGGTAAACGTATTGCTGGAGCTCTTCTGGCCGATGGCACACGTCTTACTTACAAATGCAATGGTAGACAAGACAATTATGGCTTTTTTTCCCACATTGAAAGATATAGAAAGATCTATATCTGACAATTTGTCCACTGATCAGGATTACTATCACTGTTGGCGCTTCTGCTTTTTCTTGGACTATCTGTGTCACCTGCGGTAATCCATTTTGTTGTAACATAGGTCTTCTTGGGTGCGGTAGCACCTTGTTTATGCCTGCTGAACTGTGCACAGTTCTCCCAACTAGGAGATCTTTGATGTCAATGTGTTCTACCTTTTTAGGTTGTTGCTGAAAGAGGTTTAGAGTTTCTGGTTACGACATTTCTTCTTTGCGTGCTGGTATATTCAATTCTCCTGTCCATAATGTTGAAGATTTACAGGTTAACAAAGTTTGTAACTTCTTGACAACAGGTGTCATTGATCATCTTTATTTGTGGGCGTAGATCGTCGAGTAAAGCAGCATCTTTTAAGCCACATTTATCTGGAAACTTGCTGAATGATTGGTAAGGGAAATCCCATTAGATTTGACAATTGAGCTCATTTTAAATGCTATTGGATGGGGATGTGTAGGTTATAATTATGGAAACCGTTTTAACTAGATTTATAGATACAAGGCAATGTATTTGAACATAGCATGTGAAATTATAAGTGATAAAGAAAGAAACTATGCATTTGTGCAGGTGGCTTGGTGTGCAGCTAAATCCACAGTTCTTAGGTTTCGATCTGAAGTACGTATATTAAGCTTGCCTCATAACTACTGGAGCTTCTGATTGCGCTGTGATTTTTTACATATATGAGCATTATTTACTTCTATATCTTCACACTGGCTTTTGTTGTCCATCTCCAGGTTTCTATGGACAAAAGCTGGCATGATTGGCTGGCTTCTTATTAACCTGTCTATTGCTGCAAAGCAAATTCAATTGGATGGATCACTCTCATTCTCAATGGCCCTTTTCCAATTTTTCTCCGTCAGATGTATTAATGAGATGCCTGAGTTTTTTAAAACGTCTAAATTTGACAAGAAGATGGTGATTTTTTATGATTTTACAAGTTTATATGGCTATTTATAAGTAGATAATGTATTTGTTCAAAATGTGATGACTCTGTATATCTTCCATTTGCAGATATATGTTCTGGACTATTTCTGGCATGAAGAGTATATGACATCCACGTATTACTCTCCCCGTTTAGTGTATATCTTTGAAATGAAATGGAAAATGTGTTTTTATACTGCACATTGTATCTTCTTGGGGCAATGACACCATTTTCAGCACATTCATGCAAGTAATATTTCTGTCATCTATAGGCATGATGGTACTGTGCTGTAATCGTAAATATGATTTTGCCAATTTTCGACTATTGCCCTGAAGTGTGCTTGGAACCTCACTGTGGGCTGCATTCTGTTCTTCCTTACATAAATTTCAGAATCCTGTTATCTTGCAATAACCTCTTTAATATGGCGGGAACTCTTTTTTTAGCTTCTTTAATTTATTTCCATGCACGGAATTTAACCTTGATAGTGACTCTTAGACTATTTTCCCATTTCAAATGAGCAGAAAGGGAAAGAAGTTGCTTCAACATGCATGTAGAAAGTTAAAGGAGTTGGATAACTGGTGCAGAACAGAATTTGGAAGTGCCTTCTTTAATCAGAAATTCAGGGCCTAATACTGTCTTCCAAGTCATTTAATCATCAGCAAATATCTTCTTGCTTTTCTAACAATGCATCATTATGATGCAGTACTGTTTGTAGTTTCCTTCCAATTGAAAATCTTGATTGAATGCTATGCAGATGGGATATTATAGCTGAAAATTTTGGCTTCATGTTGATTTTTGAGACCTGGTCTGGATACCTTTTACATTTAGCATCCAGGTATGCTTAATCCATTCCCTGAACATAATTGTTTGCATGGTTTATGATATACAAGCAATAGATCAATTCTCATTAAGTATTCACATGCACCCTTGCCTCTATTATGCCTACTTCCATTCTGGATTCTTTTTACAGAGTAGTATGTTCCCCTTTGCATGCTTCCTCTGCTAGTTCTTTTCTTTGTTGTTTTTCTGAGAATGTTGGATATTGAGGAAATATGATCTGACCTTACCTTATAGCTTGAGAAGGACTAAATAGATCCCTTGGTAAAACTAAATAGGGGAAACATGATCTTCTCAAGCACACTCATGTCAGATGGGTCCTTCAACTGACTTTGTTTTTTTTTTTTTCAATTGAAGAATGCACTTGTTTAAGAAGCCTCAAGTAATGGTTTTACACTGAAGGCATTGTGGAGTGCTAAAAGTGTTTCTTTCATCTGTTAGTAGGGTTGGTGGCTCTTAAGGAATAAACTGGAGCTTACTTGGACTGCTGCTGTAGCAAACGTCTTTGTTTTTATTATTGGGTATGTGTCTCTTATTCTGCACATATGTACAACATAGACTATGTCAATTTTAAAGCAACGTCTCTATCGGTCAGACAAGTGCATGCCAACTTAACTTGTATAGTGCATAGGATGATACCTGTTTATTATAATGAATAGCACAACCAAATGTTCAAGGATACTAAGAATTGTCCTAATATACTTCTACCATGGTGTGGATCAGATTTGAATAAAGTAGGATTGTTAAGTTGTATTTCATTTACTTGTGCCCTTTTACTTATTAAATTCATTTGGGTTGTAGCTATGTTTTGTTCCGGGGGGCAAATAAGCAAAAGCATATTTTCAAAAAGAATCCCAAAGCTCTAATATGGGGTCAGCCACCAAAGCTGATTGGGGGAAAGCTGCTTGCTTCTGGCTATTGGTAAGTTCATGATTTAAAATGTTGTGAGGCATGAGGATTCAATGTTTGATGGTTGATGTGTGGCTTAGGGGAATTGCAAGGCATTGTAACTATCTTGGAGATTTGCTCCTCGCATTATCGTTTAGCTTGCCTTGTGGCACTAGGTATAAATATTTTATATTAGCAATTTCCCATGTAACTCTCTCACTGTGGCTTTGACATGTTTTGTAGGTCTGTTATTCCATATTTCTATCCAATTTACTTATTTATTTTGCTTATCTGGAGAGAGAGGCGTGATGAAGCAAGGTGTCGAGAAAAATACAAGGAGGTTTGGGTTGATTATTGTAAAATTGTTCCATGGAGAATTTTTCCTGGCATATACTAGCCAGTTTAAAATCAAAATTGAGATACACGTTCAATACAAATGATAAAAAATGGTATTCATGTGTATTATCCTTAATGTGAAATAAACAAGACACCATGAATTCCCATGTCTTTAAATACACACCAAAAACGATGCCCACATCTTTTGAAGAGAAGGGAATTCTAGTTCTATGTTAGAGGTGCTGAGGTAGTGACAGGGGGATTGCAATTTAGAACATGGGGATTTTTTCGTAAGAAATGAAGAATGGGGGATGAGGAGAAATGGGCTAGTCATGAGTACAAGGGGTAATGAGGGAGTAATAAGGGGATTGCAATTTAGGCCATGGGGATTTTTACAAAAAAAAAAAAAATGAAGAATAGGGGATGACAAGAAATGGGCAAGTCTGGGTTAGTAGGGGTAATGAGGGAGTAATGAGGGATTGCAATTTGGAAACACCTGGATGTTCTCAAAAAAAAAAATGAAGAATGGGTGATGAGGAGAAATGGGGTAGTCAGGGGTACTAGGGGTAATAAGGGAGTAATAGGATTGCATTTAGAACATGGAGACTTCCACGAAAAAAGATTTCCACAAAAAAAATGAAGAATAGGGGATGACGAGAAATGGGGTAGTCAGGGTTAGTAGAGGTAATCAGGGAGTAATAGGGGATTTTTTAAAAAAAATGAAGAATGGGGATGAAAAATGGGGTAGTCAGTTTAGTAGGGGTAATAAGGGAGCAATAGAGGATTGTATATTAGAACGAGGGATTGCAATTTAGAATGGAGGCTGAGTAGAAATGGGATAGTAGGTTCAGTAGGAGTAATGAGGGCATAATGGGGGATTGCACTTTAGAAATGGGGGATTTGCAATTGAAAAAGGAAACTAAAATAACTAAGGAATCGGAGGAACCAATTGTACTTGTAAACTTGTAATTGAGTTTGAAAAGAAGGCTGAAATCCCACTACCGGACGGAGAAAAACTAAAAATTTTCAAGCCAATGAGAATCGACAAGTCAAAACTGTCCGATCATTTTGATGTCACACCATGGGTGCCCTAAACATTGCCGACGGAGGAAATCCTGCCCGGGAAAACATCCCGCCAAGTGTGACGCTCCCAGAATATATACGACCCTCGGACGTATACATACGGGGACTTTCCCCTCCCATGGCGATCATCTCACCATGAGCAGGGCCCTCCGTCTGTTTCGGGCCACCTATGAAATGAGGCCCTAAGAAGGACACGGGCGGGGTCATTCGCCCACGCCTTCAATGGGACTCCTACGCCGCCAAGCATGAATACAAGGTTAGCACGCAAAGATGAATATACATAAATAACCACCACGAAGGGTGGCGATCCATCTTATATACCAACGGCATGGAATATGCATCTAATCCTAGGAAAACACCCGAACCCGGGTTTCTACCCCTCTGCATCCGTGAGGATCGACCGACGGCTAGGCCTCAAGAGATCGCCAGACCGAATCTTGGCATGGCGCTGGGCCGGCAATAGAACATCTGGCTAGGGTTGTCCACTCCATCCGCCCCTCCCCGCACACTTTGGATGGGTCAATTCATGCTATGGCTTTGCTATAGCCTTCCCGAAGACGCAGTTTCGGAGGAATCACCCTTTGAGCCTACCCGTGTTCATGACGCCTCGTCCGATGAGGCGCGCCCCTGGGAAGCGCCCCTTCCGTAATCACAAAGGGTTCCACGGGCGAAGCTAGAGAATACGTGCGCATCGGGCCCCCCCGTATCCGCATTCGACTTTACTCGGCCCCTAAATCTACTCAAAGTGCAAGGTGCTCCATACGGATCACACCTTCCCACCTGTGGAGAGTGTCGTACCCATACCCGCCCCCTCTACGGACCGCCATCGCCTAGCCCACCGTAGGGAGTCTCGTGAGCCATGTATGCTCATGCAAGACCCCACCCCTCATGTCACCACTGTGTTCCTTGTCAGTGCTAAGCCGCACCATAGCATCTAGGACCCGGTGGGTTCTTGTGCACAAAGCCGCATCTAATGGGACTCTATTGGGCTATCTAGGAGCATACTACAAAGACACCTGCCTCGCAGGTCTCTACCCCGCAATCCCCCGCTTCGCAGAGTCGATTTTAACAAAGAGCTAACAATTCATCCTCTCTAATAGAAATCCAATTGAATATAAAGAGAATTTGTTTGTACAACCAAGGGTTAAATTGAATCCCAAAGAGAACAGAGAAACGGACACAACCAAGCCGCTATCTAGAATTCACATAGCCACCTACCTGAATTACGCCGGACTCGTTTCCATGGGGCGCCCCATCTCCGTGGGAGTTAGGAATTCAAATTCAGGCGCACGTGGGGACGACTAGTATGGTGATTCTCTGCAGGGGATGATGGCGCGCCTCCCCGGCCTTCCTTGGTCGACATTAGAGGAGTCAATCCCGTGGGGATAGGGGTCAAGTTGGCATCCAAACTTGGCAACCCCCATGCACCCCAATCGATTGGAGCGGTGGCCCCCCAAATGGTAATTAGCCCCACTTCCTAAGTTCTAGGTTATTATTATTAATGTGTTAAATTAGCATAGCTAATTTAATCCATTGTAAGGTAACCCCTTAGGTTGCAATCACGCTCCCATACTCCCATGGTAGCGCACCTTTTAGGGGGTGACGTGCTTGTATTTGTAATGCGCCTCGTATGAATACGTGACGTGAGACCGTATAAATACGTGGAACGCCACATTCTCCCTCCTTAAAAAAAATAATGCCGTCCCTCAAAGATTAGGGTTAGCTAATTGAATACATATAATGTAAAGCAATCAATCGAGAATGAAGTTAAGAATATAACATTAATACGCTGAGATTATAGATAGATAGATAGTAATTTGGACAGTAATACATTGAAGTTAAAATATCAAAGTAGAAGCACCAGGGTGCTCGATACAATCTTATGACCAAAGGAGTTTAGGACCGGAGTCCGATTTAAAACATTTTGACAACAAAATTCATACATGTAGACAAAAGGAATACGGACAAGTTGGGTCATCAAAGAACCCTCTATACAATGCAAAAGTGACGACTTGTTCATTGGCCTGCACACAACCATATACCCGTAGGTTAATAGTATGATTAAGTTGTGGTTGCAGGGACCACCCCCTAGAAATAAAAGAAAAATATCTAGAAGGGAATCTATCATGTGTACGGCTTGCAATTCCCCTTATAGCCAAAACGAACGCAGTCTATTTACTAGATGCCTTCCTAGCAATTCGTGGTCATGTCAACATCAACAATACACTACGTCCTAGAGAACACGAAGGTGATCTCATCATCGGTTATTACTATCATATACGATGCGTCTACCCCTCTAAAACATGATTCTCGGTCAATCAAGCCTTCAAGCTTACACCGAGCCGGATTGATAGCATCGTTGATGGTGCGGCCTTGAGATTCCCGCATGAAGTCCTGGATAGTGCTTCTCAAGGTCTATCTTCATCACCCGTAGCATCTTCAACCGTAAGTGCTTCCACTTGACCAAGTATTGCAACATTTGAGTCCTTCCTCGTCTCTGCTTGTAAGCTCGATCAAGAAGAGCTTGAGGCACTATTTCCAAATGCTTCTTCAGGTCATTTCTAGGAGGGTAGGGGTATCCAAAACCTCCTCCTCGATCGGGGTGTGTTGCTTCGTAAGACTCACGTGGAAAGACCTTTGTGGATCTTCAAGCTGGGTGGCAAGTCCAAGCGATATGCCTCTCCCCACACGCTCAAGAATCCCGAACGCCCCAATATCCCATCCGGGTGCTAACTTCTTACAGCTTACCAATTTAAGCTTGGCTTGTTTTACTTTGATTTTAAGCCAAACCGATTCGCCACCTGAAGATTCGGGGGTTCGGTGCTTATCCGCTAGACTCTTCCTCGACGACTCACGCATGGCTAATAAGTAACCCCCCAACTTCTTCCACCAAGGCCTCGTGATTTCTAGAAGGAGTTGTTGAGAGACCTCCACTTTAGAAACGAGGATTATGCCATGTGTCCGAGTAAGACATTGATAGCCATAATTTATCATGAAAGGAGACATTCTAGAAGACTCCTCGCTTTGTAATCGCTGTAGGGCAAATTCCACCAAGTAAATATAAATCCCCCATTGTGACCGCTTACTCCATACATAGCTTCTTAGCATATCTTCGATAATACGATTGACACGCTCGCTTGACCATCCGTCTGAGGATGGTAGGTCGTACTCATGGCAAGCTTGGTCCGATGGTGGCTAAAAATCCTTCCGTAATGCACCGACAAACTTAGGATCCCTATCCGATACAATTACTCTTGGCATCCCGTGCAACCTGAAAATTTCCTTTGCAAAGAGCAAGGCGGTGTCGGCGGTGTCCGTGGGCCATGGCGGAAAATGAGCCATTTTTGATAATTTGTCAACCCGCACCATTAATGCGCCATATCCACGGAGAGTGCGTGGAAGCCCTACAATGAAATCCATGGTTATGACTTCCCACTTTGGCGCTGGGCACATCCAAAGGTTGCAACTCACGGAATTCTTAATTGCTCACCTTTTGGTTTGTCGACAAACCCGACACATCGCTTGATGTACCTAGCAATATCCTTCTTCATCGGCGGCGGCGTAGCCGGAGCGGATCTTAAAGTAAGTTTTCATAAAACCCGCATGGCCCGCTATAGGGTCGCTTGTGTGTGTCATGGAGAATCAGCTTTTCGCACCCCTCAAGTCTCCGGACACACAACTTATCTTTGTGATATAATAAATTGCCCTTTTCTTATATGAACGGAATGCTTCACGCTCTTTATCGGTACGGGCTTCCTTACCCAAACTTTCCCAAATGTTACGTAATTCGGGATCCGTGGTTAGGGCCTGCTCTATCCTTCCCGAACTTTGGTGAGTGTGGAAATGGCGCTACAATGGGTCCCAAGCTACGAAGGGATGACGGATATATAATCCGCAACCACATTGTGCTTCCCCGGTTTATATACAATCTCAAAGTCATATTCCTCAAGGAATTCCATCCATCTTCGGCGACGGAGATTCAGATTTACCGGGTGGATAGATAGCGGAGGCTCGATGATCTGTCCAAATGAAATCTTCTACCAAGAAGATAGTGTCTCCAAATACGGAGCGACGCATAACCGCCAAAGAACTCCCCGGTCATGGGTAGGATATCGCTGCTCAAGCATCATTCATCTTCTTTGAATCGTAGGCAACAACTCTCCCTCCCCATTTAACACTCCACCTAGCTATCTTACTAGCATCGGTGGCTACTGATTTATCCTTTTCAGGATCAGGCAATGTAAGGACTGGTGCAGATGTTAAGGCATCCTTGAGCTTCTGAAAACCGACTTGGACTTTCATTTTCCAATGTTCCATCCAATCCTTTACTTTCTCATGCTTTGTGAGGTTAGTAAGAGGTGCGGCCATTGCCGCGAAAATCCTTAACAAATTTCCGATAATATCCTCGCGAGTCCCAAGAAACTCCTGACCTCCTCAAACATTCGTTGGAATGGGCCAATCCTTTACGGCTTCTATCTTGGCCGGGTCTCAGAGCAATTCCTTCTGCTGAGATAATATGCCCCAAGTAGTCTACCCTTGGAGTGGCAAACTTGCATTTAGAGAGCTTGGCGAAGAGCTGATGGCGTCTTAGCTTCTGCAAAGCTAATCGAAGATGCTGCTCATGCTGCTGCAAGGTTTTACTATAGATGAGAATGTCATCAAAGAAAATGACAACAAAGTCATCTAAGTATTGGCGGAAGATGTCATTCATCAACCGCATAAACGCTAGGTGGGCATTGGTCAATCCAAAGGGCATAACGGTGAACTCATAATGCCCATATCTGGTGCGAAAAGCGGACTTATGAATGTCCTCCTCCTTTATCCTTATCTGATGGTACCCGGAGCGCAAATCAATCTTCGAGAAATATTTTGCCCCTTGTAGCTGGTCCATAAGATCATCTGCTCTAGGTAAAGCATAGCGATTCTTGATGGTATGCTTATTGAGTTGCCTATAATCAATACACATCCTTAAGGAGCCATCTTTCTTCTTGACAAAAGAATAGGAGCACCAAATGGTGAAACACTAGGCCTAATAAACCCCCAGTGTTGAGTAACTCTTGTAGTTGTTTCTTAAGCTCCGCCAACTCCCGAGGACTCATTCGCACGGGCCTTGCCGGTAGGCTTCGCATCTCCAGCTCAAGAGTTATCTCACATTCTACCCCTCTAAAAGGAGGAAGCTTATGGATCTCATCTGGAAAAAGATCACTAAATTCTCGAAGAAGGTTAGCAACGTGTGATGGTAGTGCATCGATTTCTTGCTTCTTTTTAGAGTCAGACTCAATGGAAGCAATTCTAATGACGCAAAGGAGTTCACTCCTGCATATAGCTTTTCGTAACTGTTTTAAGGACATTGACTGCATAGCGGAGTTGAATGGATCACCTTTTATTGTCACACGTGCTCCATTAGCGGCGTTGAAGGTGACCTCCCGTCTTTCACAGTCTATGTTGGCCTTGGCAGATGCTAAAAACTCCATTCCCACAATTAAATCATATTTTCCAATGTCCATTAACTCGGCACCCAAGGCAACTGGTGCACCTGGCAACTGCATCTTAAGGTTAATACGGCGACCATGAGTATGTCTGATCTTACCACTGGCCAATGTGACTGGCTTAGGTCGGGATTTCAAAGTCTCCAAATTTGCAGCATTCGGGCCATTCTAGGAGAAGCAAAATTATGCATTACTACCCGTGTCCATCAAAATTATGAAGGGCTTGCTTGCCTATTTGGCCTATTGTAGAAATAATGTATATCGACTTTCAAAGATTGCCTCGCTTCTATAGCAAAGAAGAATATGAGACGACCGTGAATATACTCTGAGCCTCGGCCCCGCAGCAAAGAAGATTGGACTCGAGATCTTCCCAATCCAGGTCGGCCATGGCCGCTGAGCGCCCGCAGAACGCACGCAATTTCGCATGAAATGTCCAGCCTCATGCACCGGTAACATGCCTTATCCTCGCGGAGCTGTTCTCCGCCTCTTTAGGAATGGATCAGAAGAGGCCCCAACTTCCTTACCGGCATTGTTCTCGCTTATCCGGGCGTGCTAAAGGCGACTTTCTTCTCCTCGGGCGGTTGTAAGAATTGTGGGCCGAGAGGGCCCCTGACTTGGCGAACGGGGTTTGTAAGGTGTGGACGGCCGTGGGTCGCGAGTAAGGAGCAGTCGCGATATCGGCTCCTTTGGCGTGTCCTCCTCAAGGCTTAATGCCTTAGCTTCCGCCTTGCTATCGACTTTGGGTCAATGGCCTTGACCATACGCTTAATGGATGGGGCCAATCCTTCAATATAGCCCCTCAACCGCCTTTTTTCTCATTCATTCCCTGTGACATACAACCTCAAACGCATGAATTCATCGCAGTAGGCCTGCACGGGACATGCCCTTCTGCTCCAACCTATAAAAGGTCTGAATTGTTGGCATTTGTGCGCACGAGGCACATAATGCGATTTAAAAGCCTTAGCGAACTTCTTGAACTTGCATCCGCTCCCCGCCCGTGTGCTTAGCTCTAGCGTAACCCTTCCACCAAATACGGGCAGCTCCGGTAAGGTTGGTGGTGGCGACCTTCCCTCAGATCCTTCTCCGCCATTCCATAGGACTTCCCAAATTCCTTCATCTCATCCAACCAAGATTCTGCGTTCAAGCCTCCTGGATTTCCCCACAAACCGAGCTAATTTCCGATTCTTCCATATGCTAGTGATGGTCAGATCAACAGCTTTCCCAAGATCTTTATCCTTACGCCTTGAATGGTCACTGTCTGATAGCGAGGACCCCGAAGAACCCGAGGTGGCCGAATGTGAGGAAGCGGCGCTATCCTTAGAGGAACTCCGGTGACGTTTAGCATGAGTCCTCCGTGGTACAGGTACAGGGCTAGCTCTGGGAGGAGATGGCTGCAGGTGGACTCAATGGTCGCGGAGGTAATTCCGGTCCGGCCCTCCCCGAGTATGTGGCAAAGGGATTGGTATGTAAAACATAGGCCTGTAATTCACCGAAGTTGCCTTTTCATTAACATCAATTCTTGTTCAGGGGTGAGCCTACTGGCGTTGGAGGGTGTTTGCCAAGCGGCGTTACGTACACCGTCTATAGGGAGCATCCATGAATGTATAAGCAGATTTACATGGATGCCCAATCCTTTTAAAATATTTGAGACAAAAGAATATACAAACAGAAAATAATATTTTCATTTTCATCTAGGTTGAGTACAAAACAAGCTTATCAGTACATGAGTTGAGACTAAGTAGGTATGATACAATGGGAACTTTTAAAGTTCTAATGCACACAAAATAATCCACAACAAACGAAAAACACAACGGAAGAGACCAAGCCTAGGGGTTGGCGAAGGGGTACAGGATCGCAGAAGCGGTACTCTCCGCATGCTTTGGGACGAAGTTTATAGCGCGCCCGTGCTTGGACAATGATTGCTTGGTACTCCCATGTTGGGCTGATAATCGGAAGGTTAAAGAGCCTTCGCATCGCATAAAAGAGTTGCCAAAGATGGTCGCTATGCCCTCAAAGGCTTCGTGGCCCGGTCATATTCCAATAGTCCTGTGTATTTACACAGGTCATCTTCGTGATCCTCGAAAAGCTCGATCCCTGAGGATGTTAACTATCTTTAGCCCTTTGTCAGGGTCATAGAGTTCCCCTGGTGGCGGTGGTTCGGTTTCATAGCCTTCCTCCCACTCTGGATATTCACCATATCTCGGCCATAGTCCCGTCCCAAGGGTCGGGATCGCCCCCTCCCAACCATGTCTGATTCTTTCCTCATATTCCCAAATGGTTTCCTCCGCAACAAAGTTGGAGTGAATAGAGAACATTGTGTAATTCCACTATACCCTAAACTTTAGTGCTTTGGAAGAGGATGTCATAAAAAAAACAATTTAGTTATGCTCATCAAAAAAAAACTTCGTATTTAATAAGTAGATAAGGTACACATTTTTTTTCCAATATGGTTTAGACAATTGCCAATCCAAAATCTCATAAATACATGTGTATATATATAACACCCTTAGTTCAGGAACTAGGCCCTGCCTCTTTATCCTTAGCCCTAGGAGGTGGTGGAGGCTGGTGTCGCAGCCAGAAGCTACCCCAGTGGTCCACGCGGTGGCCGCAACAGATGCAACCTCCGGTGGATAAGCAACGGCCAATGGGGCTGCCGTGAGGAGCTTCATGCCCATCCAAGGCGCAATATCCTGGCCCAAGGCCGTAAGGGCAAGATCCCGTCGTACGAGTACATACGTAAGCGTACGATAGGGAAGCTTCTTGTGGCCGGCGAGTGTAGAAAGTGCACGGAGGCCCCACCATGAAGCTTCAGCCTCTGGCCCTAAGTCCCGGGCTATGAAGAGGACTTGGCCGTATTTGAAGGTCGACAAAAAGAAACGTAAGGTGGTTACCCAAAGACCTTCCCTTGCGGAGTCTCCTGATGTCGTGCCACCTCCTTATCCAAGTCCATGGGGACTTCTTCCTCCTTAAGCCCTCGCTGCTCCTCCTTCTTGTGTGTGTGGTTATGATACAAATCTTCGCCCTCATCATCCGAAGCCTGAGGGAACCTCAACCATATTAATGTTTGGGACGTGAGGTCCCATAGCCGAAGGCTTCGTGCAGCCGTGAAGGCGTTCCCCTGCATCACAAAGTCCCGGCGCGTAATAAAGTCTCCGCCGCTCGAGGGTCTCCCCGGAACCGGAACCGGCACCGGTACACCTCCGAAGGGAGCTCTGACGAGGTGAAGTCGATAAAATCATCCATGCAATACTCCGCAAGCTCGTAAAGTACATGGTCCTTGCGCTTAAGTCTTAATCCGCCACTATATGATAAGTCCGTGATGATATCATCCAAGAGGAGGTACTCCCGCCTTTGGTGATAAATAACCGGGAGGCCGTTTAACCCCGACAAGCCTATAGCTTGTTCACGGGCGGGGTAACTCCTCTCGCCAAATTTTTTTCCAACCAGCGGTCGCCATCCCTATATGTTCATCATCCCCTCCTGAGGATTCCTAGCTTTGCTCTTCTCCATCGGCAAAGTCTCATCCTCAACGTATTGGTCCATGAGGATAGCCGTATGCAAAGTAGCTTCCAAATACCGGCCGCCTCGATGTTGGACTACCTGGTAGGTGTTTTCCCATCTGAGTTTCCCCTTAAGGACGCCAGACGCATGCAGTGTCCCCACCTAACATCTGCCTGGGACGATCTCCCCGCTCCCAAATACAAATGGGAGGATCCCCAAGAGGAATACACAGAGGAAGGATTTCCTCCATGTAAAGTCAAGGAATCCCAAGATAGTCCTGATGCCGGGCCATGTTGACAAGGAGGTCTATGCGCTGGCATAGCAAAGGCCGCAGCAGTCGAAGGGAACCCGTGGATCCCATTTCTCTCTCCGGGCCAAGGTACCAAAAAGAAGGCTCTGCATGGCAGCCCATGGCGCTTAGAAGGGAGGAGAGAGAAAAAGAAGCGCTTAAAATGACCCTACAATCCCCTTTTAAACCCTCTTAATAAGGTCGACATCGAAGATTTTATTTTAAATTTAACAGTGGAAAAAAAAAAAAAAAAAAAACATTAAACTTTTAATTCAAAATAAAAGCTCCTTTTATTAATTATCAACAAAAATATGTACAAATGCGGGTCCCCGCAAGTAGGCTAAGGTTGCTCCCCGTATCCTACCGGCGAGGGCTAAATCCTTAGGCATTATGGTGACCCTCTTTGGCGTGGATAACGCAAAGGTTGGCATCACCAAAAGTGCTACCAAGTAGGCTTCAAGAAATCTTGGAGCCAAAATTGCAAAGGTCCGGAAACGGAGATCGGTCTTAAATTGCCGCGGGCGATCTCCCCGCACTCAGCCTCTGAAAAGGCAGCTTCCCTCGACCGTAAGGTCCGTGGACTTCTGAAATTTGGCGGATCTCCCGAATGCCACGTACCGGGCTCCTGAACCGATGAGGCTTCCGGCCAGGCCTAGGCCCCGACGATGTTGGCACCGCCTTTAGCCCCAAAGAACCGCCTGGAGTTATCCACTCTCTCGCCCCGGCGGCGCCGGTCTTCTTCCCAAAAGCCCCCATACGCTTTTAACTTATCTTTGTATTGATCACGGGCCTTATGAGCAACTCCCTTCCTTCTGAGCTTAACTGGCCGAATGTGTGGGTTTTGGGTTCGAGCCACCCCCCGATGCACCTCCTCCCCTCAGCTGGTCCCGGCTGATCTTGGGCCCCCCCCTCTTGCTCCAACTAACTCGCTCTTCCCGAAGCTTTCCTTAGGTCTTCTTGATTTGAGCAAAAAGTTGGGCTGCGCACGCTGATTAAGTTCACTGGGGTACCTTTTGTGGCCGAAGACCCATATCTATCCTAATAGTTGTCGATAGTCTATGCCGATGTCGGGATGTCTCCCCTGCATAAAAACCTGTGGAACCCTCATGCCATCGGTATGGGGGGAACCTCAATGGTTTCAAGCATCGATGACGGCAAAGCCGCCTCTCCAGGTACCGCAGATTCCCTACCCCGGGCCGGGCCTCTTCCGACCGGGCCAATCTCCCTGGTCGCCTTCCCCGCAAAACCCCTAATCCGGCCTCGAGCCCCGACATCTTCTTCCTCCGTATGGCCTTCTTGTTCGGGAGGATAAAATTTGATGAGCATCATCACCATATCGTTGCTCAACAAGGGTATAGGGAGTCAAGGCGAGGTTCAAAATGGATGAGGAATGGCTCGAGAAATGATAGACGTGATATGGAATCCTATCATTGTTCTCAAACCTATTGACCAGCTCATCCAACAAGATGTCGATGAGGCTTGGGTCAGTAGCCATGTGCTTAGCAATCATGGCGTAGATCTCCACGATGCTCATGGTGGACGGGTCCGAAGCGCTCTTGGTAATAGCCATGGGGAATAGTGAGGCGCTGGCGGCGAAGAGGATGACAGAGGGGGCTCTAGGAGGCACAAAACACAAGGGCGCAGATTCAAGGTCCGGTCCGGCATGGCGATGGCGAGGGCTGCTCAGCGATTGAGGCGCGGAAGCAAAAGCAAATGTCAGAAAATGGTTTGCTAAACGGCCAATTAACTTTTAAAAATTTCAAATTTTTTTCTTATTAACTCCAAAATTTTATTATTAAAAAAAAATATATGGCGGAAATACGCCACATAATGGCCGGGCGGCCGATGGCATTATACGGGTTTCTGCCTCAACCGGTGTCGCCGAAATGCAAGCGGCGCCGAAGTTGACCTTTGCCGGGCCCGCGTTGACTCGAAGTTCGACGGGTCGGGCCGACAAAGATTTCGGCGCTTCTAACTTGATCGCAGTTTACGTAAAGCAAAGCGGCGCCAATTCGTTTTTGGCCTGCCCTTGACTATTTTTCAGCCGAGTTGATCGCTTTTTAGGGTAATTCGAAAAGTCGCCCAATCCAATGGAGCCAACATCTTTGTCATTTGAGTTACCCACGGCCACCGTTAGGCCTCCAATCTTGGCCCCTCCACTTTAAAGCTACAATTTCTTTACTTAACCTAACACCAAACCAAACAACAAAGAGAACTAACGACACATTGGCTTAGCCTCCTCCTAACTACCGTGCTACGAAGTTAGTGTTTGGCCGTGCTATGATTTCGAACAACCGAAATCACGGCTCGATACCACTGTGGACGCCCCCGCAATATATACGACCCTCGGACGTATACATACGGGACTTTCCTCCCATGGCGATCATCTCACCATGAGCGGGCCCTCCGCCCGCTTCGGCCACCTATGAAATGAGGCCCCTAAGAAGGACACGAAGGGGTCATTCGCCCACGCCTTCAATGGGACTCCTACGTCGCGGAAGCATGAATACAAGGGTTAGCACGCTAAAGATGAATATACATAAATAACCACCACGAAAGGGTGGCGATCCATCTTATATACCAACGGCATGGAATATGCATCTAATCCTAGGAAAACACCCGAAACCGTGGTTCTACCCCCCAGCTCGCACTCCGGTGAGGATCGACCGACGGCTAGGCCTCAAGAGATCATGAGCACAATCTTGGCATGGCGTTGGTGGCAATAGAACATCGGCTAGGGTTGTCCACTCCATCCGCCCCTCCACGTACACTTTGCGATGGGTCAATTCATGCTATGGCTTTGCTATAGCCTTCCTGAGACGCAGTTTGAGGAGGAATCACCCTTTGAGCCTACTCCGTGTTCATGACGCTGGTCCGATGAGGCGTGTCGGGGAAGCGCCCCTTCCGGAATCACAAGTGGTTCCACAGGCGAAGCTAGAGAATACGTGCGCGCATCGGCACCCTCAGATCCGTGCCGAATTTACTGCGCCCTAAATCTACTCAAAGTGCAAGGTGCTCCATACGGATCACACCTTCCCACCTGTGGAGTGTCGGACCCATACCCGCCCCTCTACGTGGACGGCTATCGCCTAGCCCATCAGGGAGTCTCGGGAGCCATGTATGCTCATGCAAGACCCCACCCCTCATGTCACCACCGTTCCTTGTCCGGTGCTAAGCCGCACCATAGCATCTAGGACCCGGTGGGTTCTTGTGCACAGCCGCATCTAATGGGACTCTATTGGGCTATCTAGGAGCATACTACAAGATTACCTGCCTTCGCAGGTCTCTACCCCCGTAATCCCCCCTTTTAGTCGATTTAACAAAGAGCTAACAATTCATCCTCTCAGAATAGAAATCCGAATTGAATATAAAGAGAATTTGTTTGTACAACCAAGGGTTAAATTGAATCCCAAAGAGAACAGAGAAACGGACACAACCAAGCGTTATCTAGAATTCACATAGCCACCTACCTGAATTCTGGCTGGACTCGTTTCCATGGGGCGCTTCCATCTCCAGGGAGTTAGGAATTCAGCTGCTGCTGCACAGGGACGACTAGTATGGTGATTCTCTGCAGGTGGATGATGGCGCTCAGCTCCTGGCCTTCCTTGGTCGATTAGAGGAGTCAATCCCAGGGATAGGGGTCAAGTTGGCATCCAAACTTGGCAACCCCCATGCACCCCAATCGATTGGAGCAGGTGGCGCCTCCCCAAATGGTAATTAGCCCCACTTCCTAAGTTCTAGGTTATTATTATTAATGTGTTAAATTAGCATAGCTAATTTAATCCATTGTAAGGTAACCCCTTAGGTTGCAATCACGTTCCCATACTCCCATGGTAGCGTACCTTTAGGGGGTGACGTGCTTTGTATTTGTAATGCGTACCAGATGAATACGTGACGTAGACCGTATAAATACGTGGAACGTCACACCAAGAACTTGTCCGGATCACAGGTCAGAATGAAGATCCGAGATGGCAAGAAAATAAAGCTTCATTTTTGCAATCCAGTATTGGAATGGAAGCTTCGCAAACAAGCAGGTACAATCCATGATTTCAAATCGATGAAAGGTTCATTTTTGCAATCCAGTGTTGGAACGGGAGTTTTGCAAACAAGCAGGTAAAACCCATGCTTTCAAATCGATGCTTTCAGATTCAAATTTCATCTTCCATATAGTTGGGCCGACCTCCACCGACCTAGCTCTAATTCCCGACCCTAGGTGGGAGAAGGCCGACCTAGGTGGGGATTTTTAGCCGACCTACCGACCTATTCTTCCAAAATTCAAGCTTTTATTTTCCTGCAGATAATTTACAAACAACATGTAATACATCTTCAGGAACCACTAATTCTGAATAAATAGCAAAAAAAGAGAAGAATAGACCTTGAACAACTTAGAAACAGCCAAATTATAATACAAAAAAATAAAAACTATTCAATTCTTAAATTACCTCTTCTAATCCATTGGTTCAAGTTTCATCCCTAGAGCAGAACCAATAGCAACAAAGATCTTGGTTTGCTTGGATTAGCGCCTTGCAAATAGTGTCCACTGCCCAGAAACCCGAGCAACTTGTTGTGCCGTGCGTCTGGGGCCAGTATACATGACTCTATCATCTTCATCTGAGCTAGGCAGTAGCTGAACATGTTCTTCTTGATTCTCAACTTGCATAGGCAGAGTTTGCCTAGATGGCCAGTTGAATGCAACAAGTCTTCGACCTTGTGTCATGGCTTGTAATATTTCATATTGCTGAGAAAAAAACTGAGGCCACCATGAAGCATTTAAGTGATTAGAGCATGACTGAATACTGGTCTCAATGTAATCCAATGATTTGTTTGAGACAAATTCTCTTCCCTCTTTTTTACTCTTTGTGATTTCTTTCAAGCTCTTTAGAGGCATTTGCTCTGCAGAGAGCATGGAAGTAGTCTCAGGGATGGTGCAAATGAATTGAATACCAGCTGCTGGCTGTCACTGCAAGGATGTGGCATATTTCTTTCCTTGTAGGATGGCCTTGCCATCTGCAAGTGAGAATTTGATCTGATGCTGAAATGTAATGTTTCGTAAGGGCTCAATTACACAGTGACCCAATTGATCTCTCCGAAAAATCCATTCCTTGAAGTCGTAAGTTTCTTTCAATATCTCGATTTCTGGGCGAGAATTGTAGGAGTCTTGGATAACCTCAATCATTCACTACTACAAAAATAGGTAGAAATGGCACAAAAATGACATTTATCCTCCGCCTTTTTACGGGGCATAAACGTCACTTTTGTGCCATTTGGGGAGCACAAACGTCATAAATGGCACAAAAGTGACGTTTATGCCCCGTAAAAAGGCGGAGGATAAATGTCACTTTTGTGTCATTTCTACCTATTTTTGTAGTAGTGATTGCTAGCAGGCTGAGAGCTTTTTTCGAGCAAGACGTTTAGAGAACCTACTAAACATCTGATCAATTTGATCATGTGTATGACCAACAAGCAGGAAACCAATCTTCACCTTCTTGAAGATTTGTTTCTCAACTAGCATGGCACAGTAAGCAAACAATGCCTGATTCTTATTCTCTCTTGTCGTGTTGTCTAGCTGAAGGTATAGAACTGGTGGTATATGCTCCAGACTGGAAAGAATCTTATTCAATATTGTGATAGTGAGATTTGGATTAGCATGAATGTTTGGATAGTTCAAGAATGCCTTGCAAGAGAGTTTCCCATTAAAAACTATAGCACAAATGACATGCAGGTTATACGAGTACCGCTCTACATATTTTATGAGCTTTGTATAAAATGGATTGTATTATATATTCATGAAGATTTTTGAAATGTAATCTTTTATTCTGTCTCTAGCACTGTTTATTAGAGCTACTACCATTTTTTTTCTACATACTTTCTTCTATTTTTGTAAAGTATTTCATCCCTTTTTTGAATTTTCCAGAATTTTCAAGGAATCTTTCAAACGCACATCTTAAATAAGTGCGTTTCGTTTTAAACCTTGTTATGTTGCACTAAAGGTAAATAGATGACTAAACCTTTGCCTATATTTGGTGCATGCTTCAGGTATTGCAAGCATGATTTAAGTCTCAGTGGTATTAGTAAAGGAAATCTTAAAATCTATCTAATAGCAGTTATCTGCTCTGGAACTAATATTCTTAACAGCAATGATCAAATATAATGTTTGATAGCAATTATTTGCTTCTGAAATTATCAAGTACAATTTTTATCAAGTATAATTTTTGAAATTATCAAGCATACTTGCTAAACTTTAGGGGACAGTACTCAAATGGTCTGCCACAACCTTGATTTCCATGTGCCATAAGACTACTCATTCCATATGTATAGGATTAATGGATACAACATGAATCTTTTAACAACTGGTTCCAAATCAGATATATAATTAGCTACAACATATCTCTACCTCTTGATAACAAGGTATCAAAGCATGGAAGACAATGTTGCAGGTGCCAATACTTTCTCAAGCAAGTCATGTGATAGCACCTCCTACTCTGTATGGCAAAGTATGTGATAGCTGCTATGTTTTTTAGAGTATAATAATGCGTTGAGGTTTATGATGTGCCAAGTTGCAAGTGGGGGTGCTACCCCTATTTGGGATTTGGATCCTTAGAAAATTAATGTTATCATCCTGGATGTTATCATCTAGAGACCACTTTTTTCAACATGTCTTGCATCAAGAGGTTTTACAGCTTGAGAATATGTTGTGGTCGATGTTGAATATGTCTTAGCCGATTTCTAGTACTTCCAAGTGTTGGACAAACCTTAGGAAAATTTTGAAACTTGCAAAACTCAATTGCATTATTCATGCCATTCCAATTGGTAGTTTAACATAAATATTGAACGTCACACTATGTTTTTTTTTTAAACATAAAACAAAATAGTCGATCTTAAATTGTTTAGACAGAGAAGACGATAAACAGATTCATATGGTCTAAGTTGAAATTCAATGCATTAGCAAAGGACCCACTGTAGGCCCACTTAATCTTCTCGTAGCCCTTTTAGTTGAGTAGAAAGAACATTGCCACCTCACAGTCCAGGCATAAGAGCTATTTCAATATTTTTCTCCGCAGCACATTTTCCTTACTTCCAGTCCTAATGTGTCCTAATGTGTCCTGGAGGCTCCTAGTAAACCTTGACATATGAGGGTGAAGAGCCCAGCATGAAACCATCATAGTATTCCATGAAACCATCATAGTATTCCATGAGCCCAGCATGCTGTTATCATACTATTCCATGAAACCAGATTCTGCAAATGCGTAGAAGATAATCAGTGTGAGATGCCCATTCATTAGTGTGAGTGCGATGAGGCTCATATTCATGGTTAGTGTTCATCGTTAAGAAGGGGGGAAAGGCATTCACCTATAGCAGAATCATCATCAGCTATAATTGTAGTGTGCCTATCATCAGGCCCATTCTCTATTGGATTAACCACTCTCCATGTCTAGTTTCCTTTAAAGTTCAATCTTTGGGTCTACCAGTATCCTGCAACACAAGATTACACAATTTTGTAAAGCCTCTTTTGCATTCCTCAGTTAGAGACTTTTTTTTCTATACTACCATATTCATCTCAACAGAGTACATAAATATGTTCTTCTTATATGTATGTAATCATTAATTTTAAATTTGCAAGGCCCTTTTTTTGGCAAGGGAAATGGAGGTCACTTCATAGTAACTTAGACACAGAAAATAATTGCTGATAAAAAGGAGAGAAACCATCAATGACTTCACATCTGGCCCAAAGACAAGGTCTTCCCCCAAACAAGAACATGTGCACCAATAGTAATCTTATATCAGCCAAGCTATTCAAAACTTGCAGAACCTGAATACACATACATGGCTAAACAATGTCTCAAGTTTATATATAGATCCTAAGTACTAAAGCATTCATTAGTTAGGAAAAGCTCAGAAGATATTCTTCACTACTCTGACTAGCCACGCATCTCTATTCTCATATTTTATATTAATGGTCTACATCTGCTAAGGATTTATATAGTTATTTACTCCCTTATTCAACAGCTTAAATGCACTAAAAGACTAAACAACAATAAGTCCACTAGACAATCAAGGCAACAAATATGCTCAACAAATTGTTACAGTGTTAAAAAATACAGGTTGAACTACCATATAAAATGTACCACTTAACCATACAATCAAGAGTTGTCTTGAAGAAAGAAAACCTGCACTGGCATGACAAATTGTTGCATAAGAGTTTGTCTAATGCAGACTCAAAATTCACTGAATGTAATATCAAAATTCACTGAATGAGATTAATCATCTATCTATATCATAAGGTCGGCCCCAAATTCCGAGCTATTCCGACCTAGGTCGGAGTCGGACTAATCCGACCGTGGGTCGTTTGGGTCAAAACGACCAAAATTTTCTTTTCCCCCCTTTTTGATTGTTGCATCCCTGGGCGCCAAGAATGCCAAACAGAGTATTTTGGAGCAAAAAGGGGCAGCCAAATCCTTTCCTGCGACTCTGAACTCTCTGTTTCAGTGCAAGGAAGGTAAGCTTGCTTCCATGATATTTTTTGTTTCTAAACTGAATACAGTGGAAAAATACTCTGCTGCCCTTTCTTATTCGCTGCTGCCCTTTCTTATACTCTGCTGCCCTTTCTTATCCTCTGTTGCATGCTGCAGAGCAGAGCATCGACGAAGTTTGCAGCGCAGAGCAAGGCATCGACCTCTTGGCAATGACCATGATTTCTTCTTCTGCAGCAGCAACACTTTGCCTCATCGGCCTCTGCTTCTTTCTTTTTTAACACCAGGTTAGTTTAATGTCAAGTTTTTTGATAGATTTCCTCTTAAGGATGATTTATTTATAACTTAGCTAAGAACAGGGCAGAGGCTCAAAGGTTTTGCCCTTTGCCTCTGGAGTAGATTCCATGCACTACTGCAGTAGAACCTGCACTAGCCTAAGTAAGTGTTCATCTACAACAAATATTTTGTCTCTAGCTAATCCTCTGTTTTCCCTCGAATCCTCTATTTTTCTATGCTGTCTACACATATAGAAAGACTATAGTATCCATTATCATGATGAAACTGCTGGGTTAGATGATTCGTTCAATAATTATACTTGGTGAATATTCAAAAAGGAATGCTTGCTCAAACGGACGAACTTACAAAATTATGAACAAAATTGTATAGCACAAGGCTGCAGAACCAATAATAAGGGTCATCATTCTCAGTCTGCCATCGGCAGAAGCAATAATAAGGATCAAAGAAATCAGAGAAAAATTCAATGACAATGCCTTAGCTACAACACAAAACCCAATGCCACAAACAATTCTGCCCAACTTCTATACCGTATGACGTGTTAAAATCGTATGTTTAATGATATGGCATTCTAACAGTCAAGGAACACTTTGATTCAAACATCCACAAAAAAGCTTCTCTTTTCTACAAAAAGGGTAATCCAAAAATAGAGTGTAGATAAATGGACCGTGACTAATGTTAGGTAGATTCAAACAAACGAACCAGTCAAGAAAAACAAACAGGAACAAAAAATCTTGAATATCTAGTGGATGAAAGGAATAATAAAGAAATCTCAAGTTGATCCTTTGCAATTAACTCCATTAACTGCAGCATCATGAACAATAGAAATTGCAACAACTGAATTTTCTCTGTGTGGAATACATCTTGAGCCAATGGATCGGAGGGTACAAATGCTCGAACAGACTACAACAATGTCGTACCATGAGGCCTCTCGAACAAAGTGAGGGCCATAAGCTGGAACTGATCAGAGAATAACCTGTGATTGCTGATCAAATGCCGGATCACCTGCCGAAGGGCTCAAGGTTGGAGCGTCGAGACAAGGCATTAGGCTTCCTTCCTTTGTAGGGGTCCAAGACGGTACTTGATCATGAAATCAATGTGCTGCCATGCTATGGCAGCATAGAAGAGCATTGCAAATACCTGCATATTGACTTGAGCATTTGAATATAAGTTCTACAGATTTGAAGACTCTCATCCCTGAAGATCACAAGTAGACACTTGCCTGAAGAGCCAAGGAAAGGACATTCATTGAAGATCACACAAGCAAAGCAAGGAAGTAGGATTCAAGTAAAACAAGTTAGAGTTTGAAGATTGGAAGACCCCTCAAGTTGTCTTGGTATGTGGCTAATTTTGAGTTCTTGGCATGAGTGTTATTTCACATGGATCACTACTTGAGCTTATCACCTTATTCCTACCCAAGATGCCTTGTTTGCCTCATGTCCCATGTCTCATCTTCATCTCCCTTAGCAAATTTGGCAAATAGCCTTTTCTCTAATCAAAACATATCACTCATGCACCATTCATACATCACACATTCATTATGCCTCCATCATCTTGAAGAAGCAAAAAAATCCACTCAATTTGGCCTCTCATATGATCTAAGATCATATTCTCTCTCTAAATGTCAAGGAAGAGAGAGAAAGTGCACAAATTCCTAAGAAGAGCATGAAAAAGTCAAACAATCAAGTTGTTACACAAAAGTTGCAAGCTTATGTGCACTAGTGCCAAATTGATCCATGTCACCATCTAAAATTGTTAAATCACCATCCACATCACCACGAAGCATGCCATGTCATCACATACATGTCGCCTTTCATGAGATTTCATTCTTTCAAAAATTTTGACCTAAGTAAAGTCATTTTGGCACTTAGGGGGACATGTCATCACTTCATTATGCCACATCATCACTAATGCCTTCACATCATCCTACACGTGTCACACACATCATTTCCACCTCACAAAAAGTTTTGACTAGAAAAAAAACATTTTGCCAACTTGCTCGACACATCATCATCTCATATTGCCATGTCATCTTCCATTTGCCAACTCACCATACCAACTTGCCACTTCATCATATTTTGCCCCATTTTGAGTTAAAAAATCAAAATGTTCTTTTTGCAAAAAAGATTCCTCCATGTCATAGAGCATAAAAAAGGATTCCATAGGAAAAAAGAATTTTCAAAAAAGACCTTGTTTTAACCTTCAGTTTTGAGTTCTTGGAAATCGTGCCAAAGTTCAAAAAAAAAAAACATGAATTTTTTTTCCCTATCTACTCTCCTCCTCCCCGGGGCCTAGTCTCTCCCCATCCAATCTCCCTTGCCACGTGGTACACCCAGGCGTGTGGGGCGGTAACGGACCGAATCCCACGTGGGCATAGCACGTCTGAATTAATATAAAAGGATTTTTTAGGCCTTATTTACCCTATCATCTTTTTCGCTAAATGTCTGTGGGATATATTGACCAAGAGTTCTCAAGAACCCTAAATTCGATTCATGCCAAGATCCGGCCATCTCTCTTGAATCAACCACCTAATCATGGCAAAACACTCTCTACTCATTCTAGGCCAAGAACTCCTAAACGAAACTAAAAGACAAAGTTATGAGCCGGATTTGCCAAGAACGGGCTGGAAATAGGGGATTAAGAAGAAGGAATCATGTTCAAAGAATTTTCGAGGGCTTTGGGCGCATGAATTGATCGAGATCACTCATTCTGAGACCGATCTTGAATGATTGTTGCTTGAATTTGGCTTCCTTGCTTCAGAACCCATGGATTACCTGATGCAACCAGATTATTTGTTATTTGAAGACGATTTTGATCATGTGCCCAAGACTACAGAGCTTGGGAATCTGTTTAATAACTGTGATATTGATGTGAATGAAAATCCGATCCTTGGTGTTACATCTTAGTTTAATTTGCACTCAACTTTCCAAACAAGGTAAAACAAAAAAGTGAAAATATATTTTAAGGTAATTTGTTTATCAGAAGCATATTGTAAATCATATTACATCATATCTTATTCTGTTGATCTAATCCCAAAAATACAACTAGATTAAGTTGCATTCTAATCCAATCAGTGTAAACATTTAAGAGGCTTTGTTGATTGCAAATAGACCAGTGCATATATAGAGCATCATTCATTAAGAAAAAAAGAAAAAAAGAGCATAAAAAAAGCTTGAAAAGACATAAAAAGAGCAATCTGAATTTGCCTGTTCTCGCTTCTGTTGCATATCATTGCATTTACACCCTGAAGATTGTTGTTGCAATTTGGATCAAATGAGAAGTTCTCCCTTGTTTACAGACCACTAGAAGTCAATATCATCAGAGCTCAGAAAGGACCAACAAGGATCAAGTTGCAAAGAATTGCTTGTTGTTTTCTCACTGTAACAGTCTGTTTGCAAATATCTTGAATTTAAAGGCTCTCTTGCATCTGCTTTTGCAAAAAGAATGTTTGATCCTTGTGTGCAGACATCTCAGAGAGAGAATCAAGTGGTAGAACTAAAAAAAGATTCATATCCTTCGATCTGCAAAAATTTCTCACTGCCAGAGATATTGACTCATTTTTGACCCAGTCAGAACTGAACATTTGAGTGATCTCTGCAAACTTTTTGGCATTTGAATTTTGGCCTTGCATTCCTTAAGACTTTAAGCAGGGCTTAACATTTGAAATCATGATCAAATCTCTCTTTGATTGCAAATGGAATCATTCTTTTTGAAGCAGTTTTTTCTCTGATTTGGGAAAGCAGTGCTAAACTTGTGTTCAGGCTTTGTTTTTCGGGATTTTCTCACACCAGATGGTTGCCTTAAGCAACCTGGAGGTTCTAAGCCATTGAGGTTGAAGGTTTGACAGGAACACCTTCAACATTTTGGAAGTTCTACCGAGATCACCTCCTAGATTTTGAACTCATGGCTCCAAGAAGGAATAATGACAATATTGAGCATACAGAAGCACAAGAGAACACAGAAGCACATCCTGCACCACAAGGTGTGGCTGACCAAGCTAATGGAAGTACCCCCTATCATTATTTCGAGCTTAGCATGCATATTCCCCCTCCTACTTTTGATCCTAGTGTCAATGCCAATAATTTCTTTAAAACTTTCGAGGAGTATTATCAAGAATATGGTTACAAGGAAGGGTGCAAGTTTTTAGAGTTCAAGAAATGTTTCAAGAATGATGAGGTGAGAGCATGGTTGGATATGTGATCAGCAATGGCATCAACACTTGGGATGAGATTGTGAAGCAATTCTTGGCCAGATTTGGTAAGTCAATTGACCCTCAAAACTTGATTTTTGAGTTGCAGACTTTTCATATTAAGCATGATAAAACCATTCATCAATATGTTGAGAGATTCCATGTCTATCTTGTGAAGTGCCAAGTAAATCAGGCACCCAATCATATCCTGCACCTTGTGGCATCTTTTATAAGAGGCTTGAGCAGCAGACCAAGAGTACATAGGAAAATGTTGAAAATACAAAAACAAGAGGGGTTTGATACTATCCACAAGCAAGAGGGGTTTGATACTATCCACAAGGCATTTAACAAGACTATTGAAATTGCTGATATGCTTTGGAGAGGACTACCCAACAGCCATGTTCCTATGCCAGCTCAAGCCATTGCCATGAATTTTGTCTGCCATGACTTCTGGAGACCCAAGCCGTCAGTCCATTCCCCCTGAGTCTGAGCCTTGGGTAGGATCTCCCCCATGCTGATGTTGTTGACGCTCTGATATGTGTATGCTATGGTGACCCACACTTCGAGGTGGAGCTATTTTTATTTGATGTCGTGTGCTCAAGTTTATTTACGCTTCCGCAGCTAGGACGGTCCTGAGGGAAGACAGGATAAATGGCACGTCCATTCTTCCTCATCGATTCCTTGCCAAGGGATTGGTGTCAGGTGGACGGCCTCTGTCAGCTTGATTACCAGAGGGATGAACTCCAGCTTCTGATATAATGGGAGCATCATTGACGAAGTAGGGGACATCACAGTATATTAAGTTTTCACCCTCAAATCTTGTCCAAACATAGGCAAATGAGATATTCCCAGAAAGATTTTTGTGAGAACTTTCCATTGGCACAAATTTCACCTAAAATAGAGCTTCGGTTGAACAGTTATGAGGAAATAAGTAATACCAAGTCATTGAAAAGCAACAAAACCCTAAGTCTGGACGTAGATTTGTTGTTTTTACCAAGGTATTTTTAAACCTCCTTAAATATTTGACGGGGCATAAAATATTGGCCACTACAAGCTTGGCCTGGCCCTTTTCCGAATTGTTACACCAAGAGGTTGTAAGTTAATTGGCAAAATCATGAAACTAATTTTTTTTCCAAAAATCTGAATTGGCCATATCTATACATCCTCATGATGATAGATAGGCTTCTCATTCATCACAACAACAGTATACATTGGGTTTAAAATTTTTGAGGTGAATGGGATAGTCGACCATAGGCACATTATCGAACTATCCCATATAAAGAGAAATGATAATAATATCATGATAGGCTAGGCAAAGGTGAGAAAAGTGGCAACATCTTCTCATCGAGATAAAAAAACCCCACCCTTTTGGATTTTTCGGAGAAAACCCTAATGGCCTTCTTGCAGGGGTGATGTTACCTGTGCACCCTGAGGGTCGTATAGCTATTGCAAGTATTGCCTCCATTGCTCGGGAGTGATGTTCCCTGTGGGCTGTACTGGCTTTCAAAGAACCCTTCGCCAGAAGGTCCTGGGGTGACGTTCCCGGAGGTAAAACATTTCCCTTTCATGCGCTGCAATGTTTTTTTTTTTTTTTTAAAGGCAAGATATTTAGATTTTATTAATAAATAATGGTATACAACCTTATTTATAAGCCTCCCAATAGGCTAGATAGGAAATATTTGCATTTTTCAAATCAAACAACTATGACAACTTTGGATAGACATAAGAGAGGTTAGTACTCTATTTGAATTCCCGCTCAACCTCTTCCCTCCTAAAGCCTAGTACTAGGGGGCTCCTACCTCATTCCTGTGTAGTACTGAAGATAACTGCCTCGCTCTTCCCACTCTAGGAAGTACTATAGGAGCATAGCTTCTTACTTTCCTGCCTCCCTTCACGTCCATCACAATGTTGCATAGCCATTTGATGCGCTGCAATGTATCTGGCTTTCTTAGCTTTAAAGAAGACGCGGTACTGTCTGATTGCATGTGGGCGTAAAGCAGGGTCTGTGACCTGGCGGAGCCAGCGTTTGTATTCCTTGCACTCTGCATCAAACCATTGATTACGTGGGAAGGTTGTGTTCCCGGAGGTCCGTCGCGGGCGGCTTATCCCAAAGCACCTCTTCGCCACAGTCCTAAGCACTTTGTCTGATTAATTTCTAATTTCATAACTTCCATATCATTCTCCTTTAATGCCATATATCTAGCATATCAATAGGGGTTCCCTTTGTACTTTTGTACAGTTTTTTTATATGGTTTTGCTATGATTTGCTGGTATATTTGAGTGGATGTATTAATGCGTACATCTAGAGTGCGGATACATGCCTGCATCAATTACTCTGTTCTTATTACTCTTGTGATATTATGGGGTATAGTTCCCGAACTTTGTTGGAGCTTGTGCTCTTTTTTTTCTGTTCTGGTCCCATAATCCGATTGGCTTCCCCTGGATGTTAAGAAACTCTTATCTTATCTAATCTTATCTTATTTTATCTTATCAATTTTAATGACATTTTCCAATGGTTTCATCCCAATTATTTTTCTAACTTGCATGCAGATATCGAGATATTGTATTTTAGGGCACGAAACACAAACTTTCTCTTTATTGTGTATTACATGGGTAGAACCACGAGATGGCTGTTTTGCTCTAACTCTCTTGTAATTTTGTAGAATGCAGAGCCTAGATATTTATAGGGCTCCATAGCTCATGGAATAAACTCCATAGTCAACGAATATGTACAACCTTGATGGGTGGACTTGCATGTGTTTGTGTTCTTCACTTTTGGGCTCTTGGTGTTGTGTTGTGCTTCTGAGAGGATATGCAAATGGGTGTGCTTTTATCCAGCTTTCTGCAGATACACCAGAAGCTTACATGTGCTCATTGAAGCAAAACCCCCTGGTACGGGACAAGCTTATCAGAAAAGGAAGTCTATTTTTACCCCACAGTAGCATAGATGAGATGGCTACAAAGTTTACATTTTTAAACCTTAGGGCGTAAATCTGGCAGATGGAATTGGCAGAAGAAGCTGGTAAGAATGACTATTTTATTTGTGCATTATGGCAGACCAGTCCCTTTGAACTGGTTTGGACAGATATAATACATCTGCTCAAGTTTTTGTATCTCAGAGGTTAGACAATAATAGTTGATACACCAGTCTCGAATTTTTTTTTTTTTAAAGCACGTGGATTGAAGCTAAAGCAGGGATGTGCAATAGAGGTCCCCAGTTCTCAAGAATTCAAGGTTTCACACTTCTATTATCAGAGGTAATTTTAATTCAATTCAATCATTATGGTGTGTAGTAAATTGACAACATTAGCCATCATAGATTTATGTTTAGATGGAGGAAGTATAGGATCATAAAGAATTTTGCTATAACAAGATTCACTTTTCCTGAGCAAATTGTTTACTTTCAAATGGCACTTTGGATTTGCAGATGTGTTGTTTCAATGGTGTTTGATCTAGAGTTGTAGCATATTTGTGAAGTGACTTTTTTTCAAAGTGGGTATAGTAGACTTTTCTGAATTTACATCCTGCACAAAGCATGGGTAGTTTAACTGGATGGAATGAATGCAACCTCTATTGTTTAGACAATGCAAAAGAAGCAATGTGTGTGACTTGCACAATGGACCACAAAAATCATCAACATTCGGGAATCTCTACCAATATGCATTAGCATATAGAGTTAATTTTTCTGGTCAGAATATACTTCACATGATTGCTATCCCTGCAAATGATTTGGAAGGTTCTGGAATCCATTTTTAAGATAGAAAGAATAGGAATGTTAATGATCTTGTTAATCCAGTTTTTAACTTCATAAATCTGAGGACAGTTTTTGGGGAAATGGACCAGAATACCATGGGAAGAGTATTTCACATAGGCTTCTTTATCATGAATAGCATGAAGGTCAACAACTGAGCCTTTAACAAAATCCTTACCCTCCATATTACCCAAAGGACACTTCCCTATAGAAGAATTAAGAAGAACATTTTTGAAAGAGGGAAGCGTACCATTGATTTTGTCATACTTGCCCAGGGTAGGAATATTTGACTTGAGCTTGAAGTCTGAAATCTTTGTTGATTGCTTATCCAGGTTGAGGCTTACAATCTTTTGGCAGTTCGGACATCCACACTGAGCAGCATCACGAGGATTGAAGTATCCATTTGAATCACAAATGGTGCATTCCTTTGTAGGTGTCAGCTCGTGCATGACAGTGTCGTGTCTCACCTCCACATTCTTAAGCTCAGCAGCAGCCAGAAGAGAAAGGTCTTCTTTAAATGCTTCCCTAAATTTTATGATTTCATGATCATCAGCAGCTTCCCAGACCCGTACCAGTCGAAAAGAGGCCTTAGAATTCCACCCCAACAATTCCAGATCTTCTGCCAAGTCTTTAGTTGTTTGTAACATTTCGGTCATGCTCTTCTTAAAGGCTTGATTTTTTAAACTACAGCAATCTTCCTTGGAATGTCCTGCCTTCAGTCTGATCATCTGGTAAAGGAGAAGGTCTAACTCGTGGAGCTTCTTGATCATGTTCCACACAAGGTCTCGATCCCCCGCTTTCCCCTCAGCATATTGTTTCTCCAATCTTGTAATTTCCTCTTGACATGCAGCAAGAAGGCCTTCATTCTTGATTCCCATGCATTCTGCTGCTGCTTTCTGTTGATCCCTGATGATATCAAAAGATACTGTAAGCTCTTTCATCTTTTTCCATGCCTGGTCGTCTTCTTTCTCCAGAGTAAGGATGATTTTCCAGTCTTTGTTGTCTTGATCCAAAGTTTTATGATCTTCCTCATCTTCCCGCCTGTGTTGGCGTGAGGATTCACCCTTGAAAACGGTTTTCTTTGGTCTCATTTTGGAGGACAAGAAGGTCAATTCCGGGACTCAAGCAAAGTTCTTGGCGAGTCTGGAGGTGGAAAATATTACAACACAGCTTGATGACTTGAGGTTCAGAGTCCAAGATCAGCAAATTTTCCAAGAAACTGTGGTTTCGCACCACCGTTTCAAGAAAGCCAGAGGAATTAAGGTCCCGGGTGAGAATTTTCCCCTCCTCTGAGAAGGAGATCACACACAACACGTCTGAATCTCTGCAAGGTCTAAATCTAAAAAGTCCTACTGTAGATCTACTGCCCCTAGCTTCTGCAACCCACAGATTAATAATGAAATTAGCTTGAGGTGACAGGGTTAGGCCAGAGGTTAAGCTCTAGAGAATAGCAGAGGTGATGGCCTCTGCCTCATCCATCGAGCACCTCGGCGGTGTTCCCAAGGCGCCAGGTCGAGCGCCTCGTCATCTCCTCCATACAACATAAAATCATTGTTTCATTGTGTTTATCCCATGTGGACAAAATTCATTACACATAAACATTTAACAGAAGACAAACAGGACCAAAAAAAGAAAGAAAAAGAAAAAATAATTGGTCAATCTTCCTTAGTGTTCATCTACACATTTTATACTGTACATGTTTTTTCCATTTCCGCTTTCCTTATAGAATTTCACCTGCAAGAAGACCTTTATCCTTGACATAATCCATCCAACCCAGACTCAAAGTTGGCATCACTATATTAGATGCATACATTTGATAGCATTTCCATATTTATTTTGTTCTTCCGTGGAAGATCAAGGCCTTGAAAGGTTATCAAGACCTGTTTTAATTCCACTTCGTCAGCACCTGTATTCTTACTTCCTTGAGCTACTTCATAAGCACTTAGTGTAGGTGGAAAATCACCCTTAATTGCTTGTGCAATTGTGAGTCTGCTTTGGCTAAATGACATGTTCAACAAAAATTGGCTTATTTGGATCTAATAGATAACACCTTTAAGGATGTCCTTATGATTTTATATGTATGCTTTAACTCTTTTTGACTTCAATGAATTTTATAGGTTCTAACTACATCAGTTTATCTTCAAATGAAAAGTATGATGAGAGCATAAAACTGATTTCTAAATTAATTTTCATTTGGGCATGTTTCGAATTGGATTTTCAAATAGATAATATTGTGAATATAAGTTTTTAATTTCCAATGATTTAACAAATTTAAAATTTATCAAAAACATGATTTGTAATGAATCATGATAGTTTGATGATATATTGACTTAATACTATTATGACAATTTGATAATCTAAATACTCTTAACACATTTCACAATAAATGATATATATAATTTAAAATATAACTGTACAACTGAAATTTAAAAGTCTCATGGACATGACAAATGGGAAATGATTAAATTGTAAATACTGAACTTATATATTGTATTGTATTGTATAAAACTTTTACGTCAATAATGATCTGAGGTCCCATGTGAGCATTGCTACAAACACCCGACTTTGTATTTTAGCTATTGGATAGACGACTCTGGCAAAAGTGGTGAAAAAAATCCAAATTTTTAACCTAGAAAAAAACCAAGGGCAGTGCTAAAAGTGACCTTATCATGATTCAAACCTTCTTCCAGCATTTGTCCAAATAGTTGAAAAGCTATCTTTGAACATATGACATATTTAACAAAATTTGGACATTCAAATCTAATAAATATGCTTCAAGAATGTCATGATAAGATTGTATATATATTTTTAACTCCTATTTCATTTTAATAATTTGTTCTGTTTATTCCTCTGTACTTATTTTATAAAGATTTTACCTCTGCTCTACTTGGACCTTAGTTTTCTTGCAACATTTGCGGCTAGCAAGTCCAGATTATTTCAAGGAGGCAGAGAATATATTACAAGCGTGGGCATGGTTGCACCGGAACATAGGAACGAGACGGATCGGATCAAAATGGATCATATATTGGAATAGAATCTCGACCTACGTGAGCGCAACGTTTTTCGGAACGTTTTCTTTTTTTTTTAGCGCAACAGCCTAACCCTGGATGTCACATTATCTTGAAGCCTAGCCTATCCACGTGTAAGGAAAAATGACTTGGCCTCTTCTTTTACCACTAGATTTCAATCTATGCCAAACAACAGCTGAGAAAAATAGCCTTTCACGACTTTTTAGAAGGAATCACGTATTCAATAAAACTTAGACTTATTCGGAGTGCTAATGACTGGACACCTAGCTCATTTCGTCGCTCTTCCTCCGTTCTCGAAAAACTCTAATGAATCCAAGCTCAAGCCACTTCCTGGCCCTTTTTGAACAGAAGGCCACTTGTGTTAAGTGCACGTTATCTGGCAATCTCATTCCCACTGCTTCCGATTCACCATCGGAACGAACGCCTTTGCATATGGGTCCTATGACTATGTCATAGGAATGCGCCTCCATGCCAAGACCAAGGTTATGCTTCTCTGCAGGGGGGAGCATGTGGGTAGCACAGAACCTCTTCCATTCTACATCAGGCCTGCTGAACCACTTTACTTCAAATGGTGGTGAACCAAAATAAGGAGATTTATTACCATGCAAAATCTCCCGTCCACTTCGGAACTCTAAAAGCGACAATAGGATCGAGAGACCCCCTAGAGATATGGTAATGTAAAGGAAACTCATAAGCAAACTGTACTGAGTTAGACACATAGAAAGCTGCCTCCATGTGGAACTCATTAGTGTGGGTGTATACAAGTGCAATCCCATTAGCTGCAAATAATCCTAATGATGATGCTCTCGTGCCATGGTACAAACTCACAATGCACTTTGTAGAAGTGAGTGGTCTGTATAAAGATGTAGGCCGATGACCAACTTTTCTAGTAAATTCCCCAGATCTTTCCCTCAAACGACTATTTCTCATATAAGAACCACGAGGTGGAGTTGTATAGGATGATAGCACAACCCACCTCGTCTTCCTGTGTTCTTCCAACACTGCCAATCTAGGTGGATTATCCTCACCTCCTCCACCACTTGCCCCTGCCTCTGCCTCTGCCCCGCCTCCTCCACTTGTCCCTCCCCGAAAAACACTTCAAGGATGCCATTATAAGAATATATGTATTGTTTAATTCTTCTTGATTGTTAAAATTTTTATAATTTTTAATTATATAAATTTATCTTTAAATTTAAATCGTAATGGTTACCAAAAAATAATATTGCTTTCCGAACTAATTTTCAAATGAATCTATTTACAATTAAATATTTTAAGAATTACAAAATTTCAAACTTTCAGTGATTTAATAAATATTAAATTTGATAATCATGATAATTTTTAGATGAATCTGATGGATTGATAAGTGATTGACGTAAAAACTATTATGAGAATTTTACAATTTATTTTTATGCTTTTAAAAATATTTTAAGAAGGGTTTTAGGTTGAAATTAATAAATGATAAAGTTAACGTTTTAATAATAACTATTGAACAATTTATTATTACTACAATAATATATATTGAAATTAATCAATAATAAACTATTTTTTTTCTTAAAACATAAACGTAATTATTTAATTATTTCAATCTAAAATTTTCTTCTTAAAATATTTTAAAAAAATAACATTTTAATTATATGGAGTTTACTTAGAAAGTAATTTTATAAATTAATAACCATCATACTTTTGATTTACTGATGAGTTGAACAAACTATTAAAAGCATTAAGAGTTAAAAATACATAAAATCTTATTATGGCGTCTTTGAAGTATATCTATTAGATTTGAATAAGTCCAAATTTTGTTAAATATGTCATAGGATGCTTCGCTCGACAACCATCATTCTTATCCGAGTTTTAATTGTGTGCCCCGTTTATCTGCATCTGTACATGTGGAACTTGTAGTAAACCCAATTGCAACTTGTTGACACAAATAATAATTCTTTATATTACAACGAACCCAAGTATCCTTTTAAGTAAAGACAAAGGGAATGGGTTAGCCTTCAATTACCCACATAATTTGTACTATTATTGAGTTTCTTTGTACTATTATTGAGTTTCTGGCCACGCATGTGTGATGTCTACATTAACAAAAGAAGGGGAAAGGATTGACATCCTTCATAGAATCACATGACTATATCCATCAAAATTAAACTCTTAGCATTGCAATATTACACATTTTGCATGATAGACAACTCTATGGAAATAATAATGATGTATTATGACAATGCAAAGGAAAAATCCTATATTGGGCATTCATCTGCATCTGCAGTATAGTAGATCACAATGAAGTTGCACATAATTGCCTAAACGTAGTTCCGGTGCCATTTTGCATGTATTAATGTATTGGTTGCTCCAACATGTCAATGTTGGATTTATTTAACTCATTGTGTATAATGTGTCAGTTCAACATATTAGCTTCTTGCATGCATTGATGAAGCAAATTCAGAAGACAACTCAACAATCTCCTTGCTAATAGATTCATTATAAAAGTGTATCATATATCATCATCATTCAAGAGGATGGTGCATAGAAGTTACAGAGTAATACATTTGTAGTTTTTTAAGCGATGACTGTAAGCAGAATACCTTGAATAATCTCAAGATTCTCAATCCTCCAAGAAACCACCAAGGAATAATGATTGCTCCATCTAGCTATAAGATTATAGTTGCATTAAAAAGAACTTAGAGTTGATGATTTACTTCTGTAGAGGGGATGAAAATGAAATAAATTGTTATGCAGTAAAACGGTACAAACACCAGGAAGGCACCAAACATGAAGAGCCCAACATCAATTGCAAAGAATAAGAATAAACTACAAAGATGAATGTCACCAGCAACTATATTTGAGAGACCTTATTCAGCTGCCAATAGAGGTTTTCAATTATATCCTCTAGATTGAAATTTCGTGGTATAAAGTGATAAAAGACCTAAAGAATAAACAGATTAGCGGCATACCTGCAGAACATGTAGAAAATGTCCTTCAAAAGCTTTTCACAGAAGGCATATACATCTGTCAGACCTATTTGCTATAAGGCATGGCCATGAAGTGCCAAAACTACACTGCAAAAGAAACTTGATTGGAAATCCCAAAAACAAGTTCAAAAAGTTCGAGTTCTATACCTTTCCCATTTCCAAAAAATAGTACCTTTGCCAAAACAAATGTGGTGTCGAGATGCAGATCGATTTTCTAAGTCAGATGCAATAGACTTGGTCAGAAAAGTGGTAGTTAACCAACAGTAAAACCTCTGACCAAGTCAGAGACTTAATCTGTGAGTTATTCGAGCTCAAAGTGGGGTCAAATTTTGGTCAATAGAGGTCAAATGTAGAAAACAGTGATCAGAAATTGAGATTTGGAGTTGCCAATCATCTTTTTGAGAAATTCCAAAGTAGATAGGTTGCAATGATGCTAGGGAAGAGGGGCAATCAATCAAAATCTCAATTGGATGTGTAAAAGTCCAAATCTCAATTGGATGGATAGGTTGCTCTCGGGTTTGGACAGTCAAAACTGTCCAAACCCGAGAGCAATTTTTTTGAATTTGAGCTATACTTGGTATTTTTGAATGATTCCAACTCCTTTGGACTGCACAGGCTCTAAGGATAGATGGCAAGTGGTCCAAAGGAATAGAATATACACACTAGAATTTTCTGTAGAATATTTTGTAGCAAGAATTGTAGAATAATATATCAGAGATGGATTTGACAACTTGGCAATCGATTTGAATTGATATGGAGGTAAATATATCATGATAACAGAATATAAGGATGCTTCATAGCTTTAAATCACAGGAAAATAATCTTCTCAAGTCAATAAATAATTTTTGAAGGTAATGTCAACCAAATCTTGTGGATCCAGTTGAGGAGAGCTCAAGAACTTCAAGGATCGTCCAGATCTTGCTTTCGGCAATGATCAATGTAGGATCTGAATATACGGGCCTTGAAAATGCTCTCACGATTCGTTTCCCCACAGTATATAGTTTTTGGATTTCGGTTTGATGATTTGGGTGACAAATTTGGAGGCTTAAATTATTGCTTAAGTTCGGGATCCAAGAATAGATTGGTTCGGGGAGAATGGAATCAAAACCGGCGTGATTCGAACGAAAACTTCGGATTTAGGGTTCATGGCATTATATTTTGGGGAATTTCAGCGTCTGGTTCGCGTATTTCCCTTAAATATCTTGGGAATATTCCTGTATTTGGGATTTTAGGAAAGTTCTACCATGGTTCAAGCTTAAAAGCTTATATTATCTTGGAGTTTTATGCATGCTTTAGACCATGGTATCAAATACCCATAACCTAATTTGAAGTTATTAGGACCATGAGACCAATTTGAAGGAGTGGAGAGCCAACAAGGGTTTAACCATAAAATATGGGGTGAGAAATAGAGATTGGCAATGGGGGCAATAAAGGCTCATGTGGATAGTGGAGATAGATGACAATAAGATATGGATGTAAAAAAACAAGGTATGGAGTAAGGGTGTATGGCAAGGAAAAAAAGCAAATGTGGGGGCAATGGTGCAAAAAGTGGCTAGGGAATATAAGAAGGAAAAATGGCTAAACAAGGTGACAAGGGTGAAACCATAAAGGGGAATCTTCCAAACTCTAACTTCCAAACTTCGAGCAATATCTTCCAAACTTCATAACCCAGAATCTTCTAGAGCATATTCCTGACTAAGCATTTGACTTTGAATAAAATACCTTTTGTGAAGTTTGAACCTTGAGCATTGTTTGACTTGAAGCATGAACATCTTTTGACCTCCATAACAATGTTGGTGACAATAATCTTCCAAGCTTTGCCCTAGTCTTCTAAAATGAGTTGACCTAGTTTGAACATATGGATCCTTCATTAGCATGTTGCCCTTTGGGGCAACATCTATAAAACAAAAATGAATGGCTGGTCCCCTCAGCCATAAAGGGTCTTCAATCTTGTACCAAGGTGCTTGAGTGAGAATCATGGTAGAGAGGGAGTGTGATGTGTAAGTGTTAATGGGTAGAAATGAATGTGGTGGGGGAATGTGAATGGAATATGATATGTGAAAAAGCATGGGAATGAGTGTTAATATGATGGGAAAGTGATGGAAATGGAGTGTATGGGGGAGAAAAATGTGAAAATGTTGAGGTCTCGCCAAAACAAAAGAATATGTGTCTCCTTAATATCTTCAAAAGCAACTCTGCTAGGATGGTGAAAATTTGAATTGCGAGTGCTTCCTTCTGAGGGAAATGAACAACAAGAATAAGAGGTTTAGATGGATGGCGGGGCTACTTATGGCGGATGAATAAAGATGGAAAAAGGGTGCACACATCATGGAAACACACAAACTAGTTAGTCTTAATAACACCAACTCTGCTATGATGGTGAAGCCTGAATTTGCAGTGCACATTCAGGGAGATAAAAATAAAAGAGCATGGCTGAATGGAGGCAAGACCACAGAGAGACGGATGAATAAAGATGGATAAAGGGTGCTCCCCAAAATGACACTTGGCGGTTAATAAAATCCTTGTCCACGAGACTATTTGATAGCTCATCCTTCATCTTGGCTAATCTGCAAACATAAACTTAATGAAGACATTAGTTCTAAATTTAAGACAAAGTGAAATCCAATCTATCTAACATCTAAATTTAATTCTAACTTGTTTAAATTCTAGAGCATAAAAAGGGACAAGCAAATGTCTTTGATCCCAGTACCTCTTGGATGAATAGTGTTGATGGGATTTGGGAGTGACAAACACGAAGTTAATTCCTTTAGCCAATATGAATTGGTGCTGCCTGCAGGGTTCAACACTTCATAGGGACCCTCCCAAAGATTCTCAAACTTCTTGGGCTGAATCCTCTCTTGATTTATTCCATTTGAACTAATTCTCCGGTCTTGAAGGTCCCTTGTATTTTATGAGCAGCTTTGAAAGAAGCCAAATCCTTGGCTTTTTAAGCAAATTAGCATTCTCGGCTTCCATCCTATATTCTTCTAAATGCAAAAGGGCATCCAGTCTTTCACCGCAAGGCATACTCAAAAGGCAAACACAACTTATGAGCTAACCTCGGAGATGGAAGCTCAAGCTCTCTTTGGAAGCACAACTTCAATGCCATAAACCAAGTTAAAAGGGGTATGAGTGGTTCTTTGCTTTGATGGTGACTCTATAAGCCCATAGGGCATCCACTAATTTAACATGCCAATCCTTTTGATTATCATCCAGCATTTTACGCAAAATACCCTTCAAAACTTTGTTAGTAACTTACCTTGACCATTACCTTGGGGATAGTAAGAGGAACTCTTGGTATGTTTGACTTTAAGAATGGTCAATAAATTAGCAATAACTTCATTCACAAAAGGAGTACCTCTATCAGAATGTAATTGTAGAGGAATACCAAACCGTGCACAAACGTACTCATGTAAGAACTTTGTTGTTGTAAGGGCATTAGCCTGTCTCAAAGGAATTGCCTCTGCCCATTTGGTAAAATAATCTGTAGCTACAATAATGTGCTGATGTTGCCCTGCAGAAGAGGGGTTAATAGGACCAATATAATCAATCTAGGGAAAAACTACAATATACCCCTAACTTTTTGCAAAATTCACAACATACCCCTAACTTTTAGAAAATTCATGAAATGCCCCTAACGTATAGGTTTTTAGGGGCATTTTGTGAATTTTTAGGGGCATTTTGTGAATTTTTAGAAAGTTAGAGGTATACTTGTGAATTTTGCAGAAAGTTAGGGGTATTTTGTAGTTTTCCCCTTTAATCTAATTCCCAAATTTGGAAGGGTCCTGGAGAAATTATGGGGTTTAGTGCAGCTGGGATAAGGATCCTCTTGCCAAATATTTGGCACTTGTGGCAAGATTTTATAGCAGTATAACAATCTTTAAATATTGTAGGCCAATAGTATCGACACGAGAATTTTCTTGGCGATAGTATCTCTAGCAAAATGGCCTCCACATATTCCTTCATGCATTTCTTTAATGATCAAAGGCAGATTCTTCTTCATTGACACACCTCAATAATAGTCCATCCACAATTGACTTTACATAAAACATCATTAATCATTTTGAACTGCCTACACTTTTCTTTAAATCTCCTTTCTTTGGCTTGAGGTCAATCACGAGGGGCATCTCCTTGAATTGTAGAAAATTCTTTATAGGTAGCTGCCAATCTGTTGGCCACACTCATCATCATCACACTTTTGTAAATAAGCTAAGGCATCCACAAAATCAACAACTTCCACTACATCCTCATGGTCAAAAAAAATATAAGGTAAATAGAGGCTTGGGACTTTTTACTTGGTGTAACTCTTTTATAGAAATATCAAAGGTTTGTAACTTGCAAGCCCACCTTTGAATTTTTGGTTTAGAGGTAGCCTTACCAAATAACAAACCTGTTGGGTTTTGCTTCATATAAACTTGGCGAACTCTTCAATAATAAATGACCTTGTCGTCAATGAGAAACATGAGGAAAGTGACACTCTTCTCCATTACGGTGTATTTTTCTTGAGTTGAACTCCATTGTTTCTTTGGCAAAAGCTATGGTGTGCTTGTCTGTGAGAATAGCTAAGCCTATGTCCTTTTTAGTAATAGTAATGTAGACCTCAAATGGCTTGGCCAAATCTGGTTTTAGGAGAGTTGCTTCACAAATGGACTTTATAAGCAACTCAAAAGACTCTTGGCAATCGATGACCATGTGGCGGGAACATACTTACTCTCGATTGGAAATCCTGCCTATTCTTGTCAACTTAGAAATAGGACTTATAATGTGAGCAAAATTAGGAATATACATCCTAAGAAAACTAGTCATGCCAATAAAACTTTTGACACCTTGGGTTTTTGGGGGCACCGTTTTTGAGAGCTTCAACCTTTTCTTGTGCCACATACCATTGTTGGATACCTCGTGTCCCAAAAGTTGTCCTTTGGATGCAAAAAAATACATTTCTTTGGATTAAGGTTGACTCCAGTTCCCTACACAAAGAACATATTTTTTCCAACAATTCCAAATGATTAGTAGGGTGAGATCTAAACAAAGGTCATCCAAATAAACTCTGAATTCTTGAGGAGACATAGGCCTAAAAATAACATCCATGGCTCTCTGGAAAGTAGCGAGGTGCATTCATTAGTCCAAAAGGCATTCTTTTCATTGCATAAGTTCCCCAAGGGGTAATAAAAAGAGGTCTTGGGTTGGTCTTCTTCTTTAATACTAATGCGATTGAATCACGAGAAGCCATCTAAAAATGAATACACCTCTTTACCTTTCTGACATATAAGATTTCTTCTAAAAGGGCAAAGGGTAACAATCTTTGATGGTAGCTTTGTTGAGGTCTCGATAGTCAATGCAAATTCTTAAAGCACCACTTTTCTTCTCCACGGGAACAATACAAGATACCCATTACGGATTAATAATTTCAATAATAACACACATCCAACATCTTATCAATTCATCTTTAATTAGTCCCATTAGTGAAGCATTAATCCTTCTTAATTTTTTGAAAAACAGGTTTACAACCTTCTTTAATCTTAATTTCAAATTGACATACATCGGGTTTGATACACGATAGCTCAAATAATCCCAAGCAAATACATCTTTCCTTTCTTCAAAAAAAACACTTGTATGTTCTCTTTGTTTTGATATTCAATCAAATCCCCAACAAACAAGGTTCGAATCTTACCATTCTTAGTGATTACAATCTCTTGGTCTCCTTTTTTCGATGCATCAATGGTCAAAATAGGACGAGTGCTTTTAGCTCATTGTCATCAAGATCATCTTCGGGATAGCTCCCTCGGTTAAGTGTGACATGAGAGTCTCCCTACACAAGGCATCAGCTTCAAAATTCTGTTCTCTGGGGATATGAGTGATTTCCCATGAAGCAAAGCTCGAGAGCACTCCCATTGCTTGATTCTTCAAGAGCTCCATATCTGCATTTTTTGTTTGATAGTCTCCACGAAAACTTGTCTGCCCATTAATTGTGAATCACCATAAATGTGAATATTGGCAATATTCATAGATTTAGCTTCTTGGAGACACGCAATCAAGGCTTTATATTACGCCACATTAGAAGTGACTTGAGGAAAGATCCTTCCTACTTTAGCTAAAAGTTTGTGAGAAGAGTCTTTCAAAATAGCAGCAGATGATGCAACATTTAATTTTTTAGAGATACCTCCATCAAACCATAAGAATCCTGTTGGTCCTTGTATGCTGGGAGGTGCACTTTCCATAATAAGAGGAACCATTTCATATTTTCTTGGTTTTGTATTTTTTTATCCCGTAAGATCCCAAAGGTTCTTCAATTAGCATTTCTTTAATAAAATGTACCTCTTCCTTGGAGTCATAGGAGCCCTCTTGGTTATAAATTGTAGCGGTCGAGAGCCATTAGAGATGGTACATCTCCCTTGAGACCAGGCCCACGGCATCCACGGTGGCTAACCATCTCCTCCCCAAAAGTAAGTCATAAATATCAGTTCATCTCCTATATCTTCAAAAGCCACCACAATAAAGTTAGCGACTCTGAGTTATGCCTTACGTATTAACGGGCACTTTAGTTACCACACCAATAGGAGAAATCTTAGCATTATAAAAAGATTTTAATAACATAGAAGCCTTCTTATCCACCTCAAAACCACACTTCTTCATAATATGATATGGCATGATATTTAGGGGAGAACCCCCATCAAGTAACACATTAGAAAACTCCTAAAGCAGCTGAACATGTGAATGCTCCAGGGTCTTCTTCATGCTGTGCTAGAATAAGGTCAGTGGCATCAGTAAAATTCACACAAGCATTTAATACCTCACTATTGGTTTGTTGAAGTACCCTTTTCCTCTAACTAGGTGCAATCTTTAATAAAGTAAAGAGATCCACACTCACCTTGGAATTTTTAAGCAAAACATCAACCTCATCAAAGTCTTGATCTTTCTTACCATATTTTTGCTGAGGGGGTGGAGCTATGATCTGAGCAAGTGATTCCATTACAGGTGGCACAGGCCTGGCAGTAGAATGCCTACTTGGTTCAGCATGTACTTGAGCTTCATTCATGCTTCTAGTTTGCACCACCTGGGATCAAAACCGGCGTGATTCGAGCCAGAAACTCGGATTTAGGGTTCATGGCCGTATATTTCGGGGAATTTCTGCGATACGGTTCGCGTATTTCCCTTAAATATGCTGGGAATATTCCTGTATTTGGGATTTTAGGAAAGTTCTACCATGGTTCAAGCTTAAAGCTTATATTATCTTGGAGTTTTATGCATGCTTTAGACCATGGTATCAAATACCCATAACCTAATTTGAAGTTATTAGGACCATGAGACCAATTTGAAGGAGTGGAGAGCCAACAAGGGTTTAACCATAAAATATGGGGTGAGAAATAGAGATTGGCAATGGGGGCAATAAAGGCTCATGTGGATAGTGGAGATAGATGACAATAAGATATGGATGTAAAGAAAACAAGGTATGGAGTAAGGGTGTATGGCAAGGAAAAAGCAAATGTGGGGGGCAATGGTGCAAAAGTGGCTAGGGAATATAAGAAGGGAAAAATGGCTAAACAAGGTGACAAGGGTGAAACCATAAAGGGGAATCTTCCAAACTCTAACTTCCAAACTTCGAGCAATATCTTCCAAACTTCATAACCCAGAATCTTCTAGAGCATATTCCTGACTAAGCATTTGACTTTGGATAAAATACCTTTTGTGAAGTTTGAACCTTGAGCATTGTTTGACTTGAAGCATGAACATCTTTTGACCTCCATAACAATGTTGAGTGACAATAATCTTCCAAGCTTTGCCCTAGTCTTCTAAAATGAGTTGACCTAGTTTGAACATATGGATCCTTCATTAGCATGTTGCCCTCAGATCATTCATTTAGATCTGGAGCTAAAACCCTCTTCCTTGCCCTCAAATCCTGATACTGTTGCACATAGGCCTGTGAAGTCCTCAGGTTTTCAAGAAGCTACACATCCCTGTACTGCTCCCATGTCACGACCTGGTAGCACAGGTTGCAGTGAGGGCCTTAAGGTTGCATCCATGGCCTCATGGTTACCAACTTGTGTGCCTTCTCGCTGAGATCGATGCACATCATGGCTTGCAATGTCCACACCGACACTTACATGTTCATGCTCTCCAGTTGGTTGTTGGCCATCATGCTCACTAGTAGGCTGTTGTGCCTCCTATAACTGTTGCGAATCAGCCATGTTGAATTGTTCCAATTCCTCATCCTCCAAGTTGGCAGCCTCTTCCTAGCCTCCACCTTGCATAATCTGCTCTATGGGCACCCTACCAAACCTCCCACTTTTCTGGCCTGGCTTAAACTTATAAGAGTTGAATGGCCAACCCTTCAGCATTTACACATACCAGTATTGTAACCCACTCCCTGTTGTTCATGACAACCTCAATTATCCTATTCTCCCCTTTCCTCCCTATGATCTTCATGCCCTTCACCTTCCCAGCTTGGATGCCAGTCTCATTAGCATTCCAAATCCTAAATCAAACTCGCCATAGATTTGCCTCAGACCAGCATAGAAGTTATAAAAGTTCTGCTGTGTCATAGCACGCACCCGAGCTATATCTAGTGTCTCTGCACTTCTTAGTGCAACCTCTAGATGCCTTTGCTTGAATAGCTTCCACCATTTACTCCCAGGAACCCCACAGAAATCTGAGTTGCCCCCTTCCATAGCCATCTGTGCTGCCCTCTCTTTGACAGTCGAGAGTGTAACCCCATTCCCTGCTCGGCCTTAAAGAGTGCCCAGTTAACTAATTCTTCCTCTTGTAGCGAGTTGTTAGAATTTGAGGATTACCAGTTTGTTTATGATTTATACGGCCATACAACCAGTCCCATATTGTTGACTCCGGGATTCCAGACCTTCTAGATGCCTCTCTAACAGATATACCATACTCACTAACCTCATCCAATATGTCGGCCATTTGATCTTCAGTCCATTGCCCTCGTTTGGTTGGCCTCCGTGGCATTGTGATGCAGCACTGATTTGTGGTGCCCGATGCTTCCTCCTGGGCGCAGTGACCTTTTTCCTCGCCGTAGGTACCCTGTTGTTGGCTTTGCCATCGTCCTCCCTGCAACCTCTTGTGGAAACCATATCCGTTGTCGTGCTCCTCATGGCTTGAAGTCGATAAGCTTGAAAATTGGAAGCCAAAGCTGCCTTTTATCCTGTTGGGAGCCATAGCGGGAGCTGAGTATTCAAATTGGGTTCCGGTAATCGAGTGCTGGAATGGGCGCGAATTCAAGCAAGGGGCGTTGAATTCTACTTTTGAATCGGCATGATCAGTGTTCTTAATGCAGCCACGAGTGTGTAAATCTGTTGCTACCCTATAGACACCAATTACACGACGGCGGGCAACAGGGATAACGCATGGCGGAGCTCTATTGCACAACTATGGACACCAGTTACACGACAGCTGGCAACGGGGCTAACGCATAGCGGAGCTTTGTTGCACAACTGCAGACATTAGTTGCATGGCAGCGGGGCACAGGGCTAACGCAACGGAGCAACCCATCACGGCTAGAGGACGTCCACAAAACGTCAACTGGTCACACACGTGGTGAAGCCCTGCCACCATCCCACGGTAGAGGGCCCGATCGACATGACACATGGCGATGTCGCACCGGCACGACGGAGGAGGTGACCTGTGCCCCGAGGGGCAGTCATGATAGGAGGTGACCCTACCCTAAAGAAGATCAAAAGTTTATTTTCTGAAACTGATTGGAGTTCTCATTCATACTTAAATAACTGACATTGGTTTTTGCTACATAAAGATGCACTAGTACAGGCTCTTAACATTCTCTACTCTTTTATCATGCTTTCCTCTTTTAATATTCCCTCTTTTCAAAAAACAGGTCTAATATATAAATTTAGCGAGTTTTAACATTCTCCTCTCTTAACATGCTTTCCACTTTTCTAAAAACAGGTCTGCTATAGTAAATTCAGCATGGATCCCTTGACTACATGACTGATAAGTTAGATTTTATTGAAAACTTGACATGGTATCTATCTAATTATGTATGCTGCCATCGTTATAACATATCTGTTAATAGCATCAGGGCAGGCAGGGAGCACAATACCACAACAAAGCCAGCGTAATGCAAGGTGCACAGATTGCACGCACACGCATCAGTTTGGATTGAGGAAAAGGAGAACAAAGCAAATGACATTCATGAGGTTTTATTAAGGGCACCTGTTGTTGCTGCTCTCTGCTCACTCTATCTATAAGCGACCAACAACAAAAGGGTTCCTTCAGTGCAATATAAGCTGCATAGATTGCAAGCAAACAAATTGATCAGTTTGGATTGAAGAAAAGGAGAATAAAGCAAATGACATTGATGAGGTTAAGAAGACTTGTTGTTGTTGCTGCTCTCTCTCTATCTATGGCGAGCTGACCAACAGCTGAGGCGCTCTTCTAGTCCAAGCGACCTTCTTCACTCCTCCAACTCCTTCAATCGAGCTCTATGTAGATTCTGACATAGCCAACTGGCCGCCCTCCAACAAATGCAGCAAACAGTAAAGAACAATGATTTTATTCGATGGTAAATTGATTTCTTATTTGTCCTTTTTTTATGTTTTTCAATGCTTTTTATGCTTAAAAAGGTTTTATTAAGATCCCATTTAATGGGAACTTCGTCCGGAACGTAGTTCCCAGTAGCACCTATACCGGGAACTTGGTTGGGAGTTCTCGGAACTCTGGACCTCGGGAATGGAGTTTCGGAATGGGAACCAAGTTCGAACTTGGTTCCCAGTAGCTATGGCCAAAACACCTTACCTTGCTTACAGACAACTATCTATCGTCTAAAGATCTCCATGTAAAAGCAGATTCTCTACATAGTAACATGCGCCTGTGGGCGTGCATGGCAAGAGGTATAAGTAAGCTCCGCATGGGTGATACTGTGGAATTGGCGATAGGCATGAGTAAGCTCCTCATAGATGCTACTTTATAATTGATAGTAGATGCGAATAAGCTCCTATAGATTGACCAATGAATGTTAAATAAGATGGATATAGAAACATAGATGTTGACTAACATGGATAAAGGTGCTACTTTAGAATTGATAGTGAGTGGGAGTAAGCTTCTCATAGACTAACCAATGCATTTGACTAGCATGGGTAAATCCCTAAGTAACATGGATATAAAAATATCCATGTTGACTAACATGGATAAAGACATTACTTCAAAATTGATAGTAAGTGGGAGTAAGCACTTCATAAACTAGCCAATGCATGTTAAGTAACATCGCTGCCGACTAACATGTATAAATCCCAAAAAAGTGACAAGAATAATATTTGTCCAAGGCGAGTCCCAGGCCTCTGCCGAAGGCCGAGGCCAAGGAATCGGTGCAAAAGAAAAGAGCTTCATCAAGGTATAGGTGTTGATGACATGGGTAGATTCTGAAAAGTTAACAAGAATAATGTATTTGTGCATGCACGGGCTAGCATTTATGAGGCATTGGTGCCAAATTCCAAATCGAGGCCAAGACCACGGAATGATGCAAAAGAAAAGGGCCCGCCTTTTTGTAGTCCAACATAATATAATAAGAAGAAAATAGCGTCCGTATGTGAATATGTTTGCCCCGTCGACGATCGAGGATGGGCTACATGGCACGATCTCAGCTCAGGCCCACCCTTTTCTAGTCTAATATAATATAACAAGAAGAAAAATGCGTCCATATGTGAGTATGTCTGCCCCCCCTCGATGATCGAGGATGCACCATGTGGCACGATCTCAACCCTCCGTAGACTTCCCCACGTCGTGTGGGGGATTTAAACCCTTGTCTGTGCCCCCCAAACACTCTAGACCTACCACTAGGCCAAGCATTGATTTGTTGAAATAATTGAAAGTTCATGCATAGTTAAGGGTGAGGCCTGATCAGTTCAAGGATGTCCTAGGATGTTCTAGAATATTCTCGATAGCTCTAGAATCTTGTAGAATGTTCTGGAATGATCTAGATGCCCATGCATAAGCACCTCAATCTAAAAATAAAAAGTTTTTTGAAACTTGCAAAGAGCCAAAATAGAATGTTATGTGCCAGATGGTCACCTCAGACTAAAAATAGAAAGTTTTTTGAAGCTTCTCAAACAGTGAATATAGAATATTCTGGAGTCGTCCAGACGCTGATCAGTAAGCACCTCAGTCTACAAATAGAAAGTTTTATTGAAGTTTGAAAGAACTCAAAATAGTTCTATAATATTCTAGATGCTCATGCATAAGCCATCGATGGTCGAGGAGGTGCCACAAGGTGCGATCTTGACCCTCCATGATCTCCCCTCATCTTAGTGGAGGGGCTTCAAAAACTTTTAGTTTTTTTTTAGGGTGTCGAACCTTGGTCCGTCCTCCCCCCAAAAAAAAAAAAAAAACCGGCTTGAACTAGTTAAACCTAGCACAAACATCAGCTTCGGTCAATCCCTCCGCTGTCTTATCTGGCCATACGAGGACCTTACAGTCCAGGATGGTACCATATGTCCAGGGAACACAGTAAACAACAGATATACTATTAAAACCCAATCCCAACCAAGGCTTATATTCCAAAGGAATATTAAGTCCAATGTAACTTGGTCTTTAGGGGAACAAGCATCGAGACTTAGATCACAACAAATAGTAATCTAGAATGATAACAGGTAGTGCATGGGAACTCTATCAGGGCCCTAATGTGTCATGTATAATGTACCCCTTTGACCACTTATGATAACAATAAAAAATTCCTTTACCATTCAGAATAATTAACAAACCACCCTGGGTCTTTTTATCAGGGATTGGGAATGCCTTAATATACACGGCCCATAAGGACATTGTAAAAGCCCCCCCATAAGTCATCCTAAGGACACATCTTTTCCTAAACCTGACTCAGTTTAACATGCAATATCAGTACAACCTCTTCAGGCTACTTTGTACCTATTCTGGGATCAACATATGACAATTAGAATTATTAATGTTCTGAAAGATAGGAACAAATGCGAACTGCTATTTTCATTCCAACTTTCATGACGATATAAATCCGTATAACAGAGACAAATATCTTCATATTCAACATATTCAAAAGCTGTAACAGCAGATTAAAGACATCACAATAGATATGTTGAAACTTCGGAGACAAGTATATCATATGTAAGCCTCGGATAATAATGGACTCCGCCATCTTTCCATGTCAAGGATAGGCCTTACAAAAAATTATGGCGACCTTAGAAAGAAGTAGCAGCTCATAAAAAATGTTATAAACCAAATAGAGTACCTTGGTCCTGAGATATAGAGAAATATCCTTTTGCACAAGCTACAGCAAATTAGCAGTAGCTATCATTTTTCAGAAACCTTTTAGACACCTTCCAGTTTGACACACCAGTCCCCATTTGTATCTTGGATTCCCAAGAACTCCTAATACATATTGGACAAAAGGAAAACATTAAGAGGAGAAGCCCGTACCTGCAGCCAATCAATACATCATTAGCCTGATAAGGGTAAAGATGCAAGGGCCAAAAGGTACCTTAGGCTTCTCGGTTGTCAACCGATCACCTAATGTAAACCTTTTGCCCAAAAGATTAAATGAGAACAGGAAAAAATTAACAAGCTAGTTTAAAACATTGAGAGAGAAGAACCTCTACATAATTACAGAAATATCAGTGAGCAGAATGCAAATACTCCTTTTAAGTATCACTATTCTAATATTTTAAAGGCCACCTATATTTTAAACGGCACTTAAAGCCTGAGATTACAATCTTTGTCTTAATACTTGGGACACTAAGGCAAGTACCTCAAAAGACATAAATATTATCTTTCCATTACAAATGGGGAAGTGCGAATGCATGCTTAAACTGGTTTCGACAACAACGGCCATAACCAACTACTTCATACGATCAATGTAAATCTAAGTAGAAGTCATAAGAGCCAGACCCTTAAATCAATTAATGGATAACCACCTAAAAACAAACCTGTTTTAGGCATTTAACGAACTAGAAGACATTCCCTTCTCAGATCTTTAAGTTCAGATTAAGTCATGATTGCATGCCATGACTAACATCTGTATTTTTTGTCCTAGCAGGACTCTTGCACTGCTAATAACGAATTTTCTTAGCTATTTTGGAAAAATATAATGCCATACCTGGTTAACCATAGTGCCGATTGCTAGATCAAAAAGATGTCTTCCATCTCGGACCACGGAACCTAATCGGACTTTTTTCCATAGCTTTGCTTAATGGAAGAATATGATATTAATCTTGATCACCAAACCCCTACCTGTGTATTATTTGCCCCAGGTTTCCCACAGCTCGCTGCATTATTTGCCCTGCTTGCTTCCCCACAGCTCGCTGCTGGCCTCCATGTCCACAGCTTAACTTATATATTCAAAAATCATTTTGAATAGAGTTGGAGAGCGGCCTATTTTAAAGACATGCTTTGCAAACCCCATGTCGTTTTAGCATCACCCGAATCATCACAAAGCTCTGCTCTGTATCAGAGTTAGAAATACCCAATGGTGAACCCGGAATCCAGCTTATCCGGGTTGGGTAAGTTTCACTGTCTAAAACTATTTCATTGAGCCGCTGCTTGGCTGTATTGAACAGGGGAGGTCATCTTATAAAATAAGAGTTCCCACGAATCAATTAATATTACTGTCAGGGGAGCTCCAATATAGTATCCAACCCAAATGAATACAATCTGTCATACAAAACTTACAGCTCATACCTCGAAGCTACAACTCGAGGCAAGGCAGCAATCCGCTGTGTCCGCTCATAAAGGCCGGGAAGGTTTCAAGAAAGCTTGCAACTGGAAAATCTTACAAGTCCACAACCCTAACTATAGGTCGAAAATAGCCAAGAGGCATTACTGAGGTTAAAATAATAACCCCAATATTGCAAGACACAGCCTATATTTCCATAAGGATTGATATGCTTACCATAGTGAAAAAGGCAAGATCCTTACTAAGAATATTCTCATATAATATATTCTTAAGCCAAGAACAACAAAGCAGCATTTAGACTTAGGGGAATAAATATGAGACCAGAGGTCAATTAGAAAATACTGTCAGCTTGGAACGAGCATGGAATAACCAATAGATAGGCTCTATCATCAGAGTAGGAAGTACCAAAAATATTGGGCCATGTTTAAATATGTCAAAATAGAGTAACTTAAGGTGCACAATTAAATAAATCATGCAAGCTTCATAAAAAAAACCCTACCTCCAACCGTAGAGTGGGGCATAATAAATTTCCTGCTTTACTCAGATATAGGGGTGGCAGGCCCCTACTCAGAGCAGGAGCCATGCCACACCCTATGCGAGCCATCTGCCAACTTAAGCATGAACAAGGCATGAACGAGGCATCTGCACCTTCACTGTATACTAGATGCCAACTAGAAATACACTTATTTACCTTAAATTTAGAAGTGATTGTTAGGAACTTGCACAATCTCCATGGAATGAAACTGAGTTCCAGCAAATGAACCTGTCATAATACATCATGCACTTAAGCCAAGTGGCTTTGTACATCTGCCGAGTGGCAATTATGGCCTTGATGCCAAATGATACATCTGTAATATTTGAAAAATCATGTTATTAACTAGAATAACAATAAGGCTTCAAGCATAGTGGCAGGCCAAGTGGCAAATGTGGCAGTAATGTTGGATACTGCATAATGAGTACATGTTGGCCTAATGGCAAAGCCGAGTGGCACTTTTGGCATTGGAGCCGAAATAAGTACTACCATATAAATTTATGATATTACGAGGTACATTATCATGAAGACTAGGAATTCAGCATCATGAGCCAAGACCAGTTTAAATATATGAAAGAACTTTCATATGACGATATACCTCAAATAGTCTGACCCCTGCATTTAGAGTATCTGAACTTCATCAGTAGCTCATACACTTAGGTTTGGTGCATTCATCCTCTCAAGTCGAATTTGCACAACCAGTTTTGAACACAAGAAATTGTGTTTCCCATATCCTAAACCCACAAGTAGGATAACGATCCTGAGCCATGGCATGTTTGAATTCCCATATTCAGCCAAGCAGCTGCAACATTCCATATTCTTTTTATCATAACACCATCTCAAGAGTTCTGAGTTCCAACTTGGAGTCATTATTTCGAACTCGCACTCATCTTGATTTACATATTCAGCCTGTCATCATGCAATAGAAATATGAGAGATTAAAAAAGTAGTGCACAAGGCAAGAGATACCAGAAGATATCTAAGCTTTAATATAAAATCAAATGAAAAAAACACCTTAACCAAGGAAATATGGCAGCACTGATAAGACCAATGCACAGAAGTGTCATAAAAAAAACCGGCTTGAACTAGTTAAACCTAGCACAAACATCAGCTTCGGTCAATCCCTCCGCTGTCTTATCTGGCCATACGAGGACCTTACAGTCCAGGATGGTACCATATGTCCAGGGAACACAGTAAACAACAGATATACTATTAAAACCCAATCCCAACCAAGGCTTATATTCCAAAGGAATATTAAGTCCAATGTAACTTGGTCTTTAGGGGAACAAGCATCGAGACTTAGATCACAACAAATAGTAATCTAGAATGATAACAGGTAGTGCATAGGAACTCTATCAGGGCCCTAATGTGTCATGTATAATGTACCCCTTTGACCACTTATGATAACAATAAAAAATTCCTTTACCATTCAGAATAATTAACAAACCACCCTGGGTCTTTTTATCAGGGATTGGGAATGCCTTAATATACACGGCCCATAAGGACATTGTAAAAGCCCCCATAAGTCATCCCTAAGGACACATCTTTTCCTAAACCCGACTCGGTTTAACATGCAATATCGGTACAACCTCTTGAGACTCTTTGTACCTATTCAGGGATCAACATATGACAATTAGAATTATTAATGTTACGAAAGATAGGAACAAATGCTTGAACTGCTATTTTTCATTCCAACTTTCATGGCGATATAAATCCATTATAACGAGACAAAATATCTTCATATTCAACATATTCAAAAGTCTGTAACAGCAGATTAAAGACATCACAATAGATATGTTGAAACTTGAGACAAGTATATCATATGTAAGCCTCGGATAATAATGGACGCCATCTTTCCAAGTCAAGGATAGGCCTTACAAAAATTATGGCGACCTTAGAAAGAAGTAGCAGCTCATAAAAATGTTATAAACCAAATAGAGTACCTTGGTCCTGAGATATAGAGAAATATCCTTTTGCACAAGCTACAGCAAATTAGCAGTAGCTATCATTTTTCAGAAACCTTTTAGACACCTTCAGATTTGACACACCAGTCCCCATTTGTATGCCGATTCCCAAGAACTCCTAATACATATTGGACAAAAGGAAAACATTAAGAGGAGAAGCCCGCACTGCGACCAATCAATACATCATTAGCCTGATAAGGGTAAAGATGCAAGGGCCAAAAGGTACCTTAGGCTTCTCGGTTGTCAACCGATCACCTAATGTAAACCTTTTGCCCAAAAGATTAAATGAGAACAGGAAAAAATTAACAAGCTAGTTTAAAACATTGAGAGAGAAGAACCTCTACATAATTACAGAAATATCAGTGAGCAGAATGCAAATACTCCTTTTAAGTATCACTATTCTAATATTTTAAAGGCCACCTATATTTTAAACGGCACTTAAAGCCTGAGATTACAATCTTTGTCTTAATACTTGGGACACTAAGGCAAGTACCTCAAAAGACATAAATATTATCTTTCCATTACAAATGGGGAAGTGCGAATGCATGCTTAAACTGGTTTCGACAACAACGGCCATAACCAACTACTTCATACGATCAATGTAAATCTAAGTAGAAGTCATAAGAGCCGACCCCTTAAATCAATTAATGGATAACCACCTAAAACAAACCTGTTTTTTAGGCATTTAACGAACTAGAAGACATTCCCTTCTCGGATCTTTAAGTTCGGATTAAGTCATGATTGCATGCCATGACTAACATCTCAGATTTTTGTCCTAGCGGGACTCTTGCCTTTACTAATAACGAATTTTCTTAGCTATTTTGGAAAAATATAATGCCATACCTGGTTAACCATAGTGCCAGTGCTAGATCAAAAGATGTCTTCCATCTCGGACCCTGGAACCTAATCAGACTTTTTCCATAGCTTTGCTTAATGGAAGAATATGATATTAATGCTGATCAAGAAAGCCAGCCACACTTTTGTATTATTTGCCCCGGGTTTCCCATTTTCATTGCATTATTTGCCCTGCTTGCTTCCCCACAGCTCGCTGCTGGCCTCCATGTCCACAGCTTAACTTATATATTCAAAAATCATTTTGAATAGAGTTGGAGAGCGGCCTATTTTAAAGACATGCTTTGCAAACCCCATGTCGTTTTAGCATCACCCGAATCATCACAAAGCTCTGCTCTGTATCAGAGTTAGAAATACCCAATGGTGAACCCGGAATCCAGCTTATCCGGGTTGGGTAAGTTTCACTGTCTAAAACTATTTCATTGAGCCGCTGCTTGGCTGTATTGAACAGGGGAGGTCATCTTATAAAATAAGAGTTCCCACGAATCAATTAATATTACTGTCAGGGGAGCTCCAATATAGTATCCAACCCAAATGAATACAATCTGTCATACAAAACTTACAGCTCATACCTCGAAGCTACAACTCGAGGCAAGGCAGCAATCCGCTGTGTCCGCTCATAAAGGCCGGGAAGGTTTCAAGAAAGCTTGCAACTGGAAAATCTTACAAGTCCACAACCCTAACTACAGGTCGAAAATAGCCAAGAGGCATTACTGAGGTTAAAATAATAACCCCAATATTGCAAGACACAGCCTATATTTCCATAAGGATTGATATGCTTACCATAGTGAAAAAGGCAAGATCCTTACTAAGAATATTCTCATATAATATATTCTTAAGCCAAGAACAACAAAGCAGCATTTAGACTTAGGGGAATAAATATGAGACCAGAGGTCAATTAGAAAATACTGTCAGCTTGGAACGAGCATGGAATAACCAATAGATAGGCTCTATCATCAGAGTAGGAAGTACCAAAAATATTGGGCCATGTTTAAATATGTCAAAATAGAGTAACTTAAGGTGCACAATTAAATAAATCATGCAAGCTTCATAAAAAAAAAAAAAAAAAAAAAAAAAAAAAACTGGCTCGAACTAGCAGACGCTAGACCAACATCTACCTCGATCAATCCCTTAGCAGTATCAACATCCTAATATCTAAACTGAGCAAGCCAGTCTAGACTACTACCTCTTCTCCCAAAACCTAAGTAATTTGAAGACCATTTTTATTCATTAAAATCATAAGAAATAAGAAGTAAGTCATCTGTTACAGTCATCAATATGAATTCTGTGCAATTACATAGACTATGAACTCTATGTACAATTGTTTGAAATTTATGCCCAGAACTTGACTTTAGCTTATCAACTGTTAAGCTATCCAAACATATATAAGTTGAGTCAAGAGGACCATACCACATGTATCAATGTATCAGTTATCTAAAATAATTGTGTTACTTGAATCGCTCTGATTATGTAGGCCATCACTATTGCAGCCCATATTCCAATGAATAGACAACTCCAAACTCCAAGTGGCCTTGTCCACGTCCTTTTCGAAAATTCCACATCCTTCACGCTAAAGCCAACTCTAAGCAAAGTAAACACAATTAGAGGAGAGAACCCGTACCTGCAGCCAATCAATATATAATTAGCGTAAAAACAATAAATGTGCAAGGGCCAAAAGGTACATTGGGTCTCTCAGTTTATCACTTGCATCTTTTTGCCCTGAGAGAGAACTTTAACACGAAAAATAGAAATACAACTTGACATTTTGATGAGTCAATAACTGTTTTCACATCTGCACTTGTCACCAAACATTTAGACAGCAATATGCATTCCATGTATAGACATGGTACAAGAAGTTTTACCTTGAATATAAATCAGTTTTCTCTAATATCACATTATGTATATACACATACCAGATTGTGCTAGTGCATTCAACAATTGGTTTCAGCATGCAGGAAGCATTTATAGGGACTTCAAGTTTTGCAACATGTAGAACGTATGGAACTTGGTACATGATGGCTGTTATAAATCTATTTTATTGTATCATTGCACAATACTAACTCATCTTCCAAACAAATATTTTTTATAAGTTTTAGAAAGAGATTTCCCTTTTTAATTTCGGCCAAGCTTGCAATCTTGTGTAACACCAGCCATGCTTGCATCTTGCTGGCTTGCAGTTTTGCATATAACCTAGCATCTCAACTGTAAGCATATCATTCTCTATTACTGCAAGCTGGAAAGCCCTGTATGCAATGCAAAACAACAGTCACAAGGCAGAGCTGTATGCATGGGGTCACCAGGCACACTTGTTCAGGGCCTTGGTTGAACCGGTCCTCCTCTATGGGGCAGAAGTGTGGGGGCCAGTGATATCCCTCACCACTTGGAACGATCTAGAGCAGGTACAGAAGGCCTTCTTGGCCCGGGCACTGGGAGTGAAATCCACGGTTCCATATCAGATCTTGCTCCAGGAGACAGGCTTCCTTCCATTACAGAGGGCTACGCTGGAACGTCACATTATTTACTTCCAGAAGGTGGTGGCTATGGATGAAGCCCGACTGCCCAACCTTGCTTTGGTAGTGGCGATGGGCCCGCAGCGACTCAAAGCCTGCTAGAAAGACAAGCAAGTCCAGTGGTTCTCGCGATGGAATGTGCAGGCACACAGATGTGGACCAGTGCATACGCCGAAGGAACGCGCTGCCTTGAAGCAGTACTATGGCCAAGCTTTGGGATGCAGAGGCCCTGTCACATGTCAAGGTGGCAAATTATCGACAGCAGGTTAATCCCATGCTCACAAGGGGCCCACACCACTACCTGCGCACCCATCTACCCATGAAAAAGCGCAGGGTGATTGCTTCCATTCGCACAGGTGCACACCACCTCCGCATTGAGACAGGGAGATGGATTCGGGAGCCGCGTGAGGACAGAGTCTGTCAGTGCTGTCAACAGGGCGCCATTGAGGATGAAAGTCACGCCCTCCAGGCCTGTCCGGCATACGAGCATATCCGGGCTCGGTATGCTCGGTTAGTTGTGCCCCATCAGGCCCTGCATGAGCTACTGAGCACGGCCTCTGTAGGCTTGTTGGGATCGTACCTCCGGGAGGTAATGGATACGCGGACTCAGTTATGCCCCCCTGTCCGACATTAACCTCAGCTGTACTTGTGATTATGTATATAACTGTGCAGTATGTCAGCATCCTTATTGCTACTAAGGTTTTTCCCCCGAAAACCCTTCGGGGCAGGGGGTTTTTTAATCCTGGTAGTAATACGCCTGCTGCTCTCTCTTTGTACTTGGGTCCCATAGGCCAGTTGGTCTCCGTGGCATTTGTTGAAGCTGGAGGAAAGCATAAACGCCAAGTTCAGAGCTCCCACGAGCTTACTGCTGGTCACATAGATAATGTCGGATTTCACATGCCCAAAGATTCCGAGAGGTAATTATATTATTGATTGACTGATTTGAGTTTTGGGTTTCTAATAATCTGGCATTTGTTAAAATTAATCATTTGATTTGTACTTTTTATGGGATTAAGAGCAGTGGCAACACACCGTGCATGAATTTAGCTTTGAATTTATAAGCCCAAGAGCATTAAAATCTAATTGGGATTCGATTCCCCAAGCTTTGTTATTTTGGTTGGCCGTGTTGTATCAGGCTTTTGGAATACTGATATAACCATTGAGTTGTTTTTTTTAAATCCTCCCTTAGAATCGGGTCAACATGGGGCAGTTTGACCCCATCCTGACTTGTGAAGAACGGATGACAAGGCTTCTCATGGAATATCTCGCGGGATATGCCATGATCCAAGGGCCACGAAAAAATAATACACGCTCTAGCAATAATATCTTATATTATAATGTTTTGTAATGGACCACGCCCTAGATCTAGCGGTTGATATTTGTTTGGCCCATCCGACGGTTGACAAAAAGACTAAAGGAAAAAAAGGCCGCGTTGTGTATTTTCTCCCTTTGTTTTTTCTTACGATAGGGTAGCGATGGAGCTTTTACCAAGGGGTGTTTGTGCCGAGATGGATTTGTGGAGGTCTGTCTGTAGTTGCTGAAAGTATGTAAATGCTATTTTTCTACTTTGTTTCTTGACTGGGATCTTTATCAAAGTCGGCTTCAACAAACTGTCTCTCCAGGGTCAATTTCAGCAAATCCGGTGTATCCCTGTAGCTATATTTTTCTTTTGGCTTCACAATCTCGGCCTAAGCAAAATACAGTTAGGGTTCTTTGTTTACTGCTCGGGTTAATCAGACTGAATGGATTTGTGGAGCTGAATGGATTCTTCCCCTATATCCTCTTGCTTACACGGCAGAAAGGAGCAAAGCTATATAGGATGTGCTAAGGTCCATGCTTGCTCATAAGCACTTTAAATCCATGGCATTTGTTACAGTATCAAAAGAAAATCTTAAGATGAAGAGAAATTCAGATGTTCCAGGAAGAGTTTATTAGACAGGTAAGAACTATGGCAATACCATTATGCTTGATAGATGTTGATGCATATTTGTCATTTCTGAAACAGTTCAAGTTCTTAGGCCCTAAACAGGGATAGCGTTATGCAAGGCATAAGTTATATGGCACATACTTGATCTTTCTCCTGTCTACTACAAATTTCTTCTACAGATGAAAACATGGAAGATTATATCACTGTGAAGCAAGTTGAACCGGCTGCATGTCGCGTATTCTTTGTAGAAAGAAAAGAACCAACAGAGAAACTAGCATAAAGTTTGATAGAGTTATTGAATGTTTATATGAAGTTTAATTTCATCTTCATCTTTCTGCAAGCTGAGCTTGCTTCTTATGCTTTTACATGTTGCAGGGAGCTGACCATGTTGGAGGGAGCTGACCTGCGCCACATAATATTACGTTGACTATGTAAGCTACTTCATTTGTGACAGTATCATTTGTGATATTTCTCATGCACATGGCTTCTACTTTTGCATGTGCGTTCTGCATGTGCAATTTCTTTTATAAATCTGAGTATAAACACACTAATGTTGATACTTCAAATAATTGAAGGTATATATCATTTCATCTAAAGTTGCAAGGTGAATTATGCTTTTAAGTGTGAGGATGACTGAATGATATATTCCACTTCGCTTTGCAGGGATATGACATCAGTGATGAGGTCCTCCAATAATTAACATAATGACTGACCACAAGAATGTCATATGGACATCATTACATTGTTCTCTAAAAGAACAACTTTCTAGGTTCTTCCATTGGTTGTTTGCAAGGTATCAATGGCATTTCCAATGTAGCATTTCTGTCTTGTTTTTGGCATGTTAATTTGATTCATGTTTGTAGCAATCAACAATGAGCTTTGCTCCTTCAGCATTAAGCATTAAGACATAAGGCAGAAAGCATACTATGTTTCTAAGTCTTCGCTCAACATTCTAATTTTAAAAATAAATGACTTGAATTGTTATGATCTATGGTTCAAGTCTATGAATCTATAAAAATTGCAAAGGTTTTGACATTTGCTACCTTTATGTAAAGGCCAATTAATTTACAATGCCTGGTGCTCACAAATTTAACAACTTAGCATTTAAGGTCATAGATAATCCATGTATAAACGTATGGCCATAGATATATGTCTCCCATGTGTGTCCTATGCTTGCTTATTCCCTCTTTATTTCATCGGTTGTCCCATGTATCCAATGCTTTGCCGACAAATGATGTAAATTATTACAACTCATTTGCTGGTCATGTTCTCAACAATAAGGTTTGAGATTTTTCTAAGAAAAAATTCAATACGTCGGTGTCCCATGTGTCCAATGCTTTGCCCATAAAAGATGTAAATTATTACAACTCATTTGCTAAACCCTTGGTCATGTTACCTCTTGCATTTTGTACTTTCTAGCAAATTTTAAGCTACCAAGTTACAAAGTAAAGGCAACCTCTCCTTGAGAATGAGCTAGAAGTTGATGTTAGATTAAAAGTACTATCGCATGTAACAAAGCATTTACGTGGTAACATGAAGCAAGATGTGTGTCATGAACTGATGTCACATAGCGGATAGTGGTCGGGATTTAGTATATAGACAAAGTTAAGTGTGCTTTTGGGACAGAGGGATATGTGCATTTGGTTAATAATTCAAACAATTTGCTCTTACAAGATAATGTTGATGATGTTCATCAACTAGGAATTTGCTAAAGAACTAATGGGAATTGGGACTATGAAATGCATAGACACAACTTGGCATTGTCAAATATAACCCGAATTATACATGTTGAGAATTCTCACTAATAATCAACACATTTATATATATTTAGAGTCCTGATAATAAGCACATAGGCTCAGTGGTTTAGAAAATTTTTAGAAGTATATTATAATAGAGAATATTTTTGTGCACTAAATTACTCTATGGATTCCACCAAATTAATCTTTAGATTCTTTGCTACCTTTCAAATATTCAACTTTGTATAAATTTGCTACTCAAGCCCGGCAATGCTGGGCACCATTCCAACGACTTTTAAAGTACAATGTAATAGATGATATCCACAATAATGCTTGGCCGCATGTAAAACTTATGACATTCCTTATACAAAACCAATACATTCTTCCGAACACAACCAATCAATGGACTCTTGGAACAAACCCAACCCATATTATCATGGGCACTTTGCTAAACAATAGAAGCAAACTGTAAAGTCTTGGACGGATTAATGGCACAACTTCCACTAACACCAACACAAAGGGAAAGAGGGAGGATCGTAATACCTGGAGCGACACCTCGATAATATTGTTGCCTTATCGTTTACATGTTTGCAACTTATGCTCAGCAATGCTGGGCACCGTTACTAGTGCTGTTCATATAATCTCTATGTGTTTAAGAATAAGAGCGTCGCATTGTCACTTTTTCTTTTCTTTTTTGTTACTTTAGGGTAAGAATAGAAATAGGTAAGTAGTGTGATACCATTGTGGCTAATAAAATGAAAGTATAATAAATCCATTTTTTGGAGTGTGGTTGGGCTAGGGTTTGTATAGTTAGGGTTGCGTCAAGGAAATAAAAGGGCGAAAGAAGCTAGGGCGGCCGGCAAACGGGAAGCCGATGGTGAGTGCATCTGACCATTTTGTTAGAGTCTGTAAATCCGGTGTTAAAAGGCAGAAGCTTGCACTTTTTGGTTACCATCCTAGAGGAAATTTTTGACCATTTTGTTAGAGTCTGTAAATCCGGTGTTAAAAGGCAGAAGCTTGCACTTTTTGGTTACCATCCTAGAGGAAATTTTTGACCATTTTGTTAGACTCTGTAAATCCGGTGTTAAAAGGCAGAAGCTTGCACTTTTTGGTTACCATCCTAGAGGAAATTTTTGACCATTTTGTTAGACTCTGTAAATCCGGTGTTAAAAGGCAGAAGCTTGCACTTTTTGGTTACCATCCTAGAGGAAATTTTTGACCATTTTGTTAGAATCTGTAAATCCGGTGTTAAAAGGCAGAAGCTTGCACTTTTTGGTTACCATCCTAGAGGAAATTTTTGACTGGGATGTTATTTCGAAGTGCATAAATGGAAGACTGGAACGGGCTCATATAAGTGCTAGCTCCTTCTTGCAAGCACAGTCTGCCCTATCCCACAATTCTGTTTCTTTGATACCGAATGTTCTCGCTGTTCTAATACGCTTTTGCATTTTTACCAATGTGTTCTAGTAATGCCGTTATACTGAGTATCAAGTAAACACTTTTGACAGAGCCAACAATTTAGTTCAACAATGTTTCAAACTTAAAACACAACAGATAAATGGTGAATTGAATCAATGTAAATCGCTGTTCAGATACTCCTCCATAAGAAATTTATTATTGCAAATTTGCAGGTTTCTTTTGGTTTCACAATACAAACTTGGAACTGGAGTAATTATCATATTAAATAAAAATACCTCATCAGATGAATGGGATGGCCAAGAGCCCGGCTGAGACCCGTATCTTAAAAATCAACTAGAGCCATTTATGCTTTTTAACATGGACTTAAAATTTGTAATGATTTGCTTCCAATAATTGTCATGCCGGGAGTTAAAATTGTAATGATTTGCTCCCAATAATTGTAATGCCGTGGCAAATTATTATACCTGTGAAAGTTTTGATTATTACATGAGATTCTAATGAAAGTGCAATTCTTAGGATTTGAACCAGTGCCATGGGGCCACTTAGTGTATACAAGAATGTGTTGACACATAAGAATGTCACTTAAAGTGACATTTTTTTACGTGAGAATCAATTATATTATATTCTGTCGAGTAGAGAACCAATATATGTAGAATATGTAGAATGTCGAGTAAATGTGTAGAATGTTGGGTTAATGTCTAGAAAAATTGAATGCAAAATCTAATAAACATTCTTTGAAAGAATCGATGTCATGTGTCAACACACGATTGGACCAAGATGCAGAATGTAATATAAGTGGTTTTTACATATATATATATAGGAATGTGGAAACACTGCGCAAAGGTAGTGTTGACACATGAGAATGCCACCTAAAATGACATTTTTGTTACGACAAAACAACCACTTACATAGCAGAGGTAGTGTTGACACATGAGAATGCCATCTAAAGTGACATTTTTGTTACGTGAAAACAACCACTTACATACATTACATTCTCTGGGTAGAATGTTGGGTAAATGTTTAGAAATATTGAATGCAAAATCTACTAAACATTCCTTAAAAGAATCACCGCCACGTTTCAACACACACGATTAGACTAGGAGGCACACGATTAGACTAGGAGGCAGAATGTAATGTATGTGGTTTCTACGTTAGCAACCATTCTGTCATGAGATCCTAAGGAAAGTGCAATTCCTAGGATAAGTGTTTTTTACGTTAGCGGCCATTCTGCCATGAGATCCTAAGGAAAGTGCAATTTTTAGAATTTGAACCAATGCTATGTTGCCACACAGCAGCCATAGCAGCCATTCTGTAAGCTGTCATGAGATTCTAAGGAAAGTGCAATTCTTAGGATTTGAACCACTGTTATGCTGCCACATAGTGGCCATTCAGTCTGCCATTGGTGCATAGAATGGTCCCATTCTATGAAAGAGCAATTCATTTTCCATTACGCATTGCCTAAGGATCTCATATTTTTCAAAGGAAAAGTAAAGGAACTAGCAGTGTAAGCATGCTTGGGCAAAGGGTGGGGTGGAATTTGAGAGAGTACATGCCTGGGGCAAAGGCTTGGGTGGAATTTGAGGGGAGAGTGAAGAAAACAAGATTGGGGCAAAGGGTTGGGTGAAATTTGAGGAGGGAGGGAGTGAAGAAAATGAAAGAATGGGAGCATAAAACATAGGATGTTTAGGATGTTGCAGAGGTGTATTGTGAAAAATTGTTGGATAGGTTTCCACTTACTTCAAAAGACACGATACACTTATAGTGAGCGACAAACTACAAATCATCTTCGCCATTGGATTTTTGTACATTTGACTTTCAAACAAGATTTCTTCAAGGCATGAAGTACCGGTTTGTTGAGAGTACACCAGAATATCTAGTTATATATAACAAAGGATGAACATGTATAGCACTGGAATATCTAGTTCTTTATAACAAAGGGCAAACATACATGTACACTCAAGTTCATTGTTTCATGTCCCAATGTAGGAATCCAAAGTGAGAGTCTTCCCAAAAACTCTAGATAGATAGATAGATATTTTAATATCCACGGAAAGCCGTAACTTATAGGACAATTTGGGGCACATCTAGATGGGCCTTGCCGCCACCACTACTTTGATATTTTAACATCCACGGAAAGCCGTGGCTTATGGGACAATTTGGACACAAAGTGGGTCCTTCCCCCACCAACTATACAACGATGCATAACCACTTTCACAATGTCGTTGAACCTGTGACGTTGACTATGGACAACATGAATAAAGAACTAGAGTACAATGGCATGCATTTACAACGTATCAAAGATGGATTCTAGTTTGGTTCCGTAGTTTAGATCAAGAATAAACGTCCATGACAGGTGCATGCCCCTTGGTAGAAATTAAAAATAGAATTTGAAATAGAATCATATATTTTGTCAATGCCATTCCTTCGAGTTCCTTCTGATAAAATCTCATTTTTGATAGTCCACGAACAAGGAAAAAGGAGAAATCTAGCTGACATACGGACTCTCTTACATCAGAACATTTTGTCAAATACAAGGAATAACATAGATATCATAAACAAAGATGATAGATTGCTCCGCAAAAGATACCCAATTTTGAATCCTTGCTCTATTGTCGTCATAGAGTTACTTCTCATTGTAGGAACATAAGCGGAGATAGCTTTATTTATTTTATGCTTGGAAAATTTGAATGAAAACGAATCAGTTGACCACAACCTTGACGTATCAGTTGAGGATGATCGACTCAAGCATCCAAAAACATTAATGGAAAATCCACGAATGTTTTGCAAGAAACTAGGAAATAATATCTACTCCTATGTAATGCAGTATCCCATTTCTGTTCTCGCTTATTTTGTTCCTTAAAAATTATCAAAACAGGACATGTGTGCACTTTGCATTTATTGCGGCCATTAATACACTCTAATACTTGGTGAGTCGTGGACATGTGTCCACTTTGCATTATTGCGGCCATTAATACACTCTAATACTTGGTGAGTCGTGACGTTGACGTTTGATGCTGACCCAACTGGATTTTGAGGGGGTCACAGAGAAACAGAGATTCTCCACGGTTTTCTCTAGATAGCATAGAACCAATCCGGCTGGAAAATGAAGCTCTTCAAGATCTAAAAGCACTTCCAGTGCAAACGCTGCCATAGCTGCTTCGGCAGAAATTTAAATTAGACCCCAAATGCCCGAAATTATCCCCTGCTGCCATGGCCTTTTTGCGAGATAAGGGTGCATCCCCATTAGGCCGCTATCCAGGTTGACTTTGCTAGATGGCAAACCCAGCCAGGAAAAAAAGCATTCCCATTTTGAATTTCTCCCAGATCTATCATGCAAAATTCAGACTTCAACACATGTTTGGTTGAATTAATTCCCTCCATGCCTTTGCTGACAATGATGAGATCATCAACATAAACAATAAACAATGACTAGTAATATTTTTTGTTCAATCCATCTAATATACACGTTCCATAGCAAACCATGATTGTTGCAGAAATTGATCAATTCTCTTGTACCACATTCTCGGGCTCTGCTTTAATCCATAAAGTGCTCGATTGAGCCTGCATACTTCACCCTTTTCATGATCAAAACCTTCAGACAGATTCATATATTTCCTCATCTAAATATCCATTTAAGAACGCTGTTTTCACATCCATCCTCTTGTGCTGCAATTGCCAAGATTGCTCTTATTGAAGTTATTTTTGCCACGGGTGAAACAGTCTCATCGAAGTCTACACCTTGTTGCTGCGAAAAACCTTGAGCTACCAACCATGCACGATATCTTTCAATTGAATCGTTACTTGCTTGCTTTACTTTAAAAACCCATTTGCATCCCAATGGCCTTCTTTCTTTGGTAATTCTACAAGGTCCCATGCATTGGTCATTTGTATGGCCTCTATTTCCTCTTGCATGGCCTTAAGCTACTGTTCCGATTTTGTCCCAATCATGGCCTCTTTTACTGATAAGGGTTCTAACAATTCTGCCTTAAAACATTCCCATGCGCACTTCTCTTCCATACCTGTATTCCACCAAGTGCCATGAACACTTTCGAAGTATTGTTCATACCGTCGAGCTTGTGCTAATGCCGCTGATCCCTCTGATTTCTTCCACTCTAGCCATCTTGCTGTTGGATGATGCCCTTTGGTACTTCTGCATAACTGCCTGTCATGCCCTTGTCATGCCCTTGAATCTGACTCCCATAACGAACTTCTTGTCTGGCCTCATGTGTTTCTATATGATTCCCTTGAGTCCCCTATGGTGTCTTTGCTAAAGCATGCCCTTCTTGAAGTTTCTTGGCATCATGGTGCTCACTTTCATCTTGAATCTCCAGCCACAGCTCAGTATGTTCCTGAAAACAATCACTTTCTTGTAATTGATGAGGAACAGCTACTACTCCGTATTCATCGAAGACAGCATTATTACATCTGATTATCTTCTTGGTGCTGATCTCCATCAGCCTATAGCCTTTTTCGTCCAGACAATAACCCACAAAAATGCACTTTCTGGCACGATCATCAAGCTTGTGTTTTCTGGGTTCTTTTGGTTTGAATGCGTAGGCCACACACCCAAACACTTTAAAATGAGATACATCTAGTTTTTGTCCACTCCATAATTCTTCTGGAGTTACATCTTTAACTGCCACTGTTGGTGCTTTGTTTTGAATGTAACAGGGCAGTCAAGATAGCTTCTCCCCAAGCTTTATCATTGATTTTTGCCCATTTCATCATGCTCAATGCATATTCTTTTAAAGTCCTCATCTTCCGTTCTGCCAGTCCATTTTGGGAATGCTCATATGAATTTGACAATTGTCTCCTGATACCCTGTTGCTCCAGAATCTGGTTGAATGCATGAGACACGAATTCAATCCCATTATCACTCCGAATTGAACCAATGTTGTACCCAACTGCCTTTTGAACTCGGTTCATCCATGATGCAAACAAAGCAAGTACATCACTCTTTTTCTTTACTAAGAACACAAAGGTCTTTCTGGTATAGTCATCTACAATTACTAGAAAATATTCAGCATTTCCAAATGTGGGAATAGGCATTCTCCCACTCAGATTCGTGTGCATCAACTCTAAAGTTCTTGTAGTTCTTGTGCCCTTCCTTTTGCTTTTCTTCTGCTCAATTTGCTAACAATGCACCCTTCATATATGCCTACATTTCCTTGAGAAGAAATCTCCATCCTTGTAACCATGCTACCCTTTTGTAATTGATGTAATCTGACCTGATTGATGTGCCCAAAGCGCCGATGCCACAATTGAATGTCTTTGTCTAGTCCAACAGCTACTAGTGCATGAATTTCTTCATGTTCACCTTCAATTAACTTATAAAGATGCCAATATCTGCTTGCTTTGGCCACCACAAGCTGTCGTGCATTTAGTAACAATAACTCATCCCTCTTGATGTAGGCAAAAATCCCTACGTCTGTTAACCTGGCCAAAGACACCAGATTTCTTGAAAGGCCTGGAACATACAAAACTTGCTTCAAATCTCTGGAACAATCTGCAAAGTGGCAAATTAGTATGCCAATTCCTTCCATATTCAGGCCTGCAGCTATCCCATTTACTTTTCTCCCATCTTTTTCCTCCTTGAAGTCTTTAAACCAGTCCTTTCTGTTAGTCATCACATGCATGGCTGCTGAATCCAATACCCATGTTCTTCCTGGAATTTCCACCGCAGTCCTTGCCACTGCCTCAAAGGCTTCAATTTCTGCCACACATACATCTGGATCCTCTTCTTGCGCCTCCTTTGCAATGCTTGCATCCCATCGCTTCTTCAATACAATTCAAGATTTTCTACTTCTTACTTCTGTTCTCCAGCAGTAACTTCAAAGATGGCCATATTTGCTTCTTATTCACTCTCATTTCCACTTTCAGAGGTTTGACTTTTTTGTTCTTTCGCAATGTGAGCAGTGGAGGACCTCCCATTGCTCCATCTTCTTCCATTGTTTGAAGAATTCTCTCATCTATCCTCCCTCTTTCATTTGTAATCCTTCCTCTTGCCATCTTTTTTTTAGAATTCCTGCAGTTCCTGGATATGTGGCCTTTCTTGCCACAAGACCAACATTCAAATTCCTTGTTGGTTTTGACATTTGCAACAAATGTTGTTTCTCCCTCTTCAGACTTAAGCAAACTTGATGCTTGCAGCACAACTCCTATAATAGCCTCACTTTTTAACTTACCATCCTTACAACCCATTGCCTGTTTGATAGAATCATAGGAGCTGGGAAGGCTAGACAGGATTGCCATAGCCAAATCCTCGTCCTTGATTGTATAATCAAGGGCAGCCAACTGATCACACAAACTCTCCATCTTGCTAATATGATCCGTTGGATCCTCTCCTTCTTTCATCTTGGCAGTGAAGAATTCTTGCCACAAGAACAACTTCTGTGAAGTACTCTGTTTTGAAGATTTTCTTCAAACACTCCCATCCTTCTTTTGCCGTTCCTTTGAGTCTACCAATGGTATTTGTCCGTCCTTCAGCCCAAACATCAACGATGTTTTAGCTCTATTATCTTTCTTCCTCCAAGCAGACTGGAGGGCAATCTCTTTTGATGTTTTAGCTCTATTATTCTTCCTCCAAGCAGACCGGAGGGCAATCTCTTCTGCAGATGGAGCTACCTCTCCATTGTTTTCATCTTCGCTCAGAACTGGCATGGGATCATCTCCACTTACAACATCCCATACTTCCCTTTCTTCAAGAATCGCCTGCATTTTCCAGAACCACACTGTGACATTACTTCGATCCAACTTCTCCAGGTTCTTTAGATCCATCTGAAGTTTCGCCATCTGAAAACTCACGAAAACTCACGAAAAACTCCCACCCCTTGCGTTTCTCTTGCCTGATACCATGAAACGAAATGAGAAGCCAAGAATCCACAAAATACATCCCTCCTTTTAATCTCCTACTTTGATCTCTTAATCTCCTACTTTGATGATTACACCAATGCCTATTTATGGCATACACCTAATTCTGTTACAACTTAAATAAGCAGAACTATCTTTGTGTGATCTATTTTAACAGGCGCCACCGGTATTGCTCTTGGCTGATAATAGAGGAAATCCGGTTTTGATATCACCAAGATACCATTAGCAAGCCAAAACAAAGTGCATGTACACATCTAGCTATGTATCCATCCAATCTACTCTTTCCAATATTGGAATGAGCTACAGAATCCATTAGTCTTCCCCATGTTTGACATGCCAAGAAAGAATGCCCTTCAAACACAAAACTTAATGTTAACTAGTAACGGGTGCCCGGCATTGCAAGAGCAAGCTAAAATCTTGTTTCAGTTGGTATCCAAAACGGTAGGCCAGCCATTTAAAATATAGAATGCACATGTTATACTAGATTAGATGCTTATTACATATAGTGGAATAATATGTGAATCTATTAAGCTGAAGACCTTAGAAAGAACAAAATGTATAAACACACATTGGATTTTGTGGCTACGCAATTGAAATTCAGATCTGAAGTATCTTGGCTTTTTTATTCTGCATGAAGCAACTAATACAAACTGTTTTATTTGATGTAATACAGAGAGTTCCAAACAGTAGCTTTGCTTCAGGTGCGAGGGAAGATAAGGCATTAATAATGCACCATTATGACCTCCTAAAACATGTGGAGCTACCTGCAACAATATACACTAGATAAGCTGTCAAAAATGTTGCAACAAATGATGCTTACTTGAAACTGCTGTCAGCTCCGCTTGGTATAACAGACTTGCTCCTTGCAAAATGAAATCTAATATTGTAAAAATTGCACCAGAAGCTTAGGCACCACAGCTTGATATAAGAGAAGTTGACAAAATGGCAGGTTTTCTTCATTCAAGGTATTAATACATAATATATGCTTGGATGATTCTCATTATTGACAGTTTGATAACAGAAATTGACTGGCCATATAAACATCACGGAATCCCCATATATGCTCAAAATATTAATTACTTCAGGAAAAAGAATAGTTATTCCAGAGTTTTGCAACAAATTATAGAGCGATATGACAGTAGCTTCCAGAATACCTAGTTTTCTCGGTTCACTTCGGATGTCATCAATTGAGGCTGCTATTGACCCACATGTCCACATTGCATAAGATATTGGCTTTAAGCCTCCACCCTTGGGCAATTCTGATCTCTTCCTTACTGTCTCAGCAGCCTGGGCATCCTTAAGATTCTGAAGAGCTGCCATTTTCTGTTTATGAATCCCTTTGCCCCATTCCTTAAGCCAATTCTCCATAATCCACCAAAACATCCACCTAGTGGAGCCATTGGGTTTCGGGTACTTGGAAATAACCTGTTGGAGCCTGTCCATAAAATCTTCATGATTCAATAAATTAGTATTCAACTTAAAATAAGTTTTCTTCTTCTTGATCACATTATTATCAGAGATAATTAATTGATGAGGGTAGTGATCAGAGAGAGTGTACCCCTCCAAATTACAGACCCTATTACTATAGTTCCAAAGATTCTCCGAAAGATAAAATCTATCATGAAGGCAAAGGGTAGGATCACTTCTCTTATCCGTCCAGCTGTAAGAGTTGGGCTTCGTCCCCTAGCCAAAGATCGATTATGACCACTAATCAGACTCCTCCAAGCATTCTTTTCTTGAGCTCCCAAAGGTCTAAAATTCTTGTTTGTCATGAACTCATTAGTTACCATGTTCAAGTCACCTCCTAGGATACACTCATCAAATTCCAAGTTGTCAAGTCTATTCTTTACTTTATTCCAAACCCCTACTCTTTCACTAGCATTATTAAAGGCATAAATATTAACTAAGGCAATTCTAGTGTTGAATAAATTACAGAGCATAATCTGCCATCTACCATTTCTATCATTAACCATATAAATATCCGAGATATTAAGATTGTTCCTCCAGATCATAGCAATCCCTGCAGAAGAATCATTAGCAGAAATAGACCAGAGATCATACCCTGGAGGGAGAGTTTTACCTATAATAATCTTGTGGTTAACATCATGGATCTTGTGTTCTTGGATGAAAAGAATATCAGGGTTAAGAGTCGAAATACAAACCTTCAGTCTATCTCTTTTGATACTGTTATTGATCCCCTGGAGATTCCAGGTAATGCAGTTAATTTTTTTATCCATTAATATCTGTATCTCCCAACCACTTGTCCTGCCTGGATAGTGGACTTTCTTGGGCTAGCCCTACTGGGACCCTGATAGAATTTTTTCTTACCTCTTCCTTTCCTTTTTTCAATTAGCCTCCAACCCTCCTCTTCTGTGTCTAAAATTTCTTCAATTTTCTGGTCGAACTTTGTAGTTTCTCCCATATGAGGCAGGTCAGAAAAATCAGGGAGCCTAGGGAGGGAGAGAGTAATGTCCCCTATGTCAATTTGAACCGAGAACTTGACATTCTTGAGGGTTACCATCATATCCTTACTGAGATTAATTTTAACCTGATGGGACTGATCTTGGATATAGTTGGGGGTAGAGTCCCGATTCAAATCCTCTGTTTTGTCCAGATCCATGGTTTGCGAGGTAGTCCCCTTCATAGTGTTGTTTTCATTGTGCTTCTTAGGGACCCACACCTGCCTAATTTCTTCCTGGTGCATAGGAATCTTGCCATTGGAACTAATAGTCCGAACAGGAGTCTTGGAATAAATTATTTTAAGGTCAAGAAATTCATTGTTATTGACTTTGGTTTTAAGATTCCTGTGCCATTCCGAGAAGATGGGCTTGGAAATGCAAACAGAAGGGAAATTGGTTTGCGGCAGGCTAATCTCAAGAACCTCGCCTAAACAATTTGAAATCGCCATTAAGTGGGAGCGAGTCCAATAGGCCGGGGGAAGATTGGGGAAATTGATCCACGTCGAGGTGCATATTCTGTCTTCCTTCCCCGGGATAAAATTGGCATTCCATCTCATCATATAAAAGGGAGAATTGGAGATGAAGTCCAATTTCCTTCTAAGGATAGAATGGACACATGTTTCATCTCTACACACCACCTGGAAAGTCTTACTGTCAAGCTTGAGAATAGAAAGGATAGGAATATGCTGGTTCTTTGTAATCCACATCTTAATCTCATTCTGCGAAGGACACCTAATAGGAAAATGTAACAGGATAGCATTTTTAGAGAAGGTATCAGTGGCCGAAGAGTCCTAGACCCCAAAAAGATCAATAAAATCACTGTTACTCCCCTTAGCATCTTTAGGATCAGAAGCATTGAAAGAATTAGAAGCAACATCCTTTAGCAGAACATTTTTGTAAGAGGGGTTAGAGATCGAACCTTTAGCTTTATCCCCCTTACCCAAGACCGGAATGGCATTGCTGATTTTGTCTTCCCCGAACTTCGTTTTCACAACGTTAAGGCCGGAAAGCTTGACATCTTGGCAGTTTTCGCAGTCACATGATTCCACCTCCACCGGGTTAAAAAATCCATTGCTATCTTTGATGGAGCATTTCTTGGCGTTTTTCCTGAGTCTCATTTGGTAAGCTTCCAGAGACGTCGCAATGATTTTCGGAATTTCATTGTTCTTTAAGGAAGCTTTGAAGGCTTTCCTATGCCTTTCAATTACGTTGTCGTCTGCATCTTCCCACCTTTTGATCAGCCTAATGCTCGCCTTGGTTGTCTCCTTGATTCCGTCCCATCGAATCACCATATCCTTAACTTTGGCCAGCATTTCATCCATTGAGGCTCTAAAGTTACTGTTCTTAAGGCTGCAGCAATCAGCCTCTGTGTGTCCCTGTTTGACCGTTATAAGCTTATACAGAACAGTATCCATCTCCTGAGTGAAGCCCCACATGTTCCATATCCAGTCTCTATCGTTGGCTCTGCCATCCCAGTGATCTTTGTTTATTGTTTCCATTTTTTCTTTGCATGCCATGACAGTAACATCTTCTTGAACCCCCATACAGATCGCAGCGGCCCTCTGTTGATCCTTGATAATCTCGAGCCCCAAATAGATTTCCTTGAGAAGCTTCCACCCCTGATCCCTTCTATCCTCCATCCAAAAAATCTGGGTCCATTCTTCGTCGATGTTCTGTCTAGAGGAGCCAGCCACTCTATTCTTACTGTTTGCCATCTTCTTTTTTGATTGTACCCACGATCCACCGAAACAGAGGCAGAAAACAGAACAGAGCAGACGCAGAAAGGGCTCCGAGCAAAGGCAGCCGGAAAGACCGAAACAGTTACTTTTGTGAAAGGAAAGACTGCTTCCCCCCTTTGGGCCCCCAAAGAATAACTGAACCACACCTTCCAAGAAAAGCTGAATCGAAATAAGATAAGCCGTACTCTACTGCAGAAAGCAATCTAAGACTAAATGTCCTGCTCAGAAGGGAGTCAGAACTGGCACAATATCCTAGGAATGCCAAAAAAGAATCCTAATTGGCGGCTAGAAACCTCCAAACTACCACTTCGATGTCACCAATGAATTGATCCGGCTGCAGGTCAAAGAATGTTGCCCAGTGATAGATTGGTTCTGCACCAAATTCCATGGGAGCACTCATAGTAAATAAATTTCTTTCAAATCTGCCTCCAAGAAATGGTTGTGAGTTGTGAGCAGCAACCCTCAAGGATCCTGGCCTATCAAAACAAAGGATACACAGATAGAGGTAATTGAAACCAATCCTACAGAAACCTATCCTAGAGTTAGAAACCCGTGCTAATCTGATAAAATTGCCAACTAGATTGATGGAATCCTGGACTTCTTCCGGAGTCTGAACAATCCCCAGACCCTGGAGAACAGCTTCGAGCAAAGCCTCATCCATTGGGTCTGGGATCTTGTCCCGAGGTCGGGTCGGTTCTTGGGCGCCTAACGTTCATCCGTAGGCGAATTCTCAGAAGGCAGTAATTAATACTACAGGTATATTGCATCTTCTATTTGTTTGTGTGTATTGTATTTATTAAACACCCCCTTTTCTAGGTTCTTCAAGTCTTTCTACATAGTATATATTTTCAGATTCCTCAGGTCTTTCTGCACAGTATAGATTTCCAGGGAAACCAATTAGGAAACCTATAAGCCAATGCCATCATTTCACCAGGTAATTCAAATGCTATTGAGTGATGAATTTAAAATTAGGAATGACAATACATTGATTAACTTTGGTGACTAATTTATGCAGAAGTGTTGGAACGTGGTGATTCTTCTACAACCTTTGTTCAGGCAACTATTGAAAAGGTAGAGGAGAGTGGTCCTATTAAAGGAGAGGAAGAGGTGGTGGAGGTACAAGATATCCAAAAGGATGATATGGTGTTGGAGGAAACCAGGGTTGAGGAAACAAAGGTTGAGGAGACCAAGGTTGAGGAAACCAAGGTTAAGGCAACTAAGAATGATGACATAGAGGAAACCAAGGTTGAGGAAACTAAGGTTGGTTAAACTAGAGAAGCAGACAAGAAAAAGGAAGGAGTTAGTGCAAAATACAACTGCAACCAAGAGGTGAATATATATTATTTACTTGAAGCGGTTAAAGTGTAATATATAAATAACCTTATGATAACTTCTGCAGGACTAGAAGCTAAACATCATCTGAGAGTGCTCGATCTTATGCATCTGCAGAGAGTAAGTAATGTGTTACTGTAGTTGCAATTCATTTGTTTCTCGCTAATACAAGTTTGGTTTACAGAGATCTAGAGAGCTTGTTGAAAATAGTTCCATGCTATCCTTTCCTGCAAAAACCTCTAACCAAGGTGACTAAATACTATATGGAAGGTCTTTGCAGAGACAAGCATATGTTCAATAAGCATATAGATATATTTGGAAGGTAATTTGATCATCTTCTTTTTTGCATTATGGTTATAATTGAATATCTAACCTCACTTGTTTTGTGAATAGGTATCTGGTTAGCATTATGCCTGACAAATGGCGTGATGCGTACCAATGGATCAGTCTAGTATGTGTGGTGAGTTGGTATAGGACCAGGGTATTTTTTAACCTCCCTACATATTTGAAGAGGCATAAAATAATGGCCACTACTTACCTTGAATAATTTGTTGAGCATAGTTTGGCCTGGCCCTTTTTTGAATCATTATACCAAGGGGGTGTAACTGACATGGCAAAACCATGGAGCTAATTTTTTCTCCAAAAAATTTGAATTGGCCACATCCATACATCTGACATGCACGCCAATATTTGTCAAGGTGTCCCCCTTGATCAATGAGGTCGTGATAGCTTGCCTATCCCATGCCAAACTTAACAAATCCAAATTGGTTTATTTGTGCACAATTACATTGTGCATTTTGGCATATATAAATACAAGGATGGTTGGAACTGGAAGTGATAGTATGCGTAAATCACATCAACTCTATTTTCTCCGTACACTGATGTCGGTAGTCTTAATTTGTAAAGGCTATCAAGTTAGCAATATATGCAGAGGCCTTCAGGTTACCCATTCACCCATATACCATACAAGTTAACGTTGCAATTTATAATATGGTCACTAAGGTCGGAATGAAAGAACGATGAAGAAGGGACGATGAAGAGTAGATTCAGGCGGTATTGAAGAGCAAGGGATGCAATTGCAAAATCAAATTATTAAAACATGAACCAAATGAAAAAAATACTATATTATTGAAAAATTCTTTATGAAATTTTTGGGCTCTACTCAAACAAAAATTAGCCCCCTACAAGTGGCAAAATTATGTCCCTACACTTGGCCAATATAGGGCCTGGCCACGACCCTAGAAATTTGAAATTATTCCACTTGGCCAATATAGGGCCTGGCCACCCAAACAGATTTTAGTGTGGATAATATTCTGAGGTCATGCCCTATGGTTGTGAATAATTGGCAAATATTAAATTGGCCACTTAAGGAATGAATTTAATAAGCTGGTGTTTTGAACTGGCCACCACCCTTTGCTCGTGGTGAGAATGCATCCTACGCTGGTGTGGCCGACTATTTTTTGTGTGGCCAACTGGCCTGCTGGGGCACTAAAAAACACCCTGTATAGGACCTAGACTTCCGAAGGTGGGATTATATCCTGCCTACAAAGTGCGCATGTAGGGAAAAAGCTTTGCCAGGCCTAGTAATGCCAAAATAATTGTTCATTTGGTCATGGTACCTTGCCAATGTCTCTTATCTTTGGGAGTTGGTTACTATGGGTATACGATGATTATTCCCAACGTGGTAGAACTTAAAAGCCTATACGCTTTCACTTTGGCTGCCATAGGGCAGCGGGATAAGCTAGCTAGTCTGTACAAGAAGATTAGTTTAATATGGACTTTAAACAAAGTAATAAAAAATCAATGGGACCATGGCATGTAGCATTATGATGGTGAGGCTAAAAAGCAATGCCCCTAGAGTTGCCCATGGGACCTAGACTTCCTAAGGTGGGATTATATCTTGCCTAATATCTTGCCTACAAAGTATGCATGTAGGGCAAAAGTTTTGTTCAACGGATATGTGGTGAGTTAGTATAGGCCTAGCAATGCCAAAATAATTGTTCATTTGATCATTGGTTCAAACCTTGCTAATGTCTCTTATCTTTGAGAGCTGGTTACTAGGGGTATACGATGATGATCCCCGACGTAGTAGAACTTAAAAGCCTATACGTGTCCTCCACTTTGGCTGCTGCAGGACAGTGGGATAAGCTAGCTAGTCTGTACAAGATTAGTTTAGTATGGACCTTAAACAAAATATAGGGTTTAGTATGGACCTTAAACAAAGTACGGATATTACTTTGTGTAAGGTTTAAGATAGCTAGTCTGTACAAGAATTCGTCTAGCATGGACCTTAAACAAAGTAATGAAAAATCAATGGTACTATGGCATGTGGCACTAGGATGGTAAGGCTAAAAGGCCATGCCCCTAGAGTTGCCCCTAGGACCTAGACTTCCTATGGTGGGATTAAATCCTGCCAAGTGTGCATGTAAGGCAAAAGTTTTGCCCAGAGGATGTGTGGTGAGTTGGTATAGGTCTAGTAATGCCAAAATAAATGTACATTTTGGTCATGGATTCAAATCTTACCAATGTCATTTATTTTTGGAAGTTGGCTACTAGGGGTATACGATGATATCCCCAACGTGGTGGAACTTAAAAGCCTTCCTCCACTTTGGCTGTCGCAAGGCGGTGGGATAAATAGCTAGTCTGTACAAGATTAGTCTAGGATGGACCTTAAACAAAGTAATAAAAAATCAATGGTACTATGGCAGGTGGCACTAGGATGGTGAGGCTAAAAAGCCATGCCCCTAGAGTTGCACATAGGACCTAGATTTCCTAAGGCAGGTTTAAATCCTGCCTACAAAGTGAGCATGTAAGGCAAAAGTTTTGTCCAATGGATGTCTGATGAGTTGGTATAGGTCTAGTAATGCCAAAATAAATGTACATTTGGTCATGGGTTCAAACCTTGCCAATGTCATTTATATTTGGAAGTTGGTTGCTAGGGGTATAAGATGATGATCCCCGACGTGGTAGAACTTAAAATCCTATACGTGTCCTCCACTTTGGCAGCCGCAAGGCGATGGGATAAACTAGTCAGTCTGTACAAGATTAGTCTAGTGTGGACCTTAAACAAAGTAATAAACAAGGTCCTGCACACGAAGGGTTGCCCTCCGGTCCCCCAAATCCTATACGTGTCCTCCACGATGGGATAAACTAGTCAGTCTAGTCTGTACAAGATTAGTCTAGTGTGGACCTTAAACAAAGTAATAAACAAGGTCCTGCACACGGAGGGTTGCCCTCCGCTCCCCCGAAGGTGTGCCTGCATATTTATTGTTTTGTTGTCTCGTAAAAAAAAATGTGAGGTTCAAACCTTTTGCCTCGGAGATTGTCTGTGGGTTTAATTTTAAATATCTAGTTTGTACTAATACAACTATGTTCTGACCTTAACAGAGTTGCATGACTTCTGTCAGGCTAAGAATGGATTTCTTGTTTGCCCTTCCACATAATAAACAGATTATCTCGATCATCGTGCAGTTAAGTGTAGTTAACTAGACATGTGACACACATGTAGCTTTAATGGCCCACACCATGTTAAGGTAGTTCCCCCTAGAGAGGTATATTATGTATCTTACAAATATATCTAGGCACTATTGATGGTATTATATTGTTAGTATAATATGCCAATTGCCTAATGATTGACATGCACTAGCATACTACGTATCATCGTGCAACACCACCTATCGGTTCTCAACATGCATGCGATTTACGTGGCATGCATGTGTTGGGTCATGCAAATCCTATCATTGTACATGTCATCTAGGTGACATGTACTATGATGTGGCAATATAATATATGTTTCATGGCATATACTTTACTGGAACATTAAAGTCTCCATGTTCTGCACACATCATAACGTGTACCCCTTCGCAAAACAGGTTGGGTATTTAGCGCACACAAAAACTTGAACATAATGATAGTTAATATGTAATGTAATCAATTGCATTTCTCTATTCTATTCTTAACGTAACAATCTATTATAATCCTTGAGGGATTAGGATATGCACTTTCATCAATGCTATCCTAAAACTACATAGCCATCAAAGTCAACAGACATTAAAAAGGCTAGACATATTAAAGAAAATCTCCTGAAACATTGATATGATGTAATGGCAGAACATGAAAATTCCAGCCCATTGTTATGTTTAATGGTCTTTATCTCATATGCATCAAAAGTATCTTCCCTTCTCCATCTCCTAGCTGAATGTCACGGCCAATAAAAACATCATTGAAAGTATAAGACGTATATTTTTAAGCATTTACCTTCTAGTTCCTGCAAGTTAATATGCATGCATATAGTTCTCGATCCATCCTTTGCTCTCATATGTAGAATGGATTGGAATTATGCACAACATATTAGGTGCGATGAAAACTATAAGTTTTGTTGCTAAAATGTGAAGCAACATCCTCAAAATCAGTATTCTCATGCTTTCTTTATAACGTTCTCTATAATCCATTTCTGCTTGAGATCCATCTGTGGGTTTCCTAGAAAATGTTGAAATATTTGAAGTTATATGCCATATCTGTACCCCAGGATAAAAGCATCCCAGTTAAACTACCAATTAAACAACTGTGCTACTTCCATCTTTATGTGGTGTTTAACCGGACACGTCTTGTTCATGTGGTGGTTAATTGGAATGCCTAATTCTAGGGTAGATATATGACAGTCCTTAAAGTGTTTGATAATGTGGGCTCTAAAAGAGCATCAGAAACTGCCTCAAAAACTTGGCTCTATTAAGGCATACAACATATTTGCTATCTATTATCTGCATTCATATTTTGTAATGCCAAACTTAAATCAGTATATATGACTACATTGAGGAAATAAAGCATGGGGTCCTCACAGAGGTTGAGACTTTTTTTTGCTATTCTATGGTGCTAAATGTCTGCTCACTGTCATGTGATAGTGTGAAACCACCCTCATAGCAAGATCATATTTCCTAAGCCTGATCCTCCAGCAGCAGTATCATGCTGGTGCAAGAATGGTGTTTCCCACGCCTGTCAACGAAGCTAAACATCGTCAAGCTTGACGATATTAAAGTAATAGACTTGAACTCACGGTCAAAATCTCCGATTCAATATCTTTCAAATGGTGAAAAACTGCAACATAAAAAGCATTGCAACAAATATGCATTTATTCTTGTATATGTGAGCGTTCAAGCCGTAAATCTACCAAATAAGAAAGTGAATGTTACTTTTAAAACAAACACTAGCTGCGTTGCTGGGCAGACAATGAATTATTCCTACATAACCTCTTGCAAAACTGAGCTAACATGTCCGGTTCTTGAACTGTTCCATTAGGACTGAACTATGATTTGAAGCCTCTTGAGATTTACAATGGTGTTATCATTTAACAGATGATTTTGGAGTCAAAACGAAATATTATTCCCTTTCAAAACTGTAAGAGTTGTACCTCAACATGCTAAGGAAGTATGACTAACGTAGGGCTATAAAGCTCCGGCAGCTACAATCACAAACTGACCATGTTGTGCTCTCTACCACATGTTTGTGCATCAAGACTATTTTGAAAGAACCTTCCATAATATTTGGTGTGAGATTATCTATGCCTATATGGCCCGAATCACACTTCTGCCCAAACCCAAAGATAATACTAATTTATCACGTGGATAAAAGAAGCATCCAAGGTATCACATCATGCTATCTAAAGTATGACGTGGCTTTTGGCATGCATTAAAGTCTTGAACGAGCAATATTGCATGTCTAAACATTTGACATCCGTTATTTTTTTGCCACGTGGACGCAAGACGATCACGCCCATTAAATTCAAATCTTGGCCATTTAAATTCAATTTATTTTTATTTTTTTCGTTTGGACGGGCTCCATTGTGATAGGGTTGTGTTGGATAGTGCCCAATGGGTGTCTTTCCAATTTTTTATTGTTTATCCCGTATTTACATGCTTGTATTTGCATGGACTAAAAGAAGCACCTGACTGTTTGCTGTTATTGACTGAGGCCATATCAAAACCCAACCATCTCCCTCCAGCATTGGGGGTACCCATTCAAAAAATATAATAAAAAGGGATATCCATGATGAGATATTTCAATAAGGCCCATGTTTCATTCTAGATACCCTGTGCAGAAGCATTTCTTTAGTTGTGGGTTTCTTTTGTTCACCCTTGGACAAAACTTGTGAATTGGGCAAAAGTTTTGCTCATCATAAACCTAGTTGCTACATTTGCTTGGCCCCAAAGATGCCATGGATGTACCTGAGATGATTACGAGATGGCATGAACATACAAGGAAGGCACACTTATAATGTAGAAGAACTTGAATAGAAGTATTAATACTTTAAGATTCTATGTATAAAACAAAGTTTGTCCTGAAACCATTGTATGAGTCCCTAAAAATGATGAAGAAAGGCTCTACAAGGTCTGACAAGCCAAAATCAGCTGCCTCAGGTCCAATCCAAACTCCTTGCTGCCTATATTATGCCTGGAGCTCTCTGCCAGGGCTACAATTTGAATTTAGAGGAATAGAGCAGCCCAGAATTGCATGCAAACACAGGGGAGAGACAATAAAACCAAAGAAGGAAATAACGATGGGGCAAATACCATGGTCGAAAAAAGGCAACGTAATCCCCAACGATTTTCTATTCACACTAGATGGCACTAGATGGCATAGGCTATCTCAGTAACATTCAACAATCGGGCGACCCAAAAATGTTTGTCTGATGTCGTGCATTTTCCGTGTCGGAGGCCGAGTCTTACAGGCTTCAGCCTTGGGAGATGGCCTCCCTCTCAGCCAGAGGAAGACGTACCGTCGCCAATTTCGGCAACTTCTCAGCATTTTACAACGGAGACTACAGAGCTGCCAATTGAAAGAGGTACTGGACCAACAATATGGTGGCGGAATAGTCTCACCTGCAGTTGTGGGTCAATTACTACAGCACATAAAAAGTCCATCAGTTGCTCTTTTCTTCTTTGACTGGGCTTTATCACAACCAGGTTTTGTCCCTGTCACATTCACTTATAATAGTCTTCTTCGCTTACTTGTCAAATCCCATTGTTATAATGTTGTGTTTAAGTATTTTGACATAATGTCTGTTAAAGGATGTAAGCCTGATATCTATACATACAATGCGTTAATCAGTTGTCTTTGCAAAACTGGCCGAATTGAGGAGGCTTGTAATTTGTTGGAAGTGATGAAGGCAGATGGATGTGACCCTATTGTCATCACATACAACATTCTGGTGGATGGACTTTGTAAAAGTAAAAACATGGGCGAGGCACGTGCACTTGTCGAATATATGGTTGAAGATAACTGCCACCCTGATTCGTTTACTTACAATCACCTTATTGATGGGCTTTGTAAGACAGATAATATTGATGAAGCCTGGAATGTATTCCAGAATATGATCAGAAATGGTTGTTGTCCCGATGTTGTTTCTTATAGCATATTGCTTGATGCACTTTGTAAGGTCAATAAGGTGGATCAAGCTTATGCCATTCTCCAACAAATGGCTCAAAATGGTTGTGATCCAGATGTTGTTGCATACAATGCTGTGATCAATGGTTTCTGCAAAGCAAATGATCTAAATAAAGCTTATGAAATATTGCAGATGATGATTGGAAGAGGATGCCTGCCTGATACCATTACATATAATACTTTGATAGATGGGCTTTGCAAGGTTGGAAGATTAGGAGAAGCACAAGCCCTCTTGCAGCAGATGGTCCAACAAAAAGGATGCCTTCCTGATGTTGTCACTTATGGCTCGTTAATTGATGGTCTTTGTAAAGCATATAAAATGGATGAGGCATTTGCCCTCTTCAAGGAAATGGTTCAGAATGGGAGTGAGCCTCAGATCATTACTTACAATACTCTGGTTGATGGCTTTTGTAAGAACAATGATGTGCAACAGGCATTTTCATTAACGTTAGAGATGATTGAAAAAGGTTTTATACCTGATATTTTTACATATACCACACTCATAGATGGGCTATGCAGGGAACAAAAGGTTGACGAGGCATTTATCATACTACAAAATATGTCGGCAAGTGGATGCATTCCTAATATCGTGACTTATAATGCTCTCATTGATGGCCTTTGTAAGATGGGTGAAGTTCAGCGTGCATGTTCCATACTGGAAGAAATGTTTACCAAGGGCTGTGTCCCTAACATCATCACATATAACAGTTTGATTCACGGCTATTGTAAGGTAGGAAATACACTTGATGCTCGTGCCCTCCTACAAGACATGGTTGCAAACGGCTGCCAACCAGATGTGCTTAGTTATAATATCTTAATCAGTGGACTTTGTAAGGCAAATGAGATACAGAGTGCATGTGATATTTTGGAGGAGATGATAGTATGCTGTACTCCTGATGCAGTCACCTACAACACACTATTAGATGGCCTTTTCAAAGGTAAGAGGGTCAAAGAGGCCCACATTTTACTTGAAAAAATGATTGCGCAGTGTTATTTCTCAGATGTTGTTGCCTACACTGTTCTACTAGATGCACTTTGTAAAGCAGATAAAATTGATGATGCCCAGGTACTTTTGCAACGCATGATAAGAAATGGAGTTGAACCAGATATCATTAGTTATAATACACTCATTAATGGTCTCTGCAAAGCAAAAAGGACTGATGATGCTTCTGCAATGTTAAAGATGATGAGTGACAGAGGTTGTTTGCCTAATGTAACTACATACAACACAATGATAGATGGGCTTCACAGAGCACAAAAACCATCTGAAGCCCATGCTCTTTTTCAAGAGATGGTCAAAAGGGGATGTGCTCCTGATGCTGTAACCTACAGGAGCTTAATCGCGAGTAATGATATATGCCGAAAGTTTTAATAGATATCCCTCCACATTTGCTGCATGGTGGTGGTGGCTTTCAAAGAGTTTTTAGCGAAATTCAAAAAACTCTGGGAAATTGCCTTTGAGTTCTGACTATGGAAAACGCGACCCTTTTGGAATCTAGAGAAGCCTCTTGAACATCATCTTATCCAAATACTACTTGCTTGGCTAAGAGGTTCCTGAGTTTGCTGTCACTGTTTCTTCGTTGCTAAACAAAGTCAAGGCAACTTCTCATTAAAGAATCTTCAATTGGCTGCCGTCTTTCGCTCATCCTCAGCCTACATATGGTCATGAATTTTCCAGGTAAGGATTAAATTTGGTACGAAAATATAGGATGAAACTATTATATTCAGTTGTTTCTTCTACCCAATAAGATTAGATTCCTGTTCCCACTCCTCAATGAAACAACTCCCTTAACAAGAAATTTATGCATGTTTATTCATACAAAAATTTCCAGGCCATGTTGTTAAGTTGCTAAATCTCTATTGCCTTGTTCTTACCACCATAATCACTAACTGTTTTGGCTGTCTTGCTTATGCAGCAGTCTGGCAGAGATATTACATAAGTTATCCATTCAATCAGATGGGAAATTCTGAACAGAGAATATAGTGCATTGAATGAGATATGAATGAGCTGCAAACACAAAACATTAGGCTCTTTCTCTGCGGTTGTTCGCCAGTATTCCTTCATAAAAGAGATAAGAGACATGCTTCTGCAGACTTCTTGCTTTCAGCTCTATTTCATCCTTGCCTTTTTCTTTAACTTTCTAGGCTCTTTGCGTTGAGACAAATGGCCCTTCTTACCACCCCTTTCTTTGGTTTATTCTCAGCCGATCATTATCTTGAGTTCACCCCTTCCTTTCGTTCTTTTTGGCTTCCTTAATCTCCCTCTTCTAATCTGTTTACTGTTGAAAGTAACAAGTTCTGAACTTCATTGAATTGTGAACACATTGCAATATCTGGATAACAAGTTAAAAACATTGGTTCCTCACCTGATGCCGAGCAGTGGTGATGGTGAGCAGTGTGGAGCTATGGCAGGGGCAACATGCATTGATATACATGGATACAATGAATGCTGCAGAAGCTTTCTGGACTTGCTGGAGCATCATTGACTCTAAGAAGGAGCTATATTAAGGTCAATTTTTTATGATTTCAGCTTTTGGGCAGTCCGTATGAGCGTGAAGACATGTACTCTGAGTTATCTCTGTTATACCGATCTGAGGTGCAGCTCAAAGTTCTTCTTCGCCGAAGCCAAAGGAAAAATGAAAAGGAATCACATTTTTGACATTAAGGTGGGAGATGAGTTCATAGTGGAGGAGGAACAGATCAAAAAGGCTGCCTCTGAGCACTTTACCAATATTATGGGAACCAACCTTGATTGTCAGGATAACAGGATGGATGACTTTATCAATATACATCCTAAGGTCACAGATGAAGACAATGCCTCTATGAACAGACCCTTCACCAATGCTGAACTCCTGCTTACAGCCCGAGATATGGATAAGGGCAAGACCCCAGGGCCGGATGGGCTTCCTGTAGAATTCTTCCTAAAGGCATGGCCTATTCTTGGGGACAGCATCACTAGTATGGCTAATGAATTTAGAGATACCAAATGTCTGGATGCCAGGATTAATACTAGCCTTATTACTCTCATCCCCAAAGTGGACATGCCGGCTTCTTTTTTCAGATTATAGACCTATCTCTCTGTCTAATGTGGTTTACAAGCTTATCTCGGGTACAATTGCAAGAAGACTCAAACTTGTGCTGGACAGGACCATTAGCTCATCTCAGGCTGCATATCTCAAGGACAGATTTATCCTTGATAATGTTGTCACAGCCATTCTCGGACTCAACTGGGCAAAGGACTCTAATCAGGATATAGCTCTCATCAAATTGGACATCACCAAAGCTTTCGACACTGTAAGCTGGAATTTTCTTTTCAAGTGTTGTAGAGCAATGGGTTTCTCCAATGAGGTAATTCTGATTTTTAGAGCTATTCTTGCTAACTCGAGATCCTCAGTGCTTATTAATGGGGAGTGTAGCCCCTTTTTCCCCCTGAAAAGGGGAGTAAAACAGGGCTGCCCCCTAGCCCCTTTTCTCTTTCTCATTATTATGGAGGCTCTTCACTGTAAGCTACAGGGGGCCAAAAACTCTAATCAGATCCAAGGATTAAGCCTTCCTGTCAATGAGGAAGGGGTGGATCAAATTTTAAATGGGCATTTTGCAGATGACACGTTTATTCTGGTGTCCATGGAGGATCAGTCGATCATCAATACTCAAAGAATTCTGGACAATTTTGGCACAGCATCTGGGTGCAAGATCAATCCCATCAAGTCAAAGGTTATGTCCAAAGACCAGGTAAAAGGGGAACACACGGCTGATCTCCTGGGCTGTAAGTACATCCTTCCTACCAATTCTTCCAAAATTCTTGGTATTCCCTATGCATTAAGAGGGAGCCCCTCTGATTTATGGAGTGAGATCATAGAAAAGTTTCAGAAAAAGGTTGATAGTGTCCCTGTCCCTATCCAATTTAAACTGACATGCCGTGGGTGATTTGCTGTCCTTTCCAACTGCCCCACAGTCACTCTCACACAAATTCTCACGTGTCACCGTCCCGTACGTTGCTAAGCTGGGGGTTGCTTTTAGGGGTAATTGGGGAATATGCCGCCCGTCATAATGGCGATGTCTATAAAAAGAGGCGTTCATTTTTCCGATCAGCCTCGCTGAAAATTTCTAGCGCCTTCAAAGAAATTTCAAGCGCCATCCGAAAAATTTCTAGCGCCACCATGTCTCATGGCCCGCCTCGAGAAGGTAATTTCCACGATTTTTTATAGCATAGGTATCTCTATAGCTTCGCCATGTCTTTTTAGGATAGTTAGATGGTCGCTAATGATCGCGGCAAGGCGATAGTTGTGACCACGACCTTCCCTCTTTTCGAAGGTAGTGCTTTTCAAGACAATCGCGCCGATAGTGGCGCAGCAATTTATATAAAACGTAATACTGGGCCGTCGTGAAAGAACGCCGCCGCTTTTTGCCAAAGATAATGGTGACAAACACCCTTTATTAGTTTGTAATCGATGAACCGGATCGCGTCCGCATCCTTAGGAACATCTTCTTCCAATACTAGTGCATCTAACCTGTTCAATTGCTTCGCAGCCCTCGAACTATTCCGCCGGGCCCAATGTAGAACCAATCGTAATTGTCACCCCCGATAGAAGCAGAAGTGGTGTGTTGAAATCGCATGTGCAAAACCTCATGTCACCGGAGACCGCCGAAAAGGACTTGTGTTTGTTCTTTAGGAATGGAAGGGTCCGTAAGATTACGAAAGCAGCTAGGTATAGTTATTGCTATGTGGGAAGGCACCAAAAATAATGTACAGATGCAATAATTTGCAAAAGCCAGAAGATACTCAAGGGCTGCAGCTTGTCGAAAGTACGCTTTTGAGATGGCGTAATTATGATCCATCCATTATGATTGCGAAGTAAAGTCAACAAAGCGGCAAGCTGCAAGGGATGCCCACCAAAAGCTAAGGGATTTGGCCGGATATTGCCGCCCTATGATTCCTTAAGTTTGTCGGTATTAAATGCAACATGTGGATATACTTGTTGGATTTAGCATGTGCGTAAAAGGTCTTTTAGCCGATAAGAAACCTCCTTCGCTGCTTTGAAGGCTACTAAAGACAACAAACCGCCTTCAAGGATGGACACCAAACCGCTCGTGGCTGTTTCAAAGAAGAGATTCGTGGGCCCCTTTGCGTGCTATTGGCGAACCATCCACTCCAAAGGATACCAGTAGTGCCCATAGAGGCAAATGTTGTTGTTCCTTCAAAGAATCGCCAGCCCCCCCAAAGAAATGTTGGTTGTTCTGGCAAAGTAGTTGACCCTTCAGCTCCCGGCCATGCTTTTGATCGCCCCCGCCAGAGACTCGGCCAAGACTAGAAGGACAAATATCAAAGAGGATCCCGCCATTCAGATAAAGATTCCAAAGGCCCACGGATGACAAGTATGCAACCTTCGACGCCTTCTACTCCTTCCTCGTCCACTAAAGCAACACCTACCAGCCACTTATTGCCCTGGAGAACTGATCTCCAATTCTCCCTTTTATATGATGAGATGGAATGCCAATTTTATCCCGGGGAAGGAAGACAGAATATGCACCTCGACGTGGATCAATTTCCCCAATCTTCCCCCGGCCTATTGGACTCGCTCCCACTTAATGGCGATTTCAAATTGTTTAGGCGAGGTTCTTGAGATTAGCCTCGCCAAGAAACCAATTTCCTTCGCTTGCATTTCCAAGCCCATCTTCTGAATGGCACAGAATCTTAAAACCAAAGTCAATAACAATGAATTTCTTGACCTTAAAATAATTTATTCCAAGACTCCTGTTCGGACTATTAGTTCCAATGGCAAGATTCCTATGCACCAGGAAGAAATTAGGCAGGTGTGGGTCCCTAAGAAGCACAATGAAAACAACACTATGAAGGGGACTACCTCAAAAACCATGGATCCGACAAAACAGAGGATTTGAATCGACTCTACCCCCAACTATATCCAAGATCACCCCCATCAGTTAAAATTAATCTCAAGAAGGATATGATGGTAACCCCTCAAGAATGTCAAGTTCTCGGTTCAAATTGACATAGGGGACATTACTCTCTCCCTCCCTAGGCTCCCCCGATTTTTCCTCGACCTGCATATGGGAGAAACTACAAAGTTCGACCCGTAAAAATTGAAGAAATTTTAGACACGTAAGAGGAGGGTTGGAGGCTAATTGAAAAAGGAAAGGAAGAGGTAAGAAAAAATTCTATCAGGGTCCCAAAGAGGGCTAGCCAAGAAAGTCCACTATCCGTGCAGACAAGTGGTTGGGAGATACAGATATTAATGGATAAAAAAATTAACTGCATTACCTGGAATCTCCAGGGGATCAATAACAGTATCAAAAGAGATAGACTGAAGGTTTGTATTTCGACTCTTAACCCTGATATTCTTTTCATCCAAGAACACAAGATCCATGATGTTAACCACAAGATTATTATAGGTAAAACTCTCCCTCCAGGGTATGATCTCTGGTCTATTTCTGCTAATGATTCTTCTGCAGGGATTGCTATGATCTGGAGGAACAATCTTAATATCTCGGATATTTATATGGTTAATGATAGAAATGGTAGATGGCAGATTATGCTCTGTAATTTATTCAACACTAGAATTGCCTTAGTTAATATTTATGCCTTTAATAATGCTAGTGAAAGAGTAGGGGTTTGGAATAAAGTAAAGAATAGACTTGACAACTTGGAATTTGATGAGTGTATCCTAGGAGGTGACTTGAACATGGTAACTAATGAGTTCATGACAAACAAGAATTTTAGACCTTTGGGAGCTCAAGAAAAGAATGCTTGGAGGAGTCTGATTAGTGGTCATAATCTGATGCTGGCTAGGACGAAGCCCAACTCTTACAGCTGGACGGATAAGAGAAGTGATCCTACCCTTTGCCTTCATGATAGATTTTATCTTTCGGAGAATCTTTGGAACTATAGTAATAGGGTCTGTAATTTGGAGGGGTACACTCTCTCTGATCACTACCCTCATCAATTAATTATCTCTGATAATAATGTGATCAAGAAGAAGAAAACTTATTTTAAGTTGAATACTAATTTATTGAATCATGAAGATTTTATGGACAGGCTCCAACAGGTTATTTCCAAGTACCCGAAACCCAATGGCTCCACTAGGTGGATGTTTTGGTGGATTATGGAGAATTGGCTTAAGGAATGGGGCAAAGGGATTCATAAACAGAAAATGGCAGCTCTTCAGAATCTTAAGGATGCCCAGGCTGCTGAGACAGTAAGGAAGAGATCAGAATTGCCCAAGGGTGGAGGCTTAAAGCCAAGATTAGGGAAATTAAGGATGATGAGAGGTGCAGCTCAAAGTTCTTCTTCGCCGAAGCCAAAGGAAAAATGAAAAGGAATCACATTTTTGACATTAAGGTGGGAGATGAGTTCATAGTGGAGGAGGAACAGATCAAAAAGGTCAGCCTCGAAAGCACTTTACCAATATTATGGGAACCAACCTTGATTGTCGATATAACAGATGGATGACTTTATCAATATACATCCTAAGGTCACGTGATGAAGACAATGCCTCTATGAACGTATCCCTTCACCAATGTTGAACTCCTCACATGTTCCGAGATATGGATAAGGGCAAGACCCCGGGGCGGATGGGCTTCCCTCAGAGAATTCTTCCTAAAGGCATGGCCTATTCTTGGGGACAAAGATCACTAGTATGGCTAATGAATTTAGAGATACCAAATGTCCGGATGCCGTGATTAATACTAGCCTTATTACTCTCATCCCCAAAGTGGACATGCCGGCTTTTTTTTGATTATAGACCTATCTCTCTCGCCTAATGTGGTTTACAAGCTTATCTCGGGTACAATTGCAAGAAGACTCAAACTTGTCTTGGCCGGACAGACCATTAGCTCATCTCAGTCGCATATCTCAAGGACAGATTTATCCTGATAATGTTGTCACATTCCATTCTCTGGACTCAACTGGGCAAAGGACTCTAATCAGATATAGCTCTCATCAAATTGACATCACCAAAGCTTTCGACAATCGTAAGTCGGAATTTTCTTTTCAAGTGTTGTAGAGCAATGGGTTTCTCCAATGAGGTAATTCTGATTTTTAGAGCTATTCTTGCTAACTCGAGATCCCTCGCTTATTAATGGGGAGTGTAGCCCCTTTTTCCCCTCGAAAAGGGGTAAAACAGGGCTGCCCCTAGCCCCTTTTCTCTTTCTCATTATTATGGAGGCTCTTCACCGTAAGCTACAGGGGGCCAAAACTCTAATCGATCCAAGGATTAAGCCTTCCTCACAATGAGGAAGGGGTGGATCAAATTTTAAATGGGCATTTTGCGATGACACGCTTATTCCGTGTCCATGGAGGATCACCGATCATCAATACTCAAAGAATTCGACAATTTTGGCACAAAGATTCGGGTGCAAGATCAATCCCATCAAGTCAAAGGTTATGTCCAAAGACCGTAAAAAGGGGAACACACGGCTGATCTCCCCGGGGTCGTAAGTACATCCTTCCTACCAATTCTTCCAAAATTCTTGGTATTCCCTATGCATTAAGAGGGAGCCCCTCTGATTTATGGAGTGAGATCATAGAAAAGTTTCAGAAAAAGGTTGATAGTGTCCCCGTCCCTATCCAATTTAAACCGACATGCCGTGGGGTGATTTGTCGTCCTTTCCAACCGCCCCACAAATTACTCTCACACAAATTCTCACGTCACCGCCCGTCACGCTGCTAAGCCGGGGTTGCTTTTAGGGGTAATGGGGGAATATGCCGCCCGTCATAATGGCGATGTCTATAAAAAGAGGCGTTCATTTTTCCGATCAGCCTCGCGAAAATTTCTAGCCTTCAAAGAAATTTCAAGCCCATCCGAAAATTTCTAGCGCCACCATGTCTCGCCATGTCGCCTCGAGAAGGTAATTTCAGCGATTTTTTATAGCATAGGTATCTCTATAGCTTCGCCATGTCTTTTAGGATAGTTAGATGGTCGCTACGATCGCGTCGCGATAGTTGTGACCACGACCTTCCCTCTTTCTCGAAGGTAGTGCTTCAAGACAATCGCGCCGCCGATAGTGGCGCAGCAATTTATATAAAACGTAATACTCGCTGGTCGTAAAGAACGCGGCCGCGTTTCTTGCCAGCATAATGGTGACAGAACACCCTTTATTAGTTTGCAACTGATGAACCGGATCGCGGCCGCGATCCTTAGGAACACCTTCTTCCAATACTAGTGCATCTAACCTCAGTTTCAATTGCTTCGCAGCCCTCGAACTATTCCGCTGGGCCCAATGTAGAACCAATCGTAATTGTCACTCCCGATAGAAGCAGGAAGTGGTGTGTTGAAATCGCATGTGCAAAACCTCATGTCACTGGAGACCGCCGAAAGGACTTGTGTTTGTTCTTTAGGAATGGGAAGGGTCCAGAAGATTACGAGCAGCTAGGTATAGTTATTGCTATGTGGGAAGGCACCAAAAATAATGTACAGGATGCAATAATTTGCGCCAGTAGAAGATACTCAAGGGCTGGGCAGCTTTGTCGAAAGTACGCTTTTGAGATGGCGAAATTATGATCCATCCATTATGATTGATTCGCAGTAAAGTCAACAAAGCGGCAAGCGGCAAGGGGATGCCCACCGCCAAGGGGGATTGGCCGGATATTGCCGCCCTATGATTCCTTAAGTTTGTCGGGTTATTAAATGCAAAGGGATATACTTGTTGGATTTAGCATGTGCGTAAAAGGTCTTTTAGCTGATAAGAAACCTCCTTCGCCGCTTTGAAGGCTACTAAAGACAACAAACCGCCTTCAAGGATGGACACCAACCGCTCGGGGTCGTTTCAAAGAAGAGATTCGTGGCCCCTTTGCGTGCTATTGGCGAACCATCCACTCCAAAGGATACCGTGAGTGCCCATAGAGGCAAATGTTGTTGTTCCTTCAAAGAATCGCCAGAGCCCCTCAAAGAAATGTTGGTTGTTCTCGCAAAGAGTTGACCCTTCAGCCCCCGCCATGCTTTTTGATCGCCCCGCCAGAGACTCTCGGCCGCACTAGAAGGATGCTGAGCCATCAAAGAGGATCCCGCCATTCGTGATAAAGATTCCAAAGGCGCCAAGGATGACAAGGCGCGAACCTTCTCGACGCCTTTCTACTCCTTCCTCGCCCACTAAAGCAACACCTACCAGCCCACTTTATTGCCCCGTGAACTGATCCCCAAATGCCGGAAGATTTGAAGTTTAATCCAGATGAAGAAAAGAAACTCGAGGAGACAAACATCCAAGCTCGAGGAGTTCAAAAAGATATTATCCAATGGGTGTGAACTGGTTCCAAAGAGTCAAAGATTTTCGATTAAGAACCAGCTCCCCGCTAATATGACACATAGAGTCCCACAAATGACCATGTACGTACACCGATAAAAGCTTCAAGAAATACCCTGACATGAGGTTCTAACACCGGCTGATCTCGCTTCCATTTGATCCTTTAACAAGGTCTCATTACATCATATTTATTTCTTTCTTCTCATATTGGTTACATATATAAATATGCTCAAAGATCGCTGGTCGCGATCTTCGTGAACAATTTCTTGACTAACTAATGTATCTCTACTACATGCGTGAAATTAGTCACTTGGTCGCGCTTTAAGAATTGGCAAACAAGAAATTTTATATTATTTCGGTAATCACAACATTTTTGTCGCACGCTTTTTATGCACATACGCGGCAATGTCGAAAGGTTGGAATTTGGCGAAAAGCATATGTAAAAAGAAGAAGTCGTGGTATTAAATGGTAACCTCTCCAACAAAGAATACATTCAGATTTCCATACAAAGGTAACGACGCCATCGCGTAAACAAGCATAAAGAACCACCGATTGAAAAGCTCCAACAACTAAGAAACCAAAGACAAGGCATTCTGATGTCCTCCACAAGGGCCAACAGAACTGGCAGCGACATCCGCTTTGGAAGGTATGTTATTCGCTTTTTGTTCCGGGAAAATCGCCGCCGCGATCCTAACCAAAGACTTCGGTGGCAGGATTTTGTCGAGGTGGCTATCACAACTCAAGGTTAAGGAACCGAAAAGATGAGAAGAAGTTCCTATTTATGCAAGAATCTGCCTGGTCTAAACTCGTAGAAGTTGTCAACAATTGGGCAAGCCGAAAGCTCACTAATGATCAGGGGCAATTACCAGAGAAACCTTCAAAGGAATTCTTCAACAAGACATTCCTGAGAAACCTAAGAGGAATGAACAATGCTGAGGTAAGCCAGTTGATGGACGAAATCTTACAGGGCAAGGTTTTCTTGAAAGTGCAGCAGGGGTATACAGGACGTTTTAATTGCAGTCAGAGGGCTCTAGACATCAGAACACTTTCACTCATCGCCCCGGTGTTATCATATGCCAATCCTATCTCGTAGAAGTTATACAATAATTTTGATGAGTTGGCTTCATGTTTTCCGTGAGTCGTCGAAAGCAACGCCTCCCGGATATTGCGCATTACCACATTTCGAATCACGCCAAAGCAAACTATAATAAAGAGGCGCTTCAAGGTAATCCGCTGCGCAGCTTTTTGGAAGCTGTTGTTGCTATAATGAGGCCAGATGAGGCCCGGAAAATGAAAGAGAAGCAAAACATCGTGCAACACGTAACAAAAAGTGGCATCCTTGTGTCTGCATCGGTGTCAGAAAATGCCAGTTTGATTTTTGTAGACATGCGTAGTTTTTCCACCCCGGGATGTGAAAAATACACGCATTTTTTAGCAGAGTTGCAGGCATGACACATGCAAAAGTGTACCATATAGTCATGTTTCTCAGATCGGTACATTTGCCAAACTGTTTGTACAGTCTTAGCCAGATACAAGGTAGCTCCCATGTTTCCCTAGGGGCTTATGAAGAGAAAGGATGGGAGAGCAAAAAAAATATAAAAGAATTCCAGTATTATGTCAGCCATGTGACAATAAACAGGAGTGACGCTCGGTGTCTTCCGCTAAACCCAACTTGAGCTGCGGACCGACTCAAGTCACTAAGGCACCACAAAGCATTCCTCTTCCAAAATATCCGATAACCGGGCGACGAAGATGTAGATGCAAAAACAAAAAGAAAGTATTTGAGTTCTTTGTGTAAACCCAAATTCTCATGGGCAGCTATGGAAGGCGACTTCGGTCTCAAGAGCCGCAAAAACCTCTTATGTCTATTATATAGTGAAGGAGCCGGTACCATTAGAAGGTTGCGTTTTGGATTTCTTCTCGTGAGGAACCGCCTCAAGGGTAGCGTTGATGCAAGGAAAACGGAGTGTTGCTTTTGAGTTTGACGACAAGGTATGCCGTTTCCTTAGATCTTTCTTCGAGATTCTAGAGAAAATGGCAAGGCCTGACATGGAAGAGGAAGGTGAAGAGCAAGATGAGCAACGTGAAGAACAAGGTTCCGACAAGCCCGATATTAATATAACATTGGGAACGGATCTCAAAGAACATGGATCGGATACTAGAAGGCCTCGGATCGTAAAAGCTTCAAGAAAGGATCAAGGAGACCCGAACCGATAGAGCAGATCGAGAAGGCACTGTGCAAAACTTGATCCAACTTTCAAGAAGCTTGAAGCACTGAACCAGAACTTGGACACCGTAATGCCACTGCTAACTAAGCAACTGGACAAGCAACTGGACAAGGCCCTTCCTAATTTGGAGTATGGTGAAACTTCTGAAGCCGCCTTCGGAAGTGGGAGAACCTCCCACGACCCTTCACCTAAAAGGCGTAAGCCGGTACCCTAATGAATATTCCGAGCAATTGCGTGATCGAATTGTTTAATAGCCAAGATATGTCGAGGCGTGTTCGAACGCAAAGACGTGCAATGGGTGTTGACATCCCGAAACAACCGGATATCTGAAAATGGACCTGTCCACGCACCCTTTGCTATTGGAAGGGAGCATATTGCAAGAATAGCTGCTCAACATGGTGTTGATCCAGAGACTGTATTTGAGACTCAGTGATATAGCCTTCGCCTTTGTGCTGGGCATTTTGTACAAAGTTTTTTGTTATAACATTGTGTTTAAATTTTCACCGCTTTCGTGTTCAATATGAGTTATGCTTTTTGAGTTCACTATGTGTTATACTTTTGTTCACTATGCTTTTGTGTTATCTCAACTTTGAATTGGATAAACAAAGTAGTCTGAAAGATCGCGGTGGCGATTCTGTACACCACTTATACATCCCCCAGATAGTAACTTGACCAGGAAGCACACAATGTGCTTCTTGTATTCTGCCTTCACTTGTTCTCGCAAGAATCGCAATGGCGATCCTTACGACCACTCGTGATGCTGCTCAAACCCCTCGGTTACTATCATGACAGCTTTGGGCTACAGGCCTGGTGTCAAATTATGGCGTATGTTATTTTTTCAAGCTGAACTTAGGATTATTGATGCTTTGTTTTGGTTGAGAGGAATCATTTCTTACCATCCCCGGGGTGACCACGACCTATTTCGTTGTCAAACGAGAAAACGAAATTTCTCTAATTAATGAAACCATGCTTAGTGAGCTTCCACAGTCAGAAGCATCATCTATCTCCTCACTCATCTCTTTCTCATTTATATCATTTTGTAAAAGAGCATCAATACTAGCAATACAAGTTTGTCTAATTTTCAGTACATCAATGATAAAATTACCAAGAGTAGACGGTGGCAAGCTAAATAACTCTACCAATGTGCCATGGACCCCATACCTCTGTCACAAAATCTCATATGCTGGGCATAAAAGAAGAGCATGCACCTCATCCTCAACCTCATCCTGACCACAGACCTTGCAGACTCGCCTGTCCCTCGGTATGTTCCTCCATCTTCCTTCCTCTATACCCAAGTGATGGGAACTCAGACGCATGCGCGAGATCTCCTTGCGCTTCAGGATGGATATGTCACTCCTCAAGTAATACGCCTCCTGTAGCATAGGATTCATGTGATTGCGATAAGCCTCCATCTTTGTTTTGGGATGTAACCAGAGTACAGCACGGATTCCTGCAATCACCCATTCTCTTATCTCCTTAGGCGGACAATCTTCAATTTTCATGTTCCATTTCAGCAACCATTCCCTAACATTCTTATACCAACCATTTGATTCGCTTTCCTTCATTGCTAGGTATGGCAGTCTACTGTCATCTAGAGCCTTAACTTTCTCAGACATATACCAAGTCCGGATAAGGGCTTCACCTTCCGGAGGAATCATACCACACTCTGCCAACATCATCTCATACGGGGTTTGTGTCTTCACTCCAAGTTCTGTACATAGGAATCTCTTTTGAATTCTCTCCAATTGAGTCCATAAACATGCCGGCAACCCTGGACCCCATACTTCGCATACAGTACCACGGACTGGACCAAGACTTTGTAAAGCATCTTCTTGAGACTCAGATTCAAAATATGTGCTTTCCCACAACTCCTCCTCAGACAAAGATAAAGTGATTTAAGACCGCCATTTGTTCTCTGCTCAATGCACTTATTCCATCTGAAATTCTTATCAAGTATTAGCCCCAAGTATTTGTATGTATCAGTAGAGTCCATCCTTGCCCCTTTATAATAGAAGTCATGATTCTTTCTGGAACCCACTACCATGATTTTAGACTTAGACAGATTCACTTTCATGCCCATAGCATCAGAAAATTCAGCCAACGTATCAAGATGCTTTTGAGCCCCTCACTGGCCGCTTTCGAGATAAGTACTACATCATCCGCATATAAATGTAAGAGCAAGCATACCCCCGCAATAGAAGTGCCCGCCCACCCTCGCCCATAATCCATTCTTCTAACCCGTCAATAAACAACCCAAACAACGTCGGAGACAAGGGGCAGCCCTGTTTGACACCCACATTACTCACTACCACACTGTCACATGCATTCCTGAAGGGCAAAGATAATTCTACCAAAGACCGCTTTCATATACTAACCTCGTAGCGTCTGCATCTCCAATCGGGATATTTAATTTTCTCATTCTTTCCAGCAAGCATTCTCTAGGAACCATATCAAATGCTTTACTAAAATCAATGAACGCAAGATATAGAGGTTGTTTCTTACCCTTTACCGCATCCATTGCAACTCTGAGAGTGACTAGGTGGTCAATGGTGGAGTGCTTTTGTCGGAAACCAGCCTGCCCATGAGCTCTTAAATCATGCTCTTCAACCCACTTAACAATCTTAGATTCTAGTATTGATGCAAAAAGCTTGGAAAATATACTAGATATCAAAATGGTTCTGTAATTATTAATATCAAACTTATCACCTCCTTTGAAAATCGGCACCACTCTATTGACTTGCCATGTTTCAGGAAAACCCTCACATAACGCCATATTAAACATCTTCATGAGAGGTTCAATCAGCTGGTCTCCCGCCCATTTTAACATCTCTGCCACAACTCCACGCGCATCAGCAGCCTTACCATTAGCAAGTTTCGCAATTCCAGCCATGACATCCTCAACTGTGATAAAAGGCTCCCTCTCATCCTGTTCCATAACCATGTTTGATTCAACCCCATCCAATTGATACAGTTTCTTAACATGCTGAAATAACTCTATGGCATTAAATGTTGGAACATCTGCGGTTTTCATTTTCATTCGGTTCCAGAAGCTTTTAGGTTCCCGTATCAGATCATACATGTGTCTTGCTTGGCTCTCTCGTAGAAATTGCCTCTTTTTCTTGCGAATAAGAGAGACATACTCCTTCTTTTTTATCTTTTTATCCCCTGCTTCCTTTGCCGCGTGATATTCTCTACGTTTGGCCTTACAGGATTCATCATACCAACTGTTACATGGCAGCCCCTTTGCTTTCCGTTTATGTGTGAAAGTGTGTACTGCTGCATTAAGGAGAAGCCGTGTAATCTGACTATCCATGTCTGCTATTGTCACCATGTTCCCTAACTCTGACACCCCTGCTTCACAAGCTGCTTTATAAAGATCTCCTTTCTTAGGGTCCACCCTCACGCAATTTTGCTGATCAATATTCTTAACAGGAATAGACACATTACCGATCTCCAAATGAAATATTATTGGGACATGATCCGATTCTCGTCAGCGGGTCCCAAACTTTTAACCGCTTAATTGTTGTGAAACCCCTTCCCTCCTATGACGTAATCTACAACACTTTTCCCTCAGATAGATTTTCCCCCCCCTAAAATCAGGCAACCCATTAAATATTCTCCCGATTTCCGTGATCAGGAAGTGAGAGAGAGAGAGTGAGAGAGAGAGAGAGAGAGAGAGAGAGAGAGAGAGAGAGAGAGAGAGAGAGAGAGAGAGAGAGAGAGAGAGAGAGAGAGAGAGAGAGAGAGAGAGAGAGAGAGAGAGAGAGAGAGAGAGAGAGAGAGAGAGAGAGAGAGAGAGAGAGAGAGAATTGGAAAATTGCCGTATTTTCTTTTTCATTTTAGTTACTATAGGCTCCCAAAGCCCAGCCCAGGGAGACTCATGTTTATTGCCAATGGCAGACCAAGTAGTTTTGTAGCTGAAGCCTGCCCTATTACTGTGACCCCACAAAGGGAGGTATTATCCGAGTCCATTATAATAGAACATTTGTTCTTATTCAGCACAACTCCTGAAGCTCTGCCAAAAAAGTCCATAGCTGCCAGGAAGGAGGATAGACCGTAACCATCATCTTGTAAGAACACAAAAGTGTCATCAGCATACTGCATCAGGGACAAATCATCTAGATTCCCTGGCATTTGTAAACACTTTATGGATTCCATTTACCATGACAGCTGAGCAGCTAGCTTCATTGAATTCTTGCACTTTTTCAATTACCTTGTCTGATAACCCCAAATGCTTCATGGCTTTGTAATGAAAGGTGCAATCTCTTGTATCAAAACCCCTACTGAAATCCAACTTCAACAACATGCATTTTTTCTTGGATACCTTGGCCCAATTTAATCCTTCATGCGCCCCTATAAAGTTATCTAAAATACTTCTTGCAGGGAAGAAGGCAAACTGCACTGGGTTGATTTTAGACTGGAGTATTCCTTTTATCCTGTTTGCTAGCAGCTTAGCATGTATTTTTTAGGAGGCATTGGCCAAGGAAATCGGTTTCCAATCAGAGAAGGCAGATGGACCTTCTACCTTTGGGACCAAGGCAATAAGGCCAACATTAATTGCAAGATGAAGTTTGGAAGCCTCCCAAGCCCCCCTAATGAAAGTTACCATATCCTAATTCATGTCATCCCAATTCGGGAGGGATGCCATCTGGTCCAAGACTTTTGCCATGTGCGATGCTCTTTAACACATTATGAACTTCTTCCTCTGTTGGAGTGGCCATTAGAATTTCATCATCAATGGGAGCATTTGAGGGCCCAACCAAGCTGAAAAATTCATCTATGCTTCTGGAGTCAATTGGCACTGGTGTGAACAGTTTCTGATATCTTTTGTAGAAGAAATCATGTATTTCCTGTTGATTGGTGATAGTTGAATGCTACTCATCTTTTATAGAGAGAATGCCATTGTTTAACATTCTATGCTTTGCAACCCTGAAAAATAGTTTGGAATTGCTTTTATCCATACAGTTGAGGTATTGACACTTACTCCTAGTTGAGGTATTGACACTTACTCCTGACAGCCAAGCTTTGTGCTTCTACATCACACGTCTACATCATGCTTTGTTAGGAATTCAGGATAACTTGGGAACACATCATCTTAATTGGCTTTTAGGAGAACAATGTGTCATGCACATCATGTGATTATCCATATATTTATCGTGTGGACTACTAGAAAGTTTCAATAGTTGTTTTTAAAAGTCCAAAATGAGTGTGATCGTGGGAAAATGACATTCATTTTTCGGCTTTTCCTTTCCATAACATTTCTTAAAACCATTGAACATGCCATGATAGTGACAGCATGTATGCAAATGCCAATGTCGAATACTTTCCTACATTCGTTGACATATCTAAAATTGGACCCTCGATTCCTGCTGAAGAATTTGAAGGCATTTTGGAGTAGGTGGCTATTTCTAACGTGCATCAGCATAATGCTGTCGTCGTTTTCCAGAAGCAGCTTCGCTTTCCACAGCCACAGCACAGAGCTTTTCCTTTCAACAATTATTGGGCATCTTCTATTCTCTCATTCAGCCTTAAATATATTTTGTTTCAGACCATCTCTGCTTTCCGGCTTCTGGAGCTTTAGATTCAAATTGTAATTTCGAATTAATGGCTGATGAAGCACTAGTAATCTCTGGGGAAGCAAGGGAAAAGAACGCTGGCGAATTATTTGTACTCGAATCCAAAGGTTCTTCGTCTCACTTGTAAAGTTTGGGCTTTCACAACATTAATGCCTTTGTAATTCTTAAAACATGGTCCTTAGGTACATGGCTGCACGCAGCATATCATCTAACAACTGCCATAGTAGGACCTGCCATTTTGAGCCTCCCCTATGCATATGCACAATTGGGATGGTTCTTTGGAATATTTGCAATGCTTTTGGGATCTGCTGTGACATTTTATGGGTACAGTATCATATCGAGGTTATTAGTGGAGTTTGAAGAGAGAGGCAGCAGACATTTACGCTTCAGAGATTTAGCGACAGAAGTTGTAGGTTGTTTAAATTCCTTTTTCTCTTCTTCATATGCTGTTTATTGTAGAATAAATAAGTAGAATATTCCATTTATTTCCTTGATTAGTAAAATTCGTACACAATTTCAAATTCATAACAGGCTGAAATTTCAGTAAACCGTCTTGCAGGGCCATTTGGGAGCTTGGTCGTTGTAACTATACAGTTCCTGGTATGTCTTGGCATAGTCATTGGTAGTGCACTACTAAGCGGCCAGGGAATGCAGGTGTGTGTTAAAATTTTCTGTAGTTATGCTGTTTGATATCCTCATAAAGTCCAAAAGTTCAGAACACATATCAAAACGTTACTTGCTATGGAATATGGAATCCATGTCATATAAAACTTGGTGGGTTTCTTGTTTGGTATTGGCAATGACTATATTTTAATTATATGGTACTGACAATGACTATATTTTAATTATACTACTGTCTAATTTTTCTTTACATTGTCCTGATATTCTCCAAACTATAATGCAATGCCTTGAAGTAGCTGTTCTCTACTTACATCCATGTGCATGATGACAATGCTCAGGAATCATTTTAAGCCCATCTTAAAAAAGTTGAGTCCTGCTTTTTGCTGAGCAATGCAACAATAGGTGAATAATGAGATATGCCATCAATGTCCTGCTCCACGATCTGTGTAATTTTTCTCCACGATCTGTGTGTAGTTTACTTTGATCAAGAATTGTATTGATGTTTTGAGCTTTCCAGTTTGGCTTAAGGTATAAAATTCTATAGGATCTGACTGAACTCACATGAAAACTGATAAGTACTGCTAGTATTCCTGAAAAATGCGTGTATAAATACCACAAATATGCAGGCATGAAAGCGAGAGGATTTCAAGTACAAGACCAAATTGAGGAATCCGATGGGTACTTTGGCCTACTAGGCAATGTTTCTGAAAGGATCTATCTAAAAGTAGTCGTTGGTGTGTGCATATAGGTAGTGTTTGTGGAAAAAGTTAGCAAGTTTAATTTAGATTATGGAATGCTACAGTTTGCTGCTATTAAGGTGCTGCTTAAACACAGGCTTTATCTTTACTATTATGTAAAATGCACCCAGCAAATCAGTGCAAGTTAAGAGTTGCAATTTCCAGTAAAATGTGATCAAAGGTAACTCAATAATGTGTCAGGTCCTGTGTCAGTTGAGCTTTCTTCCAATCTGATGTACACACTATATGACTGCTCTTTCATGCTTAATAAAACGTATATTCGAATGCTTCTATGCCATATGCAATTTTGTTGTCCCTAATTGCTTGTAAAATTCCTGCAGATAATATACTCCAATGTGAGCCCAAAGGGCACAATGAAACTTTATCAATTCATCTTGATTGCTGGTGGTCTTTTGGCGCTTTTATCTCAGCTGCCTTCTTTTCACTCACTGAGGCATATCAACTTGATTTCTTCTCTCTTATCACTAGGTTATAGTTTAGCTATCGTTGCTGGCTCAATTTATGCAGGTAAGTCCATAATTAGTATGTTAAATTATTTATGACAAATTGAGGTTTTTATGACAATGTCTTAGGTCACTCAAAGCATGCACCATCGAAGGACTATTCCTTAAAAGGAAGTGACATCCACAAAGTTTTTGGGGTTTTTAATGCATTGGGAATAATTGCTACGTCGTTTGGAACTTCTTTGATCCCAGAAATTCAGGTATATAAATCGTTGAAAGGGTTTCTATAAAGTAGAGCAAGTAGTTTTTAAAGTCATGTTGTCTGCATTTGACTGAAAGCACATAGGCTTCAAGGAGTATGTTTAAATATCACAGAGCAATTAATGCAGGTTCATGAAGGAAATGATTATATGTAAGGAATAGAGGAATTGGGTCAGAATTAAAAGGTAAGTTGAAATCGTGCATGAAGAGACCCAAGGAAGCTTACCACACAACCATTGAGTAAGCTTCCAGGCTGGACCAGCAGATCCAAACTTCACTATCATACTAAACAAATTTGGATCTTCTAATGATCAGTTAAAGCAAGCTGTCTTTGTTATAACTCTATATGACTATTTTCGTCAAAGAGAATTCATCAAACATAGTGAAAAAGATTTCAAATGACAATTAAAAAATCTAAGATCTTATCAAGCAACATGAGAGGATCAAGTTAGAATAAGATCATCTCTGTTTTATGTCAATGGTGGACAAAAAAGTTGGTCTTGTGGATCAAGGGATTTGTTGCCTCCTCGCTTGAAGTAGCAAATGAGTTTCACTTGGACCAGCTCGTTAAAGTGTACTACTCTTTATGGGTCTGTTAACATATAAAATGTGTATGATGTACATGCAGGCAACGATTTCCCCACCAGTAGCAGGAAAGATGCAGAGGGGCTTGTTATTTTGTTATGCTATAGTGGCTTGCACATTCTTTTCAGTTGCAATTTCAGGTTATTGGGCTTTTGGGAACCTATCCGATGGCAACTTGCTCAATAATCTCTCCCCAGATGAAGGTCCTTCACTAGCTCCAGATTGGTTACTTTTTATTGCCATCTTGTGTGTGATACTACAACTATTCGCCATTGGTGTGGTAAATCCTACTCAAAGTCTGCTTACTTCTCTTTAAATTTCTCCTTCCAGTTGTTAAGCAGTTCCTTTTAACCATTATAATGCAGGTATATGCACAGCCTATGTTTGAAGTTTTAGAAAGCTATCTATCTAATCCCAAGCATGGGATACTCTCTGTTAGGAATTTCTTTCCACGTATACTTGCAAGAAGTATATACATAATGGTATCAAGCCTTGTGGCAGCTATGCTCCCATTTTTTGGTGACCTAAATGCCTTCATTGGAGCAGTAGGGTTCATACCTTTGGGATTTGTGGTTCCAATGGTATTTTACCTTGCTGCCTACAGACCATCAGTGTGGACACTTGCCTTTTGGATTCATGGATCACTATTGGTTATCTTCTCAGTTGTGGGGATTCTTGGTGTGGTATCTTCTGTTCGCCAAATTGCTTTGGATGCCCATAAGTACAAGCTTTTTGGAAACAGTACTACTACTTAGTTGTGAAGTGCCCTTTATCTGTAACCCATGTAATGTAGATTACATATACATTTTGTTCAAACAACATAACTCCCAGAACTGTTAATTTCCACGAAAAAAAATGAGAGATTTCAAGACTAGAAAGCTTTGCATCTAGTGAAGCATATATTCCTGATAAACATGCAAGTGAAGAATAATAATACTTCAAATAAGAGTGATTCCATTTGATGTGAGACCATCTACAAGAGCTTTTCTTTTTCCATGGTACCTTTCACCTTTGGCAAGGTGGAAGACTATTCCAGGTATTTGGGCGTCCTTCATCCGCTGAGCTAAGACCTCTCCTATTTTAGCGGCTGCAACAACATCAGCAGTGCGAGGCATTTCAGCCTTGAGAGCCTCCTCTTTGGAAGAAGCTGCTAATGCCACTTTGCCTGTGCTTGTTTCCACAACCTCTGCGGTCACGTAACGATTGGAGAAGCACATTCGCAGAACGTAAGGCTTCACGAATTTTGTAATTCGCATCCGCACGGGCTTGGTCGCCATAGCCAAAAGCTTCAAACCTAGAAATTATTGGCCATCAAATACGTATAGAATGTTTAAGGACCTAAAGTGCCTAAAATATAAAATGTTATCACTTCCACATCAGCCAACACTTCTAAATCAGCCAAACTTGAGGTGGCTATACTATTGGATCTCCATTTCTCAAGATTGATAGTGCTCCTCAAGCTGTTCTCTTTATGTACAAGCTGTATACGCAGTGCTTTGCCCTCAAAAGCTTAAATCCATCTTTGATTTTGTAAACGTTAAAATAGAAGCTGACAATGATTGAGAATCCAAAGTGTCAATTTGCTAGACCAACCCTCAATTTTGCAGTTTAAAGAGGTGGAGAACAATGTCATTTGCATGAAATTAGAGAAATGCAGGGAAATAGGCAGCCAGACACGATGAAGTTGACCTTTTCAGTTTTGTCTTACACCAGTTGCTTGCTAGCTCTCACCAAGTGCTGGACCCCACCATTCGCCCGCAGGCCGTCCGTCAATACCGCTCCTTCCTCAAGACTAAGAAAGCCAGGTACCTTGCGGAGCACCAGCAACAGATGTTTGGTCTTCTAGACCGCCACCCTAGGGCCTTCTGGAGAAAGGTCTTGAGTAAGCCCAAGCACCACGAAACGTGAAATATTACCCCGAACAATGGGTGAGATACTTGCAAAGAAATTGTGATGACCCAATGGGAAGCCGCACCAAGACTCCGCTAGACATGTGCCTAGCACCCGGCCACATCAAGGGGATGTCATAATGGCCGCAACGCCTCGCTAATCCGAAGGCAAAGCAGATTTGGATGGTATGCGTGCAGAGCTTCAAGTGGGCCGGCCCCCAATGGTGCTTCTGCTTCTCACAAAGACTCTTCAACAGGGCATTGCAAGAAGGCTTTTTCCCGCGACCGACTACCAAGAGAGTTGTGCCCATATACAAAGCAGGGGGACCCCCACGTACCAAACCAACTATCGCACCATTATGGTCGGGCTTTCGTTTTTTTGCCAAGTTGCTTGCCGATTCTTGAGCCGCGACGACACTTTGGGCAAGAGGATGGAGAAGTGCGTGCTCTCACGAGGGCAAAGCTTCCGCCTCCCTAGATTCTACTATTGACCATATCTTCACTCGCTTAACACTCATAGAGGATAGCCTAATCAACGCCGCACTGCATCGCTGTTTTGTGGATTTCGCAAAGGCTTTTGACACGAAAGGCTCGATAAGTTGTGGGACCCATTGAGACAGCCTTAGGGACCCCCTCACGACTTGCGTAACGCTATATACGCATTATAATGCAGGCTTGCTCCTGGCCGTCTCACACCGCCTGGGAGCCGCTTGTTAGTAGCATTGGGGTGCGCCAGGGTCGCCCCTCTATCCCCGACGCTTAAACTGTAGCATTGACCAGCTAGAAGAATGGCTAGCCGAAAGCACCTGGGAGGGGAGGGGAGGCGCCGCTTGATGCACCACATAATCCGCAACTCATATATGCCGATGATGTTGACTCGCCGCATATACCCCTGTGAGGACATGCAACGCCACCGATGCTTTGGACACTTTCTCAAATTCAATCGACATGAGAGTTAACTTGGCCAAGACAAGGGTGCCGCTGGTCCCATCATCCCGGCACCCACGCCCCCTCATTCACTTACCAAAGCGTGTAGTGGAGGTGGCTCGGCCTTATAAGTATTTGGGCATTGAGTTTTCTACTACCACACACCGGGATGCATCCATCGTTACGGTCACCGCAGTCGGAAAGCCCTCAGATGCAATGCAAAAACAACAAATACAAGGCGTAGTCATGCATGGGGTCACCGCACACACTTGTTCGTGGCCTTGGTTGAACCGTCCTCCTATGGGGCGTATGGGGGCCAAAGATATCCCTCACCACTTGGAACGATCTAGAGCGTGCATGTATATTCTTGGCCCGCACCGATCCACGGGCCCCATATCGATCTTGCTCCAGAGACAGGCTTCCTTCCATTACAGAGGGCTGCTACTGAACGCCACATTATTTACTTCCGTAAGGTGGTGGCTATGGATGAAGCCCGGCCGCCCAACCTTGCTTTGGCAAAAGGGCGATGGGCCCGCAGCCGACTCAAAGCCCCTTTGAAAGACAAGCAAGCCCAAGTGGTTCTCGCTATGGAATGTGCAGTAATACAGATGTGGACCAAAGGTGCATACACCGAAGGAACGCTACGCCTTGAAGCAAGATTTCTGATGCTTGCTTCATGGCCAAGCTTTGGGATGCAGAGGCCCCGGCTACATGTCAAGGTGGCAAATTATCGACAAAGCAGTTAATTCCATGCTCACGAGGGGCCCACACCACTACCTCGCACCCATCTACCCATGAAAAGCGCAGGGTGATTGCTTCCATTCTGACAGTGCACACCACCTCCGCATTGAGACAGGGAGATGGATTCGGGAGCCGCGGAGGATAGAGTCCGCCGCTGCCGCCAACAGGCGCCATTGAGAATGAAAGTCACGCCCCGTGCCCGTTCGGCTGACGAAAGCATATCCGGCCTCGGTATGCTCTGCTAGTTGTGCCCCATCGCCTTGCATGAGCTACCGAAAGCACGGCCTCCGTAGGCTTGTTGGGATCGTACCTCCCGGAGGTAATGGATACGCGGACTCAATTATGCCCCCGTCCGACATTAACCTCACCGTGATTCTTGTGATTATGTATATAATCAGGCAAAGATGTCAAAGATCCTTATTGCTACTAAGGTTTTTCCCTAAAACCCTTCGAGGCGGGGGTTTTTAATCCCGATAGTAATACGCTGCTTTGCTCTCTCTTTGTACTTGGGTCCCATAGGCCAGTTGGTCTCCGTGGACGATAAAATCATATTCTATTCTATTCTATTCTCACAGTCACAGTCAATTTCACTTTTGCACTTTGTATTTGGGTTGGTGAGAGAGCTCTATATTTCTTAATAGAAATGGTTTTTAGGTTTTGATGACCGCATAGAATCGATGTTCCTTTCCTCCTCCATCATGAAGCTTGAAAATAGAGGACGCATGTAAATGGAGTCCGAGATCGTGGTATATTCGGCAAAAGAAAGTGGTATATCTGGCTATCCTTATCAACCAGGTGGTATATCTGGACAAAAAAGTGGCATATTCGGCCTTAAAGACCAGGCGCGAAACTACGCGACGGAGTCCAAAATCTTTGCTCAAATCGATATTTCTTTTCTATGGGCGGCTTGATTTGCTTCAAAAGCATTTTAATCGGTTTTTCTGCCTCTTTGACACCTGATTCGTGAAGAGAAAAAGAGATTTGAGTCCAAATAGAGTCATATTGATGAAAAATTGGCTCAAAACAGTTGGTTTCAAGCCTGAAATTGTGCAGTGGATGGCTAGATATACCACGATCCAAGACTCCATTTATTGCTGTTGGAAATTCCCATTCAAGCTACTTCTGTCCATGTTCGCACCTAGAAAACCTCATGAAGATACTTTTTGTCTCGGGGGATGCACCTAGAAGTAGGGGATATGTATGTCTGCATTCGAAGGGTGGCCAAAAACATCCCTAGTATACTGATCTTTGGAAGCCAAGCTAAGTGAAATTTGTAGCATATTTATATGAGGAAGGTAAAAGATATCTTATGTAATATGGATGTCAAATAGGGCTGCCCCATGTTCTGACCCTTTTTGGAATTCATCTGCCTTCGACGATATCATCTGTGAGAATGACTGAGACAATTCGTCTGTAGCATTCTATGTGTCCCTGCTTCGATTTGAGCCATTCCATGCTGATGATTTTGTTTTACTTCTTCAATGGAATTATCTGTACTGATATGCTTGTCTTTATAGTCTGAAAAAGTATCCGATATTCAACTGGTTTACTTGTGGTCATGGTCATCTTTCTAGTAAACTTGACTTTCATCCTCTTCACATGGGCAAAAATCCAGAAAGCCCTTGGATATGTGGTGCAGAGTGGTTGTTTGGTATTTCTTTTGTGTGCATAGTGGTTGATGGGAAACTGTGCTTTTTGGGCTTTGGTTGAAATCTTGAAAGTCATTAAATCTGTCGCGCATATTAGCTGTTTTGTATTTCTTTTGGTGCATAGTGGTTGTTCATGGGAGAGGTCTGTGCTTTGTGAGTTTGTGGCCTAAATCCAGAAAGCTGTTGGATTTATTTATGGGAGACCCTATGTCTTTGGATTTTTGGCTGAAATTCAGAGAGTCATTGTTGTTTGGTATTTCTTTTGTGTGCATAATGGTTATTTATGGGAGACCTTCGCTTTTGGGTTTTTGACTGAAATCCAGAAAGCCATTGAATCTATTTATGGGAGACCTATGCTTTTTTGGATTTTTGACCGAAATAAAATATGGCATTGGATCTATAGTGCATAGTAGTTGTTTCGAATTTCTTTTGTATGCATATGATTGTTTGTGGGAAATCTATGCATTTTGAGTTTTTGGCCGAAATCTAGAAGGGCATTGGATCTGTGGCGCATTGATATTTCTTTGTGCATACTCATAGTGGTTGTTTTTGGGAGACCTGTGCTTTTTGGGTTTTTGGCCGAAGTCGAGAAAGCCATTGGATCTGTGGCACATAGTGGTTTTTTGATATTTCTTTTTTGTGCATAGTGGTTGTTCATGGGAGACCTGTGCTTTTTTATTTTTTGACAGAAAACTAGAAAGTCGTTGGATCTGCTTATTAGAGACCTATGCTTTTTGAGGTTTTGGCAAAAACTCAAAAAGACCTTGGATCTGTGGCACATAGTGTTGTTTGGTATTTCCTTCGTATGCAAAATAGTAGTTGATGGCGCACTGCGGCGCTTTTGGGTTTTCGAATCAAATCAAGAAAGTCGTTGGATCCGCGGGCGATAGTGGTTGTTTGATATTTCTTTTATGTGCATAATGGTTGTTTATAGGGGACCTATGCTCTGTGGAGTTTTGGTCAGCTTCCAGAAAGCCTTTGGATCTGTTTTTTGTTTTTGGTGTGTTTTGGGAGATATTGTTTTTTTGGTTTGAAAAAATAAAAATAAAAATAAAAATTCAAAAAACATTAGCAAATTCATGAATTACATATAAACCGTCAAATATAGCACAAATCCCATAACACACCAAAACAAAAAGTTTCATTTTTTTTTTTCCATATGAAATGCATCCACGATAACATCATCTCTTCAATCATCTCTTCAATATCTTCATAAAAGCTTACTGCGCTACAATGATGCAGGACAAAGGACATGACCAGAATGACCAACTAGGCAGAGAATCAAGTAGTGGGGTGTGAAACCCTACTAAATCCGCCAGGAAATTTGCTGTTGCCTAGAAAACTTAAGCAAATATGAGCATATTATACATCATCAGAAATATCCCAAAGAGAGCTTTCCAACGCAATAGAAAACACTCAAAACGGAGTCTGGATTCAAAAGTTACGATTTAAAAAACCTATTACCATCAAATCTGCATGGCATGCGGTTTACAAAAATGCATTCGGATTGAAAAGTACAAAAAACAGGTACCTATCTTGATAGATCTGGAAAGATCTCTACATAAGCTTCCCAAAGAGCCCGAGATGATCTATATCTGACCTCTATAGCTCAAGTTATGAGCGCAGAAATAGTTGACATCCTCTCTCTAGCGCTTCTCTTCTTTATCTATTTTTAGTGCCTTAGATATTACATACAATGGTTTTGTAAAAAAAAAAAAAAAAAAAAAACTCCTCATAAAAATCTTATTTTTGATTAAAATCTTTTTTCTCCAACGCAAAATTTTGTAAAAAGCATTTGCAAATGTAATGGGAGACTTATGCTTTTTTGGGTTTTTAGTCGAAATTTAGAAATTCATTGGATCTGTGGCGATAGTGGTTGTTTGGTATTTCTTTTGTATGCATAGTGGTTATTTATCAAAGACCTGTGCATTTTGGGTTTTTGGCTGAAATCTAGAAAGCCATTAACGCTATTTATGGGAGGCCTGTGTTTTTTGGTTTTTTGGCAAAAGTTGAGGAATTCATTAAATCTGTGGTGCATAGTAGTTGTTTGGTATTTTGTTTTGTGTGCATAGTGGTTATTTATGGGAGACTTGTGCCCTTTGAATTTGTCTCCGAATCTAGAAAGTCGTTGGGTCTGTTTATGGGAGATTTATGCTTTTTGGGTTTTTAGCCGAAATCCAGAGACTCATTAGATTTGTGGCACATAGTGGTTGTTTCATATTTCTTTTGTATGCATAGTGGTTATTTACAGGAGATTTGTGCTTTTTGGAATTTTGGCCGAAATCCAGAAAGCCCGTTGGATCTTTTATGGGAGATATGTGTTTTTTTGAGTTTTTGGCCGAAATCCAGAAAGGCATTAGATCTGTGTATGTAGTGTTGCTTTTGGTATTTCCTTTGTGTGCATATTGGTTTTTTATGGGAGACCTGTGCTTCTTGTATTTTTGGCCGAAATCCAGAGTGCCATTGGATCTATTTATGGGAGACTATGCTTTTTAAGGCTGGAATCCAAAAATTTGTTGGATCTTTGGCCATTGATTGAATTTGTGGCAGTTGGTTAATGACATATCTTATATTATAATGTTATTGTACCATGGATCTAGCTCTAATTTGGATAAATAAAATCTGATTGATTCAACGATGATGATGCTATCTTTTTTTGAAGTATTATTTTTTTAGCTTTGACGATTATGTAGGAAGGAAAAAATCATCTATTACCTATGCAGGTTCTCATGATTCCCAATATTCAGTTGGATGCCCTAGTATTTATTTGGCTGAAATCTAGAAAGCCATTAGATCTGTTTATGGGAGATATATGATTTTTTGAGTTTTTGGCCGAAATCCAGAAAGGCATTGGATCTTTCCGCATAGTTATTCTTTGTTATTTTCTTTGTGTGCAAAGTGATGATTTATAGGAGACCTGTGCTTTTTGGGTTTTTGGCCGAGTTCCAGAATGTCATTGGATCTGTTTATGGAAGACTTATGCTTTTTAAGTTTTTGTCTGGAATCCAGAAAGCTATTGGACCTGTGGCCGTTGGTTTGATTTGTGGGAGTTGAATGATATATCTTATATTATAATGGTATTATGGCGTGGATCTAGTCCTAATTTGAACAAGAGATCTGATTGATTCAATGATGATGGTGCTATCTTTTTTTTAAGGACTTATTTTAGCTTTGATGATCATGCAGGAAGGGAAAAATCATTTATTACTTTCGTGGGCTTCTTACGATCCTCAATATTCATTTGGCTGCATTTTTCATGGCAAGGGAAAGGACAAAATAGTTGTATATCCTCTTGTGCAGTAGCAGAATGTAGTCGGCTGATGGCTCTTGATGACCACATGTCTTAATGATATGGCAGAGTTGCACCCTCAGTTCAACACCGACTTCTTTCCTAGCTCTAGTCCATGGCAGATCAAAAAGCTTAAGTCTGATGTATGTAGAAGCTTTCTGAGTTTTGTGAGCTAATGATCACTTATGCCATGGTTTTGGCACTCTACTATGGCTATTAGAGCTTGCGTTTAGGGGAGTAGCAGGTCTGACTCTAGAGCGGCGAGTTGATCATAGGATGGATAGATAGATAGATATTATTTTAACATCCACGGGAAGCCTACAACATGGCATGAGATGGGTCTATACATAGTATGACTCTGGGCAGTCTCAAACTCGAGACATACATGTTCTAGGACTAGTTTGTTACCACTAGACCAAAAGCCCAGGGTAATCTACGGCGCAAGGTTTCGATGTTTAATTTATGATGCTCTTTCTATTTTGAACTTTCTACCTTTCTTTGCTAGATTTTGGAGGAAATGACAATTTCGTGCTCTAGAAGCTAAGCATTTTTGGAAATAAAACTTTATTGCAATCTCAATCTTAGGTAGGAACAGGACAATTCCTTAGTTTATGTCGTTCTTCACCTTTTCCTTGCTAGGTTTTGGAGGATGGGCTTAGCAGATTTTGCGCGTTGGAAGCTAAGCAGGTTTGGAAAACAAGACTTCTATTACAATTCCAGTTTTAGGTGGGTTTGAGAGAATGATTCTTTAGCTCCGAGATTCCACAAAGCAACAAAAAAACATGAAGCAACTAGGCTTAGGCAACTTTTTAACGATATCAGATCATTCATTTATCTTTTGTCAAGTAGGTGAATTCTTATTATTTTGGAAACTATTTCTAATGCCAGTTTTTGCTCACCCAAAAGTCCTGTATTTTTGCTTATGAATTGGTAGGAGAATTACATGTATAGTTGCAAGAAAAAAAGACCTGCTCAGACTCAAAATTTTGATGCATGATTAACTAAGAGAAGTTTTCTAAAGCTCATTCTAGAATGGGACTCGCATGAAACCAACAAACCGCCCGAATAAGGTACTGCTGAGAGAGAAGAGGAAGCGCCGATGAGAAGTCGAAGCAGAAACATGCCTAAAATAGCGAACTCCCAACCAGAATGGGCATGCGCCGCCCGCATGCATGCAAAACATGCATGCTCGTCCCATTCTAGAATGGCGATCCGATGTCTCGGATCGATGGGATTATATGCTCTATCTAGAGTGGTTCTATTTTTGCTGCCATGAGATGGATCTATTTAGGATAATGTTACTGGAGAGCAAGCATCGATGCAGATTAAGGTACGCCGAATAATGCCAAGTAGGTCTACAATTTGCAAAAGCCTCACACGCAAATTGATGGTTCGCGACATATGGGAATATATTGGAAGCTTATGGCATTATTTTTCTAAGACATGTTGTCTTTGTCATCTATATATTTTGCAAATTCTACATTCTCGAGCTGCGACTCGCATGACACAACAACGCCCGATGGATGGGGCTTTTCTATTCATCCCAGCAGTGTAATTACAATGGTAGAGAGTGGGTAGCTGCATATCGCAAGCTACCCAAAAAACAAAAAATACAGGGAATATCCAGTCATAACACCTGGACCCCAAAATACAAAAATATATCATAGATGTTTGGCTAGTGTACGCCTTAGGCTTATCACGGATTAAAAAAACCCGCCCTTTTCGGTTTTCGAGGAAAAACCCTAGCGATAAGCCCTAGGCAAAGGGCTTAGACAACGCCCGCTAAACTTCCCAAAAACCCACGCCCAAAAGAAACCAACGCCGCAACAACGCCCCTTCAATGCACATAAGACCACAAAACACAATAGAGAAGAACAAAAACCTCAAAAAAGCGGGGGGTCGATTAAAGCGCCGTACACGCGAACAACATATATAAACAAAATACTTAAGGGAGGGAGGGAGGGAGAGCATAGAACATAACCCCAAACATCACACCTAAGAGAAAGCGCCGGCGAGAAGTCAAGGCGAATGCAAAGAAATAGCGATCCCCTAACCGATGAGAGGCCGAATGCATGCAATGCATGCAGCAACGCGATGTAACTCTTGCATGCTCGTCTGCTCGAAATCGCGATCCGGCCGGATCGACCAGATTCTCGAAGCCGCGACTGCATGACACAACAACGCCTCGAAAGAAGAGAACTTCCCGCCGATCCGCAGATGAAGGCTCAAGAATTGCCCCATAGTGGAGGAATGCCGAGGTAGAAGCGCAGACGAAAGGATAGGAAGAGATACGAAAAGATAGGAAACGCCAGAAGGGATGCGCCAGAAAAGGTCAACGCAGCCAAGGTAGAAGAGAACCGAGAACGATAAGAAACGCCAGAAGGGATACGCCAGAAAGGTCAGTCAAGAGAAACAAGAATGATAGGAAATGCCACGAAAAGGTCAACCCATGCAAGAGGAAGCCCCTCCTCTGCATGAGAGCATAGAACATAACCTGAAACACCGGCCGGGCTAAGAGAAAGCCGATGAGAAGCCGGGCTTAATGCGTGAAGAAATAGCGATCCCCTAACCGATGAGAGGTCCAAATGCATGCAATGCATGCAGGCAACGCATGCAACTCTTGCATGCTCGTCTGGCTCGAGAATCGCGATCCGTCGGATCGATCTGCATTATCATTTAGCACTCCATGGACATCATACCATTGTATAAACTACCATGAGGTGGTTCTATTTAAGATAATTGTGCTCGAGGACAAGCAGCAATAAAGATTAAGGTAAATGAAAGAATATCGAATAGATCTATGTGTTATTGCCAAAAGCTCACACATAAATTGTTGTTTTCCTACATGTTGGAAGATGCTACAAGATGTGTATGACTCAGAAACTATGAACATCTCAGAAAAAACTCTATATTTCTAATGTATCATAGATTCTTCAGGTGGTTGAAGATTATACTCCAAAACATGCCGCCTTGGTCAACTATATATTTGCATATTCTAGATTTTTATTCAGCACTTCATGCACATTATACCCTTGTATAAACATGACAATAAATAAAAAGCATGATAACTATTGACATTAATTAAGTCCCCATTAACTCCCTTCTTGTTTTGGTGCATATTCATACGACTAACAACATCATTTTAAGCCTATTACAACCAAATAGTAGGTCCTTTGGGATTTATCCCAAATATAGCCATAAAAGGACTTGCTCTACTGGTACCCAGTATTGTAAGCAAATTCCACAATCGGCATTGCACCGTATATTGAGCTTAACTCCCCTTTAAGATTGAGTAGTAAGTAGTGTATCATGGACATTCAAGTTACGGAATCCTAGCTTTTTGCTTGTGTTTGTCATATCATTGGAAGCCTGGGATCATCTCCTGAATCTCCTCTTCTTTCCAGCCTCCCTTTCTCAGTGTATATGCAACATCTTTTAAGTAGTCACACAATGTTTTGGACATAGAATCTTGACACTCCTGATCGTTAGCAAGCTCAGCATTATAAACGCATACTACTTCCTCAGCCCCTGAAACATGACTCCACAATTCCACCTCCCCTTTGATTTGGGATGGTGCAAGAACTATGAAGCTCTGAAAACTCCTTTTGGAGGTTTCCTTTAAACATTTCTCTATGATATTGTCTTTGGAGTCTTGTTTCATGATTTTTTCCTTGGTGCTCCATCCAGATGCTTCTAAAATGCATTGGAGGCTCTTCATTTTGGTCTGATCTTTTTCTTGAGTTGGGCACTTTTCCTTCTCACATAAACCCTGGTTGTTAGACAATATTGTCTCTGCTCATAATGAGATGCTAAAGTGACTAATAAGAAAACAATGTTCACCCTGCACAATCAACACATGAAAGAGGGCAGAAGATTGAGGGTGTAATGCAATAGTGTAGGTGTTATGTTAGTATTATGGCACCATGCATGCATATGCAGAAAGAATGGGCCGACAAACTAGGGCCAAAGAATCAACATGGAAAAGAGAAAAAGAGAGAACGCCCACGTGAAGGGGATAATTTTGGTACCAATTCTAGGAGACGATTAGACATTATTAAATAGTCCTAAGAGATTATCACCTAAAGACAAATTTGCACGACAACCCCAAATTTATCTTTAGTGATACAATGTGCCAATCAATCCACATCTTATATCAAATCGTACCATGTCGAGATTGCACTTGTGGTCTCACATGGACTCATGTGACAAAACTTTGATAGATGTAAGAGAATCCCACTACCAACCATCAATTCTCTATGTGAGTGCCATTCCAACCATCAATTATGTACTTTAGTGCCATATTGAGTCCTTTTATTTTTTTTAAATATGATGTAAGATGCAAATTGGTAGACACTTGCATTATCTCATTTCAAAAATCAATGATCGTTAATAAATTTGGCAATTACAGTAGATAAGTAGTTTTACAATGTCTAAATGATTACATCTTGCTATTCTACTGGAAGACTTGTATAGGCATGTCATTGATCACAACATTTTACAAAATATTATGAAAAACAACCCTGTGAGGGGTAACCGACCATGGGAACCTCCTCAAACTACTCCCAAAATTTTATCCAATAGGAGAAGTAGTCATAAGAATGTCTTTGGTCTCTTGAAGATGGCATATAGTGTGAGAGTAGTAGTGGGAGAATTTACTGAAGGCTTATCATCGAGATGAAAAACACTTTCGAGTTTCTCAGAATTCATAATGATAAATGGACTTCAAAGAATAGGGTCAGACAACTGAGAGTAATGTCGAACTAGAAAGTAAAATGCAAAAAACATCCTTTCTGCATAGAGTCTAATAATAAATGTGGAAGCCGTTGAGAATAATAGAAATAGATAAAATATTTAAAATATTATATAAACGACATCATGTCGGCTTGAAAAATCTCCCAAATGGAGAGGCTGGTTATATTGGTTACATGATCCATGCACATAAAGAAACACATAATGTAAATGCTGAGTTAAGTGTGCTATGAGAAAATATGTACAAAGGAAAACTAGAGTAGAGGAAAAAAAGATGAAGAAAAGGGAGAATTGAATTGAATTGAATAGAACTTTATCATCCATGGATAACAATAGGCCAATGGGACCCAATCAAATAGCACAACAAATGTATTACTGTCAGGATTAAAAAACCCCTGCCTCGAAGGGCTTTCGAGGAAAAAAACCTTGGCAATAATAGGCATGTTGTTAAATATTATGATATATGTCAAGGTAGTGCCTGATGACATAGCTGATTGCGCATATCCATCACCTCCTGGAGATATGATCCCAATAACCCCACTGCGGCTATGCCCCCAACATAGGACGAGATTCATACTCTTCTCACTTTAAGGAGGATGGCGTTGTCCTCAATGTTGAATTACGTTGAACCCATGGTGGGAACTATATAGTTCCTCTAATTGGTCCTACATGTAGTTTCTCTTTGACAAGGTTCCAAGTGCACAGCCCTTTATATATCTTACGAATGACAAGGCAAGGTCGCAAAAGGATCGGGGTCTCTTTTTCTAAGATGAAAATGGATTTCCCTATATTAAGCATTGACCATCTCCCGACGCTAGGTAACTCGTCTCTTGAATTTTATGTAGTGTTCAGTGAAGCTTATTCTTCATCCTCTTCTTGTCCAAAATAAACTTCCTTAGGGTACTGACTGCTCTTTAAAGTTTGACATTCGATGTTTGCACAATAGATGCCTTCGAGAATGATGTCAATGCCTTCATGATGTATGGCCAAAATGGCAAGTTATGGTCATGTCTGGGAAGTGCTATTGAGAATGCCCATGTGGAGTTGCTATGGCTTGAATACACGTGTCATGATATTTTGTGTTCAAATTGTGTTTTAAAACTTTCAGCTCCTTTACCAGCATCACCGGATTTCTTTGGTTAAGAAGCGTCCATTCCCTTAAATGATTGTAGTTATAGTCTTTGAGCAAGATAACGAGACTTTGTTTGCAAGTTAACCTTTAAGTCTAAACGATTACCTTCAGGCTTTCCCTCTTCACTTTGCTCTAGAACTGACATAGTTCTATTTATACCTTTGTTATAGCATTGCCAAGAGAGCAATTACATGTCATTTTAAAGATGAACATAGCAAACTCTCCGTAAATGTTTATGTAGTAATTAATGTATTGGTTCAACTTCTGATTTACAACTCCAAGATTATGACAGCAGTCTACCATATGTTCAGCAAGCATTTTGATTTTGAGATCTTTTATTTTTGCCATTTCATGACATTCAATTCCAATTATGTAAAGGATTTGTACTTGCAGGGCCTCAATGGCTTATGTCTCTTTCCACATTTATTTGCTATGGGTGCATTAACATGACCATGAACTTTTCAGTCTTGCAAATTTGAATCGTTACAAATTTAGCTTCTAAGTGTGAATCATGGCAGAGGAAATTTTCAAACATCCAATGATGTCCAACATGGACTCTTGAATGCATTGTAAATGTATGTGTGTTCTTGCTACAATTCTATGGAGTACGTGATTGTAAAAGACTTGCAAAAATATTATAGATTAACTAAGGAAATTCAATAATGTCTTCTAATTTTGCAGTATCTATCATGTTTCAGACACGACAAACTTCGGGCACGTACAAAGGGGCATTCAAGCTATTCTTTGGTGGTTCAAAAACTCAGATAGTATTGCTTCACATTCAACTTCCATGTCTTTTAGATTTTATTTGACAAAGGTGCAAAGATAATCTGTCTTCTTACAGAGCGTACAAATTCAAATGCCATAGCTCCTCCTTTGATCTTTACTCAGCTCCAACATACGTATCACAGCAAATTCTGGGGCAGAGCTGTGAAAATGTATAATCTCCAGGTGAACATTCATTTTAGCAAATGTATTTTCTTTGGATATGTGTGTTCAGTGTATTTTATAGATGCGAGCCAACAGTCATATCATGCTGCAAGTGATCCAAACAAATGAAAAGCACAATGTATCAAACAGTTGTAAAGTACCAGAGATCCATTCATCTATATTTTCAGCATGGAGTATCCCATCGATCCGAGCCATTTGATCAAGATTGTAGAGGGGGTGAGCATACATGTCTCGCATGTATGCATTGCATGATTTCTCTGGGTATTAGGAAGATTTGGGAAATACTTCTACATGGGCATCACCTGTAAACCTTATAAAGTCTTTTGACGAAGAGCTTGAGGAACCAGTGAAGTCATTAGACACATGTAAGTAACTACCACATTTGATTGATTTACAATCCCCGAAATTTAATTTTCATGTCATATGAGCTTGATATGTCACTTATAATTCCATGTAGCCATGAGCAAATCAATTCAAACATTTGTGGAATATGCAGTCGAGGTTGAAAAGTTGAAGCAGAAGGCAGTAATTAATTTTTTTTTATTGAAGGCCGATATGTATATTTATATATAAATATAAGGTTACAAAATTTAACTTTTTACAGGGAAGTATAACCCTTATCACTCATATAAAAAGAGAGTACATAAGATAAAAACAGTAAGTTCATGAACTGCCAGAATCCTCTGAGATTTTCCAACTCTGTTGAAGATTGCATAAAGAAGCAGCAGGCTAGAAGGGGGATTTAAGGTGGAAATTAGAGATTTTCCGTCCCTTCCCCCTAACCATGATTGTGAGAATGCAGAATGAACACAGGCAAGAACCTGCCTTGGTCATATTGAATCTTCCTTTGTTGTTTCACATAAGAGGGTTCTTCAAATGTCATAGTTCTGATCACAGCAGCAATTGCACAAGCAGGGTTCTTCGTGACCATACAAGTTCGGCGGACCGAACACCTTGATCCACTCCATGTTGGTGTTGGGATCGGTCTTCCTCCATTTGAGCTTCCGTACCAAGACAAATGTGATCCCTAAAAAAACAGAGAACCCATGAGAAAGAATCACAAGGCTGCATTAATCCAATTGATATCATATTTAATCTGCTTTATGACAGCTTCTGGGTGAATGATTTCATTATTGAAAATGAATTCATTGCGGCCCTTCCAGATCCTCCATAGCATAATATAGATCCTCCAGTCGTTCGGGTTATCAGGCATGAAAAGGTCCAAGGAATTAATAGATAAAACGTCATAGCCCAAAAAATTGGATGCTAAATCCAACACCCATTCTGACCAAATGCATTTTCTGAAGAGGTGGTCTTCATCCTCTACACCTGGAGGTGTGGCTGCTCGCGCCATGGCTCCCCTAAAACTCGGTTACCTTGCGAGGCACCAAGGGGTGGCGCTTCGCTGGCTCCTTGCGCCGCCCACACCCACACCCTGCGCGGCGGGATTGGGCAAGTGTTCCCCTCCTTCCGTGCCTCCCTGGGGCTCTAAAAGCCATTTGCATTATGCTTCGTTGTTAAAATACTATCTATCTATCTATCTTTTGGCTCTGCATCTAGGGCGCGCATCCGAATCCGGCCATTTGTAACCCTCAGATCTCTTGCAATTCGTTGCTGTGGCCTTATGCCATAGCCGCCACATAAAAGATTTGATTTTTGGGTAGATGGGGCTAGACCACATGAACCTCGATTTCATACATCTTTCTCGCCTCACCGCCATTTTTCATGAATAGAAATGGTCGTCTCTCGTGAAAACCTATAAGCCATTCCCGACAGATAAGATTGTCTTCCCATGATAGTTCCAGGGCTTGCAATCATTATTGGACCATATTCCATGGGTCAGAGTGGCACAAATATTTTCATAGAGAAGCTCGCAGGTTTCCCCTTCTTCAGCCAGAATTGATTCCCTATCATCATTATACATATCCCTGATAAGAATGATGCCCTTGGTGCTCCAAAGCTTGGCCTGATCTGGAAAATGACAAGCTAAACACAAAGAAGGATTGTTAGTAAGGATAGCTGGATTCCGTAAAATAGACCGATCCATAGATAATCCCTCCTTCCAATCAAGACCCCCGATCGAAGTTCCGTGCCTTAATCCATTTCTTGATTAGGGCCGGGGTGGATCTTGGGGTTGTAAAAGGAAAGTAAATAGAATGAGGAAGGACCATCTTGACCTGCCTCCACCCAAAAGACCAACATTTCTTGAGGTAATGCCTAACGATGATAGAAATCGGATGCTTAACCAGATTATGGGCAGCCTTGAAGAAGTATTTGGCAGCAAGAGCTAGGCCCTGCTTCTCAATATCTATAACCCCAAGACCTCCATCCTTTTTCCGTTTGCAACATTCTCTCATGGCAACTGGGGTCCAAAGATCTCCTCGCTCCGACCACGTGAAATAAACTCCGCCAATAATGCTCGGCAATTTGTTAGATACCTTTTGGGGGCAAGGATCCCCAGATCAACAATTTTAAGATGTTCCCTGCTTTGTACGCCATGATGTCATTCATCTTCCTCCCACACTGTGTGATCCTTTTTGAGGCACGCAATAGCCATCCATCGACTTTCCAACATATTCTACACTAAGGTACCATTTAATGCTCTCCCATAGAGTTACCCATCAAGGGTTATTGATTCATCTACTTCTCCCGCAGTCGCCCCACGATACGCCTAGTACTCGTCCGGATCGCTGGTAGCGATTTTATGCAAAGATAATCTAGACAGCACGATAATCTAGACTATGGTATCCGCTGATCTAGGAGACTATGTTAGCCGCTTGCTCTAGGCACGCATAATCTAGACAGTGTATCCGCTTGTTTCTAGGAGATCGCGGGTCGCGATCCCCGCTAACCACGCCCTTGCTTAAACTTGGTCCGCTTTGGCTAACGTGAAAGTGCTCGCGGACATCGCTACCGCTGCTTTAACCGAAAGCAATAACGCCCATTGTGCTTTTTGCACATGGCTGCCTCGAGGTCCATACTATTCCATGGAGTGAAAGTGGGCTAAGGAAAAGTACATGCCTTCAATAAGCACCACAACTTGCCCTTGCCGAGATAGCGCTTGTAGTGTCTATGGAAGTTATTCTCGACGAAGCATTGGTTTGCATATCCCCGAACCGAATTACAACACTCATGATTCGCGAGGGAGTTTTATTTTGTGGCCAAGAAGGATAGCTACCCTACACAAGAACCTCCGAATATCCACACCGCCCGCATTTATTAAAAAAATTGATTGGTTGGTTGCAAGCACCGGAAAGCCCTTCCGTGAATAATTTTCGAGGAATTTCAAGGGACGAAGCTAGTAGAGAAAAAGTTGCACACTACTCCATGACCGCCGCAACATTCCGTAGATGCCCTTGGGGTGATCATCTTCATTGACCCTAATCAGCCGCTTCTGGGTGACATGAGATTGGGAGAAGACTACTTGGCAAAGAACCATAATGAAGACATTCCCTATGCCGATAGGCCGAACCATGCGATGCCAAGCATGTGTTTGAATGCCACAGCTTGCACCACCGGTGAGGTGGCCGATTGCTTTGGTGTTAGTAGACAATGTTGCCGCGGTCAACACTCATAAAGACCGCCAAAATGCATACCGTTGAAGGTAACCCTATGCCATGCAAATTGAGCCCTAAAAGGCAAACAAAGAGGACGCATGTAACGGTAAACCGACCCCACGCTCACCTCCTCGTGGCCACTAAAGCCGAGAAAAAATCACAAAAAGCCTTCCATTTTAGACTTTAAGTTTCGCTCAAGCTGATGCGAAGATGTCGCGCAAACTTCTCATCGGTGCAGATAGCGTGGTATGCGTAGGTTCTATTGGAACTTGCGAAGCTCGCATAGACCACATTTGTTTTCAACATGTTAGACTCGCTCACGTAACGCCCGGTCCGTCCGCCGATGCTAAATAATAAGGTGTATGCTTGAAAGCATGGCATAGAGCCTATGGTATACCAATGTCCACATTCGATAAGTGGCGAAGACTTTCCTTGCTGGTCACGAGTTGCCGAGCATGGTAACATGGGCACGAAAAAAGCCGAGGCCTCACACTCTCACCGAAAGGCCATACTCTCTATGTACATCGATGAGAATGCGTAGACGATGCCCCATGATCCAAAATCACTAATGAAGGGGTGAGAGAGAATGTGAAGAGGCTCCCTCCGGCCCTAACTAAAAGGACATTCTTCAAGAGGTGGACGCCAATGTGATGGAGATGACGGCAAGCATCTCACATTCTTCATTCTCACGCAGGAAGCAAAATCATTCGAGGTTGCAATAGCAAAGTTTCTCCAAGTGCAATACATATTGTAATAAAAGAGAAAATGGCTAAAACCAGAGATCCACGGGAGAGAAGAGAATTGCAGATGGAAAGGAAAGAACACATGATGTTCCCAAATCTCTTGTAGGAGCTTGTACTCGGTCATGGGAGAGCTTTGTCCCATCGATCGCCGGACCAGCGCCTCTACTATCATACATGATAAGATGGACCAAAACAAGACTATGATTCCAAGACCGGAGAAATTAGCCAAATCGGTATGGAGAGGTGAACGCCGAAAGTTAGCGTGGATCGGTGCATCGATGCATGGCCATGGCACAGTGCCTTAGGACATTTCTCACTCGACCTTTGGAAGGATGATTCAAATTTTCATGTTGGTTCCTTGAATCATGCTATCAAAACCCCGGAGGACACTTCAAGACAATTGGGGTCATTTGAGAGAAGAATCTCTACCGAGGGCATGTGGGGAACCGTGACTCCTAAACAAAGCTGGGTTGAGGACAAAAAAAAACAATTGACCGGGTAGACTTTGTAGCACCTCCTAAGCAAGCAACCGCAATTTAAGAGGCTACCTAGGCGGCTCTACTTGCAGCTTAGACAATCACAGCAGGCGTAACAAGAACAGATATCTCTTCTCTTACCTATCCTATCTTGTGTGGTTGGGTGTTTTGATCAAATACAAGCTTGGCTTCATGATGGTAGGCCACACTCGTGATTGATTGCGCTCTTCGGTAACTTTCAACGTCTAATGCGCAGGTCGGATGCTCTAACTATTCCAGAACTAATGCAACTCTTCCGAGAATGTAGCACAAAGGCACCGACACCATACCTTGTTACCGAGGTTCCCGATTGGAAGGGGTTCGTAAAAGGTTACATTCCTGATACGAAGGACCGTTTGATTGGTCACTTGGCCCCTGTTATTCAAGTTCTGCATGAATGATGGGTGGCCATTAATGTATTACAAGATGAGACCTGGTCATAGAGAATGGTTGCCAGAAAAGGGTATTCGGATGTGGAAAGCAGATGACAATGGTTTGCCAAAGATACCGATTGGCATGCCTCAAGGAATTGAGATCGTCCATTGCGAAATACATTATGCATTGGGCTAACATCTCCAGGGCTGGTGTGAACTCGTGGTCTAATACCTACATGAACGAGGTCATGGACTACTGGTGCGAAGTGATGTGTGTGCTAGGTAAAGTACCCCCGGGCAATCTAGAAATTCGTAACTTCCGCCTCAAACAAGGCAAGTTGTGCTTCAAGAGCTCAAATCTATTCAGTCGATCCATATGACGCCCGCCGCCTATGTTGGACCTCGCTAAGGATAAACCCAAGAATGCAAAGTGGAGATATTTGACCCATACCAAGATGTACGTAAGGTATGTTTCTTCTTGTAAGACCAAAGCAGATGCATGTCCTACATGGGTAGCGTGATGAAGAGGATCCAATACAAGATCCCACCGCCTCATTATAACGAGGTTTTTGTTTCTTGGTGGGAGCCCGTGGCTAGGAAAGGCACCCCATACGCACAAAGACGGATCGGATCAAGGCATAAAAAGTGGAGGCCAATCCTAATGACAGACCACGCTTATCAGCCTCTCAAAACGATAGACTATGCTTGGTTTGTGGAACCGGCCATTATTGGTTGGGATACCTCCTATTGTAGGAATCCAGCTGCAGGAATTGCTTGCTAAAGAGGCATCTGATGATGGAGATGAAACTTGAGTCTTACAGGTACATTAAAGCATCTCACACTTTTTATTATCCATAACATCACTACAATAGACTATTTATTATTCATTACGTCTTGCATTTTTCATCTTAACACAAGAGCTCTTACACTATAACATGTTGAACAGGTGATTCATTCATCTTCGGGATCTGTAGTAGTGATCCCTGATATCTCATAGCTCATGCGCGCGTGAAGTCAAATCGCATCGATCATAACACCTAATTGACGCTAGGCAACGAATCTCAAAGACCCAAAGCTTTTCTTCGCAGGTAGGGATCAAGAAGAAGATGCCTGTCTAGGCAACCCACAAGATCAGAGTGGCTCATTGAGCACTTGATCGCCTCGATGTGGTGAACTGATGAAGGCGAAAAATCCATGGGAGATGAATGAACTTTAGGCTCGAAGTGAGAAGCTTTTATAGTGAAGTAGAATCATTGAGGTGAATTATTGGGGTAGACTGTTGTATTGGCGCGTGCATAAGACTGTTGGCGCGTGCATAAGACTGTTGTATACGTACAAGTGTAATACTATTTATTATCCATAACATCACTACAATAGACTATTTATTATTCATTACGTCTTGCATTTTTCATCTTAACACAAGAGCTCTTACACTATAACATGTTGAACAGTGATTCATTCATCTTCGTGGATCTCAGTAGTGATCCCCGATATCTCATAGCTCATGCGCTTTCGTGAAGCCAAATCGATGGATCATCACACGAATTGACGCTGGCAAATCTCGCCCCAAAAGCTTTTCTTCGCAGGTAGGGATCAAGAAGAAGATGCCCATCTAGGCAACCAACAAGATCGAGTGGCTCATTGAGCACTTGATCGCCTCGATGTGGTGAAACCGATGAAGGCTTAAAAATCCATGGGAGATGAATGAACTTTAGCCCCGAAGTGAGAAGTCTTTATAGTGAGGTAGAATTATTGGGGTAGACTTTACCCCAATTATTGCGCGTGTATAAGACTGTTGTATATATACAAGCATAATACATCTTTCGTATGGATATGTTTTGTGGATTCATGATGGTAGAAGTTTTTGTGCTTTAGTAATTCAGGTGTGCTATTACATCCTTACATAGTTTATAGGTGCTCATACCATTATTATATCATAAACAGATACAGTAGTCATCACTGATAACATTGATTCACTCATCATCAACATCAAAGCTCGTGATGCTATTCAGCTCATAGATCTCCTGATCAGGAAGCCAGTAAATGTGGACTTTAACACGAGTGAGCTTCTTGCAAGCAGTGATGACTTTATCATCCTCTAGCTGCTTCTAAACTATAGAAATTGTGGCGATCGTTTCCTATTTTTCCAACATTTCTATAGAAACGAATTTAGTAGAATTGGATGTTTTACCATAAAATTGAGGTTTTTACTGTAAAATGTCCATTAATTTGGCGAATTTACTATAATCGGGATGCAATATTATCAAATTTTGGCGATTTTATAAAGTTCTTTAGCGTACGCATCCTAGTAAACCATCGAATCCAGATTTTAAAAAATGGTAAAATATAGCAACTTTACGAAGTTTCACACCTTAAAGTCATCATTGCTTGCAAGCACTAGCAGGACCATCAGCCTTAGATTAGAGCCATGGATCAAGATTAACACCATTTCTTGCGCATTCATTCAGATCGTTGTAGCTCAAGTAGCACTTGAAAGATCGGATGTGCTCTGGACGAGGCATCGAGGAAGCCATGGAAGATGAATGATCTCTACCCCCGGGTCGTATTTATAGTGAAGTGAAAATTATTGATGTGAATTATTGGTGTAGAATGTAGGGCCATTATTGGGCTTCTACAAGTATCATGTACACGTACAAGTATAACACATAATTTGTATGTATATGTGTATGTTAATTACCTCATGTTTGTTGGGCTCGAGAACTAGGTGAAAGTATTCGTGCTTGAGCAAATAAGGTGTGCTTAAAATTCTCAAAAATGCGTTATTTTATCCAATTAATGAAATCATGCTTCACTAGAGGATTGGTTTGATGTAGAGGATAATCTGAACGTCTGATAGACCTGATGGTCTCAGTAGGCGTAATAATAAACATTTCATTTCATTTCATTTCTCTCTCTCTCTCTCTCTCTCTCTCTCTCTCTCTCTCTCTGATGAAATCGGCTCTATTGTAAGTCGATCCAGCTTCTTGCATCTGCTGATGGATAGTATGGAGAGGTTTCTTGCTGATACGCACTTCCCTTCCAGCTTGCAGAATTCCAGGTTATTTTCTATATCTGTCCACTGCCAGGTTGTATTCACAGGCTATGGAAATGCATGAACGGCCCTTATAAAATAGATTTGTGCACTCTTGGATCTACACAAAGCCATTCTTGCATGATTCGATTCACATTTGCTCCATTTTATTTGCTTCTTTTGCTGGCAGAATGCTTTTCTATAGAGTGATTTTGCTGTGAGAAGTGACCTTAAAGGTTAAGATGCTCTAGCATGGCTTCACGTTGGCGTTTTGGATGATTCAGAGTCTCCAATTCAGGTCTGTTACACCAGCCTTGTGCTACACCATATCATGAGTAATTCATTCAGGTTTTTTGCATTTAATATTTAAATTTATAAGAAATCTCACTGAAACCTTCACAAATGAGTGCATGGTCTAATCATAAATTGTTCTGTGATTACTCGCCAAAATACAGCTTTTGCATGTCTGATTCATAATAGATGCTTTATGTTTTGCTTATGAAATAACATGTTATCATGTTCTTGTTGTTGTATGCATAATGTCCTTCTGATTATAAAAGATCTGATGGTTGGCTCAAATCAATGTCATAGTACTAAGAAGCCTTTTTTGTTGTTTAATATCTGTTGGAATAATTTAGAAGTACTCTAGTTTCCATCAGAGAAACTACAATAATGATTTCTAGAATAGCAAGTGTTGATAATTGGCTATAAGAGTGCAATCAATCTTCTGCTGCTCCATCGATACATCATAGATTTCCTTGAAATCTTGGCTTCATAATGAAATGTTTACTGAAATGTTTACGTAGATTTGTTTGTAATGTTATCGACCGTGTATTCACATTCTTAAATACTAAAAAGGTTGGACATGGATAACAACCGGTTCTTTTGCTACGACACTGTCTACGGATTGCAACTAACTTCGCTTTGTTTGCTTTCTATGGATGCAGTAACAAAGAAAGGCCTTGACCTTTGACGATTTGGACAATGTAGTTGCCTTCATAGAAGGGAGTAAAGTGTTCGCTTTGTCCAATGTCAATTGTTAAGTTTGCCTTAAGGGATATTTTACTTGCCGCACTTGTAACGCTATCTTACATTTATCTAGTTAAGATTTGGCTTTGTTGGGTTTAGCTTTGCTAAGGTGTTCTACACTCTCTCTTGGGTGTCAAAACCCACGACGCAATGTAAAGTGGTTGGGGCGTGGCCCAACAAAGCAATGTAGTGTGGTGTGTGGTCACATGTCCAGCTTGATCTTTTGCCCTAGTGGCGTGGCGTTAAAATACTATCTATCTATCTATCTATCTCTCTCTCTCTCTCTCTCTCTCTCTCTCTCAAGGGGTGAAAATTGTTAACAGCGTGATAGCCAGCACCTCTGTGCTCTTTTCTTCAGCCATAATTGCTGACAAAAATTCATACAAGGACTTAGAGGTTGCTATGAGAAATTTTATATAGCAAGGAGCAAGAATGGTCCCTTGGGAGACTTTAACACTGTCAAAGCAATAGGGTTGGGATGTAAAGATATTTTCTTGCAAGCTCAAGCGCTGGCAGCGAAGATAATTTGGAGAGCATTATTTGCCCCATCTTCCCCTACTCTGAAGTTAGTGAGGTACTGGATTCAGGCTTCGAGTCTAGTTGGAGCCCCCTCACTTCCACATCAACTGCCAGCTCCGAGCACATTCAAAATTATGAGAAGAATTATGGAAGCTTGGAACGCGGCCTCTAGATGCTTTAAAGCACTACCTTTGGAAGAAACTACTAACAACTTTGGGTTCTTTTGGCATCAGGGAAGTGCACGCTGGAAAATTGCAGAGGCTACTAGCCACAAAGATATAGAAGAGAAGAGTCAATGCAGCCCTCACTAGGTGGAACGAGAAGAGACCAACAGATGTTAAGGCGAGCCGATGCCAGGTGACTAGACTCAGAGGAGGGAGGGAGGGAAACTCTGGAACAAACAAAATTCAGCTCAGAGGAAACGCCGATGAGGAATGCTAGCAAGCAATATGGATATACAGCAGACAGAGCCAAAGAAAGCCTGTGCCATAGAAGGCTCAGGCTATAGATGGATTTGACGCCCAAAATGGCATGACGCCAAAACAAGCGTCTCTTTCCCCATAATGATGGTTCTCTTCTATATAAGAAGAGAACCATGGCATTCGAGGAAAAGGTTCTTTGCAAAGCAACAACATTCCGACACAAAGAGGAACCTACCTCCTCCAATCACAGACCGAGGCTGCGAGCAAAAACAAGTAAGATCACGATACCGTGATTGTGCCAAAGAAGAAACAATTGCCGGAAGGTATTGGTGAACCCAAAGGGAGTTGAGGCAAGACAAAAGGTGAGAATATTGAAGGCGAAAAAACTAGCCATCGAATGCAAACCTAACAAGGAATGTTGGGAGGGAGATGGAGCCAACCACGATCAATAAATAAGAAGTCCCGGGCAAATGGAATGCGAAAATAAGTAAGGAACAAAAACCGAACACAAACCATAAACTACGACCACAACAAAGAGCACATGAAATCAAACTGGAGAACTAATGCACCAATAACTACAACGAAAAAATCAAAGATTAAATTCCAACATATATCATACATGCATAATGGACCCAAGCGAACTTTCAAGAATAGTAACCATATACAAGACAACTTATATCGGGAACCCTGAGGCTAATGAAGCAATATAGAGGACTGGATAGTATATGGAGACTAGAACAACGAAACCCAGGAAATTAATAGAATGATCTGGCACAGTCGAAAGATGACATTAAGGGACCATAGATAGAGTGGAACAACTGGATGAACAACCCCAAATTGAATGACGACTAGACCACACTAGATAGAAAATACTCGAGAAATGAAAAAACTTGGGGGGAGGGATGGGGCATATAAACCTGCTACCAAACATGGAAGGGTAAGTAAGAGGAACATGCTCAAACTTGGACAAATGAACAAACTAATAACCCTATAAAGGAAAGAATGCCAAGAAGCAAAAAGACCAATGGAGCAATCCAGATGAGTAGAATGGTGTAATAAGCTATAGCGGGCAACTAAGGAATAGAGACGATTGAGGCAGAAAGGAAAGCAGAATGCAGGGATAGGAAATAAATTAAAACAATATGGTCCAGTAAAAAACATGGAATAAATCACTACTCCTATATTTATAGTGTAGCCAAAATAGGTTTAGCTAAACTACCTTCAAATTGGGGCTAGAAGTTTCTAACACTTGGCTAAACTAAATGGTTTTTCTCCATCACAATTTCTTGCACATGGCTAAACTTTCACAAAATAGAAAGGCAAATATTAGCCACCATGCTATAGTAATTAAAAAAAATCCAAGCATTTTGGTAAAGACATTGAATTTATTGTAAATACATAAATCAAGACAGAAACGTACATGAACATGTTCAAAAACCTAAAAAAAAGGGACTACGTTGTTCCTTTTCCTCTAATGCTTCAACTTTGTACCTGGAACAAGAAAGAAAGTGGAAAAAAAAAATATATATATACAAGTCTTTGTACTATGTAGGGCCTGTACGAGTTAGGGACTGTACGAATTCAATTAGAAGCCAAATACAGAGATATATCTCTTAGATTCTACTGGATTCTCAAAGATTCTCTTGAGATTTCTTTAAATTCCTTAAGATTCTCTTCAGATTTTTCCATTATTCCTTAAGATCTTGAGATCCCAAGATTTCTCTAGATTCTTCAAGTTTATATGTAGATCCTCCTATATTCTTCAAGATTCCATCAAGATTCCCTTAGATTCTCAAAGATTCTCCAAGATTCTTTTGAGATTCTTCTAGAATCTCAAAGATTCTATGGAGATTCCCTTAGATTCCCATAAATTACTGCAGATTCCATGAAGATTCTTAGAATTCGATCACATTGACTTCAACTGCGACAGAATGATGCCAAAGCATCACTCATTGGAAAGCTCTCGACGAGGAAAGTGCATTTGTAAAACCTCACTACTTTTTTATTTATGACGGTGCCATCTCACCTCCTTTAATATAAAAAAATACAATTTAATTAAAAAAATAATGGTTAGGATTTTTCCTTCCCTTTTGGTCTAACGACTAAAGATTGGCAATACCAAATCCACCCTATGAAGCATTGTGTGAAGCCGACCCAGCAAAACACACCAGTGTGAAAGATTCCCCTAGATTTTTAAGATTCTAAAGAGATTTTTCTAGATTTCCAAAAATTATTCCAAGCTTCGCATATATTCCTCAAGATTCTATGTAGATTCCCTAGATTCATTCAATTTTGATAAAGATTCACCTAGATTCCCCTATATTATCGAAGATTTTATGAAGATTCCCTTGGATTCCCCTAAAACCTAGACTCCCCAGGATTCTATATAGATTCTCTTGGATTCCTTTAGATTCTATGAAGAATCCTTTAAGTTCTATAAGATTTCATCAAGATTCCCCCAGATTCTTAAAGATTCCTTTAGATCATATAAAGATTCCCTTAAATTCCATCAAGATTCCCCTAGATTCTTCTAGATTCTCCTAGATTCCCAAAGATTCTCCCAAGATTCACATGGACTGCCCAAGATTCTATGTGGATTCTCTTAAATTATCTAAGCTTCTATCAATATTCCCTGGATTCTCAAATATTCTATGAAGATTCCCCAGATTCCCATAAATTCTCTCGAGATTCCCAAAGATTCCCCACGATTCTACGTAGATTCTCTTGGATTCCCTCCTTTAGGTTCTTCATGATTTCATTAAGATTTTCCTAGATTCCTAAAGATTTTATGAAGACTCCTTTAGATTCCTTTAGATCATAGAAAGATTCCCTTAGGTTCTCCAAGATTCCATAAAGATTCCCCTAGATTCTCTCAAAATTCACATAGTTTTCTCAAGATTTTGTATCTTGATGAAATCTTGGAGAACCTAAAGGAATCTTCATAGAATCTAGGGAAATCTAAAAGAATCTCCATAAAATCTTTGGGAATCTTGGAGAACCTTGATGGAGTCATGGAGAATCTAGAGGAATCTATAAAGAATCTTTGGGAATCTAAGGGAATCTTGATAGAATTATGGAGAATCTAGAGGAATCTTTATAGAATCTATGGGAATCCACGATAATCTACATAGAACCATGGGGAATCTGGGTGAATCTTGAGGCATCTTTAGGAATGTAGGGGAATCTTGAGAGAATTTATGGGAACCTATAGATCATATGTAGATTCCCTTATGCTCTCCAAGATTCCATCAAGATTCCCCTAGAATCTCAAAGATCCCATCAAAATTCCCAAATATTCTCTCAGGATTCACATTAATTCCCCAAGATTCTATGTAGATTCTCCTAGATTCTCTAAGATCCTAAGAAGATTCGCCTAAATTCTCAAATATTCTATGAAGATTCCCTTCGACATCCTTATATCATCTCAAAATTCCCCTAGATTCCTAGAGATTGCCCTGAGATTCACCTAGATTTTCCATGATTCTTTGTATAGTCTCTTGATTCCCTTCGATTCTATGAAGATACCCCTAGATTCCTGAAGATTTTATTGAGATTCCTTTAGATTCCCTTAGATACTTTGAACATTGAGATTCCATCAAGATTCCTATAGAATCTAAAATATTCCATCAAGACTCCCCTAGATTTTTAAAGATTCTATGTAGATTCTCCTAGATTCTCTAAGATCCTATCAAGGTTCACCTAGATTCTCAAATATTCTATGAAGATTCCCTAAGTTTCCATAAATTCTCTCGAGATTCCCATAGATCCTCAAAGATTATCCCAAGATTCATCTAGATTTCCCACAATTCTATGTAGATTCCCTTAGATTCTATGAAGATTTCCTTGGGTTCTCCAAGATTTCATCAAGATTCCCCATAGATTATTAAAGATTCCATCGAGATTCCCCTACATTCCAAACTATTCTCTCAAGATTCATATAGATTCCACAAGATTCTATTTAGATTCTCCTAGATTTCTTAAGATGCTATGAAGATTCCCCTAGATTCCCATAGATCCTCTTGAGGTTCCCATAGTCCCTAAGATTCTCTTGAGATTCCCCAAATTTCCAAAGTCTATTCCAAGATTCCTCTACATTCCCCAACATTTTATATAGATTCTCTTAGTTTCCGTGAGATATTATGAGGATTCCCCTAGATTCTCAAAGATTCTCCCAAGGATCCTAAAGATTCTCTTGAGATTCTTCAGATTCCCTAAGATTTTGTTGAGATTCCTCTCGATTCCTAAAGATCCCATGAAGATTCCCCTAGATTCCCTTAAATTACCATAGATTTTATAAAGTTCTAAGATTCTAAGAAGATTCTTAGAATATGATCACGTTGGCTCCAATTGCAACGGAATAGTGCCAAAGCACTGGTCATTAGAAAGCTCTCGACGAGAGGGATCCAATGGCATAGGTCCCACCTTCATCCGACCTCTGTGCTGCAAGTTACGTGCCTTTCAATGTGATTAAAAAAAAGAAGCTTCTTGGAAAGTGCACACATAAATGCTTTGTAACTTTTTATTAATGAGAGTGCCACCTCACCTCTTTAAAAAAAAATATCAATTTAATATAAAAAGTTAAGGGCTAGGATTTATCCTCACCTTTTGATCTAACGGTTATAACCTGTTGCACCAAATCCACTTTTTGGCACCTTCCTTGCACTTTCCTCACAAAATTTAAGGGCTAGGATTTCCTCTCCCCTTTTGATCCAAGGGCTTGGGGATGTGGTGCATGCCCCCATGCATGCCCATGCATGCCCCCCATGGAGATCCAATGATTTGAATATATAGATATCTATTCCATGGGGGCATCCAAAGTAATTTTATATATATTATGATATATATATAAACCCTATTTGAAATTTCTTAAAGTTAGTACATACATTGGTGTTGAATTTCAGGCTAATCTATCCATTTTTCCAAGCCCACTCTATCTTAGGTTTAGCTAATCGATGTCCTAATGGATATGTCTGGAGGTAAAGGTTTGGCTATTCCACCTAAAAACTCACTTGGGCGGCAAAAAAATTGGGCTAAAATTTTCTTTTTTTTGGGCATTTTTTCCATTTACTTTAGCCGTTTTTCTTGGCAAAATTGCTACAAAATAGCCATTTGGCTAACCTTAGCCGTTATTTTATTCCATGGTAAAAAATAGACACAAAAGGGCTGGCAACTTTAAGAGAACAATATGATAAACAACGCCAACTGAGAAAATTGACTAGAGCAATAGCACTAAAGGAGACAAGGGCACAACAAGGGTTAAATAGCAAAAAAGCACCACACAGAGCTGCGAGAACGATCCGACCAAAGATTTCAGCTCCGTCGCACAGTTTTACACTTGGTTTTTGGCCAGAAATACCACTTTTTGGCCGGAAATACCACTCTTTTTGGCCGGAAATGCCACCTTTTTTGGCCGAAAATACCACGTGGCTGATAACGGATGCTCGAAAATACCACCAAAAAAGTCCGGAAATACCACATTCCGGCTCTAAATACGGATGTCCGATCCTGCCATTTCTTTCTACAAGCTCTTTGCTTTCGCAGATAAGCTTGACTACTTTCTCATGTTTGTTGGAAGCACAGGAGCCATTGTGCCAGGCTTGGCGCGACCTATCTTCTTAGTGCTTCTCTTTGGATACCTGGCTAATAGCTTTGGTAGTTATACTAAAACCCTCGAAGATGTATTACAAACTCATAAAAGTTTCTTTTCAACCTATATTTAGAGTCCGATTTCATGTGTAATCTGATCCAGAACAACTTGTTTTGGCAGTATATTTTATTCTTCATCTATCTTGGCATTATAAACTTGGTGGCATGTTGAGTAGAACTCGCATTATGAATTTTGTCTTTATGCCATACCAGCTTTTCTTTATGCTTAAATCGAACAGAAATGGCATGTTGGATCCAAACTGGTAAGCATCAAACAACGAGAATGAGAATTAGTTAACTTGAGGCAATGCTTAAGCAAGACATTGAGTACTTTGATGTGGAGGGAATTGCCAACAAACTAGTGGAGAGTATGAACACTGATACCTTGATCATACAAGAGGCCATTAGTGAGAGGGTTTTTTTGGATGAATTCTGGAAGTTCACTGGAAATGTTGCATGAGACTCAGATTCCAATTGCTGCTCTTTGACAGATGGATGCATTCATATATTCTATGTCAACGTTCCTGGGAGGATTTATACTGGGAGGACTTACACTGGAGTTTGTAACTGTATGATAGCTTTGTCTTTTAACAATAGCCATTGTTCCTGTCATTGGTATTTGTGGAGGGTTATATGACTATGCTTTGTTGGCTGTCAATTCCAAGAGCCACACAGTATATGCTAATGCTGGTGGCATTGCAGAATAGGTATTATTTTTTTGTAGAATATAAACCATGTAAATAATAAAACTTGTGTAAAAACAAGAATACATTTCCTAAATGGCTAGAGCTCGGACAATAACATATGACATACCTAACCTGATGCACTACATTACAGGCAATTTTCGTGGTACGAACCATGTATTCGTTTGTGGGAGAATCAAAAGCAACCAACTCCCATACCGAGGCACTTAAGTCCATAGTTAAACTAGGTTATAAAGCTGGGGTGGAGGTGCCACATATAGAGGCAAAATCCTTGCAACAATATTTGTGGTCATTGTGGGTGGCATGTATGTCCATCAACTCCAGCCATGCAAAATCAATCATTAACACTGGATAGGGCTTAAATCCATTTTAGACGTTCCTACTCAATGCTTGAATTGTTTATCCGAAAGCAAGTGCATGAGTATGTTCCCTGAGAATTTGGGGTAGCCTACAAAATTTGTCATTCGATTCGTAAGGAGATTGAAGCTGCAAACTAGATACAAGAACATAGGACTGGTAAAGCATTGCAATTATTTTTCAAAAATCGGACTATGAGGTGTGTTTACATGTATCTAACCTTTTGTTCTACTCAACAACCAGGATCACGAATCCACCATTTGAGGAACACTCCCTTAGTTGGTAGAATCCTACGAACGAGCTTTGAACATGCCTTTAAAACATGCATTGATAAGCACATTTGACTTTCTTGAGGGCTTATTTCTATGAGGGAAGAGTCATTTGCACTTTGCATTTAATAAAGACAGTTATATTCTGATCCACTTGAAGCCCCCATGTCACACTCTATGGGTGCAATTGACTGATCATTTTTCATTACAGAAATAAAATTTCTAACATGCAAAACTATTTTAGACATGTTTTCATCTATAGTTCAAGTATAATGCTCCTTAGAGTGTTACATTTTTTCCAGTCTGCCTTAGGCTCCTTTTTAGATTTTTAACTTGTGTGAGGTTGTTTTGCATATGTGCAGATCACAACAGGATCTAGATCTGACATCTTCGTTACCAGTTGTATCTTACACAAGTTGTATCTATTCCAATATGACAACATTTGCCCAGCCAAAGCTAGAGTTTAACAAATGCATCAGCAAAGCTTTTCTATTGGCCTTTAACACTTCATGGACGTGGCTTAAAAATGGTATGCTTCCACACTCACCATTAAGCCACATGCCAAAAATCCTTGGCCCCTAAAGGTTGACAAATTATTACCCATGGAAATTGAATCTGTTAGCTTCCCAGCAGCTATAACTATCAGATTCAAGTTTATCTTTTGTTCAATCCAGTGTTCAACCCTCCTTTTTGAACAATCTAAGCCAGTATACATGCTTAATGCTACATCTATAGCATTGAACACCTGCAGTTGTTGTGATCAAGAATAGCTTTGCAGCAAACATGCATGCACTAGGTGTTATCCTTCTTACTCATCATAGTAGTCTCTTGTTGCAAATGATAGTTCCTATACCAGTGTTAATGTTTTTCTCTCATAGCACAATTCAAGGACATCTCCTTGCAGCCAGCAGGCCCATCGTCACAACTATAGGTTGGGTCTTCTTGTTGATTTTGCCAATTTTAGGTCTAGATTTTGGTTATTTGCACTGGAATACTATAGGGCTACTAGAATGTATAGATGACATACCTGAAGCAAGCGACCTTACTATAGCAAACACGGATCATTTCACAATAATTTCAAGAGATCGTCCTCTTCATTTCTCATTTCCGCAATTGATAGAGATGAACACAATTTTGTTCTATACTCCTGTTCTATTCCAGAGTCTAGGATTTGGTGATTATGCTCCACTTTGCTCTACAGTCATGGCATGAGCTACTATAACACTGGGTGCTTTAGTTTTAATTCATGGTTGATGGAATATGGAAGAAGAACGTTAACAAGTAAACATTAGCATCATACTAAAAGTTTGTGTTGAGAAAGAGCTATTCTATTTCTGTAGTAGTTTTAATATGTCTCTTTGTTGCTGCATATGACTAAAATTTGGTGCCGAGAAAGAGCTTTATTCTATTTTTGTGGTAGTCTTGATATGTCTCTTTCTTGCTGCATATGGAAGTTTGGCGGCGAGAAAGAACTTTATTCTATTTCTGTGGTAGTCTTGACATGTCTCTTTCTTGCTGCATATGGTTGGCCATGAAGACCATCTAGGATGGTTAGGGGCCCTAGCTGAGCCCCACCGAGGCATGATCCTAGGTATCATTGTTTGATAAACTTGCTCGTAAAACATGACATCTTCATTTTTTACGTTATGTCCGGTGATCATCGTGTCTTTGTTTATCTACTTTCTCTACGGTTGAGATAAAGAATGTGTCTATTGAGAGATGATTTTTGTAGGGAGGAAAAGCGCTTGGTTGTAAGAGACAATGCCATTAGAAAGGAACAACTCAAGCCAAATGCGGATACTTGAAGACATGGTCAAGGATTTGTTGTAATATGTTGATTCTCGATTGTATGTAGGCTTGAAGCTAAGCATTTGTTGCAAATGAATAAAATAATGTTCTTTGACTTTTGGCATGCCTACTTTGGCATGTAGACTATAAATGTCTTTCACACAAAAGGATTTGGATGCGGAGTAAGCGAAGCCCCATGCCAAAGTTCTATCGATCAGGGTCCCGATCACCCAACCCGTTTATTTGTTTGCCACGGACCTTTTGCTAATGCGCTTAGAGGCCTGAGGAGCAATTTTACGTAGAATCCGGAGGAAAGCATGAATCAGCGTAGGTTGATTGGATTTGCCCGTTACGCGTGTTGTGAGCTCCAACACCGTTCCATCACTCGGCATATTCGGCTGGCGCTGGATTGTTGAAGCTTTACCCCGATTAACCCGGCAAGAACCGTGATCGCGACACAAAGAACCATGGCTGGCCGATTAACTCCAGCATCAAAGAGATAAGAATCAGGACAGGGGGCCCAATTCATCAAGATTCGCAGCCAAAGAACCACCGTGATCGATTTGCTCCTTCCCTCTTTCTTTGTTGCCCTATTTTACATGGATGGTGGCTGGAGCCGCGACTTGCGAGGCATCGATTTTAGCCATGCAGTTTGGGATTGATTTTGCTCAAAGCCGTTCATCTTCAGCCCGGGCTTATTGGCTTCGCTTCACACCAGTTTGCCTCTGCCTTCTTTGTTCGGCTTGGAATGCTGCTTTCCCTTCGTTACTTTCAGCCTTTGTTGCTCCAATGGCTCCCTCGGATCAAGCGCGGCTGCGGAGACCCGTAAAGAAAAGAACCTTAAGAGGCCGCCGGAGTCGGTCTTGAATAGGCCCTATGGACCCCAATTGCGCCCATATCTTCAGGCCCCATCATCTCGCCCTCGGCCGCCCTATCTTTGTTATTACCCCCAAACAACGCCTAACCCGAAACCATCCTTGGTCTGCGGCCTTGACTTCGGATGGATGCTCGATCCATTGTTTGCCTCCAATTTGTTGGTCGATCCAGCGATCCAATGGCAATACACCACGGGCACATGGCTCACCGGTTGCGCCAGGGAAGCCGGGTCCGCTTCTAAGTCTTCCCTTTCACAGGTGGCGGGGGCTGATTCGGTGCAACACTGGCGGTCCTGCTACACCCGTACCTCCACTGGGTTAGCGTCGAGCATGTGGATCCTAAATCCCGGTGAGTGTTGCCACACACAGCGCCCACCATTAGGGTTGTTTGCTGCTTTGCCACGGTCCAGCTTTGAGCTGACCCGAGGCCCACAGTAGCACCCGTTGAACTGAACCCTCGCATTGTGGGTTTAGAGGAAGCAAGCGATACTCACCACGGGGCAATTGAGGTGACCCGTTTCTTTTCGGTGATGCACATGCAGGCGGATGGCATTCTCTCGGCTCTGTCGAGGTTGGAGTATACGGCTGACCCGTCCCGATCATTTGCTATTGGGTTTGGGGATGCTTTATCGGGCTGCACATCCTCCATCATCACAATCAAGGACCTCCTTCTCGAATCCGGGAAGACCTTACCCCCAGCACTGACTCTGCCCGAAGGGATGAATTATGTCGAGTCCAGCGAGGCTCGTCTGCCAGGTGGAGGCATTATTGGGCGGCAGGTTGTCATTGGGGATCAGCGGCCACTTGATCCATAGGCGAGGTTCGTAGTCGGTTGACTCGAGATCTCGCTTGGGCTTATGCCCTTTTCTTTGTTTTATTCCTAATATTGTGATTTGCTACGGGGGCATAGTCCCCGAAGTTCTCATCTTTGGGGCTAGTCCCCACGTTTGATTTTTGGCTTGACCTTTTTGGTTTTAGTCCACGGAGGCTTGGTCCCTCGTTTTTTCACCGCCCTCGCCTTTTGTATTGGGTCCCATAACCCGATTGGGTTCCGTGGACGTTAAAAATTTCTTCCTTCTTCCTTCTTACTTTAAATTGGATTCTAGTTTTTTGTGGATTTTGCTGTTGGATTTTCTCATATTTGAATTGAATCCTCACGGAAAAAAGTGCAAATTGTCTTACTTTAACACGCCAAGCTAATCGGTTTTCTGATGTGAACTTGGAAAAGTTTTGTTGTCAACATTGATTTTCTATTCGTCTATTGTTAGTGGTCAATAGTGGTCCAGATTTCTTGGGCACATCAACATATTATTGTGAAAATAAAAATGAGATGAATCCAATGGCTAAGTTAACATTCAATGCAAAGTAGTAAAAAGCACATAAATAAATGTGCAAATCTACTAGATTTTTGCATCATGTGGTAGCTTCAAATGATATTATCTTTTAATGAAATTTTGCATATGCTTTAGAAACTACCAAAGAATCTCTAACCGTCATACCTTTCATAATGTCTTTAACGATTATGACATGAATGTCTCTAATGCACCATGATAAGCCGAGACATTGTTAATTGATGAACTGCATAGCTTACATGTTCATATTTAAGGAGGTTATTGTGGCATGGCGAAAAGAGTGGCATAAATTTGTGGGGCTGCATATTAATAGTAGGTCTAACCCCGGGTTGGAACTAGAAGAAATGGCCACCGCGATATATTTCTTATACATATAACACGTATTCCATAATAGAATACATGCACACTCGACCATTTAGACAAAAATTGGAACATTGAAAAATGGAGCGACATTATCAAGCTCGTCCACACATTTGTAGTACAATTCACAACAAAGAAATACAAAATGTACATTCACATCAAAAAGAGCCTCTAAAGGCTAGTTATTCATATTTAAATCGTATTACAACAAAGTTTTCATATGTATTTTCACATTTATATTTGAAAAATTCTGCAAAGTTTCAAATATAGCATATGAAAGCTCTGAAGGAGCAAATAGAATTGAATTGCATAGTCCATGGAGCAGATAGAAGATATGATAGATGTTTTGACAAAATATGGAAACAACATGAGGATGCTCCATGCCTTCATGGTCTAGGGATGGGCGTCAACAAATAGCTCAAAAGCACGAAGGCTTTGCAGAAAAATAGATCTAATGTGATCCATTTCACCTCTAATATTATTCTCATTTCTTTTGCAGAAACTCTCATATTATCATTAACCATGGCAATTAAGCTCTCTTTCAATATGTCATATGCACTGGCCAAGGATATTTCATTGCCATGAGTCATCCTAGCCATGAGCTTAACCATCTCCACTGCATCAAAGAATGGCACCTTTGCCATCAATGCAGTTATGAATCTCATACTTCTTCCCTTCCTAATACAGTTTATCTTATGAAATAAACGCAAATGACATGGTACTCTTCTTATTATGTTTGGAAATGCTTTTTAGAAATTTTTGAAGAAAAAAAGGTATTAATAAAAAATAAGATTTTTATGAGAGGTTTTTTTACTAAACCATTGTGTGTAATATTTAAGTCACTATATAAAAATAGATAAAGAAGCGAAGCGCTAAAGAGATAATGTCGTCAACTATTTCTGTGCTCATAACTCGAGCTACAAAGGTCAGATACAGATGATCTTGGGCTCATTGTAAAGCTTATGCAGAGATCTTTCCATTGGCATATAGTTTTGACCAACATCTATCAAGATAGATGCCTGCTTTTTATATTTTTCAATCCGGATTCCTTTTTGCAAAGTGCAGATTTGATGATAATATGGTTTATATCATAACTTTTGAATCCGGACTCCGTTTTATGTGTTTTTTATTGTGTTGGAAAGCTCTCTCTAGGATCCTTCTGATGGTGTGTAATATGTTCATATTTGGTTAAGTTTTTTAGGTCAAAGCAGCAAATGGGTTTCACTCCTGATTAAAATATGATTTGCACAGCAGCAATCATATGCTTTGCACATCAGTAATCATACTTTCTGTCTAGCTCATCATTCTGATCATGTCCTTTGTCTCTATCATTGTAGTGCAGTAAGCTTTTATGAAGATGTTAAAGAGATGATGTTATCGTGACCACATTTTGTATCGAAAAAAAAAAATTGAAACTTTTTGTTTTGGTGTGTTATGGGATTTGTGCTATATTTGATGGTTTATATGTTATTCATGAACTTCCCAATTTTTTTTGAATTTTTATTTCTTTTTCAGAAAAAAAAAACATCTCCCATATCACACCAAAGAAAAATGTACAGATTATAGCAACAAGTGCATTCCGATCTGGCATTGCTACTTTACAGGTCACATTAAACACTACATAGGCTTATTCTCTATGGAATTAGGGCATACAACATCCTTAAATTCACCCCTAAACATAAGCCTTTATCCTAAAATATAGGCCGAACATTTCTTTTCCTCAACTTGCTCATGCAAGGACTTGATTTTCTCTAATATGAGAAGGTCATAATGATGTGCGCTACCATTGCCCGACCAAAGTATGGGGTATCTAATCCATTCATGTTAAGAACATGCAAAAATAACGAAAATAGTTTTAACGAGTGTTTCATCAGTAACAACTCTAGGGAAAATTTAGCTCAAGCTCCACTAACACAAGATATGGAGCTCGGATCATCTAGGATAGTGCACTTTTAATACCTAGGGTATATAGAATTATCCTGCTTTGAACTCAATAATAGGTGCACCTCAATGACCAAAGATTGTGTCGCCTCAAAACATCTTTTTATGGAAGGCATCAACAGACCATGCTAGTTCAAGTTATTCAAATAATCGTTATTCTGGCTAGGGTACTATAGCATGTGGTCAATTTGTTCCTATATATTGCGTGAAGGTCACAATAAAAAGAATTTGGTAAATGGACTAATGACAAATGTTGCTCCATGATTGGCCATAAGTTATTGCAAACGCCCGCATCATATATTCCTCATTAGAAGCTTCAATTATTGGTGACATTACAAACAACCTAAACAAAAGGATGATGTGTCGGGGATTGCCCTTTTGAAGATGTTAGTTTACGCTCTGCCCATGAACTATTACGAGAAGGGTGTATGGTGATAAACTAATGTGCCTGCTTAAAATTCAAAGTTGTACCAAATTAATGTGCAAGCAACTAGATGCTCCTCTCTGTAAGTAACCTAGAATCTGCTATCCAAATGGAAGACTAGATGGACGTCTATATTTACAGCCCGAGATGTGGTATTTGATGAAGAGAGGAAGCAATTTGAGTTCAGATAGAGCCAGATCGATCCAAAAATACCCCAAAACAGTTGGTTCTAGGCTTGAAACTACAAAGTGTACAGTGGCTGATAACTGGTGGCCGGAAATACCCCCAAAAAATTCCAAAAATACCACATACCAGACTCTAAATATGGCAGTCCATGCTGGATATGCACTTGGCAATGGTCTTAGGAGAAGAAAGAGGATATTAACAACTCATCTTATCAAAGTTAAAGTTGAAAGCTATACTTATAGAGTCAAAGTGGAGGTCAAAAGCTAGAAGATTATAAGTTATATCTTACACTTTTCCAACTGTCCAAATGAAGGTATTGGTTTCATGATGTAGTTGGTTATCATCTTAGTCTTGCACATTAAAGGTCTCCAGCTCGAACTTAGATGAAACTATAATACTTCAAGCATGTCTTTTTCCAATACTTATGAGTTATTAAATAAAAATGATCTTACAAATGATGAAAATCAAAACAATTCAATCTAATGTTTTATACGTCTTTTTCCAATACTTGTCAGTTATTGAATAAAAACGATCTTATAAATGATAAAACTTAAATCAATTCAACCTAATGTTTTATGCAGATATCACAATCCTATGCATATGCTCAAAATAGAGTTGAATGGATTGGCTTCTATATGATATTTAGAATGGGATGTAGCTATCGTACTCATGATGTGATGATAGATAAATTGATGCCATCAATAATAAAAAGAATTCCATATATTGAAGGTATTCAATTCAAATTCAAGGGAAACCAGTTTATTTTTATACCAAATCAATGGATAATTTGTGTTTGTACCAAATCAATGGATAGTCAAGAAATCTATTACTCGAATAGCATTTTGGGATATTGGTGATGCCACATACCAAAATACACCACTAGATGAATGGATGAATTGACTATGCAACCATGATATTATGTGCGGACTATAGAAGATATCATGATATTGTGTCAGATCCTTGGCAGACATGGACATAGTACTAGCAAGGAAGTCATGCAATAAGGCCAAACACATCAATTAAAACGATGCCACAAGAACTAAATACATGGAATATTCACGTAATGTGACCATTCAATTGATTCCTCCATACTATGATATTCCGTAGAAGCAAATGCATTGAAAATTCTACTAAGATCTACTACGACATCTATAGAAAGCTTAGGACCCGTGGCAATCGAGTTAAGGCAGAAGAGGTTTCGAGTTTAATGTAAACGTACTAGTATAAATCTTCTGGTTATGCATAGCATTGCACTGGCAATGGATGAAGCAAGGAAGGAAGGAAGGAAGGAAGGTACTTTTATCGTCCACGGAGACCAATCGGTCTATGGGACCCAATACAAAAAGCGGCAAAGCGGATTCTTTGCCGGATTAAAACCCCGCCGAAGGGTTTTGAGGAAAAACCGTGGCGAAATCAGGCCTGTTGACAAAGCCTAATCATATAAAATGCGAAAACATCCCAATATATACTGTCATGCACCACCCCGTGAGTGCCTAGTCGGGAACGACCCGTAGGGGGCAAATGTGACCTCGCCCGAGGTCCAAGACTCCCTGGATGTATGACCCCAGGGCACGCGTCTTGGGGTGTGTTCATCAGCAAATGCAAGGGCACGTCCGGCCGTACTAAGGGAGCGTATCTGGCCCGGATCTGACTGAACACCGGGCAACTCTGGAAAGTGTGAGACTCATCCTCAATGGCACCCGTTTGACAAAGACAGCCAGGCACATCTGGCGGCGGGCTCCCCCAATCCACCCCGCCTGCCTCGATGCGAAGATGGTGGGCACACAATGCCGAATGGAGGCAATGAGTCTGCTGGCGCTTTTTCGGGCGCGGGAGCGCAGTAAGTATGTGGGCCCGGGCTAACCGGGGGTTGATGTGCTCCTTGTAATGGGCCATTTTGACCTGCTCTAGAAGCAATGGGGTCCCACGAGCTTGCCAAGAAACAAGCATCTAAAAGGTACTCCCGCCCAGAGGTTATCCTGATCGGCCGTTCGCCCGGTTATGCGCATCATTATCACCCACGTTCCATCTGGGCGAACCACGATCTCTCTTACCCTCCAGCAGGCCTAAGCGGCTGCGGGACTCATAGCCCGCCCGGTGTAAGCCCGAGGTCGCGGGGCCGAGCATCACCCATAGTAACCACTTTACGAAAATAGGCGATGTGTCTATCAGGGCTGCCCGTAAGCAAAAGAATCGATTTTCTGCAGCAGAATCTGATAGGGGGCTGAAGGTTTCACCCCAAGTGCGTGCCAAAAATGCCTTACGCACCTGCTCCAAGTCATTCCGAGTGCGCCAAAGAGGCAGGCCGGGCCCCAAACCCTCGACCCGTCTGAAGGGCCGGGCTCGACCCGGTGCGGGAGCAGATGTGGCCCGATGGCCCCAATCATATAGCTCGCACGGTGGCTGGTATTTTTGTTGCATGGCATAAAAGCGCTTTCGGCTGCTTGTCACCCACTTAAGCGGATAGGCGCCTCGGCCAGTAGGCGAGGAGGGAACTCCACCCCTAGGTACTTGTAGGTGGGCGTGGCGTCCCAGTTGTCCCGATATGTGAGTGCAGGGAGGCATGGGGTGACGATGAAGAGGATATGAGAACCACCCTGGTCTTGGCGGTTAGGCGCATGTTTGTAGCGACAAAATGTGTCTAGGGCATCGAGTGAGACTGTATAACCGGGGTGTGGGCAGCCAGCCAACATCGTCGCATAGATGGCGGCGGATGACACGTGCAAAAGGCGTATGCCATCCCCCATGCTCGATAAGCCGGGGCTCTAAGCGATCAATGTAGAGGCCAAAAGTGTTGGGCGAGAGGGGGCAACCTACTGCGGACCGATACCTCTTGGTGAATGCTTGGCCCGTCGGCTGCATCCCGCCAAAACAACTCTCATACAACCCAGATATGGCATTCGCGAGGCAGCGAGCCCTGCTGATACGCAGTCTAGCCCACGCCTTTTCCCTCGGGACCGTGACAAAAGCCTTTATGGTCCACAAAGCAAGAATACAAGTCCAAATGATGATTCCTACTTGCCTTCAATCGGTGCGCAGGCGTAAAGATATGGTCAATCGTTGAGTGGCGGGTCGAAGCCCGCTGTGTGAGGGCTCGCGACATCCGGCCGCCCTCCGCCGGGTCAACTTACGCCGAGAATGCCAGCCCAACGCTTGGCAAATACTGAACCGACCATGATCGCCCGGTAATTGGCGGACCGATTGGGGTCGCCCGCCTTTGTGAATGGGAACAACCTCGCTTGGGTCCATTGTCGGGAAACCCTCCCCGCAATGCTCGTTGAACGGGTAGTGAGGACCGGCATCAGCGGCTGCCCGCCCACTTGAGTAACTCCGGCCTGCATACCATCGGGGTCAGGCCGCCTTCCCATTAGCTAAGCGTTCGCGGGCCCTCCTCCTCACATCCTAGATCCCGCGAACCAATGGGGGGAGCCATCTGTGGGGGGTATGGGCGTGTGCACGTCCACTGGCCGGGTCATAGAGGGGCTTTGCAAAGCTCGCATTCCCCCTTTGCGGGTGTGATGTCCCCGTGAGGGCTGGAAGCTGGCCTTGAGAGCACTCTGCGCCAAAAGGTTGAGGATGAGTGTCCAACGGGCCGAACATCTCCCCGATGCTTGGCAAGACCCGGCGCTGTGTCGCCGGATAGTGATGCGTATGTTAACTTCTGTGGGTACACGATCGAGAATGTGGCGGAGCTAAACTGCGTTCTTCTGATCGCATCAAACCATGGTTCTGTGGGAATGTTCATGACCTGGCGGTGGCAAGTGCCCATCCGTCCATGCATCCGTAATAGCGAGAAATCGGCTAGTGCAATGTTGCTCTAGTGTGGAAGTGCGAATTGCGGGAGGCGTCCATGAGCATCTCGGGCGTAGTCCTCTGCCTGCTCATAATCGAGTCTCAACCGAGGGCGGCGAGGGGGCTGGCATAGTGGGGGTTCTCCGGGCTCGCCAAACCAGGTCCAAATAAAGTGGGAGGTGATCTGAAGTTTACCTCCTCATCCCGACCCATCGCGTGCCCACCCAAACGGTACGATGAGATGCATATCTTAGCGCCTTCAAGCACACATAGTCCACCACACTAGACCCTCCCCGATTGTCACATGCATGTGCACTTAGCGAATCGGGCCCACTTTGAAAGGCCATTGCAAATTATCAAGTCAAAAAATGCCACATAGCAGAGCAAATCATGCGCCAAAGCGAGTGACTGTTTGTCATCCGGCCAGCGTGGCGAGGCTACTTCTGGGGCGAAGGCTAGACATTGTCGTGGGGGGTCAAGTCGCATGGGCTGCTCTACTCTCGTCCAGCATTGAAATCTCAAGAAGAACGACCTACCCAATCGCTGATGCTGGCCATGTCTCATCATATAGATCGACATACGGGTCCATCCTATCCCGTGATCGGGTGGCTCGCGATAGAAGGTGCCGCTCGCTGCGAGGAAATAACAGGCGCGCCGTAAAAAGAGGGTTGCCACCGGTATTATGCACAAAACCCGTGGTACCGCCGTGTTGTCGTTCCTGTCTTCCGAGGGTAACCGAATGTGCCAAGGTTGTCCGGTAGTTAGCAAGCCACTCCCCCATGACCCCGCCGCCCCTGCATGTGTATTGAAGACCGAAATGTTGGTAACCTCGCAAATCGTGCTCAGGCTCAAAGATGCTCCCATGTCTCCATGAGGAAGATGAGATCCATACCCGCCGCCACCTGAGTTCGGGATCGCCCCCTTCGCCAAGGGAAGCCTCGACAATTCCATGAGACCACCCGAGGCACAATTCCTATTTGTCGCCATTAGGATGGTATGCGCACCGAGTCGCTGGGGAGGCGGAAGCGAGAGGCTAGAAAGAGAGAGTAGATGGAGCTGAGGCAGCATGTGGGCCGAGAGGGCGGGGCCGCTAGGAGCAGGAGTAGGAGCAGGAGAAGGGGGGCCGTGGTAGTAGGAAGCCCCGGCCGCTGCGTACCGCGGGTTGGGGCCGCTGGGGTCTGTAAGAGCAGGCTGTCGAAAAATGCATCCCGGCCGAACCAATCTGCCTACCCCACTGCTGGCGAATGCCTCGACCCTAATAAGCTCCCCGCTCAAGGTGCCTCCCGCTGCACGGGTGTGAGGTCCCGTCCACGCGCATGTGGGGATGTCCCCTTCAACATCTGGCCCGGCGCAATATGGCATCACGCCTGTGCATCCGCAACGCGTGAATATGACAATGCGGTCCCCGGGCAACAGCCCCATGCCTGCCGCTTTCGAATGTGAATCGCCCCTGAATGTCATCCGATCCCGAGAATGTGTTACGATGTGGTGGGCGACTTTCCCCGCCATTACGCATGCCTCGAACTACTGATTAGGCCTCTCCGCCAAGGCCTCGAGTTTTAGGCACCAAGGGTCCAAAAGGTGGGCATCTGTCTTTGGCCGGGGGTGGTGGTGGTGGTCGGGATGGCGTGGAGGACCGGAGTGTAGGCTGGGATGGCGGAGTGGCCGGAGAGCCGGGGCAGCAGTGGGGGCGTGGCTGCGGTGGAGGCCGTGGCGATAGCTGCGAGAGCCGCGTTCTGCCGACCACAATGAAGTCGGAGGACAGCTCTTGCGAACTGCCCGCCGCTTGGCCATCTCCCCGCCTCTGACCGCCGCTGGACTATGAACCTCGGTAGGGAGACCCCGGCTCATCGCTGGGCCGGTTGCGCAACCCCGGAGCTCAGTGCTCAGTGGCGGCGTGCTCGAGCCCCAAAGACCACGCGCCGAAAATGCGGGCTTGCCGTTCGATCTTACTCTGAAGATCCCGGTCGTATGCGGGTCGTCTCGCGAAGAAAGCAGCACCGTGCTCCCCGCGCCATGGTGGTGGCTGCCTCTACCTCGACCGGGGTTTGAAGACAAATATGGACCATCGCCTCCTCGCATTGCGCTCCTCTCCCCTGTCATGGTGTCCAGAGTGATGAACACGCGAGTCTGGCGGGCCCGCATGTCAGCGACCTCTCCGGGCTTCGCTCGCCTTCGCGTGCAAGGCCAAGGCCATCTTCCACATGCGCCAGAGGTCTCAAGCCTGATACGGTTCTTTCATTTCGATTTGCCTTTTTGAGCACATGGGATGCAGGACTCCATCTCCACGCCATGCCCGGCCAGCGGCACTGACCAGCCTCAATACGGTAGCACCGGTAGCCTCCATTCCCGCTTTGACGCGGCTCAATTCCACCGGTGGGGAGTTCCTATGTGGGTTCGAAAGCAATTAATCCCTTCCGCCGGGTTGGCCCTCGGGCCAGGGGCCTTTAGCCTAGCCCGACCTCCTTCTTCATGGAGGGATGACTCTCCCCGCCCATGATGGCTGATCGACCGTTTGTGCGCGGGCCCCTCCGCTTCCTGGTTTCCAGGCCGCCCATCTTCCTGGTGGCCATGACTCCCAAAGTTTGAGGGGTCTCGGGTCATGAAAGGGTGCCTAGAATTGAATTTGGGGACTCAAGAACGCGCAGAAAGCACCTTTTGGGTTAGTCAATCCAAACCCTAAGTGGTGGGCGGGGGGGTGCTGGGGTGTTTCTAGCGAGCCCAAAGAACACCCTAGGGGTGCCCACCACCTTGACTTTGACTTTGACCCTATCACACCGCTTCTCATAGGTCTTTCCAAAGCTTTGTATAACACGACACCATTTAACATGCCACTGCTCTAATCTACTGCCACTGCTTTACTTCTAGGAAGCTTTCAAGTCTCTACCCTCCTTAACCCCAGACATATAGGAGAAACAGAAAGAGAGAAGACAATCATAATCAAAGTATCCCTCATCAACTTAGCAACACATAAAAGAGAAATTAACCATTCCAACTAATCAGAGAAGTATTAGCTGAAGCACAGACTATCTAGGGACTAACCGATCTCTTGGCTAGAGCCATTGTCACGAAAGGCTTCCATTTTTCAAGTCTGGTTACAGCAGCTAGTAGTTCCTCCTTCCTCCAACTCTCCCCAAATCGATTTGGGGCAGAATTGGGGGTAGGGCCCCAATTCTCCCTCCAAACTTGACAAGTTCCTCCTGGCCAAACGACTTGGGCCAGATGGCACTGCCTAGGTGGTTGACTTTTACTAATTAATAACCTAATTAGGTTATTTACTCACAAATAATTTAGCATAACTAATAAAAACCTTTTTAGGTCAGCCCAAGTTATCCCCTATCGACCCATAAGGGTCCAATTATACCCTGGTGACGTGCCATAGTATGTATGCGTATACCATATAAATATATGGAATGTCACATTCTCCCCCCTTGGAATAATGATGTCCTAAGCATTGGGGTTAGTTTATCTAGAATTAAAAACAGTTAAGTTATAAAAGATAACGTTATCTGCGGAAATAATACAAGATTACAGAAAGTTATTGTAGGACCAAAGTCCCTTAGTAGTAGACAAGAGATACCATATCAACAAACTTAGATAGGAGCACACATACAAAATAACTGTTAAATAACAAGAGATGGCCCCAAATTGAGGCCTAGAATCTTCTGCAGTACGTCAATACGCGCTACTGGCCTGCAGAATTATAGTACATCAGTACTTATAAAATAATTTAAATAGTGTGGTCGAAGGGACCACCCCCTTAAGAAAGAAATTGAATGATGCCCAGCTCCCCATGTAGGATGAATGTAACCCAATCCCTGAAATGATCCCTGCTGGATCAGCTCTCATATGATCCCTACCGGACCCATAACATAATGCTTACCATTATGGTTGGAGTTGATCGCATCCCGAATGATTCGGCCCTGGCATTCTCGCATAAAGTCTGGGCAAGTCTTGTCCAAATCTGCTTTAAGAACCCAGGTTGCATCCTCTATCGGTAAGTGTTTTCACTTAACCAAATACTGCAAGATTTGAGTTCTGCGGGTTTGCTTATATGCACGATCAAGGAGAGCTTTAGGCACAATCTCTAATTGATCTTTCGTCATCTCCAGAAGGGTGGGCGTGTCAAGAATCTCTTCTGGACCGGGGTTATGTTTCTTAAGAAGGCTCACGTGGAAGACTTTATGGACTTTCAAATGCGCGGGTAGATTCAACCGGTAGGCCTGAGAATCTATCCTTTCGGTTATCTCAAAAGGTCCTGCCCATCTAAGTGCAAGCTTCTTACAATTGCAAATTTTGAGTTTGGCTTGCTTCGCCTTGATCTTTAGCCATACGGACTCATTAACTTGAAATTCATGTGGTGTCTGATGCCAATCGGCAAGGCTCTTTTGCCGGGCTCTGGCAGCTAACAAATAGCCTCAAACTTCTTTGACTGGGACCTGCATATCTGTAAGCAATTGTTGAGAGAGTTCCACCTTGGAAACGGGGTTATGCCACGTGTCTAAAGTAAGGCATTGATAGCCGTAATTGATCATAAAAGGAGACATCCTTGAAGACTCCTGCCTAGTACTGTTATAGGCAAACTCCACCAAATGGATATAATCTGCCCATAGGGATTGCTTGTTCCAAACATGGTTACGTAGCATATCTTCAGTTATTGATTGGTACACTCTATTTGGCCATCCGTCTGCGGGTGGTAAGCTGTGATCATAGCAAGCTTAGTTTGAATAATGCTACAGAAATCCTTCTAAAATGCACTAATAAACTTAGGATCCCGGTCCGATATAATGATACGGGGCATCCCACGAAGGCGAAACACCTCCTTTGTGAACAACAAGGCAGTATCTAATACAATGTCTGTGGTCCGACATGGCAAAATGTCGCCATTTTGGAAAGCTTGTCGACCACCACCATCAAGGCATCAAAGCTCCTTAAGATGCGCGGAAGCCCCACGATGAAATTAATGGTAATAACTTCCCATTTTGCAGTAGGCACATCTAAGGGTTGCAATTCTCCTGGGATGCGTAACTGTTCTGCCTTTGTTTGCTGATATACCTGACATTTCTTAATGTATCGGACAATGTGTTTCTTCATCCCTGGCCAAAAGTAGCAGGAGCGAATCTTGAAATATGCCTTCATAAATCCTGCATGCCCCGCTATAGGACTGTTATATATGTCCTGGAGAATGAGCTTGCGAACTCCTGACGTATTGGGGACACATAACTTAACGCTTTCAGAGGAGTGGGAGCTAGCCAAGATGTGGGTGGGTGGTTGATTCAATAGGTAGATCCAAGTTATCAGGCCTCTTTCAGTAGGTTTAGCATCCATTCTTAGCTATAGGCGACCCCTACAGCCTAAGAATGATAGACACTAACAAAGGAACCTAACCATGTATGATTAGGTAGATTAGAATAGATGTATTCTATTATTTTCAGTTCTGTTGTGATGATGTTTTGACATTCTATGCGCCACTCTTGTGTATTGGGAAGGGGGGTAGAGACCCGAGCCCAAGTAGTTGTATGATCCTAGTTTTAGCCCATTAATTCCCACCAATGCGGCTTTGGCATAGATAAAACCTTTGGGTGGGTGGCGGAGCTAGACCGGTGACAAGGGAGGGCTTGTCTAATCACTTGTTGATCCGGCCGGCGCCAGTAACGGCGGCGGGGAACATTGTGTGAGCTAGGCCTAATACCCCGCATCTGCGTGAGGGAGGCGGGGTATGGGCTCGACACTAGATGGGGTGATGCGTCATCTTCGGTGAGTTCAAGTCGTGAATGAAAGGCAGTGGCTCTCTAGCTCGCCCATGATTAGCATGAACCTTTTCCGGAGGAGAGAGATCTCTTCTGCCTCATTGGGACCGGGAGATGCAACCCAAGTAGTAGCCCCTCGGCTATTCACCCGGCAAAGGCTACTTGGCCAGGATCCAATACTTTTCAGCCTATCCGCAAAGTATGCATCAGGGAGGGGCGGATGGAGTGAACTACCCAACGACCATGTTCCTATGCCGGTAAATCCATTTGCCATGAATTTCGGCCTGCGCATTGCTATCCGGAGACCCCAAGCCGTCGGTCTTTCCGATGAGTCCGAGCACGGGTAGGATTTCCCCATGTTATGTTGATGTACCGATGTGTTGTTGCGAAATCTTGGATACGGTGGACCACCCTTCGAGGTGGGTATGTTATTGTTGATTGATGTCATGTGCTCATGTTTTGTTTACGCTTCCGCAGCTAGGTCGATCCCGAGGGAGACTGGATGAATGACACGTCCATTCTTCCCCGTCGGGTTCTTGGCCACCATCAAGAGCCCGATGTTAGGTGGACGGCCTCACATCAACGAGCAGATGCTGGTTTGAGGGATGAACTCCAGTTTGCATACGATCGGGGCATCGTATATGAGCCGGGGGGGGCGTCAATGGTATCGAGCTCGATCTTGGCGCACCGATCGAAAAGCAATCGACCGAAACCCTATAGGAACTAACTCATCTAGACATTTAGTCTTGGAGGTAAAAGCCCAAGCACAAACCTCGAGTAGCGGGAAAATTTTTTTTTTTTTCCCGGGGTAGAGTTAATAATTATCTAGGACTAGGATAATTAGAGAACATAGGTAAGATAGAACAAACAGACGAAAAGCACTTAAGAGAGCCTACTAAATTTCAGGCACTTTCGGCCGATACCTCCAAGAGTGCGCCAGGAGCATGTTAGGTCCAGACCTAATGGGTCTCTCGCGCACTCTAAGAGTAGTCACCCCATATGAACCCTAGAACTTAGCCTTAGGAACTCCAAATGATAAAATAAAAGATGAAATCCCAATCAAAAAGCTCGAAATGGCTAGATTTATATGTTAAAACATCGAAAAACATTAAGTACAAGTCACTTTTGGAACAATGCCTCCAAGAGTGCGCCAGAGCATAGTTAGGTCCCGACCTAACCCCCTCCTCGCGCACTCTTAGAGGCGTCCCTAAAAGTGACCTCAAAAATTGATCATAACTTACTCAAATGGTAAAGGTAATAATAGAATCTTGCTTAAAATGCTTGAATTAGTGGGAAACGCATATTAAATTGTGTAAATTGGATAAATTTAGAGCGGAAAGGGACAACACCTCTAAGGGTGCGCCAGGGCATAGTTAGGTCTGGACCTAACACCCTCCTCGCCAAGATGCTTAGAGGGGTTCGAGAAAATAGTTGAAGAAGACCTAGCTTCGATTCGAGATATGGAGGATTTCATCAACAAACCAAGAAATTAAGCAAGGCGAGATGGAGGTCGTGCAACACTTTGAAGAATCATTGGCGTGCACGCCCACGCCAAAAGACAATCAAAGACATGAGGATCATGGGTACATCAAGAGGACAGATAAATAGAATGTGTTTTTTGTAACCGATGAAGCTTATATATAGTGTATGAAAATTTTTGAATAATAAATATATATAGTCGTTTAAAATGTGTATTTCATTAGGTACAGATTAGATCTGGAGCAAACGCGACATTTTGGCCAACACCTCCAAGAGTGCCAGAGCATAGTTAGGGTCCCAACCTAACCCCCTCCTCAAGACTCTTAGAGTGATCCAACCTAACCCCGGGGCCTTGATTAGCCCTACTTGCTCCAAACGTAGTAAATAAACAAAAAAACTTGCATTTAGGAAGAAAATTAATAGAAATTTACCCCTTCCAGCTGATTCTTGGCATCCATTAGGCAGAGATAGGCCAACACCTCCAAGAGTGCGCCAGAGGCCACTTAGGTCCCAACCTAACACCCCCCTCGCGCACTCTTAGAGGCGTCCGATTTTTCAAACCCCATAACTTGAGCTCTGAGCTCCAAATCGCCTGAAATTTGTTGCAATAGGACCGTTAGACAGCCTAGAATCCATTTATGACCTCAAATTAGGCTACAAATGTCAAACCCCAGCTCAAAATGACCAAAATTGCTTAAACCCTTGAATTGTTTTTCCAAACTGTGGTTTTGTTAAGTAAATAGAAGCATACCCCATTAGTACCTCACAAGTATTGCTCTCGCTCAAAGCTGATGCCTTACTCCAAGGTAGAGGTGCCCAAGAACACCCCTTTGTTATAGTCATCTAAACCTCAGCATAGAAACCGAAGTCCAACTGTTGGTACATCACCTCTGGTCATGCCAAAAGCATAAACATTGACCTAATTTTGTGTCCTTCTAATAGAGTTTGACCTATACTGACCGCCACATTCACACTCCCTATTGCCGTGATACCTAGAAAGGAGCTAGAGTCTAGAGCTGCCCAAGTCACTCCATGTGTAGAGATTGGACTCCCCCAAACCAACTTTGCTAGGACCTTAGAGTATGCCTCAAACATCATGGAGGTTTTGCAAAACAACCCTCATTTCATGCCATACCACACATCCTAATGTCCATAGACTTGGAGATTATATATATGTCTCCAAAGAATCCCGCCGAGCCATCTTGCTTGCTTATAGAGCCCAAAATGTTGTAGGAGAGCCCTTCAAGTAGACCCTTAGACTCTAGGATATCATGAGCTGCACTTTCAAGGACGGGGCCAGAGCCCACGTAGAGAGCTAGAGGCGCAACTCCTTGAAGACATCAAGGTCCCACCGATGTACGACAGATAAGGAGGGAAGACCAAAAGGCGCACTCCAAGAGAGGGAAGCACAACAACAAACACCTCAACCGACAAAAGAGTAGAACATGACACCACCGCCTATCATCAATCTTCATCAAATGGGAAGAATATTCGTAACCAACCGCATCAAGAATCTTCTAGATGTCAACCTCCCGCCACTACCACGCCCACGATCTCACATCAAAAGACGATCTCGACGCTTCACCAAAACGCACATGAGTTTCAAATGGAAGAACGCAAGGCAAAAAAATACGCTTAGACAAAGAATGCCACGCTAGCAAGGGCCGAGGGCATAATCTTCCGCCGAGGAGAGAAGTCATGGCGACACAGAGCGATAGAAAACCGGAGGGAAGACAACCACGACCTTGCAGCCCAACAGTTCAAGCTTAATGCCATACAACGCGTCAACAAAAGGAGCAACCAAGCTAGGCAACCACAAAGCACCTAAGGCTGACCCGGACGAGCTTCCAAAAAATTGCACCAAAGGAGAACTTTCATCGGTCCCAAAAGGTAGGAGACCATGAGGGGGGAGGAGACGATATCGTGGAACATCTCCGACTTGAAGGCCTATATCAGCATTAGGGGCAAGATCAAGGAGGAGAATATTCTGCTCAAACAAGAATTCCGGATCCAGAAACACCTAGAAAGCAAAGGAAGGACGACTTTACTACGTCAGCCAAGGAGTGCGAGACTCGAATGGATAGGATCCAAGGGACGGAGGAGACGACCTAGCCAGCAGGTACAAGTCACCAAAGGCGACTAGAAGGAGCCATGGTAGGGGCAATGGAGATTACCACACTTCCAGGCACAGGAGAGGCACCTCGGAATGAAGCAAAGCCCAAGCAACAGGAGTCGCACTCAGAAATTCAACCTACGGAGGAATGACAATGCCTGCCTACCGACCACGATCTCAGAGCTTCGAAGACATTCAAGAACGCCCGACTGCAATAGCCAGGTGATCAACCGATCAATGGCACCGCACATCGGCAACCTTGCAACGACACACAATCGCATATAGGGGCGTGAGCGGTCACCGCATTCCTTACGACGGACATACACATTAAGGAGGAGCATCTTTTCAAGGGATCACATCGGCGAACACTCTTCGCGCAACTTGGGGTGACGAGCTCGATCGTACATGAAGCTCAAAAAAGTAGCAGCATCTCAAGGAATCCCTGAGTCAACCGTAACGAAGAAGATGTAGCAAAACCGAAGGATCAAACGCGATAGGAGGAGGGGGAAACCCTAAAGGAGTGTAAACATTTAAGTAGATCTTCGTGAGTTGTTTTGGAAAAGTGGATGAATTAAAATCCCAATGTAAATGCGTGATATGTCTATTGCATATCTCGAAAGTATTCACATATATAGTGGAGAAACATGAGTTTAGAGTCATGTTTTACTTAATTTAGCGCTTTAGATCGGAAGCTCTTTCACTTCTCGACTACCAAATGAGGGAAGCAAGGAAGCACAACTATAGCCCAAGATCAAAATGGAAGAGCAAGTACGAGGGAGAAACGACCAGAGCCCAAGCAAACCTTCGACTCCAAACACTTCGAAGTGCCCTCAAGTAGAAGACCGCCATTCACCCAATGTCGAATAAGAGACAACACCGGTCATGTCAAGATCATCATCGCACTACACTGTGACATCGTCCGTATGCACCACTACCTCTTGTGGCGCCGCAACACTTGACGAACTTATGACACGAAGTGGCCTCAACAATAGAAGGAGGAACGACCCGACATCAACGAGCCAACTAAGAAGGCAACATCTCGACGACCATAATTCCACCTTGTGGTAATATAGGGGTGATACACTATGACACGGTATTAGATGGAGAGGCACTTACGAAAAGGCACCGCGACGAGGAGATATGCCTTCAACAACTAGGTGATGGCTTCGCAGGTACTCCTACCAAGAATTAGAAGAAAAGAAGCCGATCGTGATTCTCCGACATGAGGGACATCAAACGCCCAAGGTAGAAGCACTCGACACCTTAACGACAAGGATAGCAAACCAAGCACCTTCGCAAAAGGGAGTTCAAGATAATAGCCGGGCTATTCAACGACAAGAGTATATCAAGGCGTGTACTTCTTCAACTCAAGGGTCAAGTCGCTGCGAAATATAAGGATCCATCACCCCTACAATATAGCCAGCAGGAGGAGAGCCATGAAGCTTTACTTGACAGAGAGACCGACATGCATAGAGGGACAAAGGTCGAACCGAAAGTCGGAGAAGTGTTAGCAACCGACTTCTTCTACGAGCTTCCTAGAGGCAACAGGAGGATCAAAACCGACGGGGCACAATCAAAACCATCTGAGGGTACCTCAAGACAAGAAGACGGCATAGCACCGAGGAACGTGACAACATCCAAGCCGGTGATCGAGGGATCAAGAAGGAAGATTGAAGCTCGATGGAGAACCAACTAGGTGAGGCAAGGCGAAGGCGAAATGACTGACTTGCACGGACTTGCATGCAACTTGGTGAACCCAAGGATCGACGATTCAAAGAACAACTGCAGAAGAGAACAACTCTAGAAGAGTATAGCCAAAGGAAGCGCGCACAGCCTCAAGAGACGCCTCCAAATAGCTTCAAGTATCATGAAGGGGGGAACAATTACAGCCCGAGAACAGAATCAGGAGGCAGACCGAAATGTCGAAGCATCAACGACCAGCACACCTTTAGTTAGAATGTGATGCAAAGCGTGTTGTGCCATAGCCGACAAACATCGGAGGGCCCAAGTATATCAACAAGTTACCCCGGAGTACGAGCTGACGTACAAATAGGAGGATATAGATCGTCAACACCATGGCACCGGGAGGAACACCGATGACATTACTAAGGAGTAGGTGTGTAACTCGAAGGGAGGCACAAGGGAGACTTAATAGCTCTAGTAGTAATTGTAATTATGTAAGCGATATGCTTTGCATATATAGTTCCCTTGTTATTTCTTCCCTCCCGTAGCGTAACAAATCAAACGAAGAGATGTCAGGCAATTGCAGGGGTGAAGCAATCAACATCTTCAACACTCTTCCGGCAACGCGATAACGACAAGAGGACTCGATGTATGAGACGTCGATGGAGTCAAGGAAACAATATCGGATATAGAGTCATCCTTTAGCTGCCAAGACAAAGAGTTCAAGACGAAAGATCTTTTTCAACGGCGCCACCTTCAGGCTTTTGAAAAGCGGCATGGAAGATTTCAAGTGACCAACTACACCATCAAACACCAGCAAGGAGAGGCTTCTAAACGAACAAAGTCAACCTCTACATCAAGAGGAGCCACCGTCAAGGAGACCGAGGTATCGAGCAACTTGAAAGAACGTTACCTTGCTACTTCAAGCAGGCAACGAGTGGATGAGCTTCTAGCAAGCTCAAGGATCCAAGGCCATGGGGCCTAATAGGTTAAACGTATGGATGGTAACATCCACATTGGGATTAGAAGGCATTTTTTTTTAGATATTCTCACCGAAAGGATTGCCCAATATTGAGCTAAGTGTCAAGTATTGGGAAGGAAACACATAAGAGTAACTAAAATTATACAAGATTGTTAACAGCCATCCAACATATTGAAACCACTTGGTGAGATTGATCACCTCGCTAAGAAGGAATCATTACTAGGATAATTGTTGACCATGTATAAATTTAGTACCTCCAAAGAATAATCCAACCGAAAGAAAAGAAGTAATCTAACAAGTCCGGCCAACTTGTTACGATGACATCAATTCGATTGGTAGGAATATTCCAAGAGTTTAAATAACTAAGAAAGGGGGAATCTCTAGAATATAAAAGAATAGTACATGCAAAGTACATCTAAAATAAAAATTATAGTAATCAAACAGTCTTTTGAGACAAAAGGAATTGTCATGATGACAAAACCTTGTGGTTTAGAATCGTTCTAACTAAGTAGGTAACCCATAACTATATTGAAATAAATGATAACATAATATGTGCATCCATCTTAGATGGTTATATATGTTATCTAAGGATAGTAAATTAATGCGCTAAGTAAGAAGCATATAACCTCTTAAGGGGAGAGAATAGATATGACGTTGTGTACAACGTCATTGAAGGGGTGCAGGACCATTTTCTTTTCGAAGAAAGTGGGAGGGCTCAATTTTTGATTGAACGTGACTTTGCATCGAATTGACCGATCAGAATAGAGTTCACTCCCAAGAATGGCCGGCGAACAGAGCGTAAGATAGATAGATACCTTAGTGCTCGGGGAGGCCTTCTCAACGTATGGCGACGGCGTGAGTAGCTAACTACACCAATGAAGTGGAGCAAAACTATGGGAGCAATGCAACGACCAAGCCATCTCCAAAATTACTCGACGCCGGCTTAATGGGTGGATGCGTTCTAGCCTTAGGTAAGGTGTGCGCATGCATTATAAGATTTAATGTGTCTTATTGACAAGTTAAATATAGATCCTAATAACCACATAGAATTTGTTGTACATATATGTATCATAGGGAAATAAGTTAAATAACAACGGTAATGTGAGGTAGCATGTTAATTAATCCTTTGCAAGGATGCAATTCCTTCCAAGGATAGCTATATAACCTCGGGTCCTTATAAATATAAATAGAAAATAGAATTCAGATATACTTAAAGTGCATCTTAGGGATATACTTCCAAAGGTAATGCAGGACCCAAGGAAGAGAATAAGAAGCACATCTAATTCTTGTGTATGATAATTAAAACCTTGTCTATGTAACAATAGGTCTAAATCGTGGTTATTGTTTAAATAATCGCCAATTAAAAGTTGTTAAATATTGCAAAGCTAGAGTAAATATAATTGTAACGATCGAAAAGTAATGTATCCGATACTATGATAATGTTAATTCATAAATATTACCTTAGAGTAAGTATGTTAATCGCATGCATTAATGGAAGTCCAAAGAGATCGCAAGTAAAAGCCCAAGACCGCCATGTTTACTTAAAGACGTTAACGGATGCTAGCAAAATGACATGCAAATGTTGGTGCGAAGTACGAAGATATCCTCTCACGAAAAGAGTTCTAGAATAGTTGTGATTTCTACCATTTAAACTAATCGCTTAAATTTTGTGTGAGATAGTAAGTATGTAATTATAGATATTGTAAAATTAATGCAGGATTTCAAGGTGCAAAGACTTGCAACACAAATTTTGTTATAACGTGTTGCAAGGGATGAAGAGTACCTTGGAAGTGTAAATTTTGTATGAACTTGATAAACTTTGATAAACTTAAATGTTGTATTAAGTAAGGTTAGTAATTACCTTGCTTTAATAGAGTTATGAATTGATAAGTTATTGGGATAACGCAATGTCCTAGTAATGTTTTAAAAATATTACCTTAGAGTAATTCTAATAATTGTGTAAGTATAATAGTAATAAATTGTATGCATCAAGTTGGTTGCGTGACGAAGAGCCCAAGGTGGGAGAGACTCCCCGATGCCGCGACAAAGATCAATTCAAGGTGGGGAGAATGTGACGCCCAAAGATAACATACGGTATGAATACGATATTATAATCGACATCGCCACTAGTACATGTCGACTCATCGACATGTACACGGCGACAAATGAAGGGTAGTACCCTAGGGTACGACCTTGTGAACCATTATATTGCACATGTTAAAGCAACATGTGAATATAATCCCTTTTGCCACGTGGCAATGACCCATTGACCAAAAGGACCAGCCCTAAATTCGTGGGGATAAAGGGGCATAAACCCTAAAAGGGAAACCCTTTCGCCTCACCCCGAAGTCTCGGATTGGAGCAGCAGAGGATGCATTTCCCTGAACGGAGCATAGAAGTCGGATCTCCTGTGTTGCGGCTCGATCCAAGATCAGCAGACCTGGTGATCGCCAGCATGGACGCTTCGGAGGAGGGAGAGCCAGCCAAGATGCGGGTGGGTGGTTGATTCAATAGGTAGATCCGAGTTATCGCCCTTTTTCAAGAGGTTTAGCATCCATTCTTAGCTATAGGCAACCCCTACAGACCCTAAGAATGATAGACACTCACAAAGGAACCTAACCATGTATGATTAGGTAGATTAGAATAGATGTATTCTATTATTTTCAGTTCATTTGTGATGATGTTTTGACATTCTATGCGCCACTCTTGTGTATTGGGAAGGGGGTAGAGACCCGTGAGCCCAAGTAGTTGTATGATCCTAGTTTTAGCCCATTAATTCCCACCACGCGCGCCGTGCATAAGAGCCCGCCCGGGTCAGGGTGGCGGAGCTAGACCGGCCGACAATGGAGGGCTTGTCTAATCACGGCTGATCCTCACGGGCGCCAGAACGACGGGGGAACGCCAGGAGCTAGGGCCTAATACCACCGCAAACTGCGGAGGGCGTGGTATGGGCTCGACACTCGTGGGGTGATGCGCCATCTTCCGCTGAGTTCAAGTCGATACGAAAGCAAAGGGGTCTCTAGCTCGCCCATGATTAGCATGAACCTTCCGGAGGAGAGAGATCTCTTCCTCGCCTCATTGGGACCGGGAGATGCAACCCAAAGAGTAGTAGCCCCTCCGCTATTCACCCTAAGCAGGCTGTTCCAATACTTTTCAAATTATCCGCAAAGTATGCAATGTGAGGGGCTGATGGAGTGGACTACCCAACCACCATGTTCCTATGCCAAACAAATCCATTTGCCATGAATTTGGCTCCAGATTGCTATCCGGAGACCCCAAGCCGCCGGGCTTTCCCCATGAGTTTGAGCCCGGGTAGGATTTCCCATGTTATGTTGATGTAATCGATGTGTTGTTGCAGCTACTGTGATATGGTGGACCACCCTTCGAGGTGGGTATGTTATTGTTGATTGATGTCATGTGCTCATGTTTTGTTTACGCTTCCGCAGCTAGGTCGATCCCGAGGGAGACGGGATGAATGACACGCCCATTCTTCCCCGTCGGGTTCTTGGCCACCATCAAGAGCCCGATGTTAGGTGGCCGGCCTCACATCAGCGAGCAGATGCTGGTTTGAGGGATGAACTCCAGTTTGCATACGATCGGGGCATCGTATATGAGCTGGGGACGTCACAGCGGCAAACTTGGCAAAGTCCTTAACAAACTTGCGGTAATACCTCGCCAACCCTAGAAAGCTGCAGACCTTGGACACGTTTGTTGGGATTGGCCAATCTTAAACTGCTTCTATCTTGGCTGGATATATGGCTATTCCCTCCGCAGAAATAATATATCCCAAGTAGTCAACCTTAATGGTTGGAAACCTACACTTAGAGAACTTAGCATAAAGTTAATGGCGTCTCATTTTCTGCAAGGCCAACCGAAGATGACGCTCATGGTCCTCTAATGTTTTGTTGTAGATGAAGATATCATCGAAGAAAATGATGACAAAGTCATCAAGATATTGGCGGAAAACATCATCCATCGACTCATGAATGTAGCAGGAGCATCAGTTAGCCCAAACGGCATAACCATGAACTCATAGTGCCCATAGCGTGTCCGAAAAGCAGACTTATGGATGTCATCCTCTTTAATTCTTATCTGGTATACCCTGAGCGAAGATCAATTTTTGTGCAATACTTAACTCCTTGCAATTGATCCATCAAATCATCGGCATGCGGTAGAGCACATCCTTAAGGTACCATCCTTTTTCTTCACAAACAAAATGGGAGCACCAAAGGGTGACACACTTGGTTGGATAAACCCCCTACTTGAGGAGCTCTTGCTTGCTTCTTAAGCTCCGTCAATTCGGGTGTACTCATTTGGTACGGAGCTTTACTGGTAGGTTTAGTACCTGGTTCTAAGGCAATTTCATATTCCACGCCTCGGAAAGGTGTCGGCTCCTAGAGCAACGGGTGCTCCTGGCAGCTGAATATTCAAATTGATGCGTCGACCTTGAATATGGCGTATGGCCCCACTAGCCAGTGTGACTGGACGTGGATTGGACTTCAAATTGGTAAAGGGATGCATATTGAAATCATTTTCCTGAATGTATCAAATATAGCATTGTAATTTACCAAAGAGTCGTTTACCAAATTGTTATAAACCACTTCTTCTGGTATGCTTTTCCTTTTTTGAGCATTTGCTTTGTTCAGTATTGCAGAAGGAATATCAATCAATCAATCAATTTATTAGGTCACACCCTTTAAGACCCAACAAGGTCATAGAGTGGCAAAATTATATATTCACATCAGTTTATCAAATAAAGATCTCCTAGTTTTATATTAACAGAGTGAAAGAACGAATGAATATTCCTGAAATTAATTCCATATTTTCTTCTAATGTCCGTATATGCATTATATTTCAATAAGAAATGATCCTCATCTTCAACCATCCCTGTATTACAGAAAGTACATAAGCGGTCCAAGCGTGGTATCTTTGCCCATCTGCCTGTCTCTATTTTTAGCCTATGAGATCATGTCCTGTAGCAGGCTATGATTTTATGTTTCCAGAGGGGTTGGATTGATAAGTAATCTTGCTCACAGTATACCAGCATTGGGTTGACTTCATTTCTATAGAAGTCAATTTTTGTTCCATGATTATCCAAAAGCTTCTCAACTATTTTTTATTGAATTAGATCTATGATTTCTTCATCTGTGCTAGGCCAATTTTCTGAGATACCCCTTCTTTCTAACCAATTTCTTATGTCCGCCACCCGAACATTATGTAATGACATCTCGACTGCAATTCAAGACAACCTATTCTTATCCAAACCCGAAATACGATTAACAAAAGCTAGTGTCTGACAAATAGCTTCGGCTTCTAAAGAAAGGAAGCACGTCTCTGCAAGCGTGATAGCATATGGAACTTGCTTCCGGATCCTTAGTCCTTCCTGATTCCTTCCAGTTGTCCCCTAGCCTAGGTGGAATGGAGAGCCCCCAAATAGGTGAGTCATACACTATAACCGTCTACACCAAAGTTTGGAAAAGCATTTTCTTTAAGCTCCATTTCTGTAAAGAGTCTTTATGGCAGCGTGAGATCATCCCATAGAGGGTCCAGTTATTCTCTTTCTTAAACCCTTTCTTAAGCATTCCTTCCAATTATATCTAGAGCTTATTTCTAACCCCAGGCATTTATATGAATCAACCATCTGCAGAGGCTCACCATTAAATGTGAATTATAGCCGTTTGACTGTCCCAACTATCATCCCTTTGGTTTTGCTCATATTTACTGTCATACCTTTGTTTGTGCAAAAGGGGGCCAAAGTGTCCAAGTGCTCCTGTAAACCTTCTGGTATTTCTGATATCAATCCCACATCATCAGCATATAATAATAGTTGGATAACAAAGTTGCCTAACATCGATCCAGCGTGTCCTCTATTTTTGAGCTATTCCTTTAGTTCAGACCGAACAGAGTGGGCGATAGGAGGCAACAATATTTAACCCCTATTGTGCTGCTGATTTCAGTTGAAATATCAAATGGGAGCTTAGCTATTACCTCTTCATAAAGCCTGGCTACCGCACCTCTCAAGGCGCTTGGAACTCCTAGATGTTCCATTCTGTCTCCCAGTCCTCTCCTAAAAATGGTATCAAAGGCTTTAGAAAAATCAATAAACGCTAGAAACAATGAATTTTTTGATCGCTTAGCCTTTTCGATTAAAGTCAGAGTCAAAATGTGGTCCAAAGTATTATATTGTTAACGGAAGTCCCCTTGGCCCATTGTTCTTTTCTCATGTTGTTCTGCCCATTTGCTTATTTTTGCTTTCAGTAATTCTCCCAACAATTTAGCAAATATACTGCCTACCATTATAGTCTGATAGTTTTGCACATCAGTTCTATTGCCATTTTTGGGTTGCCCCTAGGGGGGCAAACCCTAGTTTATGTGGGTATGTGGGCATATTCGAGTATATGCCGGCATATGCCTAGCATATGCTGGTGACTGCTCCAAACTGGCTGCTGCCTGTAAACTCTCGGTCATCCAGCCCCATTCACGGCTCCTCGGCAAGACACGTTTTAGATTTCCTCGATATTCACTCAATCCATAGTTAATGTAATCGATCTTTCTGATGGAGTATCCCTCTTTATCCACCTCTACTGGGTGCGTTCTTTTCATGCTTCTGGATCAGTGGGTATGTCAATACGAGAAACTCTTGTAGATAAGTGAACAGAGTAGTTTTTGTTTTACAAGGTTCAAAAACTGAGTCATATAGTTTCTGTGAGTTTACCCTACAATCGGTCCGATCCTTCCGAGAGTTCGAGCCAAATTTAGACCGCAAAAATTCGAGGATTTTCCAACATACTTATAAGTTTTGGTCAATACTTGCATCTAAGCCTTGGAAAGAGGAATTTCAAAGGTTAGAGGTTTTATGTGAAAGTTTGATCAGAAGAAATTCGTTTCCTTCAAACATTTATTTATTTCTCCTGAAAACATTTATTTACCATTTGCCTTCAAAATGAAGGTATTATGGGGAATGTCGATCTCGATTGTTTTAATCAATCTAGCTGCCATATTAGAAAGGGTCGATGAAACACCGATCCCTTCAAAGGTACAAAGAAATCGGGCGTACTTTTAATGCTACTCCCCGAACTAGGGACTCTCACATTTATTCGCTTTGTTATACAAGCTCTCTTTTCCCCTTTAGCTGGTGTGCCGGCCTTGAAGTACCATAGGCCATCGGTTATTGGGCTTGGCACTTTGTTCGGGCGCTTTCTCAAATGTCTTTGTGGTCTCTCCCGCAGAGCTTCTTTCAATGCGCGCTACCGCCTAGAGCAACAAACGGAATTGGACTAGCTATTGTTATTCCAAAGAATGCGGTCATATGTAGTGACACCAATTTAGAAGGAAGTCGCGGGGTTGCCTTTGGTTGGTTGAACTTTGTTGGATCGGGCTTGGTGGCATAGGGGGTAGTATGACAAAGAACAAGCAGTGTTAGTGTTACACCATTGTCGGGCTTATCCTAGTTGGCGATTTACTTTTCTTTCAATGGCAATATTGAGCTCTTTGATAGGAATACTTATCCATATGGTAGTGATGGACCCAAAGGACCATGGGACATCACTATTTCCTACTAATGTAAATGCTGAAAAGTAAGTCTTTAAACCATAGCATGATTCGCATTTTTTGTTTTCTCCTGAAGCTATAATGTTAAGATTAACATAGGTCAGCATTCTCATCCTCAAAGTCGCATTCACTTGCGTAAGACTTCATACAGACAAATGGCAAAAGTTGTTGCAAATTTATGGAGAGAAACTTCAAAGGCAAAGTAGGATCTGTACTAAGAGTTCGAACATTCCGGATAATAGTTCTTCAAGGAATTGTTGGATCATTGCCATGGTCAACAAATGGTGTTCTTTACAATGTGGTTTGAGCTGATTGGCAAGTTTTACAACCCTCATCCCGTGATACTAATAGATCTGTTGTTTTTATGTGCATATTCATGCCATACTTATCACCATAAATGTCTTCCTCCAGGATTTGGCCATAATACAGCAGCATTATTGATAGGGTTTTTCACAGTTGGTTGTGCTTTTGATTAGAAGTTGGTTATGGAAGTGGGGGTGTTCTTATATTTTGTAGTTCATTGTTAACATCCCTTTGATACAAGGGATTTTTCTTATAACATTTGCTCTTGTTTGTCGGTATCAATTCCTTCCGACTACCACTAATGGGCAAGGTATCCATTAACGCAGTCTTCTCACCAGAAGGATATTGGAGTCAGTTGCTTAATGATTATAGCTTCCCAAATGTTTAGGTAAACAATCGATCCAGCTTGTGCGTAAGATCCGATCTCTTGGTGATCCAAAATATTGGAGCCGCATTTTTCCCTAATACGGTATGTGCAACTCTTGGTTTCATCCATTCAGCCCATGCCTCGCACTTATGCCTTACTAATTAAGATACTTCTCTTGTCGCCACTTTTAACAAGTAGTTCCTTTACCTAGAGGCAATGGCCGATGCGAAAGACATTGCCACTTGTCTACTTATACTATAGCCGAGGGAACTCCCGTTATTGATAGTAATCGTCTCAACAATGTCTGCTTCCTCATATCTCTTGATTCTAGCAGGTGATTAAGGAGGTTAATTATGGGGCTGCAGATATATTGTTGCCATTTCTGAGCACGAGTTTGCATCAGTTGTAGAGAAATGTCGTACCGAGGAGAATACGCTTTCTTACGGTGCAACTAACTATCTTTCTTTCTTTTATCTTACCTCATTGAGTTACTTTCTTTCATAATGCTAATTTTACGCATTCTTTCTTTTAATAAAACTAACTAACTATCTTTCTTTCTTTCTTTCTTTCTTTCTTTCTTTCTTTCTTTCTTTCTTTCTTTCTTTCTTTCTTTCTTTCTTTCTTTCTTTCTTTCTTTCTTTCTTTCTTTCTTTCTTTCTTTCTTTCTTTCTTTCTTTCTTTCTTTCTTTCTTTCTTTCTTTCTTTCTTTCTTTCTTTCTTTCAGGCAATATCGAGGGCACTAGATATCCAGAAGAAAGCATTGGCAGATTTACATCCAGAAGTTGCAAATACATGCAGATACTTAGCAGAAGCACACCTTCAGGTACACCTTCAGGTAAAAGAAACTTTCTTACTCTGTTGATTTTCTGAGGACTTTTAATCTCTTTGTTCATGGACATAATTACAATTGAATAACTGTTCTGCAGGCAGGCATAACAAAATCTCTAAAGCTTCAAATAGGAGTAGCCACCCTGTATTAATGATGACTTCGGTGATTTGGTGAAAGAATCCAAAGAAGGTCGCCTATCGTGTTCTCATATGACCGTTTAAGCACTTAAAGAACTTCCGGCATTGACAGAACCCTCCATGCAAGATTTTAGCACTTAAAGATGTATGTTAAATTGCCTCGTATTTACCTGGTTGAAAAGGTTCCAACTAGTCTTGTTATATGCTTAGACATATACAGCTAATAGGCTTAATTCCCAGCTACCTGAAGGAGCCCAAGATAATTATTTGTAATAATTATTTGTCAAACTCTGAACACACTTTTATTATGAAGGTAATATTATAAGCATGATCAATTTGAACACCACATCCTTCAAAGTAAAACGCAGTGCTTAACCTTAGCCTAATCTATATTTGCAGGAAGAGGAAATTTGCGTAGATACGTAAACAAAAGAGTGCCGGGCAGAAGAAATTTGTGAAAGGAAAGCAAAAATCATCAAGAGGGTAGCTCTATTAGCAACTCAAAGCAATTATCAGGTATGCACTTCAAGGCTCTCCCTTAACAATGATCTTTGTATCTTAAAGTTTCTTTTATCAGGAAATTGCGTGTACCAACAATGTCCTATCCAATATACAATGCCGTGAGCACATGCTTAAATCTTTGAAATTCGCACCAAATTGAGCAGTTTTGCAGTCAGAGGTCGATAGCAGGTGTACAGAATTTGAAGATTTTTGATAGATTTTTTGAGGATGTTATTTTTGAGTCACATTACCACCTCAGGAATTATGGGCAATGTTAATTCCACTACCAAATAGTCAGTGCATTAAAGTTCTATTTCAGTCTAGGAAAGGGCAAACTACAGCTTTATTTTGCTCAAATCCTGCTTGTACAAGTACTTCTAATAAACATTATAGCTTGACATTGGCATGACAGCTACATTGCATTTACGTAAACTTTGAATGGCCTCTTGCATTTACCTACCTTAAAATTCGTAAGCTTAAACAAAATATATTCACAAATGGTTCGCGCCCATATTCCATTTCCACCGAATAAAAATTATATGCGACATGTTCTCAGTTCACATGCTTCATGATCCAAACGACCCAAAAACAATGGGGGATTTGTACCCTAAGACTTTATCATGCCAGACACTTGTCATTATAGTGGTTTTTGGCATATTCTATTCAATATTGCATTTGGATGGTTGATATGTGATCCGCATGAGATTTTGATGGTGGAGATTTGGCCTAGATATAAGATAAAGAGGATTTCCAGTTTTTTTCTACACTAGGCTTGGGTGAAGTGATGGAACTGGGAGTGCTGGCAAATGCACGAAGGCGCTTTGACATAAATACATGAGATGTGGTGATGCACGCAAAACATATTTTCTAGAAAAAGCTTGAGAAAGTGAATATGATATATGATTCATCTGCTACGCATCCTTGATAAATCAAGCAGCTTCAAACGTTACCTTAGCTGGAGAAACCTTTGTTGTCAACTACCTTAAGAGATGACTTATTAAGGAGATTGTTCTGTTATCTATCCCTGTGTCTGCTTTCTAAAAAACACACATTACAGATATATGCGTTTCAAGGGTTACATTTGTATAAAACTTTTTGGTGATTGAGTGGGAAACATTTGGCTTGAATTTAGATTGAAAGCAAAACTTAAAGCCTTGGGGATTCCAAAAGCAACACAATTTATGGCTCTTGGTAAAGAGTGTGGGCGTTTCATAAGCTAGCCTTTAGTTTGTATCCAAAGGCTACAATTTTTCATTTGGCACCTATTTTTTGATGGGTGGTTTGTAAAATCTTTGGGGGGGTACAGAGAATTGCCTAAATCAGTTTGGAAGTCTTAGATTATTAAAAATCCCAAACCGGAAAATCCCAAATTAACAAGATTGATGTCACTTCTTGGCATCTGCCTAACCTACTCTAAAACTTTCACATATGTGTCAAGTTTGGATTGCCTCTACGGGGGCAAACCCTTGCTTATTTGTTTATGCGATATCCTAGATATATCTTTGGAATATACCTAGGATATCTTTGGTGATCGCTCCAAACCCTTTGTTGCTGTGGAACTGGCGGTCTCGCGGCATTCTCGATCGCTGATGTTCCAACCGGGTAAATGGCGTGGCGTAATCAATCTCCAATCGATGTTGGGCCCCGTAGCTTCATGCAAGTCCTCCAAATATTGCTAGCTAGTGAGTCCGCCTAGGAGGTCCGACCGGTGGATGCCTTCCAACCGAGCTACCTTTATAGGTGTTCCAAGGTCAACAAATCTAATTTGCAAATGAAACCGGTCAATGCTCATAGAGGTATCGCTTGATGCTCACCACCGCATACACATCCGTGATGTCAAAACATACGCGACGCTTATTGATGGACCGCCGATGCGATGCGACGAGTTGATGATACAAAAATCTTTACAATAGGAGATAGCTAAGAGAAGTTGTCACCCAAGTACCATAACATTTAACTCATTCCCGGCGGGCCTGTGGATGAAGTCAAGGCTTTTCCCGTTTCGTGTAAAGTTTTTTTAAATGTCATCCCGATGCTTTGAGCTATAACACTCTCTTTCTCGCTCTTTGTGAGAATGAGAGATATAGTGAAGCAGTAGACATCTGTGAGCAGATGGTTGAGAAAGGTTTTGCTCCTAGGGTGTTAACATTTAGGGACCTTATTGACAAGCTTTGTAAAGTGGGAAAATAGATGAGGCATAGAAGCTGTTGGCTTGAGGAGCTTGTGTTCCCAGCATTGAGTTCCAAATGAGTTTCTGCAATACTTCTTCCATGCCGAGCACCAAAGGTTTCTTCGGGCCAATTTCCATAAAGTCATGGTATCAAGCATTCTATTGCTTAGAAGTAGCAATTTGAATTGATTGTCAAAACAGGACTTTGAACTATGATTTAAGCCACTTCGCCCTCCGGTCATGGAGGGCAACCCTCCGTGCGCAGCACCTTGTTATGCATAGGAATGACCTTACAGATTTACCATGAACGAGGCAAGCCTTCTTTGACTGCAAGGTTCATTAGTCTCGTCAGAATCGCTATAAGGTCATCTCCTCCCCATTTGAATAGCTCTATAGCAAGGCCGTCAATATCATGTGCTTTCCCATTTGCCATTTTGCTCAGCTACTCTTTTAGATAATTTTCTGAAAAGATATTATCATGTACCTCTAATATCTGCATGTACTCTTGCCCAGGCTGAAAATAGGTCCTCTTAACCAGCTGCAGAAGATCTTCTGTATCCAAATTGAAGGAAGGTGGTCTCGTCAAAATAAGCTTCGGTCTAACTGTAAACAAGTCCTCTAATGTTTTTTGCTGCTTTTGCAAATACTAGTATATTTTCTGACTCAACAGTTTTTTGTACCATTTGGGTTTAGTTCTACACCCTTTAGGTATGCTGGCCCTTGCTTGCTTGCATTCCATGCCCCACCATGAATTGCATATTCCTTGGAAGGGCCAGCTTGTTTGCATCTCTCCATGTGCCATCGCACCAGGAGTCTAAAATTTCAGTCAACACTTCTTATACCCTTGTTGTTTGGCATTTGGCAAAATCAAGTCTTAATTTCGGGATAAAGCACTTCAGTTTGGAGCTTCTTGGCAGATTGACATTCAAGTGAAATCACACTTGTGGCCGCCCAGGATAAGAAATACTCATCCGCCAATAAAATTCCTGCGTTTCAAATTCCTGGGCGCCCCCTCTATCACACTCAGGGTTTGGAGGGATCTGAGACTAAAATCTGAACAACAAGAATGATTTTAGGGTTCATCGATTCTGGTCAAGTTTGTGATGTGGCAGTTTGATCTTAAAAGGCACAGGTGTGATACTGATTTCTTGGGCATCTCGAAGACCTGCCCAAGACATAAAAATATCATTTTTGGGCGGCCGCAGGTGTGATTTCACCCTAAATAAGAGAGGTGTATGATCAGATTGAGGAGTTTTGTCCATGATCAGATTCAGGAGTTTTGTCCACTAATAATGTGTGGTCCCGACTTCTGGATCAGCTGAATAGAAAAATCGAGCATGTTGTTCCTTCTGTACATTACCCTAAAGTAACCCTAATCCAGTTTCTTGCACGAAATCCGCTTTTCCGTCCTCTAAATTGGCTCCAAACTCTAAAATCTGCATTTGCTCAGCAGCTGGTACTACTATTATTTACATTTGCATTTGCTGCTGGGCCTCGTCAACACCTTGCAATGTATCCTACATCTACTTCATTGTTGTTCCGTTGGTCACACTGAAAATCAACCACATCTTCAATCGACATGCCTGCAAAAATTTCCAATCTTCAATTTAGAATCTTAAACCTCAATCAACAATCTGTTCAATCAAATAATCAAGCTGCATCCCAAATTGCATATCTACACTAGGAAAAAACCAATGCAGTTCTGACCATTCTTCTCAATGCACCTGTATATTGTTTGACGCATATGTTATTTCTGTCTCAAAACCTAAAAACCAATGCCAACTGGCATTTCGATCCAATCTTCTCAAGCTTGGGATAATTTGTGGCTATAACATAGATGTAATGGAACATCTGGTAACATCTGCTTTCAAATAGCTCTAGCGTAGACCATGAGATATCACCTGTGCATTCTTGTTCCTAAATTTTATGAGTTATGTGCTCTTCCTAGGTGCCCCCAACATGAGTTATCCTGGAATCCGATGGCTTTTGACAAAACAAATTATCCACGAGGTCATTCCATTCCACAAGGCTGAGGGAGATAATCTCAGTGTCAGGTTGGACCCTAGGAACTTAGGACCAGTAAGTGCCTGCCCTTTTAAGTTGTTCTGTCTGATTTCTCTTATTTTCCTGACGGATGTTTACTTTCAATCTTAATACAGATACCTATGGCATTGTTAAAAGCTAGAGTGACAGCATATTGTGTGGCCTCCCAATAGAGTTGGTCATGTAGAAAGTCGACCTTCTAATCAGCGGGTGATTATTTAGAATGGAAGAAACCAAATATGGGGAAACAGGACTGAACTGAAGTTTATCTATTGCTCTGAACAGAATTGGTTTTGACGGATTGGGATTTTTGGTATTCGCCTTCAAAAATAGGTGGAAGAATCCAAGGAGGCATGATAAACTATAGAAAGTTTTCGTCATGGCAATACGCTTCAAGCATATACATGGTCTGCTGGATAAAAGTGTTAGAGACAAATAAGAATTTAGTGAAGAGCTTGCCAGTGACACTCAGATATCGCAACCCTGCCCATTGCAGCGAGGCATTAAGAATCGATGTTAACTAAGAGAATGTATAACATTCTGAACCCTTATAGCATGTTCTAGACTCCGAATCTTGAATTTTTAGGCATGCTGTTTCTTTAAAGAAATCATCATTGTAGTTTTTTCTAATAATAAATACTACATGGTATTTGTCCAGAAAAACGAATCAGAGATTAGAATAACTGTGATTATTGTAGTTCAAATCCATTAGTTTATAACGTGAGTTTGTAATTTTGAAGGCAAATTTCCGGTTATTTGTGACTCAAATAAAATAAAAAATCCAGTGAGAAGGCAAAAATCTTATAAGATGAATTGTTTTCTTCGAACCATAGACTCTTTTGATTATTAAGGCATGAAGTCTACCTGAAAAATAATGAATGGCGTTACGTTACGTGCATTCTGAACAATGTAAATGAAGCTATAACTGATCTTAGGAATATGACATGCAATCACAGTATTGAGTAGAGGCATTAATTTCATAAGACTATAACCAAAATGGAATGTCACAAGATTGAAGGAAAATGACGTGCAATGGACAGCTTTGAGACGAGACACCATTTTTATAAGATTAGAACCAAAATGGAATATCACAAGAATGAAACTACGTAATCAGTAGAGACAATGATTTTATGAAACTAAAATAAAATCTCAAAACCCTTCTGCTTTTGGCCATCATCAGAAGTCATCATGGCTCATCATCAGATTTGGGGACAGTTTTGTGGATAGAAAAGGGGAGGATTTGGAGAGATTAGGAAGTAAATGGTCATCTACATGGATTTCACACAATCTGGGGAGAGCACCCTTCTCAATCTCTGGAAAGTGCAAGAGTGGACACCCTGATAAATGTAAGTGCTGCAGGGATGCGAAGCATCCTGCCCTTCCAAAGCACCTTGGAAGCTGCTTTATTTTGGAACTGCTGAGTTTCAACACCTTCAGCATGGCCATGGCGCCCTCTTCTATATCTGGAAATCCTTCTAGTGCACATGCTGATGCATCTAAAAGCTCCAGGCTTGGAAAACTTCCTGCCTTTTGCATGGATATTGGTAGCTCTTTCAGTGGGCAACCAGTCAGGATCAATTTCTTCAAAGCAGATAAGCATCCAGCACTTCCAAGGGATGCAGGCAGCGTTTCAATTTGGCAGTGCCCTAAATTGAGCTCCTGAAGTTTCACCAAAGCCCCTTCCTCAATAACTGGAAAATCACAAAACATGCGACACCATGACAGGTTTAATCTCTCCAGACTAGGTAAAGATCCTGTCCTTACAAAGGATGATTTCAACTTCTCGATCTTGCAAGAGTCCATGTTCAGCTCTCGCAGAAGGGGTAATGCTCCTTTTTCTATCTCTGGGAATTCTGCAAAGGGGCACCCTGTCAAATACAAGGTCTCTAATCTGGGGAAGGATCCTGCCTTCAATGGCGGCAGATTTGTTACAGATGTATATGATAAATCTAGCAGCTCAAGCTTCTCTAAGGCATCTAATCCTGGCAACCTGGAAAGACTTCTGCTCCCCCTCAGGATCACCCTTCTTAAATCCTTCATTTTACAAACCCAGTCTGATAACACCCTTATATTACATCCTTTCAACTCCAAATGCTCCAATTTCACTAGCTTTTGTAGAGGCAATATGTCAGACAATGGAGCTTGAACCTGCAAAAACCTTAGATTTGAAAAGTTTTCCATTGATGCTGGGAGCAATTTCTGTGTGGTGCTTGAGATTCTCAGGATTCTCAATCTTGTCAGGTTTTGGAGACATTGAAACCCTAATGTCTTTCCATTTATGCTTGAATCCCATATCCCATTCAAATCGTATAAATCCAGGACCGATAAATTTGTGAGTTTGAGCAATGCCTTTGTTGGAAATGATGCAGAATTATTCAATGATATTCTTAGGATTTCTAAATTTGTCAATTCTGCCAAGGATTCTGGAATAGAAGCTAGTGAGTTGCATTCTACAATATCCAAGACAACAAGTGACTTTAACAGACCTAGACTATCTGGAAGAGCTTTTATTCCTGTAGATATTAAGCTCAACACTTGGAGGGATGGGAAGTTCAAGAGAAATTTCTGATGGATTTCACCACAGCATTCAAGCAGCAGAGTGTTCAGATTAGGTGCCACAACTGGAGAATTAACATGAAGTACAGGAATGGACTTGCCTATGTAGATTCTCTTTGCCACTTGCCAATTGATGTCATCCTGAATTTTTCCAACATGAAATACCTCTTGCCTTACGCGTTCTTTCCTCAAAATATGATATGTCATGTCCCTGAGCACATCATGAACCCGACATGCATTCTCTCCCACTACATCAAACAAAGAAGATGCTATGAGAATACCAAGAACAAAGTATGTTTCAATCATCAGATCATTTCCTGCTTTGAGCAGCCTCTCCCCTGCCCAACATTTTGCCAAATCAAAGATGTCTATTTTTTCATATTCGCGAAATGCGCCCAAGTAGAGGAAGCATTCTTGGAGCTTTCTACCTTGACCAATATGCTTCTCCAAACTTCCCAGTTCGTTGTAACTGATTTTTAGGTGGCCATACAGGGCTTCTTCTTGATTCAATTGGGCATCTTGCAGACCACTCAATGCCTGTTCCCATTGCCATTTCTCAGATTTCCCAGTCATAGCACTTCCTGCCAACTTTAAGGCCAGGGGAAGGCCCTTGCATTTCTTGGCCATCCTTGCAGCAATACTCTTGACATCTTTATCAATAGCATTATCATCTTGAAACTGAATAGGACTCGATTGAAATGCATGATGAAGAAACACATTCCAGCTATGCTCTTCTGAAAGCATACCCAATTCAACGTCTTGTGTCCCCAGTCCTAAAATCTCAGGATTTCGTGTGGTGATTAGAATTGTGGTGTCATAATTTAGCCATTCTATGACTGACTTGTCCCAAACGTCATCCAGGATCAAAAGACACTGCTTGCCTTTTAGCAGATGTGTAAGTTCAGATTTTCCTTCCTCCTTGCATAGAAAATGTCTTGGTTTATGTACGATTTGCTCATAAAGCTTTCCTTGTAATTTCTGTATTCCAGCTTGCATTCCAACTGTTAGCCAGTATACACGGTCATGGAAGTGAGATTTTATTTGAGGATCATTGTTTACTTTCTTAGCTATGGAGGTCTTTCCTGATCCTCCGATTCCATGTATTCCTATTTTCTTCGAGCCCTCTGCTTTAAGCAAAAAGTCTTTGATCTGTTCTTCCACATCTTCTCTGCCAATTAAACATTCTTCTAAGATAACTCCTTCCTTGTGTCGATGTATAAGCACATTGTCAGTGCATAGAAAACCCCTAGCATCTGCGACATTTTGTTTCAAATTAGCCATCTTAATCCCGGTCGTTGCCATGTCCTTATTTTGCAGCAAATCCTTGGCATTATATGAGATTTGAAGAGCCAAGAGCACCCAAATGCTATCATCCCTCAAAAGTTTATGGAGCTGCTCCTTCTGTTTTAAAATTGCTTTTCTTAAACTGTTTCTGTAGTCATTGCAGGATGTTAAAATATATTTCTATAGGTATATCTTTAAAAGAAATTCCTTTACAAGATCAACATAAGACTTACCTTTTCCAGAAGTTTATTTTTTCAGTTTGGCATCCATTGATCAAACGCTGGGCTTCATACAAGCATTGCTTGAGCCTAATTAGCCAGCCCCCGAGTTCTGCAGCATTCTGGGAGAGCTGAGATTCGAACTGTTGAATGCAAGTGAGAACAGGATCGAGACCGGCTAGTTCTTGCGCTAATGCCCGGCATTCGTCCTCGCAATGTCCAACCCTGCGGATCTCTTTGACAAGATTATCACGAGAACCAGCAATTTCCCCTACTTGGTAGGCGCCAGCCATATCCAAAGGCTTGGGATGGATTTGAGATATGGAGGTTTATAACCCAAAAAGCCAGACAGATCATTACTGGGTCTGGCATGATCAGAAGTGGGCCAACTACGTTCCATGGGTTTGAGCCTCAAATTGCTCATCCAATCCAACTCTGTTCCTCTGAAAATTTGAGCAATGAGCATAGGCCTCATGTTCGCCACTTGCGCGGGTTTTTATATGCAACTTGTCCTCGATAAATGGTCCGTGATCAAATACGAGCTCGCATCATTTTCCCAAGTTTATAGCTTCAATCTTGTGACATTCCCATTTTTGTTCTAATCTTATCGAACTGAAAACTGATGCCTTTACTTAATATCGTCCATGCATTTGATATATCTACTCAAATTTTATTTTTGAGTTGCCCCTTTGATAATGTGGGTTTCTGGCATATTCTAAGTATATGCTGGAATATGCCAGAAACTGCTCCAAACCTACTGTTGCCCGTAAACTGGCGGTCACCAGTGTTGCTGGGCCGCCAGAGTGGAAACTGGCTTACTGGCTTTATTTTTGCAATGCAGGTAGCTTATTTGCCGGAGGGCTTAGAAGCTGTAGTATTTACTGCAGATGGTGACATGCGACAAGCATTGAACAACCTTCAGGCTACTTATAGTGGTTTCCAGATTGTAAATCAGGAAGTCTTTAAGGTTATGCGAGCTAATCAAATACTAGTGTTATTCTTCTCTTTGAGCCACAAACACTGAATAGCAACACTTGTCTATGTGCTAGGTAACTGGCCGGATTGAGGGGTTTCCGGCCGGTAAACTGGCAGGCGCGGCGGCGGTCGGATTGAGGGGTTTACAGGCCGGAAACCCCGAAATCCGGCCGGCTACCCAACGTGAACCGGCGTTTGGCGAAAATTTCACTTCCTCCAATCTGCTCCTATTCGGCCAAATCCCTGCCGTAGAATCGATCCAAAACCAAAACTCATGGCTCCAGAACCAAATCGTCCTGCTATAATCTTTGCCCCAGTGCTATGCCGATTGTCAAGGAATGCCTTTGTTACATTCTTGGCCGGTTACGACGATTATGTAAAAGGGGTTGAAGGTCTCGCCAAAAGCTTGAGATATTGCAAATCTCTTTAAACTCTTGTCGTTGTTGTGTTGCCTGATGTGCCAGAATCTCATCGCAGGTTTGAGATCAAAGATGTCCAGAGCACTCCGGAAGAGGGAGACCCAAAAGGAATATCAGTTGCCAGAAGCCAAGCTTTGCCCTGAATAAAACTTTCAATGCTGAACTTCTCAACATCAGAGGCAGAGAGTCGAGAAGACGAAGGAACTCTTCCGGCACTGCTACCACCAGGGCCATTGCTTTGAAATTCAGCAAAAAATAGAGTATCAAGGGCAAAACTTCCGCTCCAAGCAAGCCACCCATGTGAGTGGATCAATTTGCCCATAAAGCTGTTTAAAAAAAACAGATCTGGAATAGAGCTTCCAAGGTCGGCCCAGGTAAGCCCTATGCTATTTAATCCGCACTAATCGGTGCCAAGGCTGTTCAGATCGCATTTCGCCATGGCGTATTATGTGATAAATTATTCCAAGCTCCGATTATGGTAGGAAGCTCTCCCTCTGCACAAACCTCTGCACAAACACATAAATAAACACATAAATGGCCGGAGTAGAAAAAAAAGAGTAGAAAACGGCTGGAAACGGAGTAGCTGGAATAGCTGTAGCCGGATTTGACTGGAAACAGAGTAGCTATGACGCCACCAAGAACCTCTAAACCCCAAACAGAACAGAGTAGCCATGAACCTGGAACCAAGAACAGAGTAGCTACGGCTGGAAGTTATGGTGGCGATGCAAGATGCGCCACCAAGAACATGTAAACCCCAAATTACCTGTAATAAATAAACACGGAAAAATCGAGGAATTTCCGCCAAATGGCGATTTACAGGTCTGTGACCAGCCACACCCGCTTGTTGCCATCAATATGGTCAAATTTACTTTGGGGGGCAAGATTGATGAGGCATATGGCTTAATGAAGCAGCTCTATGATCTTGGCTACTCGGCATCAGATATTGCCATGACACTTTTTCGAGTTATCAAGAATTATGAGATGCCAGAGTACTTGAAACTCGAGTATATAAAGGTGAGATTTGCTAATTCAAATGTTGGTTAAAATTGTTTTGCTCCTACCTGCTAATGGTAATAATTTTTCAGGAAGTCAGTTTTGCATTGTTGATGGTGTAGGTTCACTTCTTTAACTATCAGGACTTTTGGCAAAACTCTGTAATATTAGCAGCAAAGCAAGGCCATAGCCACCTATCATGCAACAAAGCAGAAAGGTCAAATTATAACAATGGGGTCAGCTCGAACATGTGAATTTTCAAGGTCATAAGATGGCATTTTTTGGATTGGGTTTTGTTAGAGCCAAAGTACCAGTGCCATAATTGCTCATATGGGACATTTACAATTTAAACTAAATTGCAAAACAACCAGACTTGATCTGATTGAAATCAGGATCTTCTTACTATCCCATTTGCAGATCTGTATTTCTTTTGATCAAAGGAAATTCTACTTTTGAGCTTTCTAGTTTTAGATTCACAATGCCAAAGTGTGGCAACCATCACCGCCATAGTTTGAGGAGAGCTAGGTGCAGTAGTCAAATACAGATGTTTCTTGCTCTTGCCTTGGAATGCCTCTTCCTAACATGGTTGCTCTATGATCAGGTTTCTGATGCTGTTCTTGATGCTTGTCTGGAGCAAGACCCAGATAGCAAGGTAGCTTGTGAGACCTTATGCATATCAGTTCTCTAGCAAAAATGCTAAAAATGGGTGGAACTCGCTCGGAGATGCCATTCGTTCAATAACGGGTAGGTTACTAGTTGTTGATTTGCTTATAATCTATCAAGAATCTGATGTAGTTCAATGATAATATACAATCAGGCATAGAAGCTATGTTTGCAGATTTAGGCCATTTTAGTGCATTTTCAATACAGATATATGGTTCAACAATGCTTCCATAAGAAGTATCTTCATATATACATCTCATTATCACTTCAAATCTGCTTGCTCACACAGGAGGATGCTCTGCAGACTTTTACACCCGTCTTTCTTTTGGCCAGTGCATCATTCAATGTGATCTTTTCGCGTCCATCACTTCGCTGCTTTACCCTGCCCTTGTGGCCAATCCATGCTGGATCATGCTTCTATCAACTATGGCAAGTGCAAGACTCTTCTGAGCTTCAGAATGAATAGTTGAAGTGTGTTAGAGTCGATAACTCTGATGTCTCACAAATCACGCGAGTGTCTACCCTCGCAAAGTCACTTTCTGTATCAGTCAAACAGACAGGTCCACAACCACGACTTGTTGACATTTACCAGGCTACTAAGCCTGGCAATAAGTCAAGGTTTCATCTTTTGTGTGACAAAGCAAAGGAGCCTTCGGCTGTTCAACAGGATGTGCTGGAAAGTTGTTATGCATCATTAGTTCTAGAGATTCAAAACAATGTATTACTAAATCACATGAACCCCAGGAGTGTGTGAATTAATAGTGAGGGAAACATATATGGACTATAAAGAACAACAAATCTACTCTGATACCTATTTGTCTGTGGTGAGGGCATGTGTCCGCAAACAGTCCTTTCTGGAGGAAAAATTGGTTCATGCTCAAATTATCAAAAGTAGATATAATCCAGGCATCCTCTTGGTAAATACGATTGTCAACATGTACTGCAAGTATATAAGTCTCGTATTTGATACAATGATTAGTCAAGATGTCTATACCTGGACTACAATGATGACTGGCTATGTTCAATCTGGGGATGTTGATGGAACTATGAAGCTTTTCTACCATATGCAAGAACATATGCACACATTATAAAATTTGGATTTGGGTCAGATATTTTTATTGCAAATACTGTGGTGGGAATGTATAGAAAATGTGGCAGAGTGGAGGACGTACAATTAGCATTTGATGGAATGCCAATGCAAAATGTGGTTACATGGAATGTTGTGATCTCAGTGTATGCACAGTTTGGGTATTCTAGTGAACCTGTTGATTTGTTGAGGAAAATGGACCTTCTTGAAATAAAACAAAATAGGGCTACTTATGTAAGTCTCTTGGTTGCATGTGCCAGTGGCTGGGCCATTGAATGGAGTAAGCATATACTCCATCATTCTAAAATCCGTATTAGAAACCGATGCTTTTGTAGCCAGTGCACTTATTGCCACATATGCAAAAGCTGGAAATATTTAAGAATCTCGCCTGATATTCAGTAATATACACACTCGTGATATGGTTTTATGGTCGACAATGATTTCTGCATATGGAGATTTTGGAGATGCTCATGAAGCGATCAATCTGTTGGGCCAAATGAGGCAACATGGTTTGAAGCCAAACAAAGTGGCATACAAAGGCATTATAAGTGGATGTGCAATAGCAGAAGCTACAGAGTTAGGCAAATATGGACATGCCCTTCTCAGAAAAGCCAGTGTGGAGTCTGATATAATAATAGAAAAAGCCCCTGTGTCCATGTATGCTAAATGTGGGAAACTAGTAAATTGTTGTCAAGTCATTGATAGAATGATTGAATGTAACCAGATCTCATGGAATGTTGTAATTGCAAGATATTCTCAATTTGGAGATAGCAGATGTGCCATAGCTCTTCTTGAAAGCATGCTACATTATGGGTTGGAAGGAGAAATTAGCACCTATTCCTCTATTCTTAGTGCATATGCTAATGCAGGAACTTTAGAATGGGGCAAATTCATTCATACTCGTCTCATTCAGATTCTGTTGGAAATGTCCTGGTTGACATGTACTGTAAGTGTGGTATTGTCAAGGATGCCTGCCAAGTGTTCGATACTATGTCTTCCCAAGATATAGTTTCATGGACTACAATGATTTCGGGGTATGCTGACAATGGAAATGGCGATTATGCTTTGAAGTTTCTTAATAAAATGCAAAGTTATGGTCTGGCACCAGACCGTGTTACATTTATTTCTATTCTCGCGGCATGTAGTAATTTAGGGCTAGAAGATACTGGGCATCATTATTTCCACTCCATGAGCAATATGTATGGTATTGTTCCAAGAAGAGAGGATTATGCTTGCATGGTAGATCTTCTTAGGCGGGTAGGTTACTTGCACAAGGCAATCGGAATGTTCATTGTCTCTTTGACTTCCTTCTTAACTACGGATTTCTAGCAAGCTCTCTGATAGGTGCAGATGTCCCAGCTTTATATTCACCAGTGCCATTTCAAATGCAACTTTAAAGACGCCAGAGATGAGTTGTAAGCAAGTACAGATTCTTGATGCATATAACTATGATGAATCAAATTCTATGCACGGTTCATATTCACTGGAAATCAAAGGCATGCCTCTGCCATGTTGGCTTGTTTCATGGACCTATTCAGTAGCTGAACATTCTCAAGAAGGATGGTTTGAGGCCAGCTTCATAACAGACCCACTCACTGAGAGCTTAAACATTGTCCAGGAAAATTTGAACAAGTCAAGCAAACCAGACAACAAGGAAAGTAACAGTAAAGTTTTAATGACCGAGCTTAGTAGAAATTCTAGGTTTGAAGAATCTGTTAAGCAGCTGAAGTTTGTGAACAATAGATATTTAGCTTCCTTGGCATGATTGTCAACCTTTGAGAGATCTATGCCATTAAATTGTAATATTTCTTCATGGTTTCAACTATTGTTGAAATTATACAAGCTTCTGTTTTTCTAGGGTAAAATTGCTCATACTGCCAATTGTAGTATGAAAAGATTGGGAATGGTCCCATAATGTTCATTTGTATTTTAAACAAATAAAGTGTACTTTGCATTCAAAAAAATAAAATAAAATTATCACTTCATGCTTTGCAGCTTGCCTTCACTGTGGTAGCAAAGACACCAGTGTGATTTACCACATACCCTATGAGAGTCTGCTTAATGTGGGCATGGTGTATTATGTTTGATGCGGAAAGTGATTCTTCTCAATGCATTATCTTACTAATTATCTAATTTGTAGGACAGAATGAAGTTATCTCTATGTTGCCATGACAAATGACGTTATTCCAGTGCTTGTGGCCTTTGAAGAATATGATGAAGTGCATTCATGATTATGGATAGACATATCCTTCTTGTTTGTTATGGAGGAAAACCTCTAAATTCCCCCAAAAAACCCAATGGTTAGCAAAAATAAACTCCCTTAAACGATATCAAAACTTCTTTCTTGTATTATTGAAGCTTTTCAAGGTAGCTTCTATTTGAGTGAAATTGCAAAGGATATAATTACAAGGTGAATATTCATCAAATTGTAATGGGTTCATCCTTAGCAGCTTGATTGTGGTGAGCTTCTATTCAACTTCCTATAGATTATCAAGTAACCTAGTTCCTGGCTATTGTATATAAATTGCTAGCATTTATCCCGTTGTAAAGGATGCAAATTGTTGCATAGTATATTTTAGCATACCCTTTTTCCACTTGTGGTTTTTGTATTCCTTATGCACTGCTTGCTTTGGATTAAGTCAGATCTCAGAATTATACAAACTAGAGGTTATAGTGAATGGTTATAGCCAGCTTGTTGAAAGATTCGTACTTTGGTAGGCCTAAACTTTGACCAGACTATGCTTGTGGTTCCCTATACGGACCAATCTAATTCAAAAATCATCTAGATTAAAACCCTCAGCTGGCGAAGAAAGTAAGAAATTCGATAAAAAGATCGAGTTAGACCAAGCAAGAAAAGGTCAGAAACCATTTTTCTTGAGCTGTGATTAGTCCTAGACTGGATAGCGGTCAGTCTCTAGCACAACTATATATGCTTTGGCAAGAAAACCCATAATAAGTCTCATTTCCAGGTTGCACTTTGCACCTTGCTCAGAAATTAGCTATAGCGGAATGCCCGATTACTCTGACATCATAAATAAGCGTTCTGCTCGATGTCTTAAACATCATCAATGGCCTGAAATGAAACAAAAATATTCAATTCAAGATCCTAACATAAGTGCTGGTTTTTGGGTTGCCCGAAGGGCAAATCCTAGGTGAATTTGGAATATGCTTGTAATATGTGTGACGAATGTCATAGATTAGGGTGTAGGAAGGAATAAGGAGAGAATATCCCAAGTGGAGGACCAGAGATAATAGAAAGGAAAAAAGATGTTGTACTAGCAATTTATTTCCACATCGGGCTCGCCCAAATATGCGTGGGAAGTCTCAAATTACATGAGTTGATGGGGTGATTGATTGGAGAGGAGGAGTTTCGGGATAAGAACATGCGAACCTCTGTTCTACATTCAGTTTCTGGCAGCCTCTGTGTTTGTAAGCATTTTACTTTGGTTTTTTAAGTCGATCTCCTTCTTGGGTCCCGTTCCCTTATCTATCATGTTCTTGGTCAATGGAGTTCGTAAAAAGTTATACTGGTGCCTCAGTATCAGAGACGGACATGGTGGAACTGCTGCAAATGTAAGGTCAAAGGAATCTCAAGAGGCGAAACAGAGCTTGCTAAATGCCTTCAAGGACTGGGAACTTACAAATCAAATAATCCTAGGCTCTTATTCCCCACTAATTTATTTGGTTGAATTACCTAATGACAATCTAATTCAATTGTCTACTAGGCTACGGAACCAGACTTGATCCTTAAAAGGAGAATACTTGATATGCCTGTGCTTCTTCAGTGGTATAAAAGTTCTCTAGTGCTTTCGGAAGGTATCAAAATATATGCAGAATGTGTTCCTTTTCTTAACAAGCAAGCAATTAATATTCTTGCATCTTAGATGTTGTGCATGCTGTATCTCCTTCCCTTGGATAAGAAGCCAATCTTGCATTTGAAGATGGAGATGAATTTGCTTTCCAACTTCCATCTTCAACAGACCACAGGTTAAAAAGATAAAACAGTCATTTGCCATGTTGTATAGATGACTTTGATTGAGCGATAAAGCATTTATTTCAGGAATGCATTATCTACTTACCAAGAGAAATGACTTCAATAACCGCATGCTAAGAAGATATGCCTGTAGTAGTCATACGTCAATACCTTGTCTGGGCAGATTGTCTCTACATTTTTACAGTATATTATTGTAGGAGCTGCAAATTATGGCACAAACAAACATTGCTCCTGCCATTCAATTTGTGCTCTTGCACACTATTACTTGTCTCTTGGAATAAACACCTACTACAACAACTTAAGTCCCACCAAACAACAAAAACATTGTATTGGAAAATGTATATTACAACAAGTTGTAGTCCTACTTAGGCATCGAGGCATTGAGTATATTTTGTCTCACGTACGTCAAAAGTCGTACCACAAAAAGAGTACTTATATTACAGCTCACGAAGAAGGATCTGAAAAAAAAATTGAGAGAATAGCTTTGCCATCGATACCTGCACTTGACGCTATGCTATAGATTCTCAAACCAATGAGACACTTGCACTCTCTAATCCGATATACAAGCACCTCAAGCCTCAGACTTAAGACTATTGAAAATTCTAAATTTAATTGAAAATGTGACAAACAAGTGATTTTGCCCTCTCAGGGATTTTGTGATTACAATTTTGAGGAGCCCCGTTACTGCTATTTTCTATTCTCTCCATTTCCAAAAAAATGAAAAGGCTATCAGATAAGCCACGTTTTATATCATATGCAAAGATATAAACCTTGATTAATCAAGTATGCAGATATGGTGGAGGGTTTGAAGTAAAAAATTTGATTCCATACGGTTTGATTTAAGCCACTTTACCCTCAGAAAACTGAAGGGCAACCCCCTGTGCGCAGCACCTTGTTTAGGTTTGCACAAACTGGAGTTGAGACTTTAGTCGGATGAAAAGCCCCTTTGAAGTAATTTGAGGCTATCCACATTTCATTTAAGATATTTACGCACGTGGAGAGCCTTAGAGTCGTTGGATCCCATTAACGATCAAGAAAATTCATCGAAATTCCAGCCTATCCTGGGTCATGGGTAGTGTTGGAAGTTATGCCGGTCTTTCGTCTTTTGGGAGAATTAGTAATCGAATAGATTCACTAAATAACAGAAATTGAATCCCAAGTTTATAGCTTAAATCTTGTGACTTTCCATTTTGGTTCTAATCTTATAAGATGCCTGGAACAATTCCATTCATTTGCCGGGTGCAAAGGGTTGGAAGACACTCTATGCAATGCAAACAATAGCCACAAGGCGTAGATGTATGACCAATCGCACGTATTCAAGGTGTGCTTCAGATGGGGTCGGCGGTCCGGGCCCGATTTCCCTCGCCACTTGGAATGACTTGGAGCAAAAGCGTAAAGCTTTCTTGGCACGCGCCTCGGGGTGAAGTCCACACCCCATACCGTGATAATGTTGCAGGAAACAGGTTTCTTGCCTCTTCAAAGGGGGGCCCTTGACAGATACATCGTCTACTTTCAGAAGATGGTCAGCGTGGACGATACTCGTCTCCCTAACCTTGATTACACTGTGGCAATGGGGTCTCAACACCTAAAAGTCAAAGTTTTTACCTCATATATATCTTGATACATGGGGACCGATGCTCACTCTACACGTTGCGCACTTGGATTCGACCCTTGGGGGGCACAAAGAGTTTGAAGTTGGAGATCCTCTCGTTTGGAACATGAATATATTCAAGGGTGCTGTGAAAGATCTCTTTGGTTCTTCTAGATTTGTACGTAATTTAATATCTTTCCAAGCTTATTTTTTTCTATCTATCTTATATTATTGATGCAATACGATTTACTTGGTTATTTTGCTGATACATATCAAACATCTCTAACTCGTAACAAAAGTCCACAAACTATACAAATCTTTCCCAATGATCTCTATATGTAATCTACTATTTTATTGTACAGAACTCAACCCTTTAGGGCAGGGTTTTTTTAATCCCGACCGTAATAGGTCTACTGCGCTTCTTTATTGGGTTCTATGGCACATTTCAAAGGCACATTTCAAAGGCACATTTCGTGGACTTTGGAATGATGTGTATTTAAAATTTGCACATTTCACATGCTTTGTTATACAAAGTGCATGCATTATTTATGTTAGTGTCCTGAAGCCCGAAGAAGGTTTTGGTCTAGGCAGATTTATCATTTTATGTTCACATTCAATGAAAATATTTTCATTCACATGGAATCAGGAAATTCAGTTTTTTTGCAGATTAAGGGTCATTTTCAATTTTCTGTCACAAATGTCTCAAAGACAATTTAGATTTTCCCTACAGTTGTTGCCTTGTTTTCAAAGTTCATTTCCTCTGCTAAGCTACATCAATTTTTAGATTACATTCCATTTTTATAAAAGATGAAAGATAAATTGATAGCAAAAACTGTGTTTTCCATGTTGCAAATGATTATGTAGTAGATGCCTGGAATTTGAATAGAACTACACTGTTGAATGCAAGGTAAGAAAGGACCACTTATTCGGAGGAGCTTTGATAAAACGTATCGTGAAAGAGAATGCAAACTGATCTCCAATGTGGAAAACAAAATGCAAACTGACCTTATACTAAGCCAATCGTTGCCGACCCACTGAGTTCAAATTCCTTTTGGCTATAGTCTACATGTTTTATGTTGCAATCTTTTGTTGGCATGAAAAATGCAGGCCTTAGTCTAAAGATTTGGTTTCTGCCAACCTTGCCATTGGAAATGCCACCATTAGGAAAGCATGTATGGAAAATGTGGTATCTTGGAGAATCCTAACATGGACAATAGTGTTTGCAGCATATGCTACAAATGGTGACGGGAACGAAACCTTGGAGCAATGCAATCGCAACCCAGAACTGGATGCTGCCAGAATTGATGTATGTGCAGATCAACAAGACTTGATTCAAGGTAAAAATATCAATGCCTTTTTCTTCTTTCATAAGATACAAGCACGAGGATTGATTCATATAGTTAATTCCCTTGTTTACATGCATGAAAAATGCGAAAGCTCTATAACATGTTTGCAAAAATGCCTGAATGGAATGTTCCCTTATGGACTAGTGTATATCTTCTTCAAGATATATATGAAATTGAAAGTTCCAAATAAGCTGTGAAACTCAAGGCAATTGCTTTAGCAGGCTTGCTGTTTCTAGAAAGGGGATTGCTTGAAAGCCTGCTAATTTGGCAATCCTGAGCAATTGCAAATAGTTAAAGCAATGCAAATTTTGGAAACAGAGTCTCCTACTGCACAACCTAGTTTGAACAAGGCAATAGCTACCCACTCTCAAACTGCTAAGAGTGGGTATGGTGTAGAAATATTTTTGGCAAACACATTGTTGAAAGCATATGTCAGTTGTGCAAAAAAATAAAACAAGGAAATAGGCAACCATATTATGAAAATATCGTGTCTTGCAAAGTGACGCAGAAGGCAATATAAGGCAAAGGAAGAATGACCTGTAAAGTTGCTTCTTCTGCACTATAAAACAAATGCACAACTTCTTTACTCTCAAAGGTGTTTGGAAGCTGGCAAAGCAATACATGCAGACACTTAGCTACGAGTGCCTGTGCATCTTCTTCCAGAGCATATTCTATAAAATAGATTGCATTTTCAAGCATTTCCAGCTTAGCTTCTAGGCATACATCACAAGCATCTTTCATAGCTGCACAAATGTCATCGATCCGCGTAGCGGATCGAGATTCTTGAGCAAGACGAGCATGCATGCATTGCATGCGTCGCATGCATGCATCACATGCATTATTAGGTCGTTCATCAGGTTGGGGGATCGCTATTTATTGCAGAGTTCTTCATCGACTTTTCATCGGTGCTTTCTCATCTCTCAGCAGTATCCATGGCTTCTATTCTTTGATCTCATGCGGAGGAGGGGCTTCTTCTTGCATGAGCTACTCTTTCTTGACCATTCCTATCCTTTTTAACCTCTTCTATCTTTGCCTTTTTGTCCGGCATAGGACAATTCTTCAACTTTTCTCCTCAGATCTAGTATTTGAAGTTCTCTGTTATCGGGATGTTGTTGTTTTCATGCGAGTTGCAGAGCAAGAATGTCATCGATCCGCGTAGCAGATCGAGATTCTTGTGCAAGACGAGCATGCATACATCGCATGCATGTATCACATGCATTTTTAGGCCATTCATCAGGTTGGGGGATCGCTATTTATTGCAGAGTTCTTCATCGACTTTTCGTCGGCGCTTTCTCATCTTTCAGCAGTATCCATGGCTCCCACCCCCCCTCCCCCCCTTAAAATTGTTATTTATATGTTCAGGTTTTTTATATTTCACTCTTGTGTTTTTAGAGTTTATGATGTGCAGGTGCAGGAATGATGCGCAGCTCTGATTTTTGCTTTGAAATGTGGGTTTTTATAGTTTGTCCAAGCCCCTTGCCGAGGGCTTATCGCTAGGGTTTTTCCTTGAAAACCTGAAAGGGCGAGGTTTTTTAATCCCGGCGATAAGCTCTCAGCAGGTATACTAGCCAATATCTGTAGCAAACGTTTTATTTTTTCGGGTCCAGGTGTTATAATTGGATATTCCCTAGTTTGCGATGTGCAGCTACCCACTCTATATCATTGTAGTCAAACTATTAAGATGAATGAAAAGCCTATCTATTCCCTTGACTCTCTTTTTTTTTATACCAGGTAGGGGAGGGGCTTCTCCCTGCTTGGTTTGACAGTTTGGCGTCTTGTTCCATAATGGGACATGTTCTTCCTCGATCTTGTCCTTTTTTTGCCGTCCTTCAGCCTTCGACCTCGGTCCCATTTTGATAAGGAAGTTCTCTTTTTGTCGGGAGCTTTTGTCTGTTTTCATGCGAGCCCTTCGAGAATCCCATCGATCCGAGCCATCAGATCGGCATTCTCGATTGGGCGAGAATGCATGCATTGCATGCATTTTCTGTGGCTCTCATTTGGGATCGCTATTTCTTGCAGCTTCTTCATCAACTTCTCATCGACGTTTTCTCCTCTCTCAGCAGTTTCCTTGACTCCCACACACCCTCCCTTAATGTGTATATTATTGTAAATATTGTTTTTGTTATGGCATGCATGACCAGCCCCTCGCTTTTTCGAGATTGTTTTTGTCGCTAAGTGGCACGCTGCGGACCAGCCCCTCGCTGAGGTTGTTGTTTTCTTTATCTTTGTGTTCTAGTTTGTTGATGTGCATGTACAATGGGATGCGCTGACTCCATCTTCTTCGTGCTTCAAGGGTTTCTTTGTGGAGCGCTTATTTTGCAGCCTTACGTTGTCCAAGCCCCTTGGAGAGGGCTTATCACTAGGCTTTTCCTCAAAACCGTAGAGGGCGAGGTTTTTTAATCCCGCATAAGCTCTCTGCAGTACACTTAACCGACATCCGTAGAATTTTTTGGGGTCCGTGATGATATAACCGATATTCCCCTGGTGTTTTTCATTGTGGGTAGCTTGCAAATATGCAGCTACCTACTCTCAACCATTGTAGAATTCTGCTGAGATGAATGAAAAGCCTAGCTGGGATGTTGTTGTTTTCATGCGAGTCGCAGGGCAAGAATGAAGCTATCTGAAAATTTGCACATCATGAGTTTCTGGAAAATAAAAAATGGTTGCATGCAATGAAGGATACGATGTAATAAAATCCATTCTAAGCTTTGAGGGATTTTAGTTTGATTATTGAGAAGGTAAATCAGTAAGCTTGAATGCAGGTTAAATAAATGTAATTTTGTTTGATGCAACTAAATTGTACTCGGGATCCTCGGCTCCCTGATGAGCCCATTTTTGTCCATGTAATTCTTCCACTTTTCATCTATTGTATTGATAGGAGTTTGGTTATGTCATGTCTGCAAACACTTGCAGAACATGCAATAGGACTAGCCAGTTCCATTGTGACTAGAAAAGCTGCTACAACTCTTACATGAAGAGTGTACTTACTCTTTGATTTACCTACCCTTGCATGAAGTTGAATTCAAGGCAGAAGACTATGCATGTAAACAGGAGGCCATAATGTGCCCGTAAGAGTTGTAGCTCCCTTGGCATGGGCATTAGGCTACTCTAGCATATTTTTTAATCATTTAACTTATTTCAATTCATTTGATTCCAATTAAACCCTTTGTTATTAAATGTTGCCTGTCTCTCTAGCTTGACATGATGAATATTTAAACATTATAGAGAATGGCATACGTATTCTTTGATAGCACATATGTATGACTTTTGTTGATTCATGAAAAAACCAACCTTACCTTCAAAAAAAGAAGAAGAAGGGGGCATTGGGTCTTGTACAGATTTGCACTGTTCAGACGGATTTAAATATGTATATGACTGTTGTGCGACATCATCTCTATATTGGTGTTTGGTTTGTTATTTTATAGGCTGTCATTCTTAGCAGTCCATGTATTTGCATGATTGCAAAGGTTTGGCCCTATGGAGGAATTTGACTTTTATATACTATTAGACCATAATACACCTATTTGTGTTTCGGCTTTGCCTTTTATTATCTGAAATCATTCTAACAAAATATTAGTTATATCATACGCAGGTGGACAATTCAAATCCCAGATGCTAATGGAAAGCATGCTATTGCTCATTGTTCTAAATTAAGTTCCATATAAAAATAGCATACCTGTACTTGGTTTCAGCGTATTCCTACAGAATGATACCTGGGTGTACGATGCTCTGTGAAGAATGGATATTGTGCATGATACTATAGAAATTGTAGCAAGCCAACAGCATGCCAATTAGGCTTGTATGCTTTAAGGTAGAAATATAAGTTTTCGATTTTGGGTCAGACCTCATTTTCTTGATCTCCAAATCAACAAAATGAGGTCTCTTGATTCACTTTCGGGTCAGACCTCCAAATTTGATGCATGTGGCATGCATAGAAATAATTCACCAGACTTTTGTCATGTTATTTAACTGTGCTCTAGGCTGCATTTAACAGTCCAGGTTACTCACTAGATAATATACATGGTAGAGAAATTGGCAAAGATAGCTTGAAAATGAAACATCTCTACTTAATCTAAAGCACTGTGATCATTCCAGCATAGAAGATGGTCATACAGACCTGTTTTATTGTTAATTCCAGACAGGTCCAATGTAGCCATGTGTTAAGAACTAGAAGAATGTTAATGGAAAAAGTTAACTTGCATATTTAGAAGCTAACTCGCATGTGTTTTTCCAGCAAAATGTAGGCTGATCACAAGATTGTCTTCATTTTTCTTGACGATGGATCAAGAAATAAATATGAAATTGGCTTTGTGAAGGCGTGGGATGGCGTGTCAGATGGAGCATTAATATTCATACTGACACCTTTGGATTTAGACACATGGTTCTGTTTCATAGATCTATAGCTATTAGAGCTAGCTGTACCATACGCCCCTTTCAAAAATTCCACATGTTTAATTGGTTTCTCGCATGTATCAATCATAAGCCCTTTTGGGTGTGCAACCTTCAAATCTGCCCTTGGGTCAGCTGCTAGAGCCATAGTCATGTCTACGAGTATTTTTCTGACCTCCAAGTATGCAATATAGCCTGACAAGCCATTTTTCAGTGTACTCTTGAGGCAATTCCTGAATGCCACCATTTGTCCAGCAATAGACATATTTGGATATATGAAATTCAGTTTATTCAACATACCTGATCAAGCCAAATTATACTTCTTCACATTGATTAGAATTATATTGATTACTCTGTTTAATTTTTATTTTATCCTCTCAGATGCATTTAAAGTAGGGACACATAGAACACTATAGTCTTTTCAGGTAGAAATCATCCCTTTTAATATTGGCATAAACCATGTGACCCTTCTGGCATAGAATCATATGATCACATTTGGTACACTTTTTATCAAAAAATCTGGTATTTATCTCAAGCTTGATTCTGGTTTTTTTTTCATCTTGATCATCTTGAGAGCATCAACTTTTGCATGTCATGAAATTGAAGGCGATGAATTGGAGGCATTAGTGGACAGAAGCTTTGTTTTTCTTGGTGAGCGAAATCTGTCATTGTCATGCAAATAAGAAGAAAGGCACAGGTTCAAAGAAAACAAGATTTCAGTGAGGTTGACAGATGTCCATGTTGCAAAAAGACACAAGACTGTGATAGTAGACCTATAAGAGTAGAGAAAAGTGAATGATAACGTGGACAACAGGGCAGACGTGGTTGGAGAAGATAGAGATGATCATCTTTCATCTGTTTTTGTTTGGATTGATGTCTTATGATATGAATGGGAAAGCAATTTTTTGTCTTTGGTGCATCGAGTGCAATAAAAGCTATGGTAAGGGAGACATGACACTATGCAACTTCTTTGCGAGTCATATTCTTTCAAAAGCCCATGAAGATAATTATGATCTGAATTTTTCAGGCAATCCATCAATCAATGCAAATGTAGAGGGCATCGTTGAATGGAACAAAGCTTTAGTTGAACAGTATTTGACAACAGACATTGTTGCTTTTGCTCAAGAGACTGATGTTAATTTTCAACTATATGAAGCTATGTAGCAGGCTATGTAAATCTAAGTAATATTTGTATAGTTTGTGTCACATGTCAGAGACCTGTTCGCCTATTTCCTTCAATTGGTTCCGTGACAACAAATATGAGAGAGCACATATTATCAAATAGATATGTCCAGCGCGTATTAGGAAGTGAAAACAAAGCCAAGAAAGCGGAGGAGCCAAATAAAATAGATCTACCAAGAAAGCATGAATCAGATCCTTCACAAAAGACTTTATTGGGATTTGTAACAAGAGGTATGTTGTTTTCTTTTAAGTTTCGTTGTCCGGCATGAAAATCGATGCCCACTGGTTGTAATGCTTTGCAGCTACTTCCTTTAAAGTGGATGACGCTAATTCAAGCGACATTAGCGGTAAGAACTTATTATACTATGTCTTTAAATGATGTAATTCTAGATGTATGTTTATTTATCCTTTACGTACAGGGAATCTAAATGCTTTCTTGAAATACTTGTGTTGGGGTCATTGGCAAATAAGACACCGTATGGAAAAAGAGTGAAAGATTTTAGGCCCTTTTTAGACGAGTCTAAGTTCGGAGCGCATTGGTATTGTGAACCAAGTCTTCAAGCCATGTTTGAGGTTAATGGAGAGTGTGTTGTTATCAATGGGACATTTAGACACATAAATTGTCATCGGATTAAGGATGTTAATAAGCAGTTTGTGAATTATCAGTGTGCACAAAGATACCAAAGGAGAAAGATTTCTATATGAGAGTTCATAGACAAAATGAAGGGAAATTAGCGAGAGGATCCAGAATCACGCAAAAGGGCATAAGAATGGATTACATAACTAATGCTGAGAGGCTTAAAATTGCGCAAGATACGCGGATTCAAATCCAAAAATTGAAAAGAGATCTTTTATTCACTAAAATGAGAGTTGTAGCACTTTCTGTAAAGGCAAGGTCATTGAGGAAAAGTTTATGCGAATTCATGAACCGTAAAGATGTGAAAAAATTCTGCAATGACATAGTCGAGGCACATTTCCAAGGTAAGTTTGATGGGAAGCCTGCTTTATAAAATTTTTTTACTGACATTGTGCAAAATATTACAAGACCAAGGCATATGAAGCGATACACAGATACCACAAAACAATTGTTTGAAACGATTAAAATTTTGGGAGGAACAAGAATGCACAATTTCTTGGCTATCAACTTTGCTGGACCTAGCATGTCAACAACAATTACGCACGAGTTATAGATGCCTTTGAGGTGAATGTGGCCGCCCATTACGCAGGAGTCTTAATGGTAAATCCTTTGCATGCATCTTTACCTAAACTTATGCTGGCCATCCAACTAACATGTAATGGATTCGATCATTCGGATGTTAGAGCACAATGGGACCATGTCAACAAGTTATGGAATTTGCATTTAAGGTCTATTTTGGGGCCTCTTGTTAGACATAGTTCCGACGGAGATGCAAGGCGTAGAACCTGCATGGTTGAGAATTATACATCATTGAAACAAAATGGATGTTTTGCTATACATTGGGAAGGATGGGTCTTCAATGCAAAGATAAGAGAAGATGACAACGTTTATGGCTTGCATGACCAAGACTTCATTCATAACGGTAAGAAACTTATTAATCCGCTAGATAATGCATCAAGAAGGCTTTATCTTGGTAATGAGTTCATCCCACTCAATGATGTGTGGCATGTATCCAATAGATTCCATGGAGAACATGGATTGAAGATTGGTGATGTAGAAAGAAAAGATTGACAAAACTGGAGGGCAGCTCAGAGAATAACATCCCGAAAAGTGCAGGGATGTTTTAAAAAATCTTCGAGAAGATTCATCAGGTCCAGCAATACGAACATTAGGGACTGAAACATATTTGTCTATTGTGGCACTATACATAGATATATTTTTATCGCCTCATATGGACTTATGATCTCGAGTGAAGGCTGCATCGATTGTGTCCTTTTTCAGGTTAGTACTAAATTTGTATAATGCTAAAGATCAATCTGCTATAACTTTTATTGAATATTCTTTGTATGTATTGTGTAGATTATGGAGGTTATGGATCCTAAAACATGACACGCATAATTTGAACAAAAATTTCATTAGTCGTAAGACGTTCATGGATACTCAGTTATCTTGTCATTATATTGTGTTGTTGATAAAGTACTTCAGGAATGATTGCAAGCTTCTACCAGTTCCGTTGGAGTGCAGAGGATTAGATGTATGTGAAAATTTCTTCTCTAAAGTTGGTGGCATGGTGAGGAATGAGAGGTCATATGATGGAGCAGACTTGCTTGAGAGTGTGAGTGCGTTGAATAGAATGGCAAAATTTGAAGCTTTATTTGATCTATTATTTCCTTCTGCACATGCAAAACAAGAAAATATTTGGCATATGCTTGAGAAAAGAGTTGGAGAAGATGGGAGTGAAATATATTGTGACCTTCCTGATTATACTCTTGTGGATACAGATGAACAGATTATAGAAGCATTGAAAGAAGGATTTTTATATGCACAAGAATTATGTGAACTGGTTGGTATATGCTGCGTTGGTAAAAATGACATGGATTGGAGGAATAAATCATGGAAGTTATTACAAGCAGTTGGAAAATGTCCAAGTAGAGGATGAGTCAGACGTTATAGAGGTTATAGAGGTTGAAAATTCTGGTGTATCTGAAACTCAATGCAGTAAAAAGATTCTTGAGGATGACGAAGAGATGGCAACAAAACTAGAATTAAACCATGTTTTTGATGAGTTGCTAGGTGAGAAAGAAGGAGAAAATGATGCTAAAGTTGATCGAATGTGGTAGTAAGTGTTGGCAAAGAGATTTGCAAGACCACCCTTGTTAGTCAACTAAATGGAAATCCATGGCTATCAAAAGATAGGTTGACAAGGGTGAAAAATCAGCTATACCTTGTTAAATGTAATAAGAATGTTAATATAGCAACTATGCTTGGCATTGGGGTAGATTGCACAATCTTTTTTGAAGTTGAGGGAGTCTCTACCGCGGTGTTTACAAGGAAAAGAAAGTCAAGTAGGCAACAAAAGCATAGCCCAACTTCTAATGTTACAGAAAAAATAACAAAGGGAGTGTGGTATTTAGGTAGAGTTCTGAGTATGAGAAAAAAGTAAACAGTGCTTGGAAAGAATCTAGAGAAGCTATTGATTTGACTAGTCGTCCTTCATATGTTGTAGAGATAAACCTTGCCTGGTATAATAGATACGAATTTGCAGAGGAGTCAATGTTCTTTACTTGTGATTTATCAAACAATCAAGTGACCTCACTTGAATAAATAATCTCACTTGCTTGTCTAATGTACAATCCAACTACAAGCAGGTATAGCCTAGATGAGAATGACAAGGTCCAATTCAATAAATTCTTAAATGATGGTTTCCTTCGTTTCACCAAATAGAAGGAAAACAAGGTTCTAGAACTACGAAGGTAGTTAGCAATTAGTTTTTGTTCTTTCCCCTTTTAGCACCTTATTTAAGTTATTTTTCGTCCCCTTGCTTCCTTATCAGCTCTCATTTGCATCTCCCCTTTCTTCTTCGTACATTTTGACCCTATCTAGTGCTTCACCGTTTCCTTAGAGTTCTATCTACGGTGTGGCTTTTTAGTCCATCACGTTTCTTAATGTCTCCGCGCTATTTACTATGGCTCCAAAAGCTAGTGTGTTAAAGCTTAGGAAGAGGCGGGCGACTGATGCTTCTTCTGATGATGTTTCAGCATGGCTTAAAGCCATGGAGGACGGGTTGGAAGCCAAGATAGACAGTTTGAAGGGTGTCTTAGAGAGCAGACTGGAAGCAAAAATAGATGATCTGAAGGGCTCAAAGGCGGAAATTGTTGTGGCATTAGAATCTAAGATCTCATCTCTTCAAGAGGAGATTCATTGGAAGAACAAGGAACCAAGAGCTCTATCCTGAAGTTCCATGAGAATATCAAACAATTTGATTTCTTGAATCAATTAGAGAACTCCTTCGCAGATTTAGAATGCCATTTGCAGTTGCACAAGACCCTTGATGCAGCAGCCAAGGACATCATTGACAAAGGTAATTCTTTAATTGCTAACATGAAAAATTTAATCTGCATCAGAGATAGGGAAGGGCCAAGAGTTGTAGAATTCTATGAGATGGGGGCTTTAATCCTTTCTGATATGAAGAACGACCCAAATATGGGGATTTTACCATGCTAAGAGCTTTACTAAATATTATTTGGCTCTAAGGATCTGTGGTAAGTCTTCCAAAAGGCTCAGAATGTTTGTCAGTTCATGCTAAGAATAATTTTAGTTCAGTTATTTTGCTTAAAGAAAAATAATTTTGGTTCAGTTGATTAGTCTAGTTGTTTCTACTTAAGTAGTCTTTTCTGTTTGAAAGTTCATCTCATGATAGTTCATATGATTGCCTATTTGACACGAAATTATTCAAGCAAAGTTGTGATTCTAAGGGAGATCATAGAAGGTTGGAACATGACAGTGAAGTTGAAATATTATTAAAAGAAAGTTCACCTCATGATTAATTATTTAAGTGGTGATGATTGCTTGTGACAGGAAATTTACAAACAATTGCTTGGAACTGGTTTTAACCATAGGGGAATGATGTGTGAATATGACAGTGAATAGTCACAGTTGAAACAGAGATGCAGTTGTGTGAATATGACATTGAACAGCCACAGTTGAGACAGGGATGCAGTGCCAGCATAAATTGCCCTATGCAAATATGTTCATACAAAGGAAAAATGTAAAGGTTGGTTGTATAGGAAAGTAAAAGAGGGTTGCGATTGGTCACCTATATATATCGAATCAATTGTATACATTATATTTAAAGCTTGAACCATTGACAGGGCTTTATTTTGAGAAAGTTGACCTAGAGCTAACTCGGTCCAATAAGCAAAAGCCAGTCCATCTTTGATCAACCACGGTCGAATGATCTGGTTACAGATAGATGATGGAGCTCGGTGGTTACCATAACCGCCGGGCCCAACAATGTAAATAGAAGAAGAATCGACTGAACAGTAGTGAGCAAAATTCATTCAAGATCCCTTTTAGTAAGATAATGGTCTTGTATTATTGTGATTATATAGACCTTGTGTATTTGGAGAAATGGACATTTGAGATATTGCTGGCTTAGTAGAATTGAGTTGGTCTTGCCATTAAATTGAAAATGCTGTTTGTCATTTGAACTACATGAGAAATTAATTGATCATGACTTCAACTTGTGATATGTTTGTATGAAGGAAACTCAGTGTTTGAATTCAAATATTATACTGCTATCAGTAGTGAGATTTGTCTAAGATACTAACATTGGTATCAGAGCTAGTTACAACAAAATGTCCAGCAGATTTGGAGCAGGCCTTTTGAGTGCCATAGATGTATTTAAAGGAGACTCAGGCTTCCAAGTATGGAAGGAGAAAATCAAGCATGTGTTGCAGGTAGAAGACCTGTGGGACTTGATAGATTCTGCTGAAGGAGAATCTAGAGTCAGGAGCTTCACAAGCAGAACTGTTGAAGGGAGTTCTAACTCAGCTGATGGAGAGACTGTTGAGGTTATCAGTGAGACATCAGCTAGAAGGGGAGTGGGAGATAGTTTTAAGCATTCTTTCTGCTTCTATTTTAGTTTTTGCAATGGTTCTCATGAACATGGATATGTTACCTAAGCTGGATACTGCTCGAGACATGGCCAACACTTGTTGCTGCTGAGTGTACATTACTCCAGCTCCCTCTAAGTCTGCAATTACATTGTCAGATTTCTGAAGAAAGGCATTCATACCATATAGGTTCCCCACTCTTTTGCCAAGAAATTTTAATATATTCCCTTCATATATTTTACATTCCATCTGCTCAAATACTACTTTGAATCCCATGTCAACAAGCTGAGAGACTAAAATGAGATTCCTTACTAAACTAGGCACACAAAAAACATTTTTCAAGTTTATAGCATTTCCTTCCAAATCATACAGTTCTAATACTCCTACTTGCTCTATTTTCTGCAGCTGCCCGTTGCCAACTTGAATGTGACCTCCCATGTTTCCACTGCATTCTTTAAGAATTTTGGATGTGCAAGCTATGGATTTCTCAGCTCCACTATCTATAATTATGAAGTCATCATTGTTAGTTTTGCTGTCAGAAACCATGAATATATCAGAGTTGCTTACCTCCTCTTCTTCATTTGGTTCATCTTCTAATTTAACCTCCTCGGCTATGTTGGCTTCATGATTAATGGATCTTCCCCTACCACGACCTCTTCCCCTTGATCCAGACCCTCTGCCACCTTTTGGTTTACTCCTGGAATCACTACTTTTTGGTGTGGAGCAGGTTGAGGCAATATGTCCCCTGCCTCCACAATTGTAACAGTAAATTTCCTTTGACAATGTTGGACAATTTACCTTAAGATGGCCATACTTGTTGCAGTTATAGCATGGCCCTATCTTGCTGTCATTTTTCCCCTTTACATACAAAATTTGTGAGGTTTCCTCCTCACCCATTGAAATGATGATTAAGCAGGGGCTAATCAAATCCTCAAATAAAGAACACCATCAGATATGTCAAGGTTGCATGATGGGTAAACAGAGTAGACTTCCATTTAGTAAATCCAAAAGAAGAGCAGATGGAATACTAGATCTTATTCACACAGACCTATGTGGACCATTAAATGTGACAGGTAAAAACAGGTTGACAATCGAGGTGAGACATTAATTGTACTTGAGGCTGGAATACCCGAGAATTTTGATGATGCAATACAAAGCTTGGAGGCAAACAGTTGGAAACGGGCCATGGATGAAGAGATGAATTCTTTTGTAAGAACATCTACATATGAAGTTGTAGACCTGCCAAAGAATAAACATGTAATTGAGAGCAAGTGGCTCTATAAGTTAAAAATAGATGCTGAAGGCCATACTAAACACAAAGCCAAACTGGTGGCACATGGAGTTTCCCAAAAAGAAGGTGAGGATTATGGAGAAACTTATTCTCCAGTAGTAAAAATAGCAAGTCTCAGAATGATAATTGCATTAGCAAATGCTATGGATCTTGAGTTACATCATATGGATGTGAAAACCGCCTTTTTAAATGCTGATTTGGAAGAAGATGTCTATATGGCTCAAGCACCTGGGTATGAGGTTGGAAAAGAAAAAGTCTGGACGCTTAACAAATCAGTGTACGGGCTTAAACAATCACCTAGGCAATGGTATAAATGCATTGATGGATACTTGAAGGAGAAAGGGTTCAGAAAATTGAATAATGATGGAAATGTGTATGTATATGAAGGAAAGGATGGGCACTGCTAATAGGAATATATATTCAAGCAGTCTTGAACAAGTTCAATATGGAGGAGTGCAATGAGGTCAACACTCCAATACTTCCAGGATGCAAATTATCAAAGGAGATGTGCCCAAAGACAAGAAAAGAAGAAGAAGAGATGAGCAAAATACCATAGAGGCAACTAACTGGGAGTCTATTATTTATTGCAAATAATACCAGACCAGATATCTCGTTTGTTGTAAATGTACTAACTAGATACAACAACAACCCAGGAAAGGGTCATTGGATAGCTGCCAAAAGAGTCCTTAGATATCTAAAAGGTACATTGAATGTTGGAATTCAATATGACACTAACAGTTTGAATCTAGAAGCCTACTGTGATGCAGATTGGTGTGGGGATCCTGATGAGAGAAGATCAACTTCAGGGTATTTATTAAAATTAGGAGGAGGCCCTATTAGCTGGAGAAGCAAAAAACAATCAGCAGTAGCTCTATCAACAGCAGAAGCTGAGTATGCTGCATCAACATTGGCAGCAAAAGAAATTATATGGACAAGGAGATTCTTGGAAGAGATTGGCCTGATACAAACTGAAGGTACTGTTTTGAATAGTGACAGTCAAAGTTGTATAGCAATGACAAAGAATACGATTTTACATGAGAGAACCAAACACATAGAGATGGAGTTGCATTTTATAAGAGATATGGTGAACAAAAAGTTAATACAAATGAAGCATGTGAAATCAGAGGATCAGTTAGCAGACTTACTCACAAAAGCAGTCTGCTGCAGTAAATTTAAAATTCTGACAGAAAGGATGGGATGTAAACCAGTTACATTATCATGAGCTGAAAGAGGAATGTTTGAAAGTTCATCTCATGATAGTTCATATGATTGCCTATTTGACACGAAATTATTCAAGCAAAGTTGTGATTCTAAGGGAGATCATAGAAGGTTGGAACATGACAGTGAAGTTGAAATATTATTAAAAGAAAGTTCACCTCATGATTAATTATTTAAGTGGTGATGATTGCTTGTGACAGGAAATTTACAAACAATTGCTTGGAACTGGTTTTAACCATAGGGGAATGATGTGTGAATATGACAGTGAATAGTCACAGTTGAAACAGAGATGCAGTTGTGTGAATATGACATTGAACAGCCACAGTTGAGACAGGGATGCAGTGCCAGCATAAATTGCCCTATGCAAATATGTTCATACAAAGGAAAAATGTAAAGGTTGGTTGTATAGGAAAGTAAAGAAAAGGGTTGCAGTTGGTCACCTATATATATCGAATCAGTGTATACATTATATTTAAAGCTTGAACCATTGACAGGGCTTTATTTTGAGAAAGTTGACCTAGAGCTAACCCGGTCCAATAAGCAAAAGCCAGTCCATCTTTGATCAACCACGGTCGAATGATCTGGTTACAGATAGATGATGGAGCTCGGTGGTTACCATAACCGCCGGGCCCAATAATGTAAATAGAAGAAGAATCGATTGAACAGTAGTGAGCAAAATTCATTCAAGATCCCTTTTGGTAAGATAATGGTCTTGTATTATTGTGATTATATAGACCTTGTGTATTTGGAGAAATGGACATTTGAGATATTGCTGGCTTAGTAGAATTGAGTTGGTCTTGCCATTAAAAATTGAAAATGTTGTTTGTCATTTGAACTACATGAGAAATTAATTGATCATGACTTCAACTTGTGATATGTTTGTATGAAGGAAACTCAGTGTTTGAATTCAAATATTATACTGCTATCAGTAGTGAGATTTGTCTTGAGATACTAACATTTTCGCCTCAGTTTGTCTACTTTTGAGAAATAAGGTTGTGTTTTGGTTGCCTTAGAATGAGACAGAGTTTTAGAGAGATATTTTTGGGGATAGTTGGTTTCCAGAGCTTTTATAATGGTTGATCTTGTTCCTATTTTTAGTGTTTTCAAGTAAGGCCAGCCGAATCTCAATAGATGTGATCTTTGTTGCTATTTATATATAGTCTTTTACAAATAAAAACCTTGCCATGTGTTTTGCATGTTTCTTATCTGCTTGTCTTACCATGTTTGCGATTTTTACTGAAGCTTTTCACGGCCCTGTATTTAGTTCTCAGCCAAGATGTGGGGCCGCCAGATCTTCGCATGCCAAGATATGCGACGGCCAGAACTTTCGCCCTCTGCAAGAGACCTATCTGATCCGTTTGGCAGTTTTTTTCCCATTCTAATGCTTTGTTGCTCTTGCATATCAAATTTATGTTGTTTAGCCCGATAATAGATGCCCATGTTAATAATATTTTTTTTAATTGGTACCTAGTAGTGATCGCTATATGCTCGATATAAATTCGATGTGATGATTAAGTAGATGAGACCTTCCTAATGCTATATTGCCATGTTTGGTTATTGATAGCTAAATGATGTTTGGGTTCAATTGTTGTTCTGTGGCTATGTATGGTTGCTTGATATGCCAAACAGTTGCCTTTTCCTTGTCCTTTGCGTCTCCCAACCATAACTCTACCCTTTACCATAGATAATTTTTCGGCCTTTCGCTATACCATTTGTTATTGTTATTCGCCATGTATTCATGCTCGTCAATTGCGCTTGGAGATTTTTTGACAGTATGTGACCTTCTGTGGGAAGTTCTTTATTTCCTACCCAATACCTTCTATGGGAAGTTGTTTATTTCCTACCCAATTCTCAATGCATACGAATAACTTTTAGTTTTTTCTTATCCTTCGTCAAGCTTAATTAGATTACATTGTTTTTGTTCTGCCTCTTCTTCAGCATTCTTGCCTGTGTTTTTCCATAGTAGTTCTAGAAATTTGTTTTCCTTCGTTTCACTGGATAGAAGGAAAACAAAGTTCTAGAACTACGAAGGTAGTTAGCAGTTAGTTTTTGTTCTTTCCCCTTCCAGCACCTTATTTAAGTTATTTTTTGTCCCCTTGCTTCCTTATCAGCTCTCATTTGCATCTCCCCTTGCTTCTTCGTATGTTTCGGCCCCAACCCCCCCACCCTGCTCCCGATGTATACCTTATTGTAACTTACATCTAGTTGGAGGCCCAAGTGTCTGGTTGAAGGCCCTCGTGCCTGGATGGAGGCCCTCGTGCCTAGTTGGAGGCCCTCGTGCCTGGATAAGCCTTAGCGGCTTTTGGTTTATTTTTCTTGTGTGTGCAAGGAAATAGTTGGTGAGCGCATTTTATAGCTAGGCATTTTGAACGAGGGTGTTGGATTCTAGACTCATGATGAAGATTAATAGAGAAGACACTTCAAACTTCATAGCATGAGGGTATAGGGTGTTTTAGGATTTTTGTTCCTAGCATAGGTTAGTGATCCCATTATTATCAGGGTTTTTCCTCGAAAACCCAAAAGGGCGAGGTTTTTTAATCCCGATCATAATGATTTCACTACCTCGCTAAAATATATACTTGTCTTGGTTATCAAGGGGATGCTAATAAGCAGCATTCATTAGCATTCTTGTCTATGTTTTTCCATAGTAGTTCTAGAAGTGATCAGCTACAAGGTTTGTGTTTCTTATTTTATAGATATGATTAAGATAGATGTGACAGAAGTGTCAATTTTAATGTGTTACTCTATGTTATGCAGAGAAAAAAGGAAAGCGGAAGGCTACTTGAATGAACGCAGTGGGATTGTAGTTCATAAGTTTCTAGTTTCAGATGTTACCTTATATGTCATTTTCATTCCAAACCAAAAGTATCTAAGTTAGTTTACTTTCATTCATTCCAAATGCTGAGATACAGGTCTGAAATACTTTGCCATGTTCAGTCTAAGTTAGTTTATTTCATTCGTTCCAATTTTTGGGATAGTCTGAGATGCTTTGTCATGCTCAGAAGGAAAATCTAGGCAGTTTAAGATTTTAAATGAAACTAAGGAAATGTGACCACATGATATACATTTTGCATAGAGTTTTTACTCCATAAGTTCCAGTTCAAATTTACTTATATTTATTTATCTAATGGTTGTACATGTCTTGTCGTGTATGTCTAAGGTTTCAAAAGGCAAACAAATACATAATCGAATTAGTGAATCGGATGCCTGTATGACTTCAGACGATCATGTATGGTGGAAAATTCGTGGAAATTTTTTAATTTGTTGACACACAGGGATGATTTGAATGTTGTCTGGGCAATCCGAATTGCTTTAAGACATAAGTTCGAAGAATGTATGTATCCGGTCAAAGGGTGAATGGTAATCGGGTCAATGCCCGATGAACAGTGCCATTTTTGAAACTATTGAAATTGGAATTTTATAAAAACACTATTCCTTAGGATATGATAAGTTAATTGAAAGAGATATTCAAATGAGAATTGTCTATCATTTTTTTGGACTAATATCTCTCAAAAGTGAGAAAAACTTACCCAAAAATTGATTAACAAAGTGTAGATTGAAGGAATAGTTGTGGCTTCTGATAGGTTGCAAATGCAACAAATTGAGTAATTACCACAACTATTTGGAATCAATTACCATGCAACAAATCCTTCAATCTATTCCTAGGGAGGCTCGCGAGCAGCTAAGGCGAGACAAAGCCTGTTAGATGTAAGCTTGACATAAACATACCATGCAATTGCCACAAATGTGGTCATTATGTCATTTTTGCGTGACGCAATATTGACGCAAAAGGACCCATGCATAGCGTCAACCTCGTGACATTTAATGGGCCTTTGAGAATGCCCATAGCATCACTTTGTTTGACATTATACCGATAGAAAACACTCTATTTTGTTGTAGCGAAAACTGAAGACAACAATGTTCACACGCATGGCCATGAAGCCAAGTAAAAGGGGTGTACAAGTATACAAAGAAACAAGCTAAGCTCATATGATGGCTACATTATTTTTCAACATTGTATGCTAATAGCAACCCCTCGTGGGAGCTCGCCAATACTACACAAGTTCAATAGCAATTCGGTCTTCGGGACAAAAATGTCCCATTCTATTCTATTCTATACTTTGACCTATAGTTGGGGATGCCATGAAGGCAGAAAGTTGCATTCCCCTAACGATGGATTGGTAAGGAGGTTCTCCCTTTCTAACCCTTGGAAATTGTGTCCAGAGTTTGGTTCTATTCGCATCGATCCATAGTCCCTTAGCGGGCACCTAGATCTCTACTCAGCTAGGTCGCTGAGGAAAACACCTTGACGAGCCCCTGGATGATTGGAGGTAATGTTATGGGCTCTTCTACGGACGCTGTGGTGCCCAAGCTTCAGGTCCCGCCTTTAGTGATGGTTGATCCTATCCTCAAGCAGAAATAGAATTCTCACTAGCAAAAACAATGCTACAATTGCACATACAATCTTCATTGTTATTTTTCGTTATTTGAATGTCAGCACTTTTTTATTTAAATGTTGGACAGCGTGGCACTCTGATTATGTGTTGCAGATGCTAATGTTGCATTTTATAGGCATGGCGTATGTTCGTCGTGCAGCATGGATGCTCCGGCCACGACGAATATGTTCATTCCGACATTTCTCAGGTTGCAGTGACCCCCCTTCTCCTTCTGTGGCCTCCATAGATCGGTCAGGCCTTTTTCAAGTTCCAGGTATATATTTTCAACGAGCTAAATTTTTAATTAAAAGATTTTGAAAGTAGACACGTTTAATCTTTCTTCAAACTTATTCCTGATGCAATTTGCTTGTATGCTGCCAATTGTCTACCAAAGGCTTTGTTATATGAGTATACTTGATGTTCAAATTGTTGAACAAGTGGCAACCGAGTGCTTCTTAAAGTGATCTGTTCTTCGTGGTCATATATTTTTGTATTGTCTGCAGAGCATGCTCATGGGGAAGGTTCAGGAAAAAAGGATGTAACTGCCATGGCCAAACACATCAGAGCAATAGTGCGGGTGAGGTTCGATGCTATGGCTTGTAAAGCAAGTTATCTGAGGTGCGTAGTTTGTAAAGCATGAAGACATATGGCAAAGCATATCAGTGCGTCTAATTCCTTGAAATGAGGAGTATGAACTTTGCCAACAACTTGTTAAAACTTGTTTAACTGATAACCAGAAGGTTTATGGTTTATCGTTGGAATTTCAAGGGTTCTAGCCTTATGAGTCAGACCTCTTGGGGTGCATCATGGATGCATCCATGCGTAGTTCGTATAATATAACTTTATATCTGTATCTTAACAGCATAAAACAATAACTCCTTCCGAAGGTGAAATTTTGGAACAATGATAAATTTTCTTTCTTATCTCTTATCTCGCATTAACACCTTTGTGAACCACTATGAAATTAATGTTCTCTTTCAGACCAGATGCCCAGCTATAAACTCTAAAAGAAGCGTTGTTTATCTATAATTGTACGAAGCAGCAGTACATACGATCGATAAATAGTTTTGGACATTGTTAGGGAGCTTTTGTATCTAGATTTTTTATTGCATTCACGTTTTTGGTGTTCTTTCAGTTCCGTGGTGGTCCCATAACTGTAGCAGAGTACATGGAGGAAGTGCTTACAAATGCACAGGCAGGTTTTTATGTTTCACAAGATGCATTTGGTTCCAGCGGAAGTTTCATAACCTCCCCCGATATTAGCCAGATGTTTGGCGAGGTAACTGGTGTCGTTGTTACTTTTGTCAAACTTTCTTTGCTAACTGTATGTCTGCGTTAGATGGTCGGTATATGGAGCATGTGCACGTGGCAGCAAATGGGCCAACCAAAACATGTTCAACTGGTTGAGCTAGGTCCAGGACGGGGAACGCTTATGGCAGATCTTTTGCGTGTAAGTTGTCCAGATAGCTCTTGGGCATTGACATTCTCTCTAAAACATCTATCATCAGGTCCGATTTAAAGGCAGGCAATGTTTGAACATTCTCATTTGATAAAAGTATTTGTTGCTCAAGTGCTAACCTGAATTTCTGTTATAGGCCATGTAGTAAAAATTTGCATACTTTCTTGAATGCTGATATAATGGACCTTTTTTACAGGGAATATCAAAATTCAAAGAGTTTTCCCAATCTTTATCAATCCATTTCGTTGAGTGTAGTCCGTCTTTACGCGAACTGCAGCATCAAGCATTACGGTGTATTTCAAATGATAAGGATCCAAGGACGCCAAACAGCAGAAAAGATAAAGAAAACACAAAGTTTGACAATCAGATTACTCAAGTTTCTGGGTCTTCCGTGTCATGGTATTTAACCCTAGAGGAAGTACCTAGAGGAGGTATGCACTTTATTCAATAAATGAAAGCCTTTTTTCCTCGAGTTTGCATCATATGGAAGTTCTGCCTGCTTTGCAGTGCCAACAATTATAGTTGCTCACGAGTTTCTAGATGCACTGCCTATTCATCAGTTTCAGGTAAGCGCTTTAAGAATTTGTCCACATAAGCTGGTGCAGGCCATAATTCATTGACATTGCGTTTTATTGCATTCATCCAGAAAACATCTCGTGGCTGGTGTGAAAAGTTGGTTGATGTGTCTGAGAGTGGGTACGTTTCAAACTTCTTGATTTATAGTTATGCCGAAGTTTCTCTTTCCTTCTATTTGATGCTTTACCATTTACCATACCCATGAGATGAGAATTCCTAATGGGATTGCTTTCAGTGAGGGTTTCCGCTTCGTACTTTCTCCAGGATCTACAGCTGCAAGCAGAATATATTTGCCAAGACGTTTAAAATGGGCTTCAATTGAAGAGAAGGCCAAGATTGAACATATAGAAGTTTGTCCTGGTGCTTGGAAGGTAAGCCATGAGATTGCCAAGAGAGTTGGAGAAGATTCTGGAGCTGCTCTTATTATAGACTATGGGGAAGATGGTATAATCTCGGACAGCTTACAAGTGCGTATTTTTCGTAGATAAAAATTAAAGCACATAGAGCTAGCACTGTGCATTGGCAGACTATGCCACCAACTTGAAACTAGTGTTTCCCCATATTTTTTCACCATTTCAGCACTGACATTTTACCTCTCTGATTGTTTAGGGGATAAAAAATCATCGTTTTGTTCATGTCTTGGATGAACCAGGAGAAGTGGATCTTAGTGCATATGTTGATTTCTCTGCAATAAAAGGCTTGCTTGCAGAAGTATCAGGTATGGGCTGTCTTTATTTAGTATTTGCTTTCCCTTGCTTCTCTCTGCAATAAAAATAACTCTCCATATATTATTCTTTACAGGTTCGTCTGTACATGGCCCAATCTCTCAATCAAATTTTCTAGGAGCTCTTGGCATAAACTTCCGGCTTGAAGCGCTTCTAAAAAATGCCAAGAACGGAGAGCAAGCTGAAGCTCTTCAAATCGGCTATTGGAGGTTGGTAGGTGAGGGTGAACTTGAAATGGAAGATGAGAATGAATCAATCACAGGGATGGGACTGCGTTATAAGGCTTTAGCAATTGTCGATTCTAAATTGGGTCCTCCCATATGTTTCCAGTGAATTCAAATGTTTACAAAAAGCCTATGCCAGAATGCAGATTTTGGCCAGTTTATCATAAGCAACAAATTTCTAGCTCCACTCCTAGAAAAAGTTTTCTATCAGGTAGATTTCAAAATTGAGTACTGTTGTCCAATGCTGCTAGGCTTTACAATACTTCGATGGATAAGTTGCATGTATCCTATACTACATTTTTGCAAATGCAAATCAAGTTTCTTGTATTATGCCTCATTCAAGGGTCTTATGTCGCTTGCAGCTTGGATTTTCTCGTGTTCACCCTCTTACCTTATCATGGTTACTGATCCATCAAATAGTTGAAGTGCATGGTTGTGACCACCATCCAACCTCTCAATTGTTTTCTTTTCAGGCTTCTCTCTAATTCTCTAGCTAGAACCCTTAAGACCCAGTAAATGCGGCCTGTGCACAAGAGCCCACCTGGCTGTGGATGCTATGATGTGATTCAGCATCAAATAATGGGTATGAGGGTGGGGTCTTGACTAGCTTGGTTACAGGACTCCTATAATGTGCTAGGTTTATAGCCGGTCACTGAGTGTGGGTCGGGTATGGATCTGACACTCCCTGGGTCATAGGCGACGTGCCTATATGGACGTCCTGGACTCGAACGGGCATGGTGAGCCAGCCTTTAGATTTAGAGGAGCAAGTTGGGTACGGATGCGGGGGTCACTGAGGTGGCACGCGTTCTCTAGCACACCCAGGGATCAGTCATGCCCGGGGAGGGGACGCCTCCCTGACCTGCCCCATTAGACCAAAGAGATGTAACCCGGAGTAGTCTCATAGAGTGATTCCATGGGATTGCGTCTCCGGAGGGCTACCATCACGCCATAGCATGTTTCAGCCTATCTGTAAAGTGTGCACAGGAGGGGCGGTTAGAGTGGACTACCCTAACCATTGTTCTATGCCAGCCAATGCCATGTTATATCTCTGTCTGCTGACAACTTGAAGCCTTGAACGTCCGTCGACCGCATGGAGTCTGAACCCAGGGTAGAGCCTTATTTATGATATATTGCCTATGTTATCTTGTGCTTGTATCGCTATTTAGTTGATGATGATGGATGGGCCACCCTTCGCGGTGGTATATTATTTTGAGCATGATTGTTGTGTGCTAACATGTATGTACGCTTCCATTGTATAGGACTCCCATAGAGGACGTGGGACGAATGACACCTCCGTATTCCTCGCTCGGACACTTGGCCATCCCAAGTGGTGAGTTACACGGAGGGAGGGCCTTCCCATGGTGATGTAGTTGCCACGGGAGGGGAATTCCCTGTATTTATACGATGGGAGCATCGTATAGATTCTGGGAGCGTCATAGGCTTCTTGTAAAGCTTCAAAAAAACTTTCTATTTTTAGATTGAAGTGCTTACCCGTTATCATCTACACTATTCCAGAACATTCTAGAAAATTTAGAAGATTCCAGAGCTATCTAGAACATTCTAGAACATTTTTGAATTGATTAGGTCTCACCCTTAACTATATGAATTTCAACAAACTAATGCTTGACCTAGTGGTAAGCATGGGGGGTTTGGGAGGCGAGTATCAGGGTTCAAATCCCCCCACAACATAAACTTTTCAAAGCCCCCCAATCAAAATGGAGGGAGAGGACGGAGGATCAAGATCGTGCCACATGGCGCCTCTTGATCGTTGATGGGGGCGGACTTAATCACTTACATAGATTAGATAATGAAAGACAGACTGAAACTTACAATTAGCACACAGCTCAGGAAAATTACATTGAGATCTTATTTTTTCTTTTCCCATGTCTGATGGTGTGTATAGGTGCCTGACCTGGATATATACTTCCCCTCTAACCTCAAATCCAACAACAATAGTCTTCCAATGGGATGAAATCACATTTCTCCTGCTTTTGATCACCTGGTGAGGACCTCTGAGTGGCGGTCGAATCGTAATGAAGCTACCAAGAGATACATTGAAGCAGCCATAATCGTTCTCAACTGTGACAGGATTAATCGCCATCTGAAACGAACCGACAAGCTAATTAGAACCTGAATTAGATAAAATCAAAGAACTAGAATGGAATGACAAAGATAATGAGCAAACGGACCGAGGGCCAAAAAGCCGGACGACTTTGGGGGTACTTGGGGCGGTAATTCAGGGCCAGAATAATTTGTAATTATTGCTTTCTGTCCACCAGACCTCCAGGGCATGTAGGTAAGGAAAATGTCGAAATTCTACCTTCACAACACCTGGCATGGGAAGGCAGGCACGATGGAAGAAAAGGTTGGACGCGCTCGCAAATTTATTGGCCGCGCGATTTCCTCCTTGGCATCGAGCTTGGAATAGTAAGTGATGCCACAAAACCTCGAATTCATAACAAGGTCTTTGCCAGCTTCCTTATTCAAAACAAAGCCATTAGACTTTCTGCAAAGCATGGTTACAACCAGTTATTGCCTTGGCAAGCTTGATTTCTTGGGACTTTATTTGTCGAATCTAATTCAATGCTTGAGCTATAATCCACTTACATCATTTTGAATTGCTGAATCTAATGCCTTAGGATTTAAACCTTCTAGAATGGCTTGAACTTGGCCAGAATCCAATAGGTCGGATGGGTTAACTCCATTACTGCAGTAAATTTGCAGTTAATGACGTGAGGTGAATCCCTCCAATACAGGAACTTCGTAGAGCAGGGTTTCGTGTGTTAGGGTAGGTCTGTTGCTGGTTTGCAAGTAGATGATGGAAAGGAGCCATAATGCAAGCTCAAGAGGATCAAAGAGAACTCAGGCACTCAATAAATAACGCTAAGGGATTCTATCATTTACACCATCAAATTGGTACATCCAATGGTACAAAAAAAAAAAAATTCTATCAGCCATCTCCCCAAGGGTTTGCCCTTCGGGCGACCCAATTATGCGAGGTCTAACTTTGCCAAATAAATCACATCAAACTTTTCTAGTAGTAACCATACATACAAAATTGGAATATGGTTTGGTTTGGTTTGGTTTGATTTGGTTTGGCGAGATTTTAACGTCACGCCACAAGGCAGCATCCTATGGGACATGTGACACTTTACAACACACCCAGATGGGTCCTGCCCCCACCACTTTACATTGCTGAAGTAGGTCCTTCCCCCACCAACTTTGCATTGCATTGAAGGAATAGTGATTAGAATATATATAAGGATTCAAGCTTCAAAAACAAGGTGCTGGACACGAAGGGTTGCCCTCTGGTATCCTGAAAGGAATGTGCACATAGTCTTTGATGCGTAGTGCTCTGAACTAAGAATAAGTTCATGATTGTTTAACTTTGTTGATCTCAACAAAACTAATGTTAAATACAGACTAGAAACGTGTGCCCGGCGATGCCAGGCATTAGTCCTAGACGTGTGGAATGGCTAGAGGTAATAAACTTTATAGGTGCAATAAAGAGCTACAAAATGTAATTATGCCTATAGATGTAATAGAGTGCCAAGTGCGAGCGAAGGGTTGTAGATGAGATGTAATCGTGTATGTAGATTCAAGGTTCCTAAGCAATATAGAGCTTGGTAAGCCACCATGTTGGACTCCATCTTTAAGAGCAAAATCAAATATACTAATGATATGGACTCTGGCTCTTCAGGATTCTTTTTCAGGGTAGCTAAGAGTAGGGTTCTTAGAAATTCCATTACTGAGACTATTGATGATCAAGATATTAAATATAATTCTCACTCTGACATTGCAAATTTCTTCAAGAGTAGATACATGGACTTTTTTAAAGGCAAACCAATTCCTCCCAATGAGATCTCGGATGCTAATGACTTTTTCTCCACTGTCAATAATATTTTACCTGATCCTCTTGAAACCATGGATGAGTCTCTTACTGCCATTCCTTCTCCTAATGAGATTTTTGACACTCTCAAGTCCTTTAGTAATGGTAAATCTCCTGGTCCTGATGGTTTTCCAGCTGAATTTTATATCAAATTCTGGGATATTCTTAGAAATGACTTGATCTCCTTAGTTACTGCCTTCTGGAATTCTAATCATCTTCACCCTTCTATTTCCAGTGGCCTTATCTCCTTGATTCCTAAGGTTGATCACCCCTCGAAGTTTCAAGATTGGAGACCAATCTCTCTCACAAACACTACCTATAAACTTTGTGCCAAGATCATTGCTCTCAGAATTAAAAGCTTTCTTCAAAGAAATGTTAGCCCAAATCAATCTGCTTTCCTTCCAAATAGATATATCTTGGATAATTATGTGGCTGCTATAGAGGGTTTGCATTGGAATAAAATCTCTAATCAAAATTGCATTCTCCTCAAACTGGATTTCAAGAGAGCTTTTGATTCTGTAAGATGGGATTTCTTAGATTTTGCTATGTCCAAAATTGGTTTTCCTCCTAAGCTTATTAGTCTTATTCATGGTCTCAATGCTAGATCGAACTCACCGTTTTCTTATCAATGGTGTCCCTTCAGGTTTCTTTCCTCTTTCTTGTGGAGTGAGACAAGGTTGTCCTCTTGCTCCTTACTTATTCTTAGTGGCTGCTGAGCTTCTTACCAAGGTCATCATGCATTATCAGAATACTGCTCAAATAAAAGGCCTAAAACTTCCAAATTCTAATGATAGCATTACCATTCTCCAATATGCTGATGACACTTTCTCCTTCCTTGATGCTGATCTTCTGAATATCACTCTTTTCCTCAAGATTCTAGGTCAGTTTTCTGCTGCCTCTGGTATTCATTTGAACTTGAACAAGAGTATGATTATTGGGGATATCAATACTCCAACTCTAGCTGGGATAAATGTTCTTCCTTCCAATCATGCAACCAAATTACTAGGTATGCCTCTTTCTATGGATCATAGCATCAAAGGTCTTAGGGACCCTATTCTCTTGAGAATTAAAAAGAAGCTGAATAATTACAGGAATTACCTCTCTCTTGCAGGCAGAACTATTATTGCTAATGTTGTACTTGCTAGCTCTCATGTGTATTTTTCAACAGCCTTAGTAGCTCCAAAATGTGTTTATTTGGAGCTTGAGAAAATCCTTAGAAACTTTATTTGGAAGGGTAGTCATTTGGTCAACTGGAATTCTATCTGCAAACCAAAATCTTCTGGTGGATTAGGATGCAAAAATCTTTTCAGACAAGCACAAGCTCTTGCTTGGAAGTTTATCTGGAAAGTCATTCATGGAAATCCTTCTCCTGCCTGCAATTTCATTAGATACTGGATTTCTCTGAGTCATCCTTATGGACATCCCTCTATTCAGCACTTGCTCCCTCATTCTGCTTTCAATCAGCTGAGACCAGCCACTAATATCTCCCCTCTTATGTGTAATCTTATTAAGGCTTGGAATGCTATTTCTCCTAACTTTAAATTTATTACTAGAGATAAGCTTCATGGTGATACTACAATCTTCTGGAATCCTATATTAGTTGAGCAGAATTCCCCTGTTCTTGCTATTAAGCATCCTAGAATTTATAAGAAGTGGTATGAGGCTGGATTATTATATCTTAAAGACTTGATTATTGATGGGAGAGTTATCTCTTGGACTAGATTGAAGGCTATTATTAGAGGTACCTCATCTGATAAGAAAATCTATTCTCTCATCAAACCTTTTCTCACAAACTTATCCCTCAATCCAGATGGAATTGATTGGACCATAAAGGGAAAAGGAGTTTACAAAGTGAAGAATGTGTATAATGCTATGTCCTCTAACATGGATCATTGCAAAGCTATGCTGAAATGGTCTATTTCTCATGATCAGCTTAGGAGTCTTTTTGATAATATTTGGAATTCTTATTGTCCCCCGAAAATTTCCTATTTTATCTGGCTTCTTGCTAATGGCAGTCTGAATAATCTGGTTTCTGTATCCAAAAGAAATCCCAACATCTCAGCAAATTGCCCTCTAAATTGTAACAGTCTTGAGGATATGTCTCATATTTTCTTTTGCTGCAAGTTGGATGATTTTTGGACTTGGATTGCTGCTAAATTTGATATTGTGACTAATGGAGATCTTCTCTCCCTTGTGCAACATAATGATATATTTACAAACTCAATTATTTACATTGCTCTATGGAATATTTGGAAAGCAAGAAATCGAGTGTTATATGGTCATAAGAATCCTTCCAATTTTTGGATAAAGATGCACTTTCAGTTTGATTTTGAGACTATTGCAACTGCTCATAAAAAGAAATTTGGAGCTAACTTTGACAGGAAATGGGAGGCCTTTGGACAGTTTAGGGGACATTACAATTTATTTGCTTCAAATCTTAATGTTGTGGATTCTAACTTGTTTCTCTCTGATTATCCTAGAGTATCTTGAATTCTTGCGTGGAGAGGGGAGCAATAAATTCGACAGCAGCCACTCTCCCTTCAGTCAGACTTCACATGATCATATTATGAAGAATGATATTGCCACCTCCATAAAATCATTTCTTATGAAGAAAGGGCATAAGAGACTCCTGAAAGAAAGTGAAGATTTGTGGGCAGGCATTTTTTGCAGAGAGGTTGTCCAAATCCATTGCCTTTGGAATTTTCTGTCAATCAACAACTTCATTCTTAATGAAGCTCAGCTGACAAGGTACATATCTATGTACTATAATCACAGACTATTGGCAGATCTTTATGGGTCACTACTTTTACTTCTGGAAGGAAGGGGCATGTTCCGTCTATTCTACCACAATAATTGGGCACCCAATCATTATCTTTTTGGAACTATAGATGGCTTCAATGCATACTTCAACTCTGTCTTCTCATCTCAGACCTGATATATCCATGCTCTTGGCCTATCATCCAGGAAACACGTTTTTGCTCTTATTTAATTTAGTGCTGGCTTACCTTTTTGGTGGATTCAATTTTGGCAGGTTATCAGTTTTCTTTCAAGGTCCACAAATTCTACTCTGCATTGTGGAAGATACAAAAATTTTCTGCTCTCCAAGAACGTGAATACTATCGGATCTTCTTAATAGTAGCTGCTCATCACTTTCATTGGATACAAACTTATTTTCAGTGTCCTGTTGTTATTTGCTGATTCTGATACACATTTTGGTATGCTTATCTATAAAGGCATACTATTACAATGTATCTGAGATTTTATAATTAATGACAAAACCAACTCTTACTTTCAAAAAAAAAAAAAAAAAAAAAAAAACTAAATTTGTGGTAATGATGACATGGTTGATAGCATTGCATGTCCATCTAAGATATGCTCTATGTTCATTGGCATTCATGATGTGATAAATGAGTGATTTATCAAACATGTTTGACATGTTCAATCATTTAGTACTATTATCTTGGGCCAGACAGTGTGACCGACGATGCATGGCATTAGTCTTGAGCATGTGGAAGGTAGATGTAATGGAGTTTACAAGTGGAATAGACTGTTGTAGATACTAAGAATGGAATGGAGTGCTTAGATGCGAACATTGTGCATAATATATGGAGTGGGATGAGAAATACAATTGATGCTTTTAAATAGGAACATAGCATTAAGATAGATAGTTGGATGGATGGATGGATGGATAGAATTTTAACGTCCACGTGAAGCTTTCGGAGCTTATAAGCAACATCTTATGAGCTCATTATCATGGCATGAGAATATGGGACCCAAACAAAAAATTAATACAAAATACCAAACTGTATACAAAGACTTAATCGTCCAAGTATACCATATAGCAAAAAAGCTAATGAATAAAATAATTAAAGGAAAAGAAATATGAAATTTAAATGCAGTTGGACAGTGCAAGAAATACAAAATTTGGATGCATTGAACAGTGCAGCCTCTTCTTCACGTGTAGACAGCGTCACAATTGCTGTCTTGTTAACCTAATATGCGTGTGGAACATATAGACTTAGTTGGATAAACTTTTTTTGCTTAAGCATATATAAAGAAAAAAAGGAGGGTAAATTGCAAGTTCTATACGCTTCTCTAAAGTCATTATCTTTTGAAAAAAGGCATCCTCTAGAGTTTAGCATGAAGATGGGTTCCATAACATAAATAATTGAGTTTCCGTGAAGGCAATTCTATGCTCAATTATATATCATGTAAATGTGCCAGGCATCTGCCACAAATGAAATTTTCATGCCACAGCAACTTGAGAAGCTGGCAACTGCTCTTCAGCTATCCATTCTGTCATAGAATGCTCCACCTGCAGCATAATATTATAATGCTTATATAACATAAAGTAAACTGAAAAGATAAAAGAAAATGAAGAAAGCCTCATCCGCAATCTGGGTTTTACCAATATTAAATAGAATTCCACACTTTTTATGTTGTATATATATTCAATTGATGGTTTGATCCTGCAACTTGCAGCATTAATTGATGCTCCAACATCTACATTTGGTTCAACTTTTGTATAGCAATCTCCCAACCAAGATCTGTGAACTGAATGAAACAAACAACATTGTAAGTGGTTCAGCAGAACTGGGCTAAAGAATTCTAAGTTAGGAAGTAAAAAATTGGATTGTACCCATATTCTTGGCACATAATGCAAAGGGCAAACAACAAAAAGAAAAAGCACCTCTTCCGAGTTGTCTTCCTCATAAATAAAGGGCTTCCATTTCCTGTGAGAGAACATTAGCTAGAACTAATGCAGAAGAATACCTTCAGCTCCGAACAAACCTCATCTCCGAAAGGGCCATCGCTCTCTTCAAACTTTTGAGGTGACCTCTTGATCTTCCCTTTTTTGCTTTGAACCTGCTCAAGATTATTAGAAAGTTAAATGCATCTGAATTGTATGCTCATAAATTAGATTGAATTTGCTTTTACCGCTTACCAAGCTCCACCGCCCTGAATAGGTTTATTTGTCCCGCTATATCTCGCATTTGCAAAATCCAAGCAAACCCGAACTGCGTAGAGACCTCCGCAGGCAACAAAGCATCCCATTTAACAAACATGTTGCATACACGATCAGAAAAAAAACCTAATAAAGAGTAATATGTAAATACGAAGTTATTACCTCGCTTTGTGCATGCATCGTAAAAATGTGTCTGTTGCTTTGATATACCCAGTTATTTGTGTTAATCTTTCCCTCTTTGAAAAGAAAAGAAAGAACTTGAGATGGGCATTGTGAAGATCGTGAGAACTGCAATAGAACAATATAATAAGCCCTTTTGGATATTTAAATCTTACAGTTAAACATGTTTTATTCTGCAAATCCTCTATAACAGGTTCGAATTTACCCATATAAGAAGAGAAATCCAAAGCAGCTCGGTTTAACAAAGCATATGCCTTCTCTGAAATGCTTTCAAGGAAGTGGAGCTGGGACCTGCAAAACAGATGCAAAAATTGATTACAGCTAAAATGGACTCTTGACGTGGCACGCTATCTCACCACCCAACCACGAGCCCTCAGCTAAGACACTGCTGCCCCAGAGCTCTCTCTCGAGCTACTATATAGCATGCACGCCCCCCTTTGGTCCTTCTTTGGACCAAAGGCCCTCTTTGGACCATAGGCCCCCTTTTGGACTAAAAGCCCTCTTTGGACTAAAAGCCCAAAGAAGCCATCCACGTCCTTGGCATATAGTGTTCCCCCCCCTCTTGACATTGCAGCAGTCCTCTGCTGCAAAAGGGTGTCTAAATATCTTTAGCCATCCGAGCATAATCCTTCCTTGGCCCTCGCTTAGGCCGGCTAGTAGAAGCCTGTGCTTGGACTTCTTCTTGTCTCTCAGCTTCCTTTGCTTTTCGATCTTTATATTCCTTAAGAATATCTGGATAAGCTTCTAAAACATTTTCACGCACCCATGAAGCTTCCTTCCTCCCTCCCTCCCTCCCTCCCTCCCTCCCTCCCTCCCTCCCTCCCTCCCTTCCTGCCTCCCTCCCTCCCTCCCTCCCTCCCTCCCTCCCTCCCTCCCTTCCTCCATCGGTTTGTGAGCGAACTTTACCAAATATTGTCTTGAACTAGTGGATTTATCCGCCAAAATTGTTTCCGGCTCTAGAACTTCGGAATCATCAATCAATTCTGGCTCAGTTAACCTCCCAAGTTGAGGTAACTCCTTACCATGATAAGCCTTTAGGAATGACACATTCACTACATCATGCATTTTCCAACCTTGAGGCAATCTTACTTGATATGCATTCTCATTGACCACTTTAATAACTTGAAATGGTCCATGGAAATGGGGTGCCAACTTAAGATCGCTTTGCCTCCGGAATAGGCAAGGATAAAGGAACACCATGAGGTTTCTTGTTCGCTTTCTTTATCCGTTTACAAGTAACACAATGACGAATATGAACCAAGACATCTCTCCGCAATCCAGGCCAAATAAAGTATAGTTCAAGCTTTGCCAAAGTCGCCCCCACGCCCCGATGATCCGCAGTAGGTGCATCATGGACTTCTCTAAGAATAAGTGACCGAAAGTCTCGAACAATGCATAGCTTTGGACCTTTATATAAGAACACATTAACGATCTTATACCCATATGCATTGCCACTTTGAGCCAACAACCAAATATCCTTATAATCATGGTCAGTGGCATACAACGGCTTCATTTCCTCCAAATGGTTGGATTGTGCGATAGAAAGAGAACAAACTGGATAATGCCGACTTAAAGCATCAGCTACAACATTCTCTTTACCAGGACGAGAAATCATATTGCTGCATAAAAGCAATCCATTTCAACTGCCTTTCCGATAATGTTTTCTGTGAAACAATGTGCCTAATACTTTAGTGGTCAGTCAAAATATGAATCGTCGACCCTAAAAGTTAGTGTCGCCACACTTTCAAAGCATGAATGACAGCCAGAAATTCCTTATCATAAACACTATATCTACTTTCCGTGTCAGAAAACTTCTGACTTTCATAAGCAATAGGATGACCATCCTGCATCAAAACGGCGCCCAAAGCCATACCACTTGCATCAACACATTACAAGAAAGGTAGACCAAACTTTGGCAAACGCAGAACAGGAGGATTAACCATGGCATTCTTCAAAACTTGGAAAGCAAACTGATGAGTATGATTCCATTGAAAAGGAACATCTTTTCGTAGCAACAAATATAAATCTGAAGCTAAACGAGCAAAATTCTGTACAAACTTCCTATAATAACTGCATAAGCCCAAAAAGGAACGCAATGCAGCAACTGAAGTAGGTACTGGCCAATCCACAATTGCTTGTACCTTACTGGGATCAACTTTAAGACCCTCAGCGCAAATAATATAACCCAAATATTCAATTTTCCGATTGGAAAAATATACTTTTCTTAGGATTAAGAGTAATAGACTCCTCCCTTAACCGACGGAAAACCTCCTGCAAATGCAAGTAATGGTCATCCTCGGACTTACTAAAAAATAATATGTCATCAAAGAACACGACAACGTAAACGCCATGCATATCTTCAAATATTCGCCCCGCATTAGCCTCGCAAAAGAAGCTGGCGCATTTGTAAGTCCAAATGGCATGACCAAAAACTCATAATATCCAAAGGTTGTCCTAAACGCAGTCTTATGAACATCTTCAGGCGCAACCTTAAGTTGCCAATACCCTGACTTAAGATCAAGACGGCTAAAAAACTGTGGCACCTTGGAGTTGATCAAACAAATCATCTGCCCTTGGTATAGGAAAACGATTCTTTATGGTTATCTTATTCAAAGCGCGATAATCTATACACATGCGCCAGGAATTATCTTTTTTCTTAACCAACAGGACAGGAGCACCAAAAGGTGAAGAACTATGGTGGATCAATCCAGCTTGAAGTAACTCATCAAGCTGGCGCCTAATCTCAACTTGTTGGCCATGCATTCTCTGATAAGGAGCTTGATTAGGAGGTTCTTTCCCAGGAAGAAGATCAATCCTGTGGTCCTCCAAACGTTGGGGTGGCAAAGTTTGTGGAATTTCATTTGAAAAGACATCATCATAATAATGCAAAAAGATTGTTTGACGCTCATTTAATGGAGATACATCAGACTTAGGACGCAAAACCACCAAATACACAAAATGAGTTTTCATTGCCAAATGTTTAAATTGTACAACAGAAACTGTTGGAATTGGGGAAACAATATCATCCTTCACAAACTTGAAGGTCTTTTTACCCCCTTCCAAGGATAACATAACAATACCCGCTTTCCAATCTATAAGAGGATTGATAGCCTTATGCCATGGCATGCCGAGAATAATATCCATACCGCCAAGGTCAGAAACCATGAAAGAACGTTTACAGATATATCCCTGCAATTGAAATTCAACATCCTTGACCATAAATGAAGAAGGCGGAGGGGCAACATTCAAGAAAGCAGAAGACAATTCTACATCACTTGATAAAGGAATACAAGTTAATTTTAGTTCTTTTACCAAGCGAACAGAAATAAAATCAAACTCACTGCCCGGATCGAATAACATATGTACTTTTTGATCTTGAATAGTAGCCCAAAAACGTAAGAAACCACTATTCTCAACAGAATCCATATCCGATCTTTCCCGGACCGTAGCCACCTTCTTCCCTTTTCCATCTCCGCGAACAGAAGCTACTTTCTTAGTTTTGTCCTCTTTCTTAGTCCCAGACTTAAGAAGAGGTGTAGCTTCCTTTCTTTCCCCTTTCTTCTTTTCCAAATAAGTAGGGCATTCATAAAACTTATGATCGGTTGAATAATAAAACACCTATTCTCCCGCATAAGCCGCTTCTTGCCAGCGAAAATTTTAGTGGCCCAGGCGGGCCATTCGGCCACAAATTACAGGTTCAGGCAAAATGCAACAGCCGACTTGAGTAGGATGCCTTATCTACGAACTACCTACAGATTCGCCATTTCGTGGCACTTTATTGCCTATTACGACATTAGAATGGCCAATTAGATGTTTGCTAATTGGAGTGGTATCAACTTTGGGGCCAATTCAGTCCCAAGTGAGAACTAGATATGCTTATGGAATGGCCATTTAGGCCACTTGGCCATTTAGGCCACTTGGCCAACATTATTAGTAATTTTTATTCCTAAATATATCTACCAACTAAGAATAATCCCACTCTTTTGGAAAATCAAATGTCAAGGCATTTTTCAATCCTCTTTATGAAGACTATGGCATCCGATTTTCGATTCTGCCTACCAGCCATCTCTGCATTATTGAAATACAGAGGGTATGAATTCAAATTCATACAATATGTAACTTAAACACATTTATATAGGGTAGCGACTTCTTTATGTTTCGGCAACTAGCTCTATATTTAATAAGAATCTAGCTAAAAATGGCCATTTGAGCTACACATTATTAGATATTTGGTTCAGAAATTGCCAATTGGGTTGCATCCACATTAGAAAAAAATAGGAAAAATGGCCAGTTCAGGCTACACTTTTGGGGGCATATTTTACAAGGAATGGCCAATTCATTATACTTATACAAAATTATATATCCCTTAAAATTTTCCCTGCTTCTTGCATGCTTGATACGATTCCTTAGGCTCTTTGGCCCAACAGGTTCATTATCTGCAACGTCTGTGTGCGGCCGTTTGAAGGGCCTAGACCCTGGAGCAGATCCCATTGATTTATCCCGAAAACCACTCGCCTCTTTCATTGAAACTTTGAGACTACGTTGAGCATTAATGGCTTCCGTGAGGGCAAAACCTTCCTCCTCTACTTTCTCTGCCATCTTACAGAGCTCACCAAAAGAAAGATTGGCAACTTGCAGGTCAAGCTTTGCCCGTACCCAACGATGAACCCCACCCATGAGTTTTTCAGACTTCTCAGTATCATTTTTACTAAGCTGAAGTCCTTTCTTTAAAACTCGCGCGGCGAAGGCTCGAACAGTTTCCATGTTTTGTTGGGTCAACTTATTCCATTCAGCGATAAGATCTCACTCCCAATTATGACCCAAAAAACGATTTTTGATTTGCTTTTCAAATTCCGCAAAGGTAACAATAGGTTGATCGACTGGTTGGTTCTTCTGGATATCCAGCCACCAGTCCTTTGCAACCCCATCCAGATGACGCTCAACAAAATGTAACTGAGTGTCTTCGTCATCCTTAGTCTTAGCAAAATACGAATTCAAATCCCGTAGCTATGCAAAAAGTTCATCCGCATCACTAGTAGCAGCGGAATACGTTTTGAATTCAATTTTGACATTGGCACCCGTTTTGATGACAATACTTGGACGCCCTGCAGCTTGCTGCAACTGCGCCACCGGCGCTCGCAGAGAATCCAACTCTTGCAGCTCAGCAATTCGAGCCTCGACAGCTGCAAGCTTTTCTCTCATGAGCGAATTGTCATGCTCTAACTCAAAAACTTTTTCCTTGAGTTCCTCATCCTCAAAGTTAACATTGGCAGGAGAACCGGCCATCGAAACTTGTTGCTCTAATACCACTAAAATGGACTCTTGACGTGGCACGCTATCTCACCACCCAACCACGAGTCCTCCGCTAAGACACCGCTGCCCCAGAGCTCTCCCCCGAGCTACTATATAGCATGCACGCCCCCCTTTGGTCCTTCTTTGGACCAAAGGCCCTCTTTGGACCATAGGCCCCCTTTTGGACTAAAAGCCCTCTTTGGACTAAAAGCCCAAAGAAGCCATCCACGTCCTTGGCATATATAGCAACAGCTGAAGCCCCAGCTGGTTGAAAACTCCAACTTCTCTTATCTGGAATCTAAGAACAACAGAGCCCATCTGTAAGCAAGCAACGACGGAGGCGCTGTTTGAAGCCGATGCCGCTGTTGCTGCTTGCTTCGTGAAATAGAAGGCAATGGAGGCATTCCTCACAAATAATGACACTCACCATAAGTACGGCAAGAGCTGTTGTTTCACATAGAAGAGTGGAGTCGAGACTGAGTCTAACAAAATGAACGAGAAGGGAAAAACTGCCCAAAAATTTGTCGGGAAAAAAAAACTGCCGAATCCTCCAGCCCTGGCTATGACTCCATGCTAAAGCAACTAGAAGTTGCCGGGTTCAAGGCCAGAAATAGCCAAAATTAAATCCAATAGGTTGAGCAGGCCTCCGTTTGGGCCGTATTGCTTAAGAAATAGCAGCGTCTAACAATCCCAAGCCGCTACCGTTAGCATCAGGGGAAAGAAAAGTGCAGAAGGGAAGGAGAAATCTGAGATGAAGCCAAAGCCGAGTCCGACAGTGAGCATCATGTCTTCGTCTTCGGCAAAGCAAACATAATTTGAACTATGATAGTGGAGGTAAGAGAGATAACTCAGACGACCAAAATAGTCCCGCATGCGGAAGAGGGAACGCCTCATGCGTCTGCACATGCGGCATTCCGGCACAAATACCAAAGCCATCTTTCTTTAATAAAGAAGATGTTACCTCCTCGTAACACATTAGTCCAGCTCAAAAATTAAAAGTTTTGCAAGTTTCGGCACAAAAATCCAACTTAATATGCTTTGCAAATTGAAGCTCTGCTAAAAAACATATGCGGCAACAAGAAGCTTTGCTCAAAAATATTTGTGGCAACAAGAAGCTTTGCAACAGGAAGTTTTGCTAGATGTGTATATTGGCGACGACGGTTTGCTAGGAGTGTATCTCTGCAAGAAGATCCAGAAGCTCTGCAAGAAGTTCTGTAGAATGCTCTGCAATAAGCTCTGATGTTGTTTACTTACGAGCTGTTTACCTTAAAGAAATTTCAGGTGTTTACTTTGACATTAAGTATTGTGTGATAAAGGTTGCATCATATAAGAGTTGAGGGCCATCTTCGATGGTTTTATAATAAAATGGCTAGGCAAATCATAGCATAGCAAGCTTGCCAACAAAATGTGTTTTCATACAAACATTGTTATTATTAAGACATTCATAGAGCATACATTTAAATGATGTCCCCACAATAGTGTAGTGCTATGATACAATGATTTCGAAATGGCCATTCAATCTTTATCATATCACATATTAAAGGATTCAATTGGAAATTGGATGTTTGTTACACCACACGTTTATCATATGTTTTGCTAAGCCAAAGTTTGAGTGTTGTGCTTCATCCTCTTATCAAGCATACATGGAGAAAGAAATTGCTACTTATTTTTCAATGTAGCACTAAATTAGATGATTTGTAATGGCCTTGTAAATGCAAAGCGACATTGTCATTGCAATGCCAAACATATACAAATCAATCAAAAAAAGGTTATAGTTTATTATTAGAACATGCTTCATCTAGAGAGAATATAGTCAAGCTCAACCTATTGAGGTATATGTGACATCTTTAATAGATATTGGAAGTCATCATCATGATATTAGAGCTCAAGTACGAGGGAGATAAAGATATTGGAAGTCATCATCATGATATTAGAGCTCAAGTATGAGGGAGATAAGGTCCAAAATGTAGAGAATATCACCAGCCACAGCTAATGCTTTAATAAATAAGAACATATGGTTTCCATATGTAATAATACTTTCCATATGGCTGTATAGCAAATATATGGCGGCAGCTTCCATTTTCCAATTGAATCCTTTAATGTGTGATACGACGAAGATTGAATGGCCATCTCGAAATCATTGTATCATAGCACTACGCTATTGTGGGGGCATCATTTAAATGTACGCACTATGAATGTCTTAATAATAATAATGTTTGTATGAAAACACATTTTGTTGGCAAGCTTGCTATGCTATGATTTGCCATGGCCCTCAACTCGTATATGATGCAACCTTTATCACACAATACCTAATGTCAAAGTAAACACCTGAAATTTCTTTAAGGTAAACAGCTCGTAAGTAAACAACAACAGAGCTTATTGCAGAGCATTCTACAGAACTTCTTGCAGAGCTTCTGGATCTTCTTGCAGAGATACACTCCTAGCAGACCGTCGTCGCCAATATACACACCTAGCAAAACTTCCTGTTGCAAAGCTTCTTGTTGCCACAAATATTTTTGAGCAAAGCTTCCTGTTGTCGCATATGTTTTTTAGCAGAGCTTCAATTTGCAAAGCATATTAAATCGGATTTTTGTGCCGAAACTTGCAAAACTTTTAATTTTTGAGCTGGACTAATGTGTTACGAGGTAAAGCATGGTTGCTTTTACAAATTGCCATGTTTGAAGACTTTACCCTAACAAGTATTGAAGCTAAAAAATTTGTGATTACAAGCCGCATTTCAGTGGGATGCATTCCAGAGAATTAAATCAGAAAAAGATATGCTAAAGATAAATGTCGTGTTTTTAGGATCTACAATGCTCAATATGGAATGGATACAAATTTTGGAAACTACGTTCTGAGTTGAGAAGTTCTTCCGTCCCTACAACATTCTGCTTCTATTTCCGTGGTCATGGATATGGCAATGACGTTTGGCTTCAGATAGATTATACTTTTTTATCTTTATTTCTATTTTTATAGCAGAAATTTAGAACTCTTCTGAGTTGATAAAGGAAGCAAAAACTATTCAATTCAAGCAAGCGTGCATTTCCGTTGCTGTTGCTCTTTGTTTCTGTTAATTTGTTATTACAGGGGCAAAGGCAGGAAACCCACGGAAAATGAAAATATCATTTTCTGGTCATCTAAGAATATCATTTTCTAGAGTTAAGATTGTTAAGTTTTTGGGACTTTTGGTAAATAGTCCTGTTTCTATCAAGGGTTTAAGGGTTTTATGTCATATGCATCCTTCGTGTGCAAACATAGTTTCCCATGTGGGATTCTTTAAGGTTAGCTATTGCATAGTTTTTTATATCATGTGGATTGTAATTTTTATTGTCTCTGAGGTTTATATCATGTGGGCTCTGCAATGCCATGGTTTTCAAGGTTCATTGACCATGTATGCGTATAGGATTTAAGCTATTACATTAATTTTACTGATACATCTCTTAGATCTCATCACATAATAGAATCATTTATGATGTAAGTTAAGTTATTCATTACAATCATTAAACATAGCAGAAGCTTTTTCAGGATTTACAGATGCTTGGCATCCATGTCGTCCAATGTTTGAGAGCTCAAATTACACAGGAAGCGACACATCGGATCTGGCATTTGTGGAAATTTGTGTAATGGGATGTCGTTCACGTCGCTGATGCATTCAAGAATTTGTGGGACGGCGGAGCATGCTACATTGAATCCATTAGCATCTGTTGTACAGTTGGTCCTATGTACCATGGCAAAGAAGAAATGGTAGAGCAACAAATCGATGAGGCAACCCTTTTGTTTATGTATGCCTTTTGTTTATGTTTGTGTGGTACAAATTACTTGATCCTAGAAAGGAATGTAGTTCATTAAATAATTCAAGTTTGCAAACTACCAACACAAACAACTGTCATAGAGAGTTTATTGGCTATGAGGCGTAGCACGGCGGTTTTTTACTTCATCTGAGGCTCAAATAATGTTCTCCTATTTAAAGTTACGGATGAAGCCATTGTGTCCTAAGATATCAATTTAATTCTTTTGTTGTTGCTCAACATTTTGTGATAAGAGGAGGAGTTTATGCTATTGTGGAGAAGATTCCAAAGTACTTCCATAGACGTGTGTGAGTGATCATAGTGGTTTCCATACGATGGGCTCTACTCTACCTTCAAACGTAACATTCTGATTGCCTTGCAATGTTCTGATTGCCTTGCAATAACTTAGAATGCACTGCATGTTGAACAGGACTTCCAAGTCTTGCAAATTTTGTATTTTAATAAAAGTCTTGAAAATTTTGTATTTTAATAAATGTATCTTAGTGTATGTTGAACAAGACCTTCAGGTAATAACTTAGAATATTGAACAAGACTTCCAGTCTTGAAAATTTTGTATTTTAATAAATGGCATCGATCCGAGCCCTCGGATCGACATTCTAGAAGGAGTGAACATGCATGTCTTGCATGCATGCATGCCTTCTCTGGTTGATCGCTATATTAGGCGAGGTTCTTCATCGACGTCTCATCGGCGCTTCCTCTTCTTTCTCAGCAGTACCCTATTCTCTTTTCTTTGAAACCATGCAGGGGAGGGGCTTCTCCATGCTTGGATTGACCAGTTTGGCGTTTCTTTCATGCTGTGGCATGTCCTTTCTCGGCCTTGCCTCTTCTTTAGCCATAATCTTTTGACCTTCGTCCTCGATCCCGTTTTGATATGGAAGTTCTCTTCTATTTGGGAGGTTTTTGTCGTTTTCATGCGAGCTCCTTCTAGAATGACATCGATCCGAGCCCTCGGATCGACATCCTAGAAGGAGCGAGCATGCATGTCTTGCATGCATGCATGCCTTCTCTGGTTGATCGCTATATTAGGCGGGGTTCTTCATTGACGTCTCATCAGTGCTTCCTCTTCTCTCTCAGCAGTACCCTATTCTCTTTTAGTTGAAACCCACCCTCCCCCCTTAATTGTTTAATGTATTTGTCGCCTGGCATGCGTGACCAGCCCCTCTATTTGAAGAGGTTTTTATTTTTGTTATCGTGTAGCACGCATGATCAGCCCCTCCACTTTGGGAGGTTTGTTTTGTCACATTTGTTCTCGTGTTGGTGTTGTGCGTGTGCAGGGTTGGCAGCGGCGGCTTCCGACTTCTCCATTCGTGGGTTTTTTGGGAGCGAATTCTCAGCCTTACGTTTGTCCAAGCCCCTTGCCGAAGGCTTATCACTAGGGTTTTTCCCCGAAAACCCGAAAGGGCGGGGTTTTTTAATCCCGGTGATAAGCTTTCGGCAGGTACACAAACAAACATCTATTAGCATTGTATTTCATGGGGTCCAAGTTGTATAATTGGACGTTCCCTTTCTTTTTCTTCGTGGGTAGTTCGCATGTGCGCGGCTACCCACTATCCACCATTGTAGAAAATCTGTTGAGATGAATGAGAAGTTTATCTATGAGGTTTTTGTCGTTTTCATGCGAGCTTCTTTTATAATGTAATATTAGTGCATGTTGAACAAGACCTTCAGGGTTGCAAATTTTGTATGTTTGATAAATGTATTTTTTGGAGAAAGTAACATATTTTATTGGTATAAATGTGGAGCTTTAAGGTGGAGAAATAGATATGAATAAACATTTAACCATTACGATTGAAATGAAAAGCTTTGTGCAATGAGAACACTATGCATGTTCGTAGGTGGTTGCTTTTTAAGAGTAATGCTCTACTTTTAAATAATTACTGCCTCTCACAAAGGTATGGGCTTTACACCACCGAGCCAAAATTGTATGTATATGAACTTAATTTGTGTAACCGTCAGCTTTGTTAGCATTTTTTTTATTACCTTTGGGGTTGCTCCACTTTTAACACCAAACGGAATATCTTAGCTGTAAGTGAAGGAAAGTTTTTGAAAGCATGTGAAACCTACAATTTGGTGTGCTTCTTGTAATATACCGGCCTGGATAGATAGATGGTAATACTAATGCACATAGTGTTTCAAAAGCTATCGAACAATTACATGCTTTCTATAAAGTTAGATATTTTAATATGTTTTTCATGAAAGCCCAGCAACGCTGGGCACTTTTTCTAGTATGCATATATTTGCAGATACATGGAATACTACTTGATGCTCCAAGGAATGAGCCATCCCTTTCATTTCTTTGACCCTCTTTTTCACTCGACATTGTCCAAGGACACAAATAGTTACAAAACAATAAGGAAACGTGTGAATCTGGATAAGTGCCGATGCTGATTTTTGCACAGCTTGTGATGGACATCAATCGGACTGTTTTTACGATTGTAAGCCACGCGTGTCTCGCACAGAGATATAAACTAGGGATATATCACTTTGATAGCTTGGGCTTGCATGGAAGAAGCAGACATATTGAGAGGTTAGTGCTTGCTCGTTGCATTTTGTTGTTGTAGCACAATGACAACAAACTTTGAATGCAGGTTCCTGGAATTGCTTGGACACAATAATTTCAGCTTTACAACCTCAGATGTTGTGAAAATTTCCAGAACGCCTCTTCAAACCAATGGTCATTCATGTGGCCCTGCCATATGTTCGTTTATGCACAAATTTGTGTTGTAACCTCGATTCATTTGAATGAAAATTCATATTCAATTCATCTCACAAACAAAGGAATCAAGTGTTCAGAAGAATTCAAATCCTCAAAAGAAATCAAGACAAACTCATTTTCCACGGTGAAGCACAAAACTTCACATGAGTTAGAAAACTTCTGAGAATGGTTTTACATTTCATCATCATCGAGAAAGAACTTGGGTAAATCACAGAAAATTTTCTCCTCATCTAAAGGATCCAAATTCTATATACGATCCTGTTTTGACGTTTAGTTGGTGGCATGTGAAGTCTGATTGCACAGATCTGTGTTGTGAATACTATGCCTAAGGCGTCTTTACTGCAAAAATCATAGTTGACGGTTGATCTTGCGCCCTTCTTGTAATACATACCTTCTATGACACTATCACCAGCGAGGTACCATGTTCCATTGAGTTGGAAGTCTTTCTCCACTATCCATTTTGGTTTTGTGCACATCATAATCCAAAATTCGGAACCCTCATCATTCCCTTTGAGACAACGGCAAAGAAATTATCACCAACTCTAAGTGCCTCCTGCTAACATCGTGGGATTGGAGGAGAACAAGGACCTCTTTGGATTTACTGGTCCTCAATCAACATGCACATTGGAGGATGGTACAATAGCTTGAAGTTTCCAATCATCAACATAGTGCTTGTTCACACAAACCGTCCCACATGCCATCCAAGCAAGAGGCTGCGAAACATGAAAGTTCCCTCGTGTGCAACTTCAATGGAGATTCAGGATTGAATGCATGTACACAATGGATCTGCCTAGTGTCCAAAATCCTTTCTGCACCCCATGCTTTCTTTTTATCTATATCCTCCACCTTGACTTCCCAAAAGAACCTTTTTATATTCTTCCTCTTACTGGTTTCAGAGGTGTTCATCCACTCGGATGTTCCACAAGCAAACATCTCTTCGGCAACTTCTACCACTTCATGAGCATTACCCAATTTTATGCTGCTGTGTTTTAATTGCAGTTGTCTTAACCATCTCTTCAACTCAGTAGCTTTGCCATCCTGTTCACCTTTCCCGTGGTTAGAACCAAAAAAATTCCACATCATATAGACATCAGTGTCGTTTGTATACCTAGCCACAAAGTAAAATGGTCTAGAAGCCTTGAATTGAGATGTTGCACCATCTGAAAACACATAATGTCTCTTTGACACCCTTCCTTTTTGCTCCATATATTTGTGGTGCTTCATGAAGCAGTGTTGCACGAACAAAGTATCGTGTTCCCTATCATCTGATACATAGTAATATGTTTCCTTGATAATCTCATCTGCCACTGAGTCGTACTGATATGTTATTTGAACCAAAATGGTAATCTGGTTATTGACCCAGCGCATCGACTGCACCTCCTCTTGTTCCTTGAATGTATAGTTCTCTGCAAAATCCACTACCGAAAGACATGCATCTGCTGGGAGATTCTCCAGAAGCTCCTTAAATTGTTTTGCCTGCCATTGGTACCTAAAATTATGCAGTGGAAAGATTTTTAGACGCTCTTTCAGTTTATCCAGAAGCTCCTTGGGTTACGTCTCGTTTATCTTGATGAGTCGATCTCCTACGAACTTCGAGACGTTGTCTTTTTCATAGTCAATGTACTCCCATTTCACTTTGCCACTTTCTTCCATGGGACAGGTCTGAAACTTCTTGATTCCACACAACTCACAATCTCCAAGGATGCACGCCTTCTTGTGAAACTCATCTAATTCACTCTTTGGACACAATATAGATTTCCACAAGCTTCCTGTACTTGCAATTTTATGCTGGTGTGCCCTGCATTGACCAAGTTCATGTGATCTACAAACGTCGCAGGTGCAAGTGCAATTCTTCGGATGTTTGATTCTCATCCCATTGAGTCCATCCACTAGCATTTGCATCCTCACGTGCTGAATGCAATAGCAACTATTCAAGTCCTTCAATTTCACAACAAACCAGGGTTTTAGCTTCACGAATTTTAATTTCTGGATGTTGGTCCAAAAACCTCTTGAACAATAGCATCTGCATGAAATGAACACTAAACTGTTAGGATGTGTATACCACACCAAACCATGCACCATACCATGCCCCACACTCATCATATTCACCAGAACGAGCACCTTAGTGCTGTGTACATTACCACACACCACATCACACCCCACCACACACCACACCATTCACCACACACCATACACCAAATGGTGGAGTGTGGAGTGGTGGTGGAGTGTGGTGGTGGGGGATGGTGGAGTGGTGTGTGGTGGTGGTGGGGTGTGGTGGTGGTGGTGTGTGTAGTGGTGTGTGGTGGTATCATGTGGTGTGGTGGAGTGTAGCGGTGTGGTGGTGGTGGTGGTGTGTGTCGTGGTGTGGTGGGGGTGTGGTGGTGTGGTGTGGTGTTGTGGATTGTGGTGTGGTGTGGTGTGGTGTGGTGGAGTGTGGTGGTGGTGGTGGAGTGTGATGGAGGGGTGTGGTGTGGTACATGGTTGAGTGCGGTGGTGGTGGTGGAGTGTGGTGGAGGGGGGTGGTGTGGGATATGGTGGAGTGTGGTGGGGTGTGGTGGTAATGGACAATGTGGTGCATATGGTGGTAATGTGGTGGTCGCAAAGATGTGGTGGTAGTCTATGGTGGTGGGATAGATGATGGGGTGTGGTGGGGTGAGGGGGGAGAATAAATAAAATTGAATCCACACATATCATACATTAACATGCACACACCCACATGACACCATGGACATGACGCACCCTACACCACACCGCACCGCACCACCACGATACCACACCACACATCACATCACATCACATCACTTTTATCCTATTTAAAATCGACATAAAAATCTACCTAGCCTGCTCTCATAAACATTTCTGAAATTCGTACACCCTGATAATAATTACATTCCTCTTCTAATCATTAGAAAAGGATCTGGGTCCTAAATCTTGTTCCTGCGTCTGATTTTTGGCGTTTCATTCTCAATCGAACAAGTTCATTCCGGCAATGGTAGGATCCATGTTTAGAGATCACTACGGCTATTCTAGGGTGTGTGAGGAGGGCATTCGGGATATGTTAAATAGGGCTCGTGATAGATCTCTGAAGGTGGAAATGCGTAGATCCACCTTCTTTGCTGATTTCGAGTCCAACCTGAAGGCATACAACAGACTGGATGTTGGGCCTTCACTGGCTATGCTTGGGGGCAGATTGACAGGAAGTGAGCTCTTAGACAAGGTCCATGACCTTATGTTACATGCTGCTGCAAGGTCAGCTGGTTTATTTGTTCTCGCTCACTTGTCTGCTCTGAGTCTGCAACAGCGGGAATTACTGGCGGACTTGTGTTCTTACCACCGGGGGGATCACGAAGGAAGCAGCAAACCTCATCTGTTAAATTGCAGGGATGACTGCAGAAAGCTTGGATGCTTTAGTGCAGAAAACAATAATTTTGGATGCACCAGTTCTCGAGCCAGTCATATCAGCATTTCCTGAGGAAATGCATGTAAATTTAGTTCTCGGGTACAGAGCTTTCAATGTAAAGCCAAATTTTGTAAAGCCAAATTTTGTAAGATTCTTTTTTTATTATATTATACTTTCCAACAGAGCTGTGCTTGAATCTGACAAAAATTTGTCTTTATTCAACAAAAATTTGTACTTCTTAGGATCAGTTAATTATCTATCATTCTCAAATATTTTTAGACTGTACACACACCCAGTAAAGGAGTACTCAATTCTGTCATGTTCTAATATTCCAAACATTTAAATATTGCATTTTAGACTAGAGTCAACTACACACAATTCACATCTTTGCATCTGATTACACCACAATCAACGTACAACACAATAACCATCACATGCACCACCACACTAAGCACCATAACTAAGAAAACATGAATAATGAGGAAATAAACTAACCTTTGATTCCTCCGGATAATTAGGCAGCATGTTCTTCTCTTACATTTCTCTCCAATCTTCTAGTTCTAACATCCTTTGTGTTAGGAGACACTCACGGTGTTCTCAATCCAAAAATTTTGAATCTTTTCTATATGTTCATCTGAAATTGCATCGAATCTTTTAGCCCTCTTGTAAGAAACCCATTTTCCACCATTGTAATCGATCTCTTCCCTCTTTTTTCTTTGCCTTTTGCGGGTTTCTTGGGTGAACACCTAATACCTTTCAAAGATCTCGTTGGCTGATTTTGTCACTTTCGTTTGAATCTCATGCAGTGATGGTCTGTTTATTACAAGGCAGCTATTCTTGGCTGCTAGGCGGTCATTCTTTGGTAGAGAGTTTGGCCGATCTGCATGGAGTCCCGGATGCTCCTTATAACGATGCTCTTGGCTTCCAAATCCTTTAATTCTTCACCTATGAATTTTTCCAATGTTTTATCCCTCAAAAACTCAAGTAAAATTTCTTTCTTCAGCAAATTAAGGACAATACGGCGTTTACTGCTTGCACTTCTTGATGAACCGGATCCTTCTGCCAATTCTGCAAGCTCCAATTTTTCTTCTCTTCTTCTTTTCCTCTGGCGTCTTTTCTTCAACATTTGTTGTTCCTTGGTTCTTCTTCGTTTTCTCCTGTCTGAAATGCCGGTTTGTGGACAGATTACCTCATTGACATCCATATCCACGATGGATTGGAGCTTGCAGCAGGAAGGGAGCCAAAGAACAGGACGTAGGCAAAGAACAGGAAGGGGCCAAAGAATAGGAATTTGAATTTGATTTTTTGAAATTAGAATTTCCCCCACAAATTGGGACTCTATTCTTAAATAACGGCAGTTGAGCGGTGCCATAATTATACTTTCATACCACAAAAGTGGTGGATGCAACGCCACATTTTGGGGGGACAGGGGGGACAGCCGAATCGGAACACCACAGCGTGCTTTTACCCCAAGACAGCTTTGTTCTGCAAAAATCTCACTATTTTTACATTACAACTTCTAGCAAATACTACTATTCAGGTATATCCCTGCATACTATACAAATCACAGCCGCATAAATAATGTTTTGAGTCAAATTCTGCTTAGAAATGCAGAACCCTTTGCAGCCCATGTTGCAATGTGATGGTGTGCAATTGCATAAGGACCTGGCACAAAAAGCTTTGTAGCTTCAGTCGTTCCCGACCTCGCCGCGCTTCCTTCTGCATCCTTGCCTAAACATCTTTGCCTAATTTTTCAAGCAGAGTCTTCTTGCACCTTTTTGTAGTGCCTCCTGTATGCCTTCTCGACTATGCCACTGTGCATCTATAAATATAAGAAATTGGAACTGATTTTATGTTCTGCCCTCTACATGAATCTTGTGAAGCATGAGTTGCTGCTCTTACCTTCAAGCTCCTTTTTATCAACATGGATGAAGAACGATTTTGCAAATGCAAAAAAACCAATCATCAGCTGGCATGGCATGCTGCTTTTCCCTACTGCAAAAACTAACATGTTATGGAAACTGGAAAAACAACAGGTGGAGAGAGTATATTAACGTTTCTGAAAGAAAAGAATCTACATGGCCAAGGTTGTGAACTGTGGTATACCACTTCTCCAACATCAATACCAGCTTCTTCTTTCGTCTCTCGTCGTACAACCTCTTCTAAGCTTTCACCAGGTTGAAAGGATGTGCTACGTTATGAATTCATCACTTTTTCACATCTTCAAAGGTGCATCACTGTGCAAATTAATATGGAGTACAAAAAAATAGACAACTTAGTAGAAACGAACACCAAGGTCATGATTGTTTGATAGCAAACAATTACGATTCAAACCACACATCAGCATAATGGAAGACATTGGTATTCCTGGCATGCACTAACAAGTAAGAAATTACAGTACAGTATCTAAGTGCACTCACATGTAAGAAGTTAAGAGTCTCACCTCTATAAAACCAGCAAGATAGCTCCAGAGACGTGGAACAAACCGTGACTGTCGACCCAACAAGGCAGAGTCTTTTTCTTTGTCTATAACACGCATAATTACTGACTGCAGATGAAAGTAGGTTGTTCCAGAGATTGTAGCATTTAAGCTAAAGATTGATAGGCATTATTTCTTTCAAAGCTTACAAGATCAGTACGAGGATAGCACTTATGCTTGCACTTCTCATTTGTACATTGCTGCCATTGTCATGCCTCTAGAGATTTTGTAGCTGTTCCACAGTGCCCGCAGTGCTTTGATTGATTATGCCATTCTAACATTATAGCTTCCAGTTATGAAGTTTCAAAAACATATGGCTGCAAAAACTAAGAGGTAAATTCCAGTTTTTAGTTTTTGCTAAAAACATTACGGAAAATATGTAAACAATATCCAAGTGTTGCACATTGTTCCCTTAACAGCGTATTTCCCTTGTATCTGATTCTTTCAAACATGCAAATAAGAAGATTTTAGAGATGCAAGATTGGTTACCTGATTAAGTTGTAGCTTTACGTCATGATGCAGTTGCTCGGGTGTTTCCTCCACATTACTGACCCTGGAGCTTAAGAATCAATGATGGGTTAGCTAGGGTTAGCGGATGGCAACACTAAGCTCCTTTTACAGTAAGAATCGCAACAGTATAGCAATCAGATCCTTGCTCCAATGATATCGCTACAACAACACAGCAACAGCAAGAATCGCAATAGTAAGAATCGAAAACCCTGTGGTAAATTTCTGTGGCAAATTTCCTTGTCATTGTGTCATTGTTGTCGTTGATGGTTGTGGCAAACTTTGAAATCGAAGCCTTACTGTTGCACCCAATAGCAACTAATTGCACCGAACAGCACCGAACCCGGGGGATTCACTTATAACAAAGGGGATATGCCATCTGCGTTCAGGGGGTAGTAAAAAACCCCCTAGTATACTGACTTATGAAAGCTATTTTAACCCCTTTAAGTATATGGTTTACCCCAAATAGTGGTTAAAAAACCCCTAGTATGGTACGTATGCCTACGTAAAGTGGTCGAAAAAACCCCCTATAGTTGAACTCACATGTTCTGTACGCCCAACAAATGTGAATCCCCCAGGGCACCGAATAGCAAAATCAAAGTTACTATAGCAACCACTAAAAAAGATATTTGGGTCTGAAACTTCGGGGGCTCCCTTCGTCTCTGCACCCGGCCCCTTGTTCTTTATACATCTGAATCCATACGCTGTTGGTTAATGCTACACAGGACAAAAACGTTCTATTTTTTCCCACAAGAAGAGTGCAGGAAGACAGAAAAAAACACGACTAAGATTATGTCTTCTCCAAGATCATTGCTTTGCAGATAATGATCTATGGAGCAAAAGAAAAATCTGAGTCAGATATAAAAACCTGTGTTACAGACGAAAATGGCATGAGAAAATGACCGAGCAAACAGGGGACAGAGCAAACAGAATGCGTTAATTGAGAGGAATCAACCATGCGTATGGCTGTGCCTTTGTCGCCATTGCCATAGCTGGCCTTCGGCGTCTGCCCAGGTCGAATATCTTGGCCGGGACGAAGCTCTATGGAAGCACCTTTGCCTCCGACAATGGCCTTCTCTTGCCCATGACCATGGCCCCTGCCTAACCACACCGCAGTTAGTTTCCCTATGTTTTACCTTCTCAAATCCATTTCTTTTATCAGTTCAAACGTCAAGCATTGTGCATCAAAAATCAAGCTCCAATATTTAGTTTTTATGGTAGATATAAGCTATGGAAACAGAGTTCTCTGCTCCCCATAGCCGAATTCATGGTATGCAACCAGATTCATGGCAAACAGCCGGACATCCCAAGCTTCCACAATTACATTTGATGGCACAATTACACAGTGGGATTTATGGCATAGGATTCATGGCCAGTAGCCCGACAACCAATAGATGACTGCCTTGCTGCTGTCCTACTTCCAAGCCGACTCGACTTACAAAAAAGCCGGACAGCTTTGGCTATGGCGGCCCTTGAAGTGATGCCTATGGCTATGGCTGGGGACCAGAGATGCTTGTAGCTCCAAGAAATGGCAAAGCTTCAATTGGCAAAGCCGGAGTCCTGACTCCTGAAGGGGGTTCGGACCTACAGTTTACTGGCAACAGCCAGTTTGGAGCAGTCACCGGCATATCCTAAGCATATGCTGGCATATACTTGGATATGCCATAAACCCACATAAACAAGGGTTTGCCCCCTAGGGGCAACCCAAAAAGGATTGAAGCGCCGAGCTATGGCGTCTGCGTTCATGAAAAAGCCGCCAGTGTTCGCCTCATTGGCTTCAGAATCGACCCGGCCCACCAATGTGAGTCTCTGTTCATTTTCGTGTATAGCCTGTGGCAACAGCATTCTTATATACTATTTTACACATATGCATTGCAGTATATTTTTTATCACAGCCCTGCATTTCTTAGTTATACTAGACGGCAATTGAAATCTTCATTAAAATACGAAATGAAGAGAAGGATTGTAGTTCGAGCTGGTCCCAAGGAAATTGCATATGGCCAAGCTTCAAGAACTGCTTTGCAAGCAGGGATTGACAAACTTGCAGATGCTGTGAGTGTAACTCTTGGACCTAGAGGCAAGTAAGTCCTCATCCGAATCGCCATGTTAGAAGCGTGCATTTTCATTCTGCTCTGTTGGGTTCAGGTCGTAACGTCGTGTTGGACCAATCTGGAGTACCCAAAGTGATTAATGATGGAGTTACCATTGCTAAAGCCATCGAACTGTTGGATTCCAAGGAAGATGCCGGTGCAACCCTCATGCGGGAGGTTGGTAACTGCTAACTTGACAATGATTGTTTATGAGCAGTCTGGATATGAAGACCATAGGATTCATCTTGACAAGTAAATATAGACATTTTTTCTTACTGATGCCATGTGTATATTAAGGTTGCAAGCAAGACAAATGAGTCTGCTGGTGATGGTACGACTACTGCATGTATTTTGGCTAGAGAGATTATTCGCCTTGGACTTTTGAGCATAGCATCTGGTGCCAATCCTATAGCTATTAAGAGGGGGATTGATAAGACCGTTAGCTTGCTTGTAGAAGAGCTGAAGAAAAGGTCTCAGGCTGTAAAAGGAAACGATGACATTGAAGGTTTTGATTTCAGCTTCACCTCTTTGTTATGCAATAAAACTTTCAGAATGTCTAATTTTGCATTTTTTTTTATGCAGCTATTGCAAGAATATCTTCTGGCAATGACGATCTTGTTGGAAAAATAATTGCTGATGCAATTGATAAAGTTGGCCATGATGGTGTCCTATCCATAGAGTCATCGCCTTCATTTGAGACATCAGTTATAGTCGAAGAAGGAATGCAGGTAACCTTGCTAGACATGGGTTTTTATGTATTTGTTTCTGTTTGTGATCATTGTGCATTGGAAGATCAGTTTGAGGAACTGCAATTTCGTTGCACTTGTGTTAACTGGGTTAGTTGTCATTACTTACAAAAGCATACCGATATTCAACTAAATGGCATGTGAACTTTGGGATTTTGAGTGCATTATATTACCAAAGATTTGGAGGCAAGTTGTGTTTAAATAGAGCTTCCAATATTCTGCCTTTCTTGGACTGTCTTTACATAGTTAATAGTCATATCAATGAATTTTCAATCATTATAGTTATAGTCATATCAATTTGCCTAAATGATGGATAATGGAAATTAGATTTTTTTCATTAAATATTTTTAAAGTTATTCGACAGTGGCTATCCAATGTTTGATATTGAATTGTTTGAAATGTAGGAAAGTGCCTGCCCTTAAGTGTCATCATGAACCTTATCATCTTTGCATTGAGCTCACTAACATATCATTGGACAATGAAGGTGGATAGGGGTTACATTTCTCCCCAGTTTGTGACCAATCAAGAAAAATCAATTGTAGAGTTGGAGAATGTCAGAATATTAATAACTGATCAAAAGATTACTGCTGTCAAAGACATAATTGCTGCAGTAGAAAAGACGACACAACTAAAAGTACCACTATTGATTATTGCGGATGATGTTTCTGGTGAAGCACTCTCCACATTACTTGTTAATAAGCTGCGCGGTATTATACATGTTGCTGCTATAAAAGCCCCTGGCTTTGGAGATAGGAAAAAGGCATTATTACAGGATATAGCAGCTTTAACAGGTTTTTTTCTTGTCCTCCTTATTTACATCTCAATTCTGTAACGTGTTTTACATCTCAGCCTTTCTTTCATTTTCTCCAGGTGCAGAATTCCTCGTCAGTGACTTTGGATTGACACCTGAAGATGTTACAATAGACCAACTAGGTATCGCTAGGAAGGTGACGATTAAAAGCAATTCAACAACAATCATCACAGATCCTGTGACCAGGGATGAGGTTCAGGCACGAATAGCGCAAATGAAGAAGGAGCTGAAACAGACACAGTCTTCTTATGACTCACAGAAGTTGTCTGAACGGATTGCAAAGCTCTCAGGAGGAGTTGCCATCATCAAGGTGTGGTATATTTTTTCATTATGACCATCTTTGTAGAAATAAGGTGGTGTGATTTTACCACTAGGTTGGAGGTGCAACAGAGGCTGAGCTGGAAGATCGCAAACTGAGAGTTGAGGATGCTAAAAATTCTACATTTGCGGCTATAGCAGAAGGCACTGTTCCAGGGGGTGGGGCTGCTATGGTGCATTTATCGACTCTTGTTCCATCATTAAAGCTTGCAATCATCAACACAGAAGAACAGTTAGGAGCTGATATAATTCAAAAGGTTGATTGACAAGCATCAGAGTTTTTGTGCGAAGCTATATGTTTGTAACCTGAATTGAGATTCATGCAGGCACTTCTGGCACCAGCAAAGTTAATTGCTGACAATGCAGGTGTTGAAGGGGATATCGTGGTTGAGAAAATACTCCAAGGGGAATGGGGGTTTGGATATGATTCTATGATGGACAGATGTGGAAATCTCCATGAACTAGGTATCATTGACCCCGCCAAAGTAACAAGATGTGCATTACAAAATGCGGCTTCAATAGCAGGCATGATCTTGACAACCGAAGCAGTTGTAGTTGAGAAAATAAGGAAACCAAAACCTTTGATGCCTTCCGTGCCAGGCATAACCACCTAGCAAGCTGTAGAATCTTTGTAGAATTTAAGGCGTCTCTAGCTTTCAGGCTGCCCGGCAAAAGTTTGTTTCAAAGAGCAACATGTGTCAAAGTTCCTACTACATTGTTATTCTCATTCTTCATCCTTGGCAGCATCCCAGCTACATTTTATTGTGTTCAAGCCAAGTAATCATTCAGGAAGAAAGTGTGCTTCTAGCTAAAACATGCATTCTGGAAAAGCTATCTCAAGTTGAAGGTAATAAGAGAATCGAACCCCATCATTCCAGCTAGCAAAGCATATACTCTATTATGACACAGTTATACCATCTCTACTTATGCAAAATGACAGACCAGAATGCTACAACTGGACATGCTTGTTTCCCTGGTGAAATCGAAAATATTATGTCTACAATGGCATAGTCATCCTATTTCTACAATGGCCTGCAATCAGTTTGGGAGTTATTTGGATGGTGATAATCATGATAGTGAATAGCTTGTTTCAAAACTGGGAGGATATACCTTATATTTTGTATGTACTGCAGTTTCATTCGAGTTTAGATTATCCCCAAATACACAATCATGTTCTACTATTAAAGACAATAACAATGGATCAAGCATTAGATTAGTTCCATGGCGGACACCACGTACATGAGCATCTACATCAGCATTATGATCACTATACATAATACAATCTGCAAGGCATTCTTGTAGGAGCTAGCCATTTGACATCGTAGAATGAAAATAGGCAAGCCATTTTTTTATAGCCAATTTGACCTAGTCAATGACTTGAAAGGTGGTGATGGTATTTTTAACATCGCCGGCTGTGGCTTATTTATGGAACAATTTACAACACACCGAGATGGGTTCTTCCCCACCATTGTACATGATCGAAGTGGGTCTTTTCCCCACTAACTTTACAACAATGCTTGGCCACTTCACAACAAGGTGTTGAACCCTGTCCTGGCTCCCCTTGTGGCATGTGTAGGTTGTTGCGGACTAGGACAATACATCATTCTTGCTTTATTATCAATTGAGAGAGGTAAGAAACTGGTTCTACGACATCTAAAGTTCATGGATAGGAATTAGGATGCCAAACTGATGTGTACTTGTGTGCATGTTTGTGTGTCTTTGGCATGGGTTTGATGCATGACATACTATACAATTCATATGTGGCTTCGTTTGAGGTGAATTTTTGTTGCCATTCTTGCATGATAGTTGCATCTAAGATATTTTCTGTAGGAGGAACAGGCAGTCCTTCGACTAGGCATTATACTCTTTGTGGTTCTGATTTTGTCCATGGGGTTCAATTACTCGTGCCTCTGTGAAATTGCTTTCCCATTTCGAATTGGTATTGTGGAGGTTTAGCTATTAAAGACACCCTCCTTTTTTTTTTTTTTTTTTTTTTTTTTTTTGGGTGGGTGGGTGGGTGGGTGGGGAGGGGCCTAGAATTTGGCTCTTTGATGCAAGAATTTATGTTCTAAACAAAAACATATGGAAAATGTTATTGTAGCTTTTTTCTTCTATAGCCAAATGAAATATGGCTATATGATATGGTAATGCCTATAAGTTATTTTATCTGCAAAATTTCGAACACATTTCTTTGATCATAAGTTGCCATACTCTTTCTAATGTTATTGAAACACATAAAAAAACTAACATCAAATCCCCAACTGCCTCAATTATCTATAGTGCAATATTGTCTAAATTGACACATAACAAACCTGTGCATCTTATAAGAACCATTATCAATAGTATCTAGACAACAATGATGAACTAACATCAACCACAACAATTCCTCATCAAATGTACTTAGAACAAAACAAAAATTTGCTAAAATCTTGCCCCTTTATTGCTCCTCTTCCAACTTCTCTGGTTTATAATATGCCACATGCTCCAACATTAATAACACTCAATTCCACTGTTACATTCAAGCTCCAACTCTTAATTTGCTCAATTGTCAACGGCCCAAAACTACTCCTTGCAATTGCCACTTCATTATAATTGAAGAAACCAGATCAACAAAACCACTTTTTTGCAATGTATTTTTACGATTTTTTTTTCTTCGAAGGATGAAAGCAAAATGTCTATTAATCAGATAAAAATTACAGAATGTATATGTGTCATCAAACAAAAAGATGCCACAGAAACAAGAGCTTGAAGCACAATGTACTTACTCTAGAATCGGAGACTAATAATAAGAGCCAATTTGAAGATACTAGATCCAAATACATTCTCTCACTTCTGGCTCAAGGAAGGAACACTCGTAAGCCATCGATATCTTAGCCCGGGCCATAGTATTAACTCCGGGAGAAGATGATTAGATGCCCTGAAAAATGTGACGTCTGCGATGCTCCATATCGACCATAGGAGCCAACTAGGACCAAGATGGAATACCCTCTATCTAGATGCGGGCCATGCATTGGGGTAGGAAGCCAAGAGGGCTCATTGGCACTCTAGTGCACTATTAAATAAACCTTATAGCTAGGACCACGCCGGTTGAACCTTTGGACAAGCAAAAAGACAATGCTCAAGGGCTTCAACGTCTAAAAGGCAGAGCATATATACTGCAAATATACGAAGATCATAGTGATGTCGAAAGGCAATAACGCACAGGACATATGAATAACATGCCACCAAAGTCTAGACACTTTAGGATGGAGTAACCTATCCCAACGCCAACGCCATGTACAACTCGAATTGGGCTATGGAACCTGCATGCGCCACCATTTGGCAATGGGAGGGGTTGTGCTGCTAAGAGGTGGCGATATACTAAGCGATGACAACCTTAAGGCATCCTTTCTGTAACACCAACCCCCATAAGAGGCAAATGTTTTACGACCACCTTCCATACAGAGAAATCCCAATGATAGAGTAGAAATTTTGCCTGAAATTAAGGCTAAAACAATAAGCAATCGATCGGCTTCATACTATACTTGAATAGAGGCAACGCCTGCAAGGATCCGTCCTCTCTGTGTAAGGGGATGAACTGATGCAGCCAGTGGGGTTGCTGAGAGGTTTGGCGGCAATGGTGCTCACCACCACGGAATCTCCCACAAGTCGTGGATGGAAGGACACAACAAAAAAGGATGTTTGTCTGACTATAGCCCATGCTGCAACAATTCAACGCAGAAAAGGAGAAGCAGAGAATAAAATAATGCCCAAGGCAAAACTGATTTGACTGCCTTTTTGCTTAGAGGGATACAATGATTTAGAGATTGTCTAAGAAGGGATAAGCGAGGAGAGTCATCTTCACCATTCAGGAGTCTCCAAGCAAACTTTAAAATAAGGAATTTGTTCTACAATTATGATGATTGTTCGTTGAATTAGGTTTAAAAAGGTTTGTAGTATCAGTCAAATCTATTATGAAGTTGGAGGACGGAATGTACTGTAAGACTTGTACAAATGAATATAGTTGTTTTTTTTGCAAAATGTCATGGATGGATCATTGAGGATATTGCATGATATAGAACCAACATACAAAAGTGTTGCAAACTAGTTTTTTAATGGATGGATTGAGAACAATATTAGTGGATACATGATATGGATGCAAATTTATTGTGGATTCAAAATAGATAGTTATTGATAGGTTTACATGCTCATGTAAATATGTTAGCTGATATACTTGTGCATTTGATTTGGAGCCATGTGAAAGTTGAGAGGCAAGTGTTAGATTTCCTTGGGGATCATCTAATTGGGTTAATTGATATGGGAGAATCATGGATCTGAGGTGGATAATGGGGACAGTTATCTATGCATAATATAGTTGGTAACATTCAAGTTGGATCAATTGATATGTGAGAATCATGGATTTGAGGTGGATAGTAGGGATATCTTCTTGTGCATGAAGGTGTTTGAATGTTATGGGGACATTGAAATGCAAAAGACTGATAAAAGCTGTAGGCTTAATTTATGTGAGTTGTAGAGATGGCATCTGATGATATTTGTGTAATTGTTAGAAGCAAATCAGAGATGTCATATAGCAAAGCCGCAAATTGTGCTTATATTTATATGCATTATTATTGCTAAGTAGCAGACAGTCTAATTCCTCCTATGACATATCAATGTTGACTACAGACAATTGATAGAATAAAGATGTTTGTTGCAGTGGTGATGATGCTTGGTTTTGGAATGATCCTATCACGAACATATCAAGAATATCTAGCATTATAACAGGGTTTTTTTTTTGTGATTTTATATGCTTTTTGGCATGGTTTTTATATGATTTCATGGGCATATTACACGAGGCATACTAATCAGTATATCTAGAGTGCACGCATATTTCAATGGCATATTATCTATGGTTTTACAATGGTTTTGCATTGCATATTTATTCCTCCACAAATAACTTATTTCTTTTACTCCCGAAAACACATGCAAGTATCGAGACCCTTGACTTTAGGGTTCTTGGAAGAAAGGATTTTAGGGTTTAGTCAGATGTTTCAAGAGAGCAAAGCAACGGTGATTTTTTATGGGTATTTGTTCTGGTTCCAGAAAGGGCGGTGAAGGAATCGTCATGCCCAACTCCAGTATTGCTGCTGTCGGGGAGCCCCTCCTCACCAAAAAACAAGAAGATGAAGAGACCGGAAGGCTCTGTGAGAATCTTTTATAGAAATGTCGATGGCAAGTGTAGAGCTTTGGATGCTGTTAGTTGGGTGTTTGGTAAAATGCGGTGTAAAGAATGTGTATTCACAGCCTATGCCAATCGTCAAAACCCTGATGTACACAGCTGATATTTGATGCGATGCCATGCCGAGATGTTAATCCCATGGACAACACATATCATGCTAGAATTTTTTTTTTTATCAAATCCATGTTTGCAGGTTATGTTCATAAGGACGAAGACAGTTATTTAGAGAAATCGAATTGGAAGTTGTGAGGCCAGATAAGTTGATATTTTTTACAGTGTTTGTTCCAGCCAGCTTATGGCAGTTTGTTTTGGCAGGCAACTTTTAATAGTCTGAGCCTCCTTTTTGGTAATGTGTTTTGCCTTATTTGTGTACTAGCCATTTTAAGTAGATTATCTCTGTAAGAAGGGCGAAAGAATGCCAACACACTAACCCCAAAATCTGCTCTATATGTAGTTTTTTGCTGTTGTTTTTGCAAGAAAACAACACTCAAAGACCACCCATATAAATGTTCCGAAAATGCTAGAAACAACAGTAGTTTTTTAATGTAGTTTTTCACACGAAAAGAACGCGTAGTTTTCATGCGTGGTTTTTAGACAAAAACAACTCGTAATTTTTATGTGTGGTTTTCACCATTGTTTATAGAGAAAAACAATGCCAAATTCTATGTGTAGTTTCGCATTTTTATGTGTGGTTTTCACCGTTGTTTATAGAGAAAAACAATGCCGGATTCTATCATTTCACCGCTAAAAAAAAAGAAACAATGCATGGTTCTTAGATGTGGCCTTTAGCTAAAAACTATGCATAGTCCTATATATAAGTTTTTTTTTAGCACGCTTTTTCTCATGTTATTTTTAGTATTTGTATTATGTTTTTCATTAATAACACGTTTTTCTTGTGTTGTTTTGGTACAATAACATATATATTTTTTTTGTAGTGTAGAAACAATGTGTTCAAATTAAACAAAAACAACAAAGATATGAAACTTAGGATTAGCGATTGTTTTCCATTGTCAAGAGATAATACAGTTAGATGATTGTAATAGTAAACAAGGAATTTTTGCATTATTCAAAATATATAGACTTTGAATACATATTCAACATTTCTTGTAGACAGTTTACATCATGTTCTAAAATCAGTTTATTCACATATTTTGTTACAACAGCTCATGTTTTAAAACATGAGTTCATAAAACTAGTTCATGAACACATATTTTATTAAAATAAATTCAACTGCATGTTACCTATTCCTTTCTAGTTCTGTAGCAGCATCTTTTGATGCCTTTCATAGGTTTTTCTTGAAGTAGCCATACTTGAAAGCCCCGATTTTGCCTCAAACCTATCTCATTGCATTGTCTGCAAAATATTCCCCGACGAAAGGACTTTTATAGAAGAAAGAAGTTTCGGAATGTTTTACCAGATATCGCCCCTGTTTCAGTGCCATTTGCGCCAAGACAGCCGCATGTAATTATTGTAATCCGTCATGAGCTGGCCCTCGTTCCAGGGTAATGGTTTACAGATAAGGTTCGGAGGAATAGACCATTGATTGCTGTTATGGTAGCACCCGGTTATGTTCTGCATGGAAACAATAGATGAGAAATTATTTAAAGAAAACAAACATCTACAAACATCTTTGAATTTCTGCATTCCTTGAAGGACAAGCAAAGCCCAGCTCCTTGGGAATCAAATCCTGGCCGGACTGCCAGCCTGTTTTTAGGGTAAAAATAGAATGAAAAAAAACCTGTTTGCCATCGCCAGCACGCCATAGCCCATTTGCCGGATCTGCCATCGCCATAGCCATCCGGATCTGCCGGATCTGCCATCGCCATAGCCATCCGGATCTGCCGGATCTGCCATCGCCATGGCCGGTAGGAACCGCCATCGCCATAGCACCTTCTGCCATAGCGCCATAGCACTCAGAGCCGGAGAAAGAATCACGAGCCGGGGCCCGGTAAAATCGCCATCGCCATATCCTGCTCTGCCATAGCGCCATAGCCTACAGCTGGAGAAAGAATACGAGAGGGAAAGAAACACAGGGCGCACAATGGCGGGATAATCTCGGATTTCAATCTCAGCCCTTCATTTTGGTAGCCAGTAATATCATAGGACTAGGATCAACATCTATACCATTCATCTTTGAGTCAATCTGAACCGCTAAATAAAGACCAATAAGATCAAAGGACTCGGATCAAGATCTGTGCCGTTTATCTCGGCCTTTGACAAAAAATCACGCGTATATAAAATATTATTTTATTTTCCACACCTAACAAATTCATTATTTTATAGGAAAATTATAAAAATTCATTATTTTATGGGAAAATTATAAAAATACCCATGTATTTTCACAAATTGTTAAAATGCCCCTGTTTGTTAATAATACCCATGTTTGCCCCTGAGACGAATTATTAAAATGCCCCTAAGCGCAACCTTATCGTCTAAGTACCTTCTGTATTTTTTTTAAGTTTTAACCATTGTTAAGCCATTGAGTTATCACTTATAAACAATGGATACACCAAAATGTGCAAATACGTGCACATGCCAGTGGTTCGATCAAGCCCAAGCCTTAAACCTGATAAGCTCCAGGGAACGAAGCACATGCAGCTAAATCATATGCAGCCATAACCCAACAAAGAAGAAACCAAAGACTAGTTGCCGCCATCTTGTCTGGTTTGAAAAGGCAGGCGGGGTTTGTGTCTGGAATGGAGCATGTCGGATTGAGCTGCCTCCAAGCAACCATGCATCTTCAACCGGAACAAAATCCAAAATACAAATTTAAAGCGGTTGTGCATTCGAAATTAAAACTGAGATAAATATTCTGAATGAAATCTGAGGCAAGAATACCAATAATGCATGCAACTCCACAACAACAGAAAAACTCAGAACCCCCATGAAACCAAAACCCAGACTCTGGCCACAAATGCTTTGCTTGTTCTATTAGAGATGGCTCTAGAAGCCCCGGAAATGTTGTTCTTGTGGTATTAGAGATGGTCTGTAAAATTCCTTTGATCGCTTTGTTCTCTATTGTCAATTCCTTCGATTGTTGTTTTCTTCATCGCCTCTTGTGTCTAAGAACTTTCAATTCCTTCAATCACTCTAAGCACTATTCATCACTCTTGTGTTAAGCATAATCATCGCTCCTGCTCCTGTTTCTATGCACTATCCAATTCCTTCAATCGCTCGTGTCTATGCAATGCCCATTTTTTGGATCGATCTTGTTTCGATTCGATGTCCATTTCAATCTTGTTTCTATGTACTATTTTAGTTCTTGTTTCTTGATAGAAAACTTAGAATGGCGGCAAAGGATGCATGATAAATCCGTAAATGGTCCTGTGTTCAATAGGAGACCTCATCTTCTTTTCCACCATGGATTGGGACGTTATCGAGCAACAATCGAGCCTAGATGGCATGTTGGAGCCCGCGTGGCATGTTTAAGCCACCATGGCATGTTTGAGCCTATAGTGGCATGTTTGAGCCTATAGTGGCATCGGGAGCCTTTCTAAGGTCCGTCTCTCGGTGGTCCCCTCTCCACGAGCCTAGGTGGCATGCCCTCGATCCACCTTGGTATGTTGGAGCCTAGGTGGCATGTTGGGGCCCACATAGCATATTTGAGCCACCTTGGCATGTTTGAGCCTAGGTGGCATGTTGGAGCCTAGGGTGGCATGTTTGAGCCACCTTGGCATGTTGGAGCCACCTTGGCATGTTTGTGGCATGTTGGAGCCAGGGTGGCATGTTTGTGCCACCTTGGCATGTTTGAGCCTATATGTGGCATGTTGGAACCTAGGTGGCATGTTTGAGCCACCTTGGCATGTTGGAGCCTAGGTGGCATGTTGGAACCTAGGTGGCATGTTTGAGCCACCTTGGCATGTTGGAGCCTAGGTGGCATGTTGGAGCCACCTTGTCATGTTGGAGCCTAGGTGGCATGTTGGAGCCACCTTGGCATGTTGGAGCCTAGGTGGCATGTTGGAGCCTAGGTGGCATGTTTGAGCCACCTTGGCATGTTTGAGCCTATAGTGGCATGTTGGAGCCTAGGTGGCATGTTTGAGCCACCTTGGCATGTTTGAGAATGTTGGAGCCTAGGTGGCATGTTTGAGCCACCTTGGCATGTTTGAGCATATATGTGGCATGTTGGAACCTAGGTGGCATGTTTGAGCCACCTTGGCATGTTGGAGCCTAGGTGGCATGTTGGAGCCTAGGCCGCGTGGCATGTTTGAGCCACCTTGGCGTGTTTGAGCCACCTTGGCATGTTGGAGCCTAGGTGGCATGTTGGAGGCTAGATGGCATGTTTGAGCACCTTGGCATGTTTGAGCCACCTTGGCATGTTGGAGCCTAGGTGGCATGTTGGAGCACATGTGGCATGTTTGAGCCACCTTGGCATGTTTGAGCCTAGGTGGCATGTTTGATTGGAGCCTAGAAGGCATGTTGGAGCCCACGTGCCATGTTTGAGCCACCTTGGCATGTTGGAGCCTAGGTGGCCTTGGAGCCCAGCGTGGCATGTTTGAGCCACCTTGGCATGTTGGAGCCTAGGTGGCATGTTTGAGTCACCTTGGCATGTTGGAGCCTTGGTGGCATGTTTGAGCCACCTTGGTACGTTGGAGCCTAGGTGGCATGTTGGAGCCCACGTGGCATGTTTGAGCCACCTTGGCATGTTGGAGCCTAGGTGGCATGTTGGAGTCCGTGTGGCATGTTCGAGCCATCTTGGCGTCTAGGTGGCATATTGGAGCCCGTGATGGCATGTTTGAGCCACCTTGGCATGTTTGAACCACCTTTGCATGTTTGAGCCTAGGTGGCATGTTGGAGCCATCTTGGCATGTTGGAGCCTAGGTGGCATTTTGGAGCCAGCCCCGTGGCATGTTGGAGCCTAGGTGGCATGTTGTGAGCCCCGACTTGGCATGTTGGAGCCCGCGTGGCATGTTTGAGATACCTTGGCATGTTTGAGCCTGGGTGGTATGTTGGAGCCTAGGTGACATGTTTGAGCCACCTTGGCATGTTGGAGCCTAGGTGGCATGTTGGAGCCCACATGGCATGTTTGAGCCACCTTGTATTGGAGCCTAGTTGGCATGTTGGAGCCCACGTGGCATGATTGAGCCACCTTGGCATGTTGGAGCCTAGGTGGCATGTTGGAGTCCACGTGGCATGTTTGAGCCACCTTGCCATGTTAGAGCCACCTTGGCATGTTAAAGTGGGTGTGGCATGTTTGAGTCCTTCAAGAAATGCCTATATGATGCCAACCCAGTGTCCATCTTTGGTTCTTCATATCAATGTGTCTTCTACAAGTTGCCAAGTGACGGATGTCTTCAAGTTTCACTTTCTAGAAGCTCACACACACACACACATGTATGAAGCCAAATGCCAGTGAAGAGTGTCAATTTGTAATGGCATGCAGACAACTTGGTCATACATGGATTCTTAGAAAACCATAAAAAACCACCCCTAAAAAAAAAACACTACCTTAAAAAACAACACCTTAGAAAAAACATCCCTTCAAAAAACCATATCGCCTGAGAAAACAACACATCTTTAAAAAAGAAACTACGCCTCCTTAAGAAACCACACAAAAAAACTACGGCTCCCTAAGAAAAACTACAGCATATCCTTGAAAAACCACGCCCCCGTATAACTACGTATAGTTTTTTTTTTAAATCTTCAAAAAAACAACCCGTAGTGTGTTTTTACTGTTGTTTTCAACCGTGGAACAAATTTTGGGGTTGTAGTGCAATTAGAAGCAGCCATATTGTTCATCTAGTTTTCCATTTCAGAAACCTGGTAAGCACTCAACGGCCCAGCATTTAGATGGCAGTTTAACCAGCAAATATTCTACTTATATGACTTTTAAAACTTGCACTAGAACTTGAAAGGCCGATTCTTGCTTGGCTGTGCTTGGATTTTTGCAGCTCGGGTGCCTCTGACAGATGGATGAAACGGAAACCCCAAATAGGGTTTATATCAGATTTCAAAGGAGTCTTAAGTGTCTTGAATGACAGAAAACTTTGGAGCCTAGAGCCCCTTGATATTTTAGAATAAGCTGAGTCCTCGTAAAAATTCTTGGGCCATGGTATATACTCATTGAAGCAAAGAGGATTGGATTTTCCAGAAGATTGAAGGTATTATTCTGAGTTTTTTTTGTTGTTGTTATGAACATGGAATGGGTTCGAGATGGATGGAATGGGGAGTACCGTCGCAGTGCAAGCCGACCAGAGCAGTTAGCCGATTGCTTTCAAAAGTTTGTAAAAACTTGTTTCTCAATTGATTGTTTGTAAAAGTTGAGCTTCGAGTCTGTTTCAGTAACAGTTGCTTTCATGAAAAAATCTGGAGAGAGTAATGTCTCTTTGGAGCTTATAGCTTTTCAAATTCAAAGCTTTGTGATTAGCCTTCCAAGAAGACCTATGAACTCGGTGTATCCTTTCTGACTGTTATGAATTCACACCTTCAAGACCCATGATAACTCAGCTACATTTGGTTTCCCTCATAAGAGCATTTGTATGGTGAGTTTCTTACAAGGAGTTTGAGCAACTTCAGTTGGCTTGGTTTTCGTCATGTGCCATTACTATTTGAGCTTTGATGTGTGCTCCATTGGTCTTGTACGACTACGTCCTTCTGGTTCATAACATTTAAACATGCAGGCTATTTATTGTTCATAATACTAGATATTGTTCACAGATAATGTGACAAAAAAACTCATTCTTTATATCCCTTATATATACAAGAAATTTATCGCGGCGGCCAAGGCCGCCGCGAACATTTCTCTTCCCCGGCTCCTCTCTATTTCATAAAGTGAGTGTTGTAAGCATTTCCTCCACGAGACTGACTAAATGAAGTTTGATACAAATGCACATGAATCAAATGATAATTGTCATGACTGAGGGGTTAATGACCTCTATAAACTTAAAATCCTGAATCATGTTTTCTTATTGAAGCATGTTTTCTTATTGAAGCTGGACAGTGCGCATTGGGTTGTCATGCCCTTACAGATTTTGTATTTGTGTTGGGGTCAAATAATAGGGCAATAGTAGGCTTGAAGCGTTATGTTAGCCAAAGGTAGCAACTAACATGGGATTCAATAATCTAGCATGTAGATGACGAATCGTTACCAACGTTAAAATAGGCTCCCAAAGGGTTTTATATCCCTTATTAAAGACCAAGAATGCCATGCTATGTATAGAGAAGGCCAAAATGACTAAGAGGGGTAACCAATCGAGATCATTTTTTTAGACCCAATGGGTTTTATATCCCTTATTAAAGACCAAAAGAATGCCATGCTATGTATAGAGAAGGCCAAAATGACTAAGAGGGGTAACCAATCGGAGATCATTTTAGACCCACCATTGGTATGCAACATTGAGGTGCAAATCACTACAAAACCATAGTTTGCTTTTACTTGTTGGATTTGCCTAGCATCAAAGATAAGAGGATGTTCTTAAATGGCTTTGGATTTGCCTAGCAATCATCAAAGCTAAGAGGATGTTCTTAAATGATAAAGGGCTAATGTGTCCATTGGATCTCCTAGGATATGTCTCTAGTACATGTTAATTTACTCTTTGTTTCAAAACCGTGGTTTGATTTTACTTGCTAGGTTTGCCTAAGCTTTCCAAAGCTAAGAGGATGCTCTTAGGAATTCACCTCGGAGAGCTTGGCAACGTGCTTTATTTCTCTATATCAACCATGTTTATCTAGGACCATCGTAAACATTGTGCATCTTGCTAAACTAGCAACTAGAGCCTTGGCTTTCAAACATGGGTTGTCTCCAACCCGACATATTGAAATTTTCCATAGCATCTATAAAAGTTTTCAATAGCATTTATAAAAGTTGAGATTTAGTAACATCTCTCATGTTTTAAACATCATGCATATTATGCAGTTTGATTCTAACGAGCAACACAACAAACTAATGCCCCCGGATATCCATACGAAAAAGCTTACTTAAGTGTTTTAACTATAATTCAAATACGCCTTGTGTACATTCTGAACCCCTTCTATTAGGCCATCTTGCAAGTGCATCCTCTCCACCATGGTATCTCCTGGCAGTATTATGATTTATTAGAAAACCAACTTGGGCAAAAAACATTGAAGATAGAAAATACCAAATTCACACGAAGGTGCTAGATGATTATGAGATATTTCTTAGAAAAAGTTGTGTAAATGGAGAAAACCCCATAAAAATTCCGGGGGCACCGCACTCTATGTAGAGAGTATAGGGGAACATGTTCAATCTACACTCTAGTCCTTCAACAAAACGGGTTCTCCATATGAAGCAAGAACACATTTACTCAAGACATGGCCACCAAAAGTGATGATACACCCCTTTACTTGCTCTCATTGTCCGCTAACGATGTCGAAGGTGGAAATGGATACCTAATAAGAATTTTTTCAAATGACAACTTCCCGATACACAAAACTTGATAGAGAACTCCAGATCTAGAAGAAAGAAAAAGGCGGACATTGCTTGTCATTATTGAAAAAGAATCTAAATAGTAGACCGCACTTCAAACCATTGATAGAAAGACCTGAGGCGAAAATATCTTGCTTTCGATGAGTTGTGAAAGGTACCTATTGAGTTCGATTGTCTCTACAGTTGCTCTTGAGTTCATGTGCCGGACAAACATTGAATCTACATGTCGGAAAAATGTTCTTTGCCATGTTCCATTAATCTAAATCTTGCAAAAGAAAAGCGGAGGATTAGTCATGTGTTTCTTATAGATGGTCGATTCTTGATGAAATCTAAATCTTGCATGCAAAATCAAAAGCTAAATTTTGTGTACATTACAGGTGCTAAATATCGAATTCAACTCCAAACAAAATTCTCTAGCACAAAACGGATGCCAATGCACTAAAATTTGGATCCCCATCCGACTTATAAATTATTCCAAATTAAGCCTGTTCTATAAGGAATGCTTGACCAAAGATTTTGATCCCACTTGCATATAACCGATATCCACGGACTATATGTCTAGTTATCCCGGGATTTTTTTACACGGTTGACTCTCACCGAACTGTTTTTGAAATCGAAGAACCCTCCCAAATATAGTCCCAGTTCATATGCCTTCTTGAAAACCTTCCCCTTTGTAAAAACCCAAAGTCGCCGGTCATAAAATCCTCCTTTAATTGCATATGAAACGCATTGAATAAACACGCGACAAAGCGGATACCTTTTGAGAAGGAAAAAAAAATCGTCATTCACTTGAAAGGCAGGAACAGAAGATTCTTACGAATTTCTAGGGTTGTATAACACTATCGCCTCGATATCATCCTGCGAAACCTCTCGCAACCAATGATTTTGGGCCATCTAAATCGACGAAACCTCCGGGTATTTTAGAAGCATTGCCGGCTGCTGACCTCTTCATGATCCGTGTAGTTCCCATCCGGGTTGAACATTAAAAAGCGAAACCTTATCGTAAGTCCGCCTCGTACTTTCGGGTTACAGGCTCCCGCGATAATGCCGAAATGGAAAAAGAGAATCAAAGCGGAGGGATTGAAACGTAAAAAAGCGGATGATGGGTTATATTCATAAGAGAATCAAACGGAGTAGTTGAAGCTAGAGGTTAATTCGCCATAGCCAAGGCTCGAATTGGACGAATTGGAAGAAAGACAAAGAAGAGGCGTGGAGAGAGTGTTCTTGCCCCGGTAAATAAGTCCTAACGAAATTGTCCCGAAGCGAGAAAAGCAAGGAACGAAGAAAGGGCCTTTATGCATAGGCGCCATTTCTCGAAGCCCTTTGAGAGCGGGATGCTCGCAAGGATACACCGGGTATTCAAGATATACTACGAATCGAAAAGCCATAGCCGAGGCGAACTAAAGAAAATGCAAGAAACGGCGGATCTAGGGCAAACCACAAAAATCGTCACTTTTGAGCAAAGGTTTTGTGGCCGACCTGCTGGGTGCTTCGGGGAGAGGGAACATCTTGAGAAGCCGAGCTGGAAGGGGCCGTGGCTGCCCTGGCCGCCATAGCAAAAAAAAAACTAGAAAAATGCAAAAATGTTCCCCGAAAAAAAAATTTGACATTTGGCAAGCATGCAATGGAGCATCAAAGAATCTTGAAGAATAGAATCAAAGTGAATGCTTTATATATGTTTTGATATATATATATATATATATATATATATATATATATATATATATATATATATATATATATATATATATATATATATATATATATATATATATATATATATATTATATATATATACAATTATATAAGTGTACCAAATGTATCTAGAGATTTTGGTGTGTCGCCTAGACCGGCCCGGATCTGGAGATCCGGCCCCGTGTGGAAACCACCTCAATCCACCCCAGTGTACCAAATAAGCCACCTCAAATGACCCCTTTATTTGGGGCTTTTGATCCAATGGACGTCGGTTTGGAGGAATTAAATTGGGGCTTTTAATCGGGGCCATTCGAGCGTGAGCATTTAATTCAAGATGTTGATAAAAGTTAATGAAATTAAATGGCATTTTGAGGTGGCAGACAATTTTAATGAGGCATTAATTATAATTAATTACGTGGCGGTAGGGCATCTCCCTTCAATCCGTTTCTTCTTACGCCTTGGTTGCACCGATTTCCTTGAGCTTCTCGAATGAGAGCTCTTGGTGACTCCATTACGGAGGCGAGGAGGTTTGTATGGAGGGCCTTATTAGCCAATTAAAGCACTCAAGATTTGGGTGCCTATGTTCCGTGTCTCTGGCGGGCACTGTTAAGCACCACCTACCTTTCGGCACCGGTAAGATGTGTTGGGCGGATGGGAAAAGAATACGCTAAGGGTTTGCTTCACTGACTTTTGTGGCGCCGGATTTGTATTCAAGGTGCCCATTCTTTTTCTTGCTTTTGCTCTTTGTTTGAAAGCAAAATGTGTGTCTTTTCGTGGATTCGACTTTCGAGAGCGCCTTTCCTTGGATTTTGCTTTCGGTCGTTGAATTTAACATATAAGATATCACGAGCTTTTCTTTCAAGATTTTTTTCAAAGTATGGAAACTCTTGTGGTCCAAACCGGTCTAGCAGCGATAGATAATCTTCCGTGACTTTGTCTTTGAGATGTGACCGTGTACTTATGTGTTGTTTTAAGGAGTTAACTGATGTCATATTTCTATGGGTTTTTTTGAAGGAGCGGAGGCGTTGGAACTCCGGCGAGATCCATAGCGGAGCAAGATTCTCTGGGCAAATCTTGGTCTATTTTTGACCCAAAAGGAGTCGATGCATCCCTGTCTCTGCCATTCTCTTTGCAATCTGCTTCATCCTTGAAATATGCCCACACTGAAATCACCTTCTAGTTTTTGTTGCCCACATCCATTATTTGCTATCTGCTACGTTATGATAATTTCATGTTAGAAATGCCAAAAGTCCGTGGACTGCAAAGGCGTTGTAAGTATTCGTGTTTGCATCTTTGGAATTTCAGGGGGGCATCGCATAGAAGAGAAGAACATCAGGGATCCCACCTGTGGTTCTTTAATGGAGGTAAAGACTAGTAGCTGTGCTTAATCTGCATTGTAGCTAGTTAGTTGTGAATTAGTTGAACTATTGGCGGGGCTTACTTGAGCAATCTGCACCATTTTATTAATTTGTGGCTGTCTTTGGAATTGAGGTGTGAACACTTCCGCTGTATCTCCTTCCACGTTTAGATCGTCCCCATCAGTGCATCCCTTTGCTGGAAATCTTATTTCAATTCAAAGCCCTCGGATTGAAGCAAAAAAACTGTCCAGAATGTGAGCAGGTAAGTTTTATTTCTTCTTTTGAGCTTCTGGTTCTTCATTTTCTTTCCGTATTCTGGGTTCCCATTTTATGTTGATCCTCCTGCAGACTATGAATCCGCTTACCAATCAGAGATTTGAAACTTTGTCTTATGTTCCTCCACTTTCTTCTGATTCTATTGCGAAGGAGATTGACTATATGATTTCCAAGGGCTGGATCCCCTGTCTCGAGTTTGACAAGGTAATATAAATATTGGGAGATGAAAGTTGCATTTTTCTTTTTTCATTGGGTTAGTGGATGGCATAAGATCTCGCAGCTAGATTCGCAAAACTCTTATTTAATAAAAATCCAAACTCTTTCTAGACGCAGTGTCTTGAAGTTGGAAGTGTTTTTTGCTGCATTGTTCTCATTAATGTCCTTGTCAAACTCTCAAGGTATGCATGCAATGAGATTGAGCAATAGCATTAACTAGTGATCATTGGCGTTCAGAGGTTTTATAATCTTGAATTCACGATTTGCTCTTGGAGCATTGAAACCAGCTGGTTTCTGACTATCAAGGTATGGGCTTCCAAGCGGCAGGTTTCCTTCTGTTTGTAAATCCGGAAATGTTTGCATGTGCTTTCCTTCGATGCATTTTGACTATGGCAGCTTCCCTGAATGCTTTGCAGGCTTGAAGCTTTTCAAAGAACTAAATATATAAGGTTAAGACTTAGCGATTGGGTGCAGGATGAGACCCGTTTCCATGATCATCATGATCGGATTTTGGGGCTTGTGCGTACTCACATATACCAGATCATGAGAATGTTTGTTTCTTGGCATGGCGCTGCCTGTATCGCATCATCGGTCTCATGTTGCAGACTTGGAGTGGACTTGGATTGGGTTGCATTTGGGATTTCACAGGTTTAACACAACTGGATCCGATTGCTCTATCACTATAGGCCTACCCATTACTTAGGCAATTTGCTCAAATATTTCAATGTTACATGGCTTCTGTTCCCATTATAATATTCCTAAAGATTTTGGTTGTATTTTCTTTTGTAGGTCATATAGAATGTGGACTGTCCATGTTAAACAAAAGTCAAATGTGCAGTTCTCTTATTTGGAGCAAATGTGTTGGTTCTACTTCTGTGGAGTAGATTTGGTTCTATTTTGTAACACACATAAAACCACTTTGTGATCAACTTGTTGAGAGAGCTAGCAGAGTAAGATTTCTATGATTTGTCTTTTTATACAAATATTGATATTGTTAGTAACCATTTTAAGTTCATGCTATAGTGCACGGTGATGGAAGACCAATGGCATCAAAAATCTGGAAGCATGCCATTATTCTCGTTGGTCTTTACTTCCATCATTACACGAATTATCCTTGGGACACAACACAAAGTTTTCGTAAGATTTCATAAGCATGGGCGGTTTGGGATAGTTCTAATTACAGCCATCTTGCCAGTTAAACAATGCTAGGTTTTTGTGTGAATATCGTGATCGGTTTCGACAAATAGTTAACCAGGGCGTTACTTTGGATGCATTTAAGATTTTTAAATTTGTTTTATGCCTAGCCACAAAGATGCATGTTTTCCTTTAGGTTGACATGTGTATTCAAGGGATTGTCTTAAAAGCTGTTACCTATAGAAAAAGCTCCCTTGACTTTATGCATTATGATGGATGAAAAAGATTCTTTATTGTTATTGGGCTTAGCATTGGTTTTGGAAGTGATTCTAGGAACATCTCATCTTCACTTCAAAGAAAGGCTTGCTACGCTAGAAGGGAGGGTCAATCAGCTGGCTGCAGAATTAAAAGGAGACTAGAGAAATAATTCAGGTTGCCAAATCCTTCAAAAGATATTCTTTCTGACATTCAGATGAAACTTTCTAGCATTGAGAAATTCTTGTGCACAAAACTAGGTGAGTCTGTATCGAGCCTGATAATTAACCAAGGACTAGATGATGAAGAATTTACTTTTAACCGAGGATTAAACAATGCTAAAAGCAATGCAAAGGCTACTGACGGAAATGAATTACCAGGTTATTTGTTGCTTGGTAGTCTTAGTCACTCTGCTTTAACTTCCAGATAATTTACGATTCCCTTATAGATTGTGCTTGTTGTTTTGACTTAGAACATTCTCCTGATATGTTTACTTGCAGGGGAGGCCTTTCCAGTGGGAATGGAATAATTGATCGAGCTGCGGATGCAATGCAATGAAGGAAGCATGCCACTTTGTTTTGTTTCGTATATAGTTGTGTGAATTACCAAGTACATGTGCCAAAATTAGGTGTGCAAAATATTATGCTTGGGTGGAGAATCATTCTACCCATTTCTTTGGGTTTTAGAATGCTGTTCAACTATTTTTGATGTGAGCAAGATTGGCTAGATGCTATTTTCTATGGGAAAACTATTCATGCCATAAGATATGAAGTGGTGGTGTGCACGTTATTACAGTGCGACCGGGTATTTGAAAGGAGATATGGTGTTGTATACGCCTCCTCTCATCGAAATGTAGTCTCATCGAAATGTAGTCTCATGGACTACAATGTTGGTTGCATATGTCCACTATGGATGCTTGGTAGGGGCACCGCATATTGTTTGATGAAATGCCTCGGAAGGATCTTTTTTACATTTGCGTGGAGTACCATTGCATATGCCAGGGAATGGGTCCCTACACCAAGCTCTACAATTATTGGAACAAATGATCTTGATTGGCCTTGCTCCCCGAATGTAATCTGAAGCCATAGTTCAAGTTAAGAAGGTACATGCGTTTATTAAGAAGGACAATTTAAATCTAGATGTTGAACTGGGGAACGGTCTCACAACGTTGTATGTTAAGGGTGGACAAATTCAAAGTCTTGAGAGTTGCTATTTTACAAAATGGATATACGAGATGTGGTTTTATGGGTTGCCTTGATTCAAGCATACAAACTTTGTAGTTATTATGATGCGGCCTTTTGGCATTTTCAACAAATGCAACTTACAGGGCCATGAACCAAATACGATAGCATTACATGATCAGAATGGATGTGTGTACTTGGTTGGGATCCTTAGCTCAAGATAAATGGATCCACAACATGTTGCACGCGTAAGTTGTGCATTAGTTATGAACTTGGATTGACATGGCATGCGAGCAATTAAATCTATCATTATGCAAAGATTACGGAATGGTGGAAGGACGGATTATTGGTGGTCGAAGTTTCTATTGGGTATGTTTTCTATTTGTTGAGTGTTCTTATAGATTCTTTTCCTTTTCAGAGATGGTTATTTTTCTTATGTTTTTACGGCGAAGCTTTGCGGTGAGCTAATAGTAGTTACACTAATTAAAGATGACTTGAACCTTTGTAATTTGTGCTCTATCTTTCTCTCGTCGGCAAATATTAACTCCATCACCCTTGAGGCCATTACATATCAGTTATTCCCTTCCGGATGTTGTATTTCATAAGCATGGGCGGTTTAGGATGGTTATAATTAAGCCCATCTTTGCCGATTAAACAATACTAGGTATTTGTGTGAATATGTGTGATGGGTTCACGATAAATAGTCAAAAGCGGGCGTGCTGGATGCTTTAAGATTTTAAATTTGTTTGTACTAGCCACAAAGATGCATGTTTTTCCTTTAGGTTGACATATGTGTATTCAAGGGATTGTCTTAGCATTACCTATACAAAAGATCGCACTGTCACAATATGATGGATGCAAGATTCTTTTATTGTTGGTAGGCAGCATTGGTTTTGGAAGTGATTAGAGACATCTCATCTTCACTTCAAGAAAGGCTTGCTCTGTTAGAAGGGAGGTCAATCGGTAACGAGAATTAAAGGAGACTAGAGGAAATAGATTCAGGTTGCCAATCCTTCCAAAAGATATTCTTCGACATTCCGGATGAAACTTTACAGCATTGAGAAATTCATGTGCACAAAGCCTAGGTGAGTACGTATCGGCTGATAATTCAACCAGGACTAGTTAATGGAAGCATGCTTTTAACCGAGGATTAAACAATGCTAAAAGCAATGCAAAGACAGCGAAATGGTACGGGTTATTAATGATTGTTTTGCAATGCTAAAGTTTCATGTGAAATATGACAAATGAGAATGTTTATTAATGGTTGAAGCTGAGACCTCTTTTTGAGGATGCTATGACTAATCGATATCGATCTGTCAGGCCTCTATAATGTCATAAACGTCAAATCTTGCAGAAGCTAGATGTTCAACTAAGTATGTTATGCGGTACTTCTGCGGAAGTGCCCATGATCACCGCTTTGTTCTTGGAACTTTTATATTAAAATCTATAGCCACTTACCATTAGTCTGACCATGGCTGCTACACCAACTAACTAGCCTAGAAGGCACATTGTCCTCGAAGATAGATCATCTCTGTTGGATTGCCCCTTGCGGCGGTTTGTTGTTGAGAGTAGTAATGCCTTGCGGCGGTTGTAGTCAATGTCGCCCGGGTGAATTGACAGGAGGACCAGGTGCTGGTGATTGCCCCTCTCACGGTGGTATAGCATGTGGTCCCACTTTTTGGCATCACAGAGGCTGATGGTCTCAAAGAGATTATCTCTTTATATGATATAGCAGCCCGGTGGCCTTAAATGGATTTCAGTTCTCCTTTGCCAATGGAGAAATGAAGGAAAGCTAGTTGTTGGAGAAGAGGAGGCGACAAGCATGAGTCTCTCTTACCAACATGAGTCACAATGCTATGCGAGGATTAGAGGCACGGATGAAGAGATGTTGAGGCACATAGCGGCACAAATTAGTCTCTTTAATAAGCCTAGAACAAACTCATTGGAATTTATTGGTTGTAGTGGCTTTGTGTTGGCTTTGCATATTTGATGTCGAGTCATATTTACGCCCTTTGGGAAGGGAAAAGCGTCTTTAGGAAATTATCACAGGAATCACGCCGCTCACAGGTTTGTTGTTACTAAGATCCAAAGTTGATGATCGATCGACTTACTAATATTCTTTGATATAGTGCCACCGCAGGATGACAACTGTTGATATGGAAAGGCACATTGACTATTATGGAACTACTCCTAAGAATTATGGTAATAATAGGATCTATTCTGCGATTTTAGCGATTTATTAAAATTTTCTTTTATCACATTGATAGGTATGCTTATTGAGTTTCGGAGTCCATTTGCATGTCTACCATGAACTTGAAAATCTAGATATTTTTTTTCCATGAGCACTCCTTTTCAGTTCCTTGGACTTATAGTTGAAAATCCCATCGATCGAGACATCGGATAAGCCATTCTAAATGGAATGACATGCATGTTTTGCATGCATGCGGAAGTAGCATACTGATACAGTTGGAGTTACATTTATTTTAAGGCGCGTTTCGCCGACTTCTCGCCGGTAACTTCCTCTTCTCTCTCGTGATACCTTATTCTCTTTGAATTGTTTCGAGGCCGGGGAGGGCTTCTTCACCACTTTGGTTTAGTAATTGGCGTTTCTTTTCATCTTTGTCCTTTGTGCTAGCCTTCATCTGTGACCTTAGTCCTCGATCTGATTTGTTAAGGATCGCTTTGGTATTGGGCGGTTTGTTGGTTTCATCACGGAGTCCCATTCTAGAATCCCATCGATCCAGAGACATCGGATCGCCATTCTAGAATGGGGCGAGCATCTATCGATACGTATGCATCTTGGTGGCCTTATGCCCGATACAGTTGGGGAGTTAAGCTATTTTAAGTGGCGTTTTACGCCCGACTTCTCATGGTAGCCCTCTTCTCTCTGTGATACCTTATTCTCTTTGAACCCACCCTCCCCTTCTTTTGTTGTGTATTTTTTATCGGCGTGGCGCATCGTAATCAACCCTCCACTCACAGGAGGTTTGTTTTATCTTGTTGTTTTGTTGGTGATGGTCACGAGGAGTCTGAGGGTTAAGCGAGTGGCCTCTGTTTCGACTTTTTTTCCATTAAGTGGGTTTTGGGAGGCGATTTTTATGCCTTAGTTTTTCGGTAGGTTTGTTGGTTTCATCACGAGTCCCATTCTAGAATCTAGATATTTACTTGCCAAAGCCTACACTCCCTTTCAGTTCAGCGGACTTATAGTTGGGCGATCTGAGGCTTCCATATGCACATTGACCTTACCCATAGAAGTTAAGTAAGTTCTCCTTGAGATGATAACTTATTTTCTTAAGATTGCCTTATACATCGATCACGATATTTATGCATTTCGTCAATATTGCATAAAACTAAAGCAACATGTTAATAATTTATCAGTTAAGACACCACAAATTTATTAGTTGAGCAGTAGCAGAACTCCACAATGCTTTTGGACCTTAAGATGCTTTAATTTCTTGAACATGCATGCACAGAAAGGAACACATCTTTGAAATCATGCGAGCTTACACAACACTTAACCTAAATGTTATGCAAGTTGGCTAAAATGTTATGCAAGTTGGTAACATCCATTAAAGTCCTCATGAATAAGCACCTCATTGAGTGTGAACTAGTGTGGTCAATTAGTGTGAATAAACACCTCGACATGTTTGCCAATACACACTCCAAGAGGTTGGCACTAGGATGGTGCCACCTACGTATTGCAATGATGTTTGCATGTGCGATGAAGCGCACATGTGAACTTGTTGTTTAAGTTACCCTTTGAATGAATGCAGCATATTGGCTGCTACCTAGCAATGGAAAACTAAGCTAAGCACTTCACTTTACAAAACTACTTGAGGAAAAATGATAACCACGTTAAGATTGAACTTTTTGTTGTAGTGATTTCAATAATATATCGCTATTGTTTCACGGGTCTTGATTTTGAGTAGCAATGAAATGCATATGCTTTGTTGTCTTTGGGTTTTGGATTCAATTGCAACACTTGGATTAATAAATCGCATGAAAACACTTGAATTTGTTTAAATATGACCATGTAAAGAAAACATGGCCTTTGTCGCGATATTAGGCGTTGTGGAACTACTTGGTAGGTTGCATGGATGTTATTATCATGTATTTTTCTAGACATCATGCATCAAATGCTATTTTTACTTTGGCTAGCCATTTTATAGCTGGAAGCTCTTCTAGTTTAATTCAAATTTTAGCTTGCCTTTTCAATTTAACCTTCTTTGAATGGAGTGACTTTTACTTCTATCTTGCTAAAATGTTGTACAAATGTTTTCATGCTTGCCTTCTACTTTTAAAGAAGCTCAAATTGATGTGAATTGATTGATGTAGAATTAAGAAACAATCCATCATGCTTAAGTCTCTTCTTCCTTTTTTTATTGGAATGGGAAGGGCTAATAATATTATAGTTTTGCTTGAACATGATATTCACATCATAAAATGGGATAAGCTTAAAAGTTACCTGATATTTCTTGATATTGGGAGTGCTTGGGGATTGTCAATGGATATATTTAATTTGGTAGGCATTAATATAAAACTACAAGCTGTTGGGAGAGAGAAAGTGGAATTGTATACGTGACCATCAAAAATATATCTATGCATAAAATGTGAGGAAAGGTACATATTATTAGCATTTTTAATAGTAAAGAGGGAGAAAACCAAATAAGAAGGTTTGTGCTTTCCTATATATAGGGACATTATCTTTGATCAATTTGAGGATGAATTAACCAGTTTTTGCTGGAAATTATTATCGCGAGATCGTTCTCCTATAATCATTGATTGTACAACTACTCATAATTACAACTTCTGGAGAAACAATAGCAGGTTAATAAAGTCTTTGCGACTGTGACTTTGCAAAATTCCTTTGTAGTACACCTCTTGATAAACCCCTCGTAGTACAAAAACTTGTATATATCATCATTACATGTTTGTGTATTCTTTGGATAATATTATTATAGGCACCTTAGAGGCAACATGCACCATAGGCATGCATATTTCTTTAATAACCCCTTTAGAGTAACCCAGGTTCAAGGCAACGTACTATAGGCATGTATATTTCTTAATGGGCCTTGGAGTAACCAGTTCGATTCAAGGAGGCCTTATTATACATAACCATTATATATCCTAATAATGCGTTATATGATTTGTTTTTTCATATTATTATTATTGTTATTATGATTTGTTTTTGTTATGGTTAGTTTTACCAAGCTTCGATAATTAAGTCTACATGCATATATACTTGCATCCTTAGTGCGAGGCCTTTATTAGGGCAGAAGGGGCCAAATTTTAATATAACAACGGCACATCACTATTATTAACATTAATTAACACAAACCATTGCATCAACACACATTTAGAAATTAAAATCCCCACAGAAACCCCCTTTGGTTTGGGTGCATATTCACACGGGGGTTGCATTAGGCCGGCAGAGCCCTAAAAACTTTCAATACATGTACAAAATTAACACCATTAAGTACATTGCCTCAAACCTTATAGTATTTCCACAAATCTTAATATCTGATATATAAAACTTGTATACAGTCATACCCACAAAAGCGAGGATTGCTATGTATGGCCCGGATCAGGAATAAAGGGCAAATATGCCCATCAGAAATGACTCGATGCGGATGGCTTAGATGTGAATATGCACCCAAACCAAAGGGGGTTTCAGGGGGATTTTAATTTAAATGTGTTGGATGCAATGGTTTGTGTTAATTAATGTTAATAATAGTGATGTGCTGGTTGTTATATTAAAAAAAAATCATCAACGTGGTAGAAGTAATAAAAATATATAGATGTGAATGCATCATGTTCCCTACCTTGGCATGTGAGAACAACTTTATTGTCTAACGTTGACGGTATGATTACACACAGAATGAAGCATACTTACTATTGAAATGGGCTGGTGTTATATGTGTATAATTTCCTGCATGTGCATGCTTCATGAAATGTGGCCAATAGTTGTTGCATTTTGGAGTTAGTATGTTGCTCATTGTGACTTTTTGTTGATGTGAAGCTGATATTCAAAGCATGTGTTTTTCTGAGTATATTAATTTGGAAGGAATCGTTCCATAATATTTATACAAGACATTAATAATTTGTTTTAATTGGTTTCAAATGACATAGGAAGAGTTTGGTTGGTGGAATATTATTGTATTGTGAATTGGAATGGATATAGCACCTAAATTAGTAAACATAGATTAAAAAGCATCATGTCTCATCTTAAATACATCGAAATTGTGTTTTTCCAATTGGCAATCAAAAGTCCTAAGGTTATAATTTTCTAGATAAACTTGAAAGCGATATGAAGAATGAATATGTAGCATAATAACAGGTTTTCTTTATTGTTTTTATGCAGCTTTCACTAAAGGTTTTTCCTATGATTTAAGTGATGTATTCCAAATGGATGTACTAATCGTACATCTAGAGTCGCCATTCACGAGCCATTGATTTTAGCCTTTTTTTCCAATGGTCAATAACCCAGTAGGCTCACAACAAGCCCTTTTTTTTTGTGGAGTGTGGTGCATAATGGTCAACAACCAATGGCTCACAATATAAAAGCCCTAATCGTCACATCTAGAGTGCGCACCATTTCACGAGCCATTGATTTTTAGCCTTTTTTTTTTTTTTTTTTCCAATGGTCCAGCGACCAATGGCTCATAACAAAGCCCTTTTTTTTTGTCGTGTGGTGCATAATGGTCAACAACCAATGACTCTAACAAAAGCCCTCTTTTTGTGTGTGTGGTGCATAATAGGCACATGAAGGAACTGAAGGGTGCATGTGCAGTTTCCGTAGAGCAACACATTTCTTATCTGCTTTTGATCGAACTCTGTTTGAGATGATTTTTGTGCGTTGGAAAGCTCCACGAGATCTTTTTTTTTTGATAGTGTATGATATGGTTATGTTTGGTTAAGTTATCTATACTAAAACAGCAATTTTCGTCCGGGTTTTGTAGGCTTTCACATCCTACCCGGTGATTAATGAGTTAGCTATTGGATATTGTTTATGGCTCATTAGAATGAAGCTTGCAAAAATTTACCATACAATTTTAGATTTTGAAATGGGTTATTAAGCAAATTCCAAGGCTTCTACAGATCCTTGTGCTAACAAGCAAAAAAGTTTCCACTTTGGTTTCTCACCCACAAAGATCCATGGAGGCCAAAGTACAGCTGTTAAATTCTAGTTCAAAAATGTTTGTGTATGGGTGTTTGCAAACTTTGCTGACTTTCAGGAATAATGGGATCAATCCGCTCTATCTTTATGGTAACTTTTACTTATGTTCTATTTGTTTATTGTGATGAAATTCCAAAGCTACAGTGATGAAAGCCTCAAAGGAATTCTAGTTTTTACGGTTTTGATTCTAAATTTTACATCACCTGCGGGGATGTCCCTAAGGCCGAAGGGCCAAAAATTTTGCAACACAAACCATTAACATCCAACATATAAAAATTAAATCCCCAACACATAACAACCATTGACATTAACAACCAACACATAACTACCATTGACATTAATTAACCTGACGGTGGGTCCGACACATTTTAAATTAAAATCACATAAGCCCCTTTGGTTTGGGTGCATATTCACAGGGGGTGGCGTAGAAGTGTGAGCCTCATAATTGTATTTTACTGCATTACAAAATTAACACCATATAGTAATGCAGCGAAATCTTATAGTATTTTGCGAATCTTGTTATATCTGATATGTAAAATTTTATACTTGCATACCCCTGAAGCAGGAGCTACGTCTGATTAGATTAAAGGAATAAGGGAGTGAATATGCACATCCAAGCGACTCGTTGCAGTCTTAGTGTGAATAGAAACCTTTTTGCAACAAGCTGCGACATCTTATGCTATTACTTTTGCTTTATTATCATGATGACAGTAAAGAACTAGCCTTTTTTACATTATATCAAATTATTGCAGCTGCCTTACAACGTGCATCTTTACAGGTTACAAAAGTTTTGTGGCAATAAGTAAATACTATGCTGAAATGTCCACCTATTTGGTGGTGGGCAGTGTTGGGCAAATTCTGAGGAACACTATAAAAACACTATAAAACTGGTTGGAATTGAAAAATTTTTGGTCAAAGTTAATGTATCATAGGAATTTTTAGCAAGTTTGCACAAGCATAAGTGGACACTTTGGAAAGCGATTCTAGAGTGTCCGCGTTCTAACTGCCCGGTGGGATTTTGTCACGGTAGCTCTTTGTTTCAAGCCGTTAGTTTCCATCTCACGGTACGTGGAAATTCATGGAAATTCCACATGTTAGGTAGTTAGGGCCTTCGAGGATGATAAGCTTCTCAGGCTCCTGCTTATTCGGCAAAACTTTTCTCGCGTCCGGAGTCAAGGGGGCTAGAGAATTTGAGAGCGGGTTTTTCAAGAGCGGTTTAGTTTCTCGGGGTTCGATCCATTATTTTGGTTTGCCTGAGGAATGCCCTCCGGCCTATTTTACATCGTTCTCGGTATTTTCACATTTATTATCTTGGCTGAGGAAAGCCCAAAGGTAGTTACTTCAAACATCTGAGTTGTTCTTTTATCTTTGTTCTTGGTAAAGTAAGAAGTATTATTAGGGTAATGACCTTCTTCTTTTATTATGCTCTTCAACCATTTCATTAAGTGGGGAAACTTTTCATTGCGACTACCATGGATGGATGCTCACGATGTATGCCTCATTTGGTGCCACAATGCATTTACTGTGATAAGCGAGGGCTTGTTATCTACCATTTTCTCCTTTAGGCCGGCTTGTTCCACTACAAGATGATAGGGTTTTCGTCAAACCTTGTGTCACTACCTTCTAAGGTTTGTCGGTTGTCAATGAGAATCTTGAAAGTGATACAAATTGAATTGATTATTAATGGGACTTGTGTCGATTACACTTAGCGTCAATAGCAGCGTCATGTTTTGTGACATATTTATGTCAAACTTTTATTTACCTTTTGTTGGCTTTTGTAATGATTAGTGCATCATGTATTGCAAAAGTTTGTGACATAATTTAATGTCGAATATAGCAATGGGTTTGTGTCACCATAACATCGTTAGGTCTAAAGTTTTGAGTCAATTTTTATTCGCATTTGTGTCACATTTTGTAGTAACTTCTTGTCATCTCCTATAAAACATTTGTGTCAATATATAGTGTCAAACATGGACAACTTTACATCAATTTTGTTTTATCGCATGGCACTTATATCACTTGGTGCATAAAAAGTGTCAATATAGTGACATTGTGAAGTAAATACATGGGCCTTGGCGTGAGACTATCGTGATATGGAGGTTTGGTTTTTCAAGGATATGCTCTAGTTTTCTTTAATGGTAGTTCTTTTTTTTTTTGAATGTGTGGTTTCTTAAGGAGGTGCAATTTTTAGGTGTGGTTTTATGTTCTTCTAAAATTTATGTATGACCAAGTTGTCCACATGCCTATACTGCGTCCTTGATATGCAACAACGTACCACATATATCACGTCATCTAGCGTCATGTGACATGTACATAGCCTTTCTATACGGTGGTCTTCTAGAATCCTCTTCATGAAAAGAGGTATGGCGAAAGCCCTGCTCAAAGGGCTTCAACAGGTTCGATTGTTTGAATCCTTAATTCCCATAAGGTTATTTCACATTCAAGGATAACAATAATTATAGCGTTGAAGGATAGCAATAGGAGCCAAGTTGCATGGTCAATTTTTTTCAAAGAAGGAAACAGGTGACTACAAAATATCATTGGACTAAGCTCCTTTGTACTTCTTGGCCAAGGAATGGTCTTACGTCACAAAACTTCACCCCTAGAAATGTGACATTTTGAGTGGAGTTAGCGAGTCAATTTACAATTCTAGGATGGGAAAGAGTAGATGCGCTTTCCGTCGCCGAGGAGCCTTCTGAAAGAGAGAAGAGTTTTTGGGAAAAGTTGCTTACGGAATGAAGCATGCTAGAGTGTACCATGTAAATTACTTTTAGGGAGTCTTGAGAACTACCGGAAAAGTGCTTGATTACTAGTGTTTGAAACTTGCACAAGTGTCTCCCGATAAGCAATAAGTTTGAGCATTGATTCATTCATTTAGTCTCTAATGGTATTGCTATCCTTTGATGCTATATATTGGCGTGTTGTTGACCTTCAATTCAAAATTTTTTGATTGATTTTAATGGAAAGAAAAGTATGAAAATTACCCGGATTCAAAAGTACCTAGTGTAGATACTTTTGGGGTTTAAAGTGATAGCATGCTTTCACCCTCACGATGGATGGAGTCTTTGTCATCCCACAACTCTCGAGTAGCATGATGACATGGTGCCAAATCCTAGTCAAATTCGGCCTTGGTGGGTGCGGAATCTACCCCCTCGAGTCATGCGGCTAATGCCTTCTCCCGCAAGCTCGGTTCCACTATCCAGATCATTGAATCCTCCTCTCATTAGCTGATGACATGGGCATGTTAAGGAAAATCCATGATCACGATCGGATTCGAGGGAAGCGTACCAAACATAAATTGTCCTAGGCTCTTTGGATAGAAACCCAATTGTTACATTTGTTCATGAAGAATGAGGACTCGAATGTGATTCAACAGCGGTATGCACCCAGCGTCAAAAATACCTTAGGGGTTAAGGATCATTGGTTAATGTCTTTATAAATGCATTTCATAGGCGGATCTACAATAGATACAAGGAATAGACATGTACGTATTTGGCATAATGAAAACCACTCAACTATTAAGTTTATAGGCATCTTGGGCATCATTCTAATGCAATGAGTGTTAAGAGCCATGTTTCTCGAATCACATTATTGCATATTCAAATGTTAGCAATCATGCACTTTGTGAAACTTGGTTTCTAAAAAGTAATATCAAAGTTAGAGCGGAGTTGGCCAAAGCTAATTAGCAATTTAGGCTTTGGTGAGGAGCTTTTGAAAACTTGCTTTAGAAGGGTTCTTCTGCGTCTTTTGGCACCATAACCTTCTTATTACATGATGACATGGTGCCAAATCTAAGAGGCGGGTGGCGGAGGCAAGTGTACGGAAACGACTATCCCTCTCCGAGGTTGTATGCTAATGCCTTTGCTTGAGAACGCTTCCCTTATCGATCTTTAGATCCTCCAATCGTAGACAATGTTACATGCATGTTGAAGAAAATCCATGATGATCCTTGAGGGGACTTAACGAACCACAAAATCATCATGTGGATTTAGAAGAAACCAAGCTGATATGTCATTTAATGCTGAGGATGAAAGACGGAATGGCGTCTCCACTTTGCCATGCCATCAAAATGTCAAAATTACCTTAGAAATTCGAGGTTACATGGTCGAGGGTTTTTCAAAGTATATGGTACCACGGATGCCACACTACCGATGTTCGCATCACGGCACAGACCATGATGACCATAAGTGTGTTGTGTTTTGAGCTCCTTTGGGTGCTTCACCGACTGGGGAGGCTGGTCTTACGCCCATGAAACTTGAGTACGGCGGAGGTCATATGCTAATGCCCTCTCTCAGGAAGCTCGACTCCCTATCAGATTGAATCCTCTATTCTGGACAATGTGCAGTATGTGAAGTGAACTCCAATGCGGTCGACCGCAATGCATTGAATGTCCGAATTACCTTAGAAGTCGCGGTCAGTTTTCTAAGAAGGGTATATGGGCGCCTCCCCAAGCGATGTTAGCGGGGGTAGCACCTTGGCCAATTGCCTATAGTATATTGGACTTTGGCTCCTTTCAGCGTCTTGGCCAAGGCGGTCTTACGCCCTATGGAACTTGGTACACAGAGTAATGTCAACATTCCACATCTATTGAGAGCATAGATCAATTTGCAACTCTCAGTTAAGGGAATTCATTCATTTGTGGTCAGGGCCTTCGAGAGGAAAGTTTTGAGGAAAGTTGCTTAGGGCTTCTTAAGGATCGATCTTGGCATCAAGACCCTCAGCGACATGATGACATGGTGCCATATCTGGTTGAATCAGGCAACTTTGGAAAACTTTCCCATAGCGATCTTGAATCAAAACAAATGAAGCATGATCTTCAAAGGCTAAATTTACAATGAGATGAAGATCAATAGCTGGCAATTTATATGGAATCAAATGGCATGAGGGCATTGATCACGGACCATTTAAACTTCGATTGAAGAATATGAGATAAGTTTTCAAATTATCAAGTACCAAGAAAAGTTTATAAACCTCTAGTGTTGTAGCCATCCTCGGAGACACTTTCTTCTTATTGACCTTAGAAGCTTGGATATGCCCAACAATGCATTATTGGCAGGCTCTATCCTTTTCAGGGTACTACGCCAATCTTGTAGTGTTAGTTGTACCCTTCGCGATGGGGTGAAGTTCCTCTGGATTATATGTCATGACTTATCATCCTTGATATTTGGATCTTTAACAAACCAATTTTGCACTCTTTAGTTCCCTCGCCATGGATGAAATTGATGCTAAAATAACATACAAAAATAGCGTGAATTAGGTGAATAGAATATAACAATGGCGCAAGGGTCCCAATGTGCAACATATTGACCTTGGAAAAGTGGCTCCTATCTATATAAATCATACGTAGAGAAAGAAAGTCGAGAAAAGAAATTATAACAAATTGAATTTTATCCGGAAGCAAATTCACGAACACGTATAAATGATGTTAGAACCTAAAAGGCTGAGGCTTTTGGACGGATCTAACATATAAGTAGCAATTACTTTGGCTATCAAAGCTACGTAAACTTCTATTCGCATACAACTCTGGAAAATTTTTGTGATATAAAGTTTAGATAGTCACCCGGAGAATATATACCAGCATATACCGGAGAATCTCCCACTTACCCAAGATTTGGGGCAACTAATGACAATTAGCTTCTAGCAAGGAATTTATAAATTGGCGGTATGCGCGCCACTAGTTCTAATACTTTTTAGTGAATGCTATATATGCAAGAGAAATATATATTGGGGCGCAAGAGAAATATATATTGGGGCACATCTTTGTAGAAAGTGTAGGATGATTTTAAGCTAGCTATTTACAATCAATAGGATTGGTTCCTTGAAAAAAATCTTTTGCCTTTATCTATTCCTATACTCAATTAGATGATGAAGACGTGGAAAACTTGGACCCATATTGCTTTTTGTATCTAAGTGGTAAGCTTCCGATTAGGTTGAAGCTTCCATCCATCCAATGTAAACTACACAACGTACAATATGAATCAACAACAAAATCGTAATGGAAAATTCTAGCATAGATAGAGCTATGATGTTGAAACTTCATTCTAACACAAGTACTCCTAGGTATGTTACACCATGCAAAGCCCATTTGTACAAAGAGTTATTTTAAAGAAGAACTATGGATAAACAATGCGAAGATCCAAATATTAAGGTAATAATATCGGTGCAACCATGCCTTCCCTTACAGTTGTAAACGTAAATGTAGTAGATTCAACTGCACTATCGACAATATGTTGCTCATCTTACAATGGACTATATGTTGCTCATCTTACAATAATATGAAGGTCAAAACTTTGTATCAAAGCGATATTCAACATCTCTAAAGAATCAAGAAACCCAAAGTTTAAATCAAGCTTCAAACAAAGCTCTCAATCTGCTTACATTTCGGTTATGTTCAATTACAAAATTCAATGTCTTAGCACATCTACATAACAAACTCAAAATATCAGTTGCTTCTATACTTTTACCATCAGACAGACTATATAGCAAAAGACCATTTTGGATTGAGCATATTAAGATAATCGTTTCAAAGTTTCAAAGATCACGGTAAAAGCAAAGGGTCCTCCTTTTCAAACTCTCTTCATGTTTTTGCGATTAAAGCGAGTCATCTAGGCTTAGGTCTTGAATTTAGATTATTAGCCTTCACAAATTGTGTATGAATATTGAACTTAGAAGCTTGAAGACAAAGCATTCGGCTCAACATGATGTTTCGGTCGGTGACATACACAACCTACATAACATAGATTACGCATCCACTTCCACATATCGGCTTGTAGACCTTTGAATGCGTAACTATTTTTTTTTTTGCAAGAATAATTGTGAATCCTTGATCCTACCAAGAAGATGGTAACTTGATGTGATTACAAAGCTGCACAAACACGTAGTGTCATGAAATAATGATAGGATAACTTAAAATATCTTAAACAAATATCTATATTTTTTATGATCGGATAACTTAAAATATCTTAAACAAATATGTAGCATTATATGAGGGGTTGGCACTGATGTACATAAGCTTTTCTATATGGTTTCTATGATTTTGTTCTTTGTATTAAGTGCATACTAAATAGTATTTCTAGAGTGCATCAAATTTAGTTGATTTCTTGGTACGTGGCTTTAGGGTTTGTATAGGAAAAAGAGCAACTTCGTGCTTTGGGGATTATGAAACTTTTAGGGCTTTAGGGTTTGTGTGTAGGAAAGCAACTCGTGACTTCAAATCTCACGGAGCTATTTGGCCAAGGCTTTGGGCTTCCATGGTATGGTAGTTTTAGTACCGTCGGCAAATCTCTAAGATGTGGCTATGCGTGGATCTGCTGGCTTCTCACTCTTGTATTTGAAGGCTCTAGATATGGGGCGGGATGAAATGAAGTAGGATTGAAGAGGCAATGTACCTGGGATTTTTCACTTCTTGGGATCAGAGCACAGGGGCTACTTTAAGGTGGAGCAGAGAAAATAAAGGGATGAAATTTGGATGCCCAAAATCTATTCACATGCAGCTTTGATGAAGGAGATGGAAAATAATGCGATCCTTATGATGTAGGCATTTATCACATTTTTGTGGAGCCGAGAAGTGGCTTGATGGACAAAAAAAATGGTTTGATTCGAGAAAGAGGCCTCAAAGCGCTCCTCAGTGCTCCATTTTTTTTTCTTACACAACTCTGAACCTAGCTTTGTATGATATTTCTAACAATCCTAATACGTAAAGATTTGACAAAAGAAGCGACTTCTGCGTGGATCATTAACAAAGCGGATCAGGTAGATCTTCTTACGCAGATTATATGGCAAAATTGTCAATGAGACACAGTTTCCTACTAATTGATGATGTTTTAAAAGAGGAGCCAAAACAGATCATTGATGAGAATAGAAGGACCTTTATCATCAAGAGAATCTGCGAAATTCCATCTCCAGGTTCTCAATAAGCGAAAAGAGCTTTGGTTGAATATATAAATCTCTATGGTTATGCTCAGATTTGTCTGAGATAAATTATGGGTTTTCGGGGTGAAAGGCGAGAGTATGCGGGGACCATTCTACGATGCGTTTGAGAGGGTGCAATCGCATTTGTTTTGAGCCATGTAATGAATCTCACGGACCAAAAGCTTGATCTCGGTACTAGAGTGAAAACCTCTGATTCAGAGTCCTTCTAAGCCCATATACAAAGGTGCTTATGCGGACTAAGAGAGATAGGAGTAAATGGTATGCAATGCGTCAAAGCGATCTTCACGCATGATTTATTAGAAATGAAGTTATTGTGGATGCTCACTCAATATGATAACTCATTCAATTGTGGTACTATCATGCTTAATTCTTTTGATAGTGGTATTGTTGTTCTAAATAGATGCATCTTTACATTTTACGTAAAGCCCCATGTATTCTTAACATTAAGAAATGTTTTAATGGAGCAATCAAGTATTGGAGTTTTAATAGCTGCATTCTTTCGCGTGCGTGGAGAGGGCATATGGATTACTGAATTGCTAGTCTTTGGGCATGAACCATCTCTGCCAGTCTTGCGTATGCACTTGAGATGATTAGGCGTCCTGCTTGTATATCCTTATTCTCCCATCAATGTCCCCACCTCACAAAAGGGATCTTATGATGATGGTTGAACAAACGAGAACTTAAAAGCGCCATTTTGGGGCATTTATAAGATAGCATTTGCACCATAAAAGGCTGCGGATGAATTATATGATGCGATTGATGAGTACCGTTTGAAGATAAAGCGATGTAATTCCATCAATGGCATTCATGATGCTCCCTCTTTCGAGGAATTAAGTTTGTTTTACATATGCCATATGCTTATAAATGCTTTGCGGAAATAATTTGTTTATCTTGATGTTATTGTGTTTTAGTAATTAATATTTAGGGCCATAAGTTTACCTATGTTTGCTTTAGTTAGGGCGAAGGGCCAAAATTTTTTAATATAACAATCAACACACAACTACCATTAACATTATTAACACAAACCATTGCATTTAACACATTTTAAGTGTCCCCTTAAACCCCTTGGTTTGGGTGCATATTCCTACGGGGGTTACGTGGGGCAGCGAGAGCTCCAAAATATGTTACAATACATGTACAAAATCAACACCATTAAGTACATTCTCAAACCTTATAGTATTTTGTAAATTTTTAATATACGATTATGCAAAACTTGTACATACGCATACCCCACAAGCGAGGATGTTATGCGGTCAGGATCTTGGAATACTAAAGGGCAAATATGCCCATCAGGCATCTGATTGCGGAGTAACCCAGGTGTGAATATGCACCCAAACCGAAAGGGGTTTAGGGGATTACAATTTAAATGTGTTAAAATGCAATGGTTTGTGTTAATAATAATGTTAGTGGTAGTTGTGTGTTCGACATCTTAGACAAAAATCAATCAAGAACATGTCCCTATTTTGTTGGCATGTAACATTGGAAAAAAAGTGTTTAAAGGGCAAGTGTTACGGCTTTAAAATTAAGAGGATTCTTTGCTTTTCATAGTTAGTAAGTATATAAAATGGAAAACTATCTCATGGAAGTTCACATCGTGCACAGAAGTCTTTTCATAGTTAGTAGAGAGTATATAAAATGGAAAACTATCTCATGGAAGTTCACATCATTACCTAGAAAGGATCGAAACTAAAAGATTGGCTTGGCCTTTTACATTGTATGTGGTGGGTAATAATTGATTCTTGCCATCAAATAAAAACGTGTAGGCTCGATCTTAAGGGGCTTGAGGAAATTGGGTACAAAATTGCACAGTAGAGATGCCTCACATGTAAATTTGTAAATATTCATAATTCGCTGAGGAGCCCAGTAGGTTTGGCGTCAGGAGCAGCTCGTCAGAACTCTTTGGGCGGTTGCACCAATGACTCCAGCGGCTTGGCGTCAGAGCAAGTTTTCTTGCATTGACATGTGGCGTCCCTTAGAGGGCAGTTACAGAAGCTGCCAAAAGCTTACAATCACGACCTGTAACTATGTGTCGCGGCTACATCATAATAGAATTATTAGGCGTTAGAGATAGAAAGCATTCCTAGGTTTGTTTGCTCCACTTTCTTCTTGCAATGCATCATGTACGTAAAGAGCACGCATTACACTCAACATGAACGTAGTGCAGGGCCAGCTTCAAATATATAATGAATATCTCAATCGTTTGTTGGTGTACTCTGCATGCAATCAATACAGAAGTGCCATGAATCAACAAAAGTAGGTGCTTTTGCTTTGTTCTAATATGTCGCCGTTGTATGTATCTCCATAAACCTTGTCTGTATCTCCATGACCCTGCCACGCTGAATTGTCTCCAAAACTATGCCACACCATAATTTACGAGAATTTCGCAATTCACGGATGTGGGGTTACACCTCCACCTGATTCTCATTGAGACTCTCGGCCCGAAGGAATTTACAATTCAAGGATTATCCAAAGGTTCATCTATGTTTGTCTTGTTCTTCAAGTTTCTGGAATTCTGTTCTACGTTTAGTTCCTGCCACGGCAAAATCCGTTTTCTATAATCTATCTTAGAACAGAGACGATCAAGTTTAGGCACATAAGTGACAGTGATTCTTATGCTTTCAATGAACCATAACCGTTTTCAAAAGATCGCCCCATACCTCATGAACTCTTCAAGTCCGGAACAACCTTAAAGCGTAGCCGGTTTGCACTTGTTGGGCGCCTACCTACCCTCTATTAGTTCCTCAAACGCCAGCCTACCAAAAAGATCGGTGATCCGTTCATAAGACCACTCTTGACTCTGTTTTTGCACGAGCTTAGGGCTCCACCACTGCTTTATAATACCGGAGAATCATCGTGAAGTTTCGATCATCCTGACTCTCCGGTCCACGAATAATCCGGAACATTGAGGCTCTCCACATATGTGGCCAGCGGTTTCGAAGGTCGATGCAACTGTAAAATTTCAATTGCCTTGCGTGTATATTTTAAGGTAGGCCGGACATGCACAATTTTTATTAATTTGCCCCTTAGCGTCGTAATACAATTATATATTAGAGATATAAAGTTTAGCTAGTCACAAGAATGTCAGTATATCGGTACATACCTAGAATCTCCCATAGGAGCGCCTCACATGTAGATTAAAAGCATTCACATGAGCGAAAATTGAGCCCAGTGGTTTGGCCGTTTGGTAGGTCGTCTTGAGCTATTTAGATGATTCAGGACCCGAGCGTCAGGCGGCGGCGTCGGCAAAACTAGCGAAGCTCACATGAAAGCGTCCCTTACCCAAGATTTGGGAGGCAACTTAAAAAAAAAAAGGTGGCGTGAAAGCGTAGGACAGCTCCTAAATAAAGAAAATTTTTGAAAGCAGTATACTATTTGAAGCTCCGCGCATTAAGCTTCCCTTCGTGGCTATGGGCCACAAAGGCGAATGTCACGACTATGGTTTTAGATATCACGAGTCCAGCTTGGCCGATGGAGCATCTGGCTGATAAGAGCATCGGCGATGGTGAGAAGATAGCACGGAATGTTCATATTTTTTAGACTTTTACGTTTTCTTTAGTTTGCCATTTGGATTTAAGAATGCGAAGTAGCACAAACATTTTCTTTCTCAAGGAAGAGCACGGCAATCGCTTGAAATCAACAAATAGTTGGATGGCATCAACAAGCAACGAAGTGAAACGTGGGTTATTATTAAAGTTATTTCGCCTTTTTGTTCAGGCCGGAAATTTGAGTTTGCTTTGGTTTGATCTTTAAGGCCCGGATGGTGATGTGATTCCTCTAATTCAAATCTTGATGTAATTGCAAAAAAATATGGCGAGGCAAATGAAAAGGCCCAGTGGTTATTAGGCATTTTACGCAATGTTATTGTACTGCATCATTTCTTACGGCCCCAGCGAGGTACTATTACGGCATTCATTTTTTTTTTTCTATAATTTTACATAGGCTGTTGGTTGTATCTTTCCTCATAGCTTAAAACTTGTAGTCAATGGACATAAAGTTATCAACTATTCAATTTGACATCTCGGGAGGTGATTTAATGTATCGATATTTTAGAATTCTGATGGAGTAGGATCATAAAAAATGTCGCGTGTTTGCTTACTATCTAGACCATTTTGTGGTTTTGGAATTCATGCTCTGCATTGTCATGATTAAATGCCAGCGAATGTCTTGCTTTGGTCTTGTTCTCCCTTATTGGCCTTGCAGTGTATGTTGATGCAATGGCCGGAACTAAGATTTAGAATGAGAATTGATATCATGAATGGCTAGAGCTACTTGGTGCGATGATATCTAACAACCTCGATTTATTTTGACAAATTATGGGACCAACACGATTTCTTTCTCCTCTTTGTCCTCTTTGTTGATGATACATACCGCCCATTATCTCCGGTTCATAAATCATCCTGCGTGGGTACGCAGCGATTTCCTTGTTAGATCCACAAGCTTGTTACCTTTTGCTTACGATTGATTTCAGCCTCTATGTAGAAACTTGAGTCTTAGCCTTGGCATCAATGTAAGTGTTATTTCTATGAGATATAGTTTTCTAAGTTTAACTTTTTTGCTCCCAATTCATTAGTGTACATCATTCTCTTGCTTTGGCCGTCTCGACTAACTGATAGTGTGCCTACAGCTCCATTTCTTTTATTATAGCTTTTGTTGAAAATTAAACGCGAGCCTTGAGGAAAAAACTCCACAGTGCTTGGCCTAAGATTTGCTCCTGATTAGTTTTGCATGAAAAAGGAGAGCGACATATTTACGGCCAAGTTTGAGCATCTTAAGATAGGTAGATGCTATTTTTGTCTCTGCTTTTGCAACCTCCAACTTCTAAGCATGTTATTTTGGAATGTAGACCATCTTTGGGAACAATCAGCCGGATGAACGGCGAGGTTGAAACAAAGCGGGTTTTGTGGGCCTACAATCCCTTCCAGTCCCTACTTCGAGGAAATCTTAAGCGAGTTTGTATCAAAGGTGGATGCTTAATGGCGGCCCGGCCCGGCAACCAATTTAGATGTACACCACCAAGAACCAGGAATTTGATGAGGGTTCGATACGAAGATAATTTAAATAGGGACCTAAATTCAATGCGGTTTAAAGCACGAACGCTATTTATATCATGGCACAAGTCTAAATTTTTGGTGGAGAACTCTTTGCTCCAAAAGGCAGATAGAAGCCCTACTTAATGTTGGGAACTTTAAAGATAAATTTGTTCTAAGAGGGAAGCCAAAGGTCCCAAATGGACTTGCTCGGTTCTTAAGAAATAATATCAGCGACATGGCAAAGGGCAAAAATTCAAAAGATTCTTATATGAAAGGTAGAATTATGGTGGAGGTAGTTTTACAAAATTGCAAGCACGTTTACAAGTACATGTAAAAGAGTAGAGGCATGTTTATAATTTCAAATATTACAAAAGAAAACAATTTTGTCTTAAGCTATATAACTAAAAGGTTGCAATCATGTTGTAAAATAAGGCGTGCTCGTTATATTTGCATAACAAAAGATATAAAGCATGTTATAAAGAAAGTTACAAATATGGCCTTAAAGGATCCAACCTATCCAAAATAGAATGCCAATATGGTGAAACAATTTAATTGCATGAGTCGGGGACTAGAATAATACTCATCTACGGCGCCAATTAGTGAATTGGACTAAGTTACTGACCTGGAAATATATCGTATTTGTTGCCACAAATGTAGTCATTGTGTCGAGGCTAATATGATAGAAATAGGGGCCCGCAATTATTAAACAGCTTTGGATATAAATTTCAGCATAAGCGTGAGTATGCAATTGCCACAAATCACGATCATTGTGTGAGGTAATATGTGTGAAAATATGGCCTTGGTGTGTATAGCCGATATAAGTTCGACACAAATATGCCATGTAATTGCCATAAATATAGTCATTATGTCATTTTTCGCGTTAATATGTAGTGACTGTACAATCTTGTGTGAAATGGCATGCATCGCGGCGTGAGAAGTATAACTAACTTGAAAGCGTCAATCTCGTGACGTTGGTGGGCCTTTTGAGGGACCAGCATAGAAATCACTTTGTTTGGCGCTATGCAGGCGGAAAACACCCTATTACGTTGTAGTGTTCCCTTCCTTTTATGATCCTGGAAATTTTAAGTTAGGCCTCAGCTCATGCTCATGGTTATCACAGTTATTGCTATTTGGGGATGGATATTGGGATTTAAACACCGTTGCGGAGTCTATTGCCCGCGAGACATTTGGCAATGCGACATAAGCACATTTTTTTCTTCTAATATTTACTTTGGCATCACGAGCAAAGCTTGTTGATTACGCGCAGCGCGAGAAAGCTCTTTAAAGCGGCCAGTTTAAATATATTCAGCCGACCATTGAGAAAGACTTTGCACTTGATTGGTTTATTGGTGATGGTGGAGTACATCCGTTATGATCAAATACGAGGTTATAATATAGGCAGGTTTACTGTTTATTGATAAAAAGAGATTAGGAAACCTTTCTGTTATGGCGATGCGGCTTTGATGAAGGAGCTTATGAAAATGGAGTGAAAAGAATTCGAGTTCATTTTAGCAGGGCGGTAAGTGATGTCCTTGATGGCTCAAGCATAAAATTTGTTGAGCAACTAGAAAAGATTTGAAGGACTTGCGTGATAAGGGATCACGATGCACAAGTATTGCCTCACGGAAGTGGGCGATATGGAGAGTGACAATGGACCATTATGAGGTAAGAATTAAGAATGCGTTTAGTGGAAGCTGATCACCATGTTTGAGAATATTTGGATCGTTAGTTAGAAGGGAATCAACTTTTGTCATCTGCGGTTCCTTTAGGCCTTCAAAATTTTAGCCTCACATCCACCATGTACTTCTTTATTAATGATGATAAAAATTGATACGTTGTCGCGGAGATAGGCTGGAATGTTGTCAAAGGTTAGGATGCACAAGTCCTTGGAGAAGCACCAAATAAATTTACAAGTGCATGAGGCTCTAAAAGCTGAAGGAAGCTGATCCCAAAGGTCAATGATCAATACTATCCTCCTTTGTTATTATTAATGACAATGGGAAGAGTACATTGGAGCCTATTGTTGATAGGAATTGTGTTGTGGTATGAAATTCGTCTTGTTGCATGGTTATCTTGTGAGCTTTTGGAATAGAAATTTGATAAGTTTGATCGTGGCCATTTTCCCAAGATCCTATCGGGGATGCTTGATGATGTGACTAAAGCTTCCTAGTCACTATTTAGTATCCTGAAATCGATAGAACCGAGTATTTAACGAATAATGGCATTAAAAATACGGTTGCTTGCGAGGTCGTGAGTAAATTTTATATGGAATTGAATTATCTTCACATGATTGCGGTGACCCATGATCTTCGCATTGAGGCAGTAAAGTTTGGCCCGTCACATTCTTCGGAATGGAAATAGATCAGTTACTTTAACAAGGAGAAGGAGGGAGTATGTTGAGATCCTAGCGATCGAGGCATAAGCTTCAATGAAAAGCTAGTTAATGAAGGCTATGGAAGTTATTTGAGACTGAAGGAAGCTATTGTATTGCATATTCACCGCGGGGGTTACTCCGGGCATCGAGAGTATGGGATAGGCATGTTGCCCTATATTCCTTGATGGACCGTTACATGCGCCGATCCTGCGTTTGTGGGGTATGCATGTCTGATTTTTGTATATTGTATATTGAGTTTGCAAATATAAAGGTTTAAGGGAATGTGCCAATGGTGTTAATTTGCATGTATTGTAAGTTTTAGGGCTCTTAACGCCCTCGTGGCTTGGAGTGAATATGCACCCGAACCAAAGGGGTTTTAGGGGGATATTAATTTAAATGTATTGGATGTAATGGTTTTGTGGTAATTAATGTTGATTGTAGTGATGTGTTGGTTGTTATTATGCTATATTACTAAAAAATTTGGGTATAGGGCCCTAATAAAACCTTTGGGCATTAAGGATGGCATAACTTCCGCGTGCAAGCTGCTTTTACTTATGCATGTAATACCGAGAAACGCAATCTAATTACACCACAAACTCTGCATTTTATAGTGAGGATGAACAACCCAAAATTGACCAAATCACGGCAAATTTATTTACCATTTATGTTCTGAAATAAAATTGAATCAAATAAAAGCACGACATTGATATGCTCTACAATGTTTATTCACAAACCATTGCATGAACATCAACGTTATCTGGTAACAATTGGTGAGGTTCATAAGAACTTGATAATACTCTCACGGGTTGCACGGCTTTGGTTTAACAAGTGAAGAATCGGCCAGGTTTGGTGATGTGGAGTAGGTCTCATGGTCGGTGAAGCAAGATCAAGGGGTAGAGGTTTTGAAGCAAGCTTGCTACATTGGCGTTCCATATTGCTTCGACTCTGACTATTCCTCTTTCACAATGGAACTATTGTTTAACAATCCATGTGATTTTGGATGGTCCATCTCTAGCTTAAAGATAATGCATGATTCGCTGCAGTTCGATTAAGTTCCAAACCTACAATATAAATGCATTCTTGTAGCCCTTTGTTTGACTAATGCGCATGAAGTTCAAAAAAGCGTGGAATAATCCATGTTGTGTGCACAAGAATCGTTTTGATGATTGAAGCTAAATCTTTGCTATGAACAATTGACGGGCGAGAATATCCAAGAGTTAGCAGAGAAAGCAAGCGAGGAGGGCCTAAACTCGAAACTCTTTTGAATCTGCTGACAAATCTTAGAATAGCTAAAGGGAGACAAAGTGAGTTTTGCAGCACTACATTGTAGAACGGGGAAAACAATACCTTGTAAAAAACAGTTATGCCCTAGCTGAGAAGAAACATTAAAAACAAAATACCTTTGTAAGTGTGAGCAAAAATCCACATCGTGGTAGCAAAAATCCACTCGACAACAAGAATCCAAGAGGGCAAGTACACATCGCGTACACATGCACATGCACACACACACATGAACGCACTTTTTATGCAGTACACATGCACATGCATACACATGCACATGCGTGCACATGCTGCGATGCATACGTCGCATTGTTCATGCACAAAGACATCGCGAGGAGAAGGGCAACAACCCTCGGATTGTTTCAATACTTGCTTGAAAATCAGCGGCCCATAAAAGGGTGCACTCTAGAAATACTATTTATTACCTCAGCGAATCTATGATGAAATCATAGAAAAACATAAAATCTAAAAGTAACTTGTTATTATGCTAGATATTCTTAGTGGGAGGTTTGATCCGAATTAAGTCATGTTAATATTTAAAGTCGGCATCTTTCTACTATCGTCTTGTCTTTGAAGTACTTTGTGTTTTCTCTAGAGTGCGAGTGAAGCGTACCAAATGGTGATATGGTTGGGCATGCAGTGATCTCAAGGCAGCAATTGTTGCACAACGGTGATGACCGAAGCCATCAAGGTTATTTTGACTTGTTTTAAATTGGTACATAGTAGTTTTGTGCAATATGTAATCATTGGTATGCGCCGAGCATTTGTCTTCTGAGATAATGGTGGATGCTATTGAGCAAGTTGGAGGCATCTATCTTATTAGGCTAGGATCATGGCAATCTTTGGTATGGTGAAGAGAGATTCTAAGACAAATGAACACAGTGAAGGGACAAAAATGGGAATGTTCAAATCCTTACATCTCATACATTGGCACGGTAATGCTTGTTCTTTTCTTTTTAACTTGCATACCCTTTAGAAGTTATGATAATGGTAATTCTCATTGTGCTTGCATTTTTTGATTCACGAGGTTCCAATTCACCGTGGAATTGGACTGGATTCTTGTGAGAAAAGAACATTAGGTTTAGGAAAGATCTTCCAAAATTTGGCGTGCTAATATAGCGGCCACGATTATTAACCTGTGATTTTGAACCCAGAAGATTATGAACCATCTTTGATTGAGGTGGTTTAAATTGACAAAATCAAGCATTTCTGTGAGAACAAATTAATAATAAGAGAGACGGCCATCGTATTTTGTGAAGGAGAGGTGAAGTCTTTGTGCCATCTCGATTTGGCAAAACAAACCTAAGATTTTTGAATTATAAACACAATTCACAATTTTGAATGAAGGGAAATCATACTGTCACTTGGTGAGGTTTTGACAAAATGAGTTTTGCAGCTTATCATTCCTCATTTGATATTTGTGGTAATTTTTAACAAATGCAAGTCTATTCTTAAATAATGCAACCACCGATTTGGAAGTGGTATGACCTCATGCGTAATTCTTTAATGGAAATAAAAATCACGAGTCCTAGATCCCAACAAGTACATTTCATTTTATCATTAATATGCAATGAAATGACAATACTGATCTGGAAGATGCTTCCTTTTTTTATCTCGACCAGCGGCCAGTTTCGAGTCTTTATCTTGCCAACATTGATCTTTTGTAGTCCTTTTTAAAGAGCCTCGATCAATTTCTCCTGGAATTGTAAATTTTATTGAATTTTTAGAAAAGGATAACTAATATACAATGGCCCATGCAAAATGCAGGCAAAAATCTTGAACAATGGCGGTCGTGTATGAATTATGATGGCAATTCGGCGAACAACATCTGCTAATGTAGGCTTCAAAACACGTGGTAATCTCCACTTCGTAAATGCGAGAGCCAGGTACACATTTCTAAAATGTATTGCATGGCCAGATTCTTCCTATCAGGGACCCAATAAAGGGATGCACAATGTAAGATTCATATATTATACATATTCTCTTAGCATGCTGAATTGAAATTCCAAAATTACTACGCTAAAATTACCAATGCAAATCCATCTGCCTAGCCTTCTTCCCAATACTGCTTGAGTTACGCTGGTTACTTTCATCACAGTTTTTATGCGTGTTGTGCAGTCAAATAGTAGATATCCATCAATGGCATATGTTGTGCACCGCGTAAGTAGAAAATGAAGCTCTATAGAGCTAACAATGCATTTTGAAAAGCTCAAGTTATTCTAATTAAGTGACACACTTAAAGACAATTAGGAGGAGAGGTTTGTTTATTTTCAAAACATTCAGATTTGTGGAAGCATAGGACATAAAAGAGAATACAAAGTTATGGGATGTATATCTATTTTCAATAGGTCGCTAGACATACAACAATCTAGATTGTGCTTATTGCATAATGGAGTGGGATGTATGCTTGCTTGCTTTCATTGGTGTCCTTTACACATAGAGAGCGAGGAGTAGATTGTGCTAATGCTAATGGCATAATGAGTGGCAATTGAGATACAAAAATATAGGCATGCCATCAACGTCTTTTACAAACTGAAAGCTTCCAGGCCTTTGATGTGAAAGTAAGTATTACGTTCTCTTTTCATTCTCTAGAAAGATATTCCAATTTAAATGATTGATGCATGAGTTATCCATAACTGTTGTGCTTTAGAACATGATCATTGAATTTCAAATGTGATTGCAGAGAAGAGCAGCAGCTACACATCACGTCCAATCCAATGTATGACTCCAAATCTTGCAATTTGCTATGCAAAGTAATCAAACGTGCTTTTGACTAGTTCCAGCAAATTTTCTTGTCATTTTCTATTAAGACAATGGAAAGGTCCGGCTCTAAAAACAAGATTTCCGACTTGTGCCAAAATAACCGTAGAAAATTTTCTGATAGGACGTAAAGAGTTTGCCCAACACTTTGGGCCGCTGGTTTCCGGGCAGGGGGCGGCCCGTCGGAAAGCGGCGCCCACTAGTGTGGTTCCCTTAGCACTTATTCAAAACAAAAAGTAGAGACCAAATGTCGATTGTATTTCTCATCCTAGTTGCATGGCCAGAATGGCAATTCGGAGGTTCAATCAGTCACAGAGGTAGGATAGGGAGATCATTTCTAAGACTAACGGATATGTCTTTGGATAAATCTTCTCTTTTTGTCTTGTCTTGAAGAAGCTAAATTCAATTTATTAGGTTAGTTTGTTGAAATATCTGATCTAAGATAAGACGAACCTCGGAAGTGTTGGAATGTTGGAGTATGTGTAATGGGCACACATGAAGAATGGCTTCGGTGGAAAGAGTAGAAAGCCCATCAAAGTGCATTGCTTCGATGGTAAAATTACTTGGCTTGCAAGCGGGGAGTCTGGAGTTCGATCCCGGCCTGTCCACCCATCATAGTAGGCTCATTTCCCAACATGGTATCGAGCACAAGAAACGCAGGTCCATCTTCTGATTGTCCGTAGGAGGACATTTTTGTTACCCGGTTTCAAGGAGGACATGGCAAACATCTGAGTAGCTTACATTGTGTGTAATAAGGGGAGACTAGGCGGGCCCGTGCTTATGAGGCAGCGGATGGTTGAATTCAATAGAAACTTGAAATTGAGAAGAGAACACAGGAATGATTAGACAATTGCAAATGTGAGAGGAGAACTCATGTATTGACCATCGACTCTGGAGGCGAAGTTCGGTGGTAGCTCACCAAGAATCTTTGCGTCATGTTACAAAACCAATGAAAGCATGTAGTCAAGATGGGAAATGAGTTCTTGAGGTGTACATGGACACGGGGAATCTAAATTGTGAGGAAGGTAAAACTATTCTTAATGTGCGAGCATTATATGTCGGTATGTTGTTCAATGCGGTTTTACATGCTTGAATTTAGTAGATGATGGTTATGAATTAAAGATTTATAAGGTAGGTGCAAGTTCATAAAAGATGGTGTAGAAAACCTTTGAGGCACAAAGGAGCGGAAATTTGTTTGAATTGGATCACGAGAGGTTATCAATAAAGTTTACATTATGGATGATGCATACATGGCATCTTAGAATGGGGCATATCAATTATACTTGATAAAATTACTTACGAAGCATAAAGTTGTTAGATAGGTTGATATGTAATGAAGATCATGGCGTGTGTGAAGGCATGTATGCTTGGAAAGCAAACTAGACTTCCCTTTAAAAATAAAGGGCCCAGCGAGCAAGCCCGAGTTGCTGAATTGATGCGATGCGGCGTGTGGACCTATGCAAACCGCAGGCCTTGGAAAATCATATTTTGCCACTTTTATAGATGATTGTAGCGGGCACCAAATGTTATTATCTTGGCACAAAAGATCAAGTATATGATGCTTTTTTCGGCTTTATGTGCTTGAGAGGTAGAAGCCCGAGAAACATCCAAGCGTGTATAAAATCGTTGAGGTGTCCGGATCTCGGAGGAGAATACAGTGAGTGAATTCACAAGGATTACATCATGTGCGGGGTATTAGAAGGCGATTATACATGTCGATATACACCTGTGAGCGGGGTATGACAGTAAACGCACCATAATGGATCGCGGCTAGATGCATGTTGAAACATGCGGGATTGCCTAACTTTTATGGGGGAGAAGCGATGGCTGCGGCTGCCATGCGAGGAAACGGAGTTGCCCATAGGCTGCATTGAAGGGAGCAGTTCCTGAGGGAGAAGTGGTCTGGAAGAAGAAGCGTCCGTCGATCGATTAAGGGTCTCTGGATGTTTAAGCGTACGTACTTTCGTGCGGAGGCTGGAGGAAGTTAGATGTCCAGTATCCTCACTTTTCTAGTAGGAGTATGATGAGAGGCAAATGGCTATAGGCTATATGAACTGTGACCCATAAAGTTTATGTTAGCGAGGGATGTTGAATTTGTTGAAAGAATACTTTATAAGGATAGGAAATCTTTGTGATCACGAGCGGTGGAATGGATACCAATAGGCGAAGCGATCTAGAAGGATCTTGGAGAAGATCAAAGGAGAGCGATAGCGGAACGGATGTAGTAATAAGTGATGACTGGATGATGGCCCGGGATGGGGTGCATGAGACCATAGGGTCGCGGTGCACCACATACCGCCGGGCCCGAAACGCGAGGAGGTGCATGAGGCTCTTGGGTGATAGTGTGCGAGATATGTGCAGAAGAAGTGCATGAAGGAGATCAGAGAAGACATTGAAAGTAGAACAACCACTGCATTAAATGCGGAGGTGCAGGCAACTAAGCGAGAACTTCCTTTGATGCAGATGTACCGGCGAGGACAAAGCGAGTTTGCAAAACAGAATAATATCTTGCTTGTGTGGGTGGAGCCCAAAACTGATAGAAACAAGGCTGTGATGGGGCGGATTCCCTCAATGGAAAGAGGAGGCTATGGAAGTGAGTTGAAATCATTTGAAGAAAGCTGGAACATATGAATTGGTGTCGCGTCAGAGGAGCAAAAATGGTTGGCGTGGAGGTGGCTCTTTAAAATAAAGAGAAATCTTTGATGGATCCCGGTAGAAAGGTATAAAGCTGGCTAGTAGCAAAAGGATACACCGGGGAGAGAAGGAGTAGACTATCTGAGATACTTTTCACCCATAGTCAAGGTGACTAGTCTAAGAACCACGATAGCATTGGCGATTCGGAATGATATGGAGATAGAGCATATGGGCGTGAAGGCGGCTTTCTTAAATGGAGAACTAGAAGAAAGAGAGATCTATATGGAGCCTTTGAAGGATATGGCTTGAGGAAAGAATATGGTTATGCGGTGAAAAAGCGATACTCTGACGGGAGCGAAACATCCCCAGGCAATGGTATGTTTGCATGAATAAGTTTTGCTTTCAATTGGGTTTTGAAAGTTGAAAAGCGGAAGGCAATCTATACATGTGGAAAGAAGGGACAAGTGCTTGATTATGGCACTTTATGTTGATGATTGTGTCATAGTGATAATGACAAATCATACCTAGAGATGCAAAGAAGTGTGCGAAGAGCGATTAGAGATAACGAGAACTAGGTGACTCAGCGGTAGGTATGTCCGGAAAGGAATAGGAAAAAGGGGAGCTTGCTTTGTATAAAATGAGAATATCAAAAGGCTTTGGTCAGATCACGGAATGGCAAATTTTAATATATCAAAGCACCCTTATGCAATTTACAAAATTAAGCGATGAGATGTGCAGAGAAACTTGGTGAACAAAGGGAAATGGAAAGGTCTTGGTATCGTGCATTGATAGGCTCGCTTTTACATATTACCAACAGCACAAGGCGGATATCTCTTATGCGAGTTAACTTGCTCGGTCGTTTTGCAACAATCGAGGGGCCGAGCATTGGATAGCGGTAAAAAGGGTTTGAGATATTTGAAGGTACTTTGCATGATGGTGTTCACTTCACCAAAATTGAAGAAAATGGTTTTAACGAGTTATCTGCGTCTGGTGAGGAGAATCACGGATGTGGGGAAGTCAACCCGAGGTTATGTGTGTGCAAATTAGGTATCTTGCTATATCTTGGGGGTGTAAGAAGCGAGGGAATGTGTATGGAAATCTAAGCGCTTGAAGCGAGATATGTAGCGATATCGCAGTGACCTCGGGAAATAATTTGATTCTGTGAATGCTCAAGGAGTTGGGATGTTTGTTCTTAAGTGCTACCAAGCTATCTTGTGATAACAAGGCGAGATTGGCAATGACTAAAAATCAGTTCATCATTCGTACCAAACACATTGAAATACACCATCACTTCATACGGGATGAAGTGTCCGAGAAAAGGGAGATCGATGTGACTTATATCCCCACAAAATTGCGGCGGACATGCTCACTAAGGCTCTATCTGAACCTAAGTTGATAGATGCTAAAACCAGTCGGAGTTGTGGAGTGTAAAGGCTAAGGGAGTATGTTGCATATATAGCCTTTACACATGTCATGTAGAAGCAGCATGAAGCAACAAATGGGAAACCATGCATGCGGGCATGGCATGCGGAATAGTTGCATGCGGGTATGGCGATAGTATAAGAGGAGACTCACGGAAGCAGAAGAAGGTGGAAGCAAAGGAAGCGGTGCATCCTGCGTTGGAACAATCCAGTGATTGGATTGAAGGTGAAGTGGCTGAATTGCAGGTGGCTTTAGGTGGAGTCTTGTTTATGCTTGAAGGGATAGAGCTTGGGCTCTCGGCTGTACATACAGCAGAAGAGTGCGGCTGTGGCAACAAGCCAGAGTACTGCTAAGAATCGAACAGGAAGAGATGCAGAGCATGGAGGGCGACTCTAGGTCTCTGTTTCTTGCTCGGTTACTTTCTTCAGAAGAATCATAAAACGTTTTTTGACACATCTATTATGCTGCTTGCTGAATATTGCAGATGGTGGTCCGCAGATACCATTGCTCTTGTTACAGGAAGCAACAAAGGTATCGGTTTAGAAATTGTTAAGCAATTAGCGGAACATGGAATTAGGGTTATCTTGACTGCAAGAAATGAAGAACGAGGCAAAAAAGCAGTAGATTTTCTGAAAAGCCTGGATTTAGAAGTGGACTTTCATCAGCTTGATGTTTCAGACCCTGTCTCTGTAGCAACAATAGCTGCTTGGACGAAAGAAAAATATGGCGCCATTGATATCCTTGTGAGTTTCTGTTACACAAATTTGCTAACAAACTTGCAAGTTTTTAAAGCTTTCTTTTAACCTAAATAAACGATATAGATAAACAATGCAGGTATTTCTCCACGCAGATTAGAAGGAGAACCCTATGAGATTGCAAAACAAGTCTTGGAGACGAATTATTATGGATCAAAGAGGGTGACAGAAGCCTTTATTCCTTTGATGAAATCTACACAAGCTGGAGCTCGGATTGTGAACATAAGTTCTGAACTTAGCAGGTTTGATGGAATGAACAATGTGAGCTCTAATTCTTAAATAGATCAGAAAGTTCTCGTAGATGTTTTGCTTAAACTTATTAAGTTAAAAGGTTTTAACAGTTAATATGTCACTTTTTACAGTTCTGTAGCCTAATGGAACATTGCTATTTCATTTGACAGCAACTGAAAAATGAACAATGGAGGCAGAAATTGTCAAATGAAGAAACTTTGAGTGAAGAAGTGATTGAGGCATTGCTTGTGGAGTTCCTTGAAGATTTGAGAAACCAACGGATAGCAGAAAAGGGATATCCTAAAGTGATGCCAGATTACTCAGTATCTAAAATAGCATTAAATGCTTACACAAGACTACTGGCAAAGAGGTTTGCTACACTTACAGGAGGATCCAAGATTTATGTGAACGCTGTGTGCCCTGGCTGGGTGAGGACAGATTTAACTGGAGGCAATGGAATTTTCGATGTGAAAGAGGGTGCAGATACTCCTGTTTGGGTTGCTTTGCAATGTGCAACTTCTGGAAAACTTTTTGATAAACGACAAGAAGTTAGCTTTTGATCTGAAGCACTATGTTTCTGATGTACACACTACTATGTGTTGGTAAACATTTGGATTATTGTTGCTAATGGTAGCATATTTGAGCTAACAATCATCCCTCTTGATAGGCGGTATTTGAGAGGGGATTTCATAGTCTTTGAAAGTACTGGATCAGTAATATAGCATAGGATATTTTAATATACGCAGTTCCTAAGGTACTAATTCTTATTTTGATATGTTGGCATTGGGGTTTTTGGCAAGTGCTTTTGCCACATCATCATGCATTCCTTTTTCAAAAGTGTAGTTCGCCTCTTCTTTTGGCGTGTGGATAAGCTTGCAGAGAGGATGCCGTTATCTGCTGTGGCTTGGAGCAAAGCGAATTTTTTGCTTCTGTATCGGTACTTTTGCTTTATTTCATGATGTGATATGTGCATAGTTGACAGCTGATGGGTGTTCAGAAGGTATTCCATACGTTGTTTCGGATATTTGTTCTAGGTGATTTCCAAGTGTTTGGGTCTGGTGTTTGCTATATTTTCTGATGCAAGCAGCTCCTCTATTTATTCATGTTTATGGGTTTTTTATTCATAGTTGATTGGCAGCCATTGATTGGTGGCATATTTCTGGTATTGTGCCAGATCCAGATCCATGGCTATTAACATTTTGGCTAAAAATCAATATGGTCTGAAAACAGTATTGCCATAATAAACATGGAATTTTTACATAACCATGGTCTCAAACTCATGGATTTGTACATGACGTGGCGGGCAGACTTATATACACGATTAGAGAAATGACATCAGAAGACCTAATACTACAACATATGATGGCACAGAAATTATAAATTACTCTATTTTTTGCTAGATATAGCGACACCAAGATCCACCTTAATATCTGTATAATGATTGAACAAAAAAAACCATTTGCAATCTCTTTCTCTGTGGTAAACTAAACTGAAACTGCTCGTTTCCTCCTCGGCTGCAAGTGACATATGACATAAAAAACGATTGTCTTTGCTAGAGCATCAAGTTGTGGTATTCCCATAAAAAACACAGTATTTTTACATAACCATATGGTAGCATCCATCTCTACCCGAAGGCGTGCCGCCAGACAGAGAGCCTGGAGGATTCCAACCTCCAGGCCTTAATGGCCTCACCCAAGCCCAAGGCCTTAATGGCCTCACCCAAGCCCCAATAAAATAGTAGCTGTGATTACAGAGGCCTCACCCGGCCCAAATCAGAAGCGGAAGCAAACCCTCACATGCATCTGGCATGCATGAATAATAATAATCCTGAGGATGGTTCCGACAAACCATCGGCATGAATCCAACTGAAGCAAGCCATCGACATGAATTCGATAGAAGCAAACCATCTGTGAATCCGACAGAATCTCTGCATGTGTTTGCTATGAAGTAACAGATTGCAGGGAATTAATCGAGTGGATCTCTATCTTTTTCCCCTTTCATGCAGATTAAAGATTGCATCGGATTAAGCTTGCATTGTGTGACGGGCCTGGCCAGTTAACCTTTATGGTAACTGGAGATCCCATCAATCTCGACCATTGGATCTACTTAAGCCTAAAAACTTAAGAAATTAACTCATGCATCTAGCAACAATAACACTTAGGTAAAGAATTTAATTTTTATATCAATATTCTAAGGTTCCAAAAACTATTCCCGCATAACCAATAATAATATTCTCATGCTACATCCATGAACTCGCAATTATAGCTTCAAGCAAGTTCTTATAATAATCAACAAGTTTATTTATTTGCAATCAATTCCTACTTTTCGCCTTCGAAGCTTGGCTACACTCTGAGGCCTTGCCTCTTGCGTCTGCTTACCATCAACAGGGGTAGTCCACAAAGGACTAAGTGGGGATCGAGGTTCTAGGACATGCTAGCATTAACAACATAATGCATCCATCAGGAAACAATAACCCAACCTTGTTGTAGCCTAGCCCACTGAAACTCAAGTTAGTATATACAAGCATGTCCCACAATGCACAGTTACCCATAAATGTATCTGCACATACTACAACCATTGCAATTAAATACAAGACGTCCCCGATTAAACATAGCTAATAGCAGCGACCATGTATGGACAACAACCAATATTCCTCACGGAGTGCAGGCATGGTGCTTTCGGTTGATTAGGCCAATGACGAGGCCCGGGGAATAAACTCCGCGTGTACACACCCCTCCCGCATTTGCATCTGACATTGGAGGACCCTTGCGCCCGGTGCAAAGGCGTTGTACCCTAGGTACCAAGCGTCCATGTTCTAATTAAACCATGCACATATCACTAGGCAATAACCGGGAGTCTAGACCATCGCACCTAGACTCCGGCCCCAAACGATTATATCACATAGCACTCCAATACTATAATAAAGCACAATTTCATTAAAATGAGAAATTTCATGATTCTAACTAGGGACGAAATTGTTTTTAAGACATTTTTAAGGTGTTTTATACGATAATGTAGCGCTATTTAGCATTTTTTTCACACATATTTTGTGCAAATTTGGTGCCATTTATATCAGAGGGGAAAAAATAGAAAAAAAAAACTGCAATTTAAGTTAGCAAGATGTACCTATTTTACATAAAGAAGGGCATCATTAACTTCTGAAATTGTATGGCACCATGGCGCCATTTGCATCCTTAGCATGTTTGGAAATGGCACCTTGAGGGTGCAAATAGCGCCATCATTTGCACCTGACGGCCCCGAGAAAAGTTCTTTTTTTTTTTTTTTTTTTTTTTTTGGGTGTTGCCGGGATAGTAGCCATTTCACCCTCAAGGTGCCATTTCCAAACATGCTGAGGATGCAAATGGTGCCTCAGCATGCATTTGATATAGCAGACCAAATGCATGGTGGTGAATGCAAATGGATTCCTCAATATGCATTTAGTAAAGGAGACCATGCTAAGGATGCACGCCATTTGCATCCCCAATATGCATCAAGCAAACATATATTCAAGAAACTGGTGCTATTTGACTATGAAAACTAAAAAATCAAGTAAAAGAAGACCTACTTTTGCCTTGGAGACTTGCCTTCATGATTCTTGGTATCTTTAGTGTCTAGAGTAATGTAAACAAAGGCGCTAAGCGCTGACGCTAGCGCTGGCACTAGGCGCTAGGCCATCTAGCAGCAGGCGTTGGCGCTAGGTCCAATAGGCCATCTAGCAGCAGGCGCCACTGGCAGTCGAAGCTAGCACGAGCAGTCGCAGGCGGCGGGAAGCAGGTGAATGTAGGCAGCACTGACGGGTGGGTATGGTGAAGCTCGTGGAAGGTGGGCGTAAATTTAAAAATGCTCGCCCAAATCTAAAACCCCTCCGCCCACCCAAATTTGAAATTCAAAGTTTGAAATCCCAAGTTGTTGCTGCTCGACATATCATTTCTTTAGGCGCTTGTATAGATCCTTCTATAGGCGGATGCAGGGTCTTTGACGGTTCCTTATCGATCGGCACTTCTAGGCGGCTTCTTGCAATCATTTATTTTTCAGTACATTAAATTTTGTTTTACCTGGGGGTTTTTTTTAGAAAAACTTCTTTTTGGGGCGCTGCAATATTCTTACAAGATCCATATACTCCAAGTCGCTGATAGTTTTTTCACCAAAATGGTGACCACCATATCTAGGTAAGTCTTTCTATATGCATCGTCTTTTTGTTAGAGCCATTCATCATATGTATACCCCCCCCCCCAAAAAAGAGCCATTTGGAGCCCTCAAATGGCTTGATGGCGCCATTTGGGGGGTGCTAGGGAGCAGGTATACCACCCAAATGGCGCCGTTTGGGGGGATGCCAGGGGGGCAGGTATACCCCCAAATGGCGGCATTTGCCCAAATGGCGCCATGGAGCCATTTGAGGTGCCATTTAGCCCTCAAATGGCGCCATTTTGGGGTCTTGGGGGAGCACCCCCAAAATGCAACCATTTGGGGTTGGGGGATGTACCTGCTCCTCCCCCCTGCCCCACCCAACCCAACTCCCATGGAGCCATTTGGGGGAGGTGTTTTTTTTTGGGGTACCCCAAATGGCCCCATTTGGAGGGTATATTAACCCCATGGAGCCATTTGGGGAGCACCAACAAGGGCAATTATACATGCCATTTGGGTAAAGAGAGCCACCCTTCATGGCAAGGATGTTGATCCATTGAATGTAGCAACAGAGGTCACGAAATCTATGGTGCCATCTATTGAACTTCCAATCATATGCTGGGATGCAGATAACATTGGTGAAGCAGTAGGTGCATTTATTCAGTTGCCAAAGAAGGATGTAAGACTGGTTGAGGCTTGTATGCTACACATGTGTACTACTCACGTGTATCATATACCTGCAGAAGGTCTACAAATCTATTCATGTATCTTAAAAATATATGTATGATACATGGGTGTCATACCCGTATACCTAACACATGCAGAAGGTGTATGATACCGAGTAAATATGTTTTCTAAATATTTTATGGTGTACACAACATATGTATGATACAGGGGTACTGTACACATGTACCCTGCATACGGTCTACAAAAAAAATTCCAATTTTCTAAAACTTTTCCAATTATAACAAAATTGTGCTTAATACCACTGCATAAAAATATATCATAGCATATTCCAACAAGGGATTTCCAATGTCAACCAAATTGTGTAGCAAACAATAATGCATATTAGTGGGTACGCAATCACACCATGATACATCCCCAAAACATGCTTTTAACAATAATCCATGCATGCATAATTGTACTTTACTAAGGCAACCAAATTAGAGATATGATAAATCATAATTCCTTTAATTAAGTGCAAACATTAACAACAAGCTACATTGACAATAGTAAGTATGATCCCATGCTCCTAGAACGATTAAATCATCGACAAGATATACTTTTAAGGACCAACAACCTAAGACAATTTAATAACATCATCCAACCGTAATACAAGTATGTGTGTTAAACTCATCAATTTCTCAGCTATTCAGAGTCAATCTCCACTATATGATTATATAAAAACCACAGATGATAATCTAAAAGCACTACTTTTCCTTCTTCTTTACATTCAAGAATCTATCTTTGATTATATTAATTCAATTCAGATTATGCTCAATCCATTAAATCTACAAACCATCATCATTAAGCTTCCCCAAAACTACGTCAACCAAAACATAGACATCACAAGAACCCCAGGTGTAAGACTTGACCCCCACCTAGAAATACTTTGCTCCTTCTCCTTGGTTCAATTCTGATCAATCTGGTGCAAACGTGTCCTCCACAAAAAAAAAAAAGCTTCTTTCCCATAGAAAACTCCTTCCCAAGAAATCCAGAATAATATTGTTGCACTTACATAATCTAACAATGACACTGCATGCATGTATTCCTAGCGCATAATCATTTATTTCACCATTGAAAATGCACTCTTATATAATGACAGCGTTACTTACATCTTCATGTTGGTGCTAAGTTGCTAGGTTCATTACACATTGGATTGCATCGGATTGAAACTGAAGGAAAAGATGAGTAGAAACAATCTTTGGTGATGTGAAATATCTAGATTTGATGCATGCAGAAGAGCCACATGAGATTTAAGTGTTTGGAAATGTGTTCGTGAATTCTGAAAGGTATTCATGTGAAGCATTGAAATGCAATACGACAAATAAAATAGCCAATTCAGGTAGAGAGATACATATTATTCTAAGGAATGTTAGCAGGAAAGACATCATTGTTACAAGGTTCATACATAAACTTATAGTATGCACAATTCCGATAAAACTACACTAGATCTACATAGTGGATCTATGATTCCAAATCATCTTGCAGCCGGCTAAGCTGAGTGGAAGTATCTCTGGTTTCTTTTAGAAGTTTCTGAAACTTGTAAGATATCACCAGTGCCAGTCTTTTCCTTATAGCTCAAGTTGCTTCTTGTTTTGATCTGCATGATATGCAGTTGTCTATTTGCTATCATTTGGTTAGATTCTCCTTGGAGTAGGGCTCTGACAAAAGGTGTTATTGCATTAGGGTGTTAAGTATTTTTAATCACTGAATAATTAACTTTAAATCCTTCATTTAAGCATATGTATTGGGGATGAATATGATTATGCTTATTTCTCCCATCATATTAAGAGTAGAACTTGCTTTTGGCATAGTAATTATGCACTTTTCTAATTTGCAACAGAAATGTATTTCCATATGCATTGCTAGATTTCTACATGCCATTTGCATAGTTCTTGCTTCATGTGATTAAATGACTTTGGTACTATATTAGAGTGAAAAACCTGCAACATTAGCTTTTACATGAAGTGCATAGCTCACATTAACAACCTTCAATATGCAAAATGCTTGGTTGTCTCATAATGGAACTTCATTTGCCTTGATCTGTTTTCTTAACCTTACGTTTCTTCCGTTATTCAGTCAAATCATTTAATCAACATATAGACATGTTCCTTGCTTCCATTTCTTAATATTGAATATTGTTCTTAGACTGCAAATTGCTACTAAGGGATTAGAGTTAAGGCTCATGACAATAGTGCAAAGTAATACACATGCAAGGTTCATGCATATCTAATGGCTACATGCTGCTCAAAGATCATGACTGCTTTTGTTACGGCACATGCTCGGGGGAGTGGTTAAGGAGACTTGATAGATGAGTACAAGCAACCACTGTAGCCATAAATTGTCTGATTAACCAAACAAACATCTGCATTTCTACCCATTCCTTTCCCTTTTGAACAACATGTGACTACACTTCATTGACTGAACGCGACCTGTGACTACACTTCACTAATATGATTCCAGATTCTCGGAAGATGATGGGAATAGTTAGATAAGCATCTGGAATTGCACATCTACTGATTTTATCAGATTAAAGGGTCGATTTGCCTATGATAGACCAACTAACGAGGCCCACCTTTTCTAAGAAAATATCTGAGTCTGTACCTTTTTTCTAAACAATATAAAGTAGTGTTGAGAAGAGGGCAAATCATCCTGATCGTGTAGAAGCTGTAAGCATATGAGGTATTACATAAGCTGATGATCAGAATATATTGAGAATTAAACTATTGAGTATGACAGAGGCGATAAAAGAGTTAGACGGATCATGAAAATGGACTTGCACCTATTTTCTTGGAATTTTTGTCTTTATCCCATTTTTTCTGTTAGAAGCTCTTTCTTGCCAAAAAATATGGGAGAAAGCAATGTTTTGGTGGTCTGAAGCAAAATTCCTGTAGATTAATTGCTGCCCTTATAGAAGGGTAGCCTCTGCGAGATTCTCTGTAATTGAAGCTACATTTTGAATACTGAATTGTCATACTTATGAAGCAGGAATTCATTCACGATCGACCTCCTCATGGAAACAGTAGTCTTTGCAATTATAAGGGAAAAATCTAGAATTACATGTGAATTTTTAAAAGGCTCGGCTACAAAACTCTGGAACTCTTTGACCCTTATAATCTCTTTTTATCAGAAGACACCTTTGTTCCCAGTACGGTCGAATTTGAAGTTGAAATTACTAATTCTTGGCTGAAGGAATTTGTGGAATCAAGTGCAATTGCTCCTGCAGGAACTTTTAGAGTGCATTTGGAGGAATTTCTCCTTAAATTTCTCTGAGTTGAATTCTCTAGTCCTGAGGAATTGATCTGCTTAATTGGAATGGCAATCCGATCTCTGTTGGTTAATTTTGATTCTAATTAAAGGCTTCTTCTCCCCTGTTTTCATTTTCCCCCTTTTTGTTATCCAATTCTTGCATGTGCTTTTGTTGCTTCCCCCTGAACTTTTTGCAATGGATTCTAATTGTTCGCAAAACCCTAAACATTTGGAATTTCTTCACACTTTTGCCAATCTTCTGGCCCAAGATCGCTCTTCTCTGCTCCAGAAATTGCAATCCTTTCAAGAAAAGCCGGAAGATACTATCCTTTTTGGAAATTTCGATAATTTGTTACATCCAAAGCCCACTATGGATCCAATTTCTCTTGAAGTTCCTTTCTGGGACAATCTCTCTGCCGATCCTGATCATAGGGGCATTCTTCATCCCTTAAATCCTGCTACTCAGGCTCCTTTCCCCTATGGCATTGCAAGGAATCACCCGGAGATTCGCTCGGATGCTGCATTGGATGAAAGGCTCAAACGAACCAAGCCGCTATACCTTCAAGATCAAAAGATGAGCATCTACAATCATATTTCCTTGAATCTTCCAATTGTTCATTCAAAAATTGATGCTTTGTCTCAGTCTGCTGTGGTCATAAAAGTTCAAAAATGTGGTGTTAAGCTAGATAAATTATGGGCTTTTCTGTTAAACCTTCATAAAGGAATTATTATTCAAGCTGTCTACTGGCTTAATTTCCCCTACATTATGCTGGAATGTGGAAATTCAAGATCTGCCAATTTCTTCTTGAATTAGGGCCCACTCACCTTCGAAACATCACAACTGACTTTTATTAAATGACATCCTAAGCTCGATAATGACCAAATGAATAATCTCTGGATTGCATCAACCTCTCTTTTTGGACTCAATCCTATTTATTGGGATGAAGAATGTTTTAAACTTCTTTTCAATTCCATTGGAACGTATATCTCAACTGAATACTCCCCTTCAAGACCTCCTAGATCCTTTGTACAACCTGATCTATCTAAGGACATTCCTCTTTCTATTCCTTTTAAGGATGCTTTTGGTTTAGAATCCTCATTAACTCTTAGATGGTCTGGATTGTCTTCCCAATGTCAGAAATGTCTTCAAAGACATTTCTGGTACTCTGATTGCAGAACAAATTCAGAGGTTCAACAAGGGGACAAAATCTTGTATGGAAGTCAGATCTCAGATAGGGTATTCTCTGAGCATAATTCTGGAAAAAATTCAGTTGATCTGTTTGTCAAGGAAGATATAGTTCAGGATAATTATGCAAGAGAAACAAACTATTTTCAAAAACTTTCAGAAAATGACAAGTTCAGATGGACAAGAGTGAATGGTAGTTATAAGAGAATTCAGAAGCAAAAAGCAGCAAAGGAGCAAATGAAGGACAAGGACAAGATGAATGAGCAGGATACTTTTAATACATTGAGAAGTAATGGTACTTTAGTAATTGGAGAGCCTAAACTGCTAGTGAAGGGTGCTGTGGCAGAACCTTAAGTAAAATTATCAAGGAAGCTAGAAATCAAGAAAGAGGTCAATACTCATATAATATGATGGATTACCCTATCAAGAATATTAGTAAGAATGAGTCCTTATTTATGAAATCTCAAGACAAAGCAAAGTCTCAGTTGAATTCTACTCATATGAATTCAAATCAAAAGACCAAAAAAGACTCAGCAAATCACAAAACCTACAGAGTCTATAAATCTTATTGACTCATAAATGGCTGAACCTGCAAGTCAAAGTATTGAAGATAAATCTCAAGAGGTCTCTCAGCACCAAGTCAACTCACATGTCAACTGTCAAAATCATTTTCAGGTATTATCTGACCTTAATGGTGATCTAGATTCTAAGTTAGACAAGCGCAAAGTATGTGACACTTCTCATAATCACTTGCCTCATATAACCCCTCAAGCCAAAATTGATATATCAATTCAGCTTATCATTCAGACCTCTGCTCCCCTGCCATCCCTAATTGACCTGGATTCTCCAATAGTGGAAGATCCTGTTAGTTCTCCAAAGATATAAAGCAAGTTTGCAGATCAGATGGCTTCTTTGCAGCTTCAGATCATTTAAACCTCAAAAGAGCAATCAGACTGTCAAGATCATCAAATATCGGATGCTCAAGATTTTGGCAATGAGTTCGTTCCTGAGACTCCAGAAGATAAAGCTATGGAAGAGAAGGAGCTTCAAGAAAGAGAAAATATCAGGCAAGTCTTTGATTATGCTCTTATAAACATTAAAAATAATTCTATGTTTCAGTTTTCTCCTGGAGGTTTCTCTGACTCAAGTGATAGTGAGGGATATGGAAGTGACAAGGAAAATTGGGGTAAGGAAGAATATTACTCAGAGAATCCCAGTAAAATTCTCAAACCAGAGAAGAATCAGCCAGGAAAAAAAATTACTAAAAAGAATGGAAATAATTTAGGGAAGGTCTTGTCTGGAATGAATAAACTCTTGCTCAAAATACTAGAAGCAAGAAAAGTAAGAGAAAATCCAAAAAATCCAGAATATAAGTCTTCTTCTAATACCCTTCTCCGTATTTATGTCATGAAGATTCTCTCTTGAAATCTTAGAGGCATTAAAGGCCCTTTAAAAACGAGACGTGCCATTGCTCAAATTAGACTATAAATTGCTGACATCATTCTTTTGCAAGAGCTCAAACTACCCTCTTTTGAGTGTGGTAATCTGGGGGATTGGATTTATCCTTCTTCCCCCTGAATCTGGATTGATTCTTCTGCTGCTAGTGGTGGTTTAGCTATCATTTGGAAGAGAGAGGTTAACCATAATCTCTTCTAGAATAGTCCCTCAAAGGCTTGGCAAGCTATTATCTGCTCTGTATCCAATTCTAACTTTGGTATTGTTAATGTTTATGCTCCTACTACTCCCAGAGACAGAGAGGCTACTCCAGCGACAGAGAGCCCATATGGATGGAAATAAACAATTGGTTGGCTACTCAAAGCATTGACAACTGGATTATTGCTGGGGATTTTAATAATACTCCTTGGGATTTGAAATTGGGAAAAGGCTAATTGGGATTCTCTTATTTCAGAAAATGGCTTGATCCATATTCCCTCATCTATTGCTACTTATACCCGGTCAAACAAGCAAAAGGATAATGCAAGAGTTTACTGCACTCTGGATAGATTTTATGTTTCAAATCCTTCTACAGCCTTTTGGGACAACAGCTATGTCACTAGTGATGAGGGAACTTCTATCTCTGACCATCAACCTCAATTTTTACATACTTCTCATATTACTAAGATCTAAAGGGAGAGAAGTACTCCTTACAAGTTTAATACTTCTCTTCTTGACAATGAGAAGTTTTGTTCCCAATTTTGAGGAGCTCACTAGAAACTTAAATGAGAGTGATATTTCTGACAGATATTCACATTCCATGAAGCATTTCTATTCTAAAATTAAGACAATTAAGAGTTGGATCAAGAATTGGTCTAAAACTAAGCATAAGGATTGCTGCAGATAGAAAAATTAGCTCCTGATGTATATGAAGGAAATCAGATCTCTTCTTCAAAATGATCCTACAAATTCCAATCTTCAGATGGGTGAGGAAATTTTAGAGAGAACAGTTAAGAACATTGAAGAGATGGAGGCAAAAAGTTCTGCTATCAGATGTAAAATTAAATATACTAATGACACGGATTCTAGTAGCACAAATTTTTTCTTTAGAGCTGCGCAGGGTGTTGAGAAACTCTATCACTGAAGTTAAGGATGACAATGGTAACAATTACACTTCTCATTCTAAGATTGCCAACTTCTTCAAAAGTAGATATATGGATCTTTTTCATTGCAGGCCTATCCCTACCAATGAAATTATGGAGGCAAATGATTTCATGAGTCTTGTGAACAATATCTTGCCTTCTGCTCCAGAAAATATGGATGACACTGTCATTGCCTTACCTTTCCAAGAAGAAATCCTTAATACTTTAATCTCTTTTAGTAAGGGGAAGTCTCCTGGTCCTAATGGTCTTCCTGCTGAGTTTTATATTAAATTCTGGGATTAAAAATGATCTTAGTTGTCTTGTGCATGCTTTCTGAAATGCTGAACAATCCTTTCATTTCCAGTGGTTTTATCTTCTTGATACCAAAAGTGGATCACCCTTCCAAATTCTAAGATTGGAGACCTATATCTCTCACAAACACTACTTATAAGCTCTGTGCCAAAATCATTGCCTCGAGAATTAATGGCTTTCTGCAAAGGAATATCAATCAAAATCAGTTTGCCTTTCTGCCAATCCATGATAATTATGTTGCTGCTACGGAAGGGTTACATTGGAACAAGATCTCAAATCAAAATTGTATTCTTCTCAAACTGGATTTCAAACGTGCCTTTGACTCAGTCAGATGGGACTTCTTGGACTTTACTATGTCTAAACTTGGCTTTCCTTCTAAATTAATAAATCTTATCTTTGGCCTGAATTCCAGATCAAACTCGGTTGTTCTTGTAAATGGTGTTCCTTCAAGCTTCTTTTCCCTTTCATGTGGTGTTAGACAGGGATGTCCTCTAGCCCCTTATCTCTTTCTTGTGGCAGCTGAGTTGCTTACTAAGGCCATTATCCATTATCAGAATATTGGTCAAATCAAGGGGGTTAAAACTTCCTGATTCTGATGAGTGTCTTACTATTCTTCAATATATTGATTACACTTTCTCTTTCCTTGATGCAGATATGGCTAATATTGAATTCTTTCTCAAAATCCTAATTCAATTTTCAGCTGCCTCAGGCATTCATCTTAACATTAATAATGATCATTGAAGACATCCCTCATCAGCACTTAGCTGGAATTAATGTTCTCTCTCCTGGTCATGCTACTAAATTGTGGGAATGCCTCTTTCTGTGAATCATAGTATTAAAGGCCTTTGGGATCCCATTCTTTCGAGAATTAAGAACAAGCTGAACAACTATAGGAACTCTCTTACTCTTGCTGGTAGAACCATTATTGCAAATTCAGTTCTTGCAAGTTCTCATGTTTACTTCTCCACACCCTTAGTTGCTCCTAAAAGTGTTTATATGGAGTTGGAGAAAACTATTAGGAATTTCATTTGGAAAGGGAGTCATCTTGTCAACTGGGGCTCTATCTGTAGATCTAAGAATTCTGGTGGTCTCGGTTGTAAAAACTTATTCCTTCAGGCTCAATCTTTAGCAGGGAAGTTTGTTTGGAAGGCCATTCATGGGAACCAAACTCCTGCTTCTATATTTATCAGATTCTGGATCACCTAAGTCATTCTGATGGTCATCCCTCTATTCATCATTTGCTCCCTCATTCAGCATTCACTCATATGAAACCAGCCTCCAATATTTCACCCTTAATGGGTAATTTGATTAAGGCCTGGGAATTTGTGATTCCGAGAACTCAAAAATCACTTGACTGTAATGTGGAGCGCCTATTTTCTTGCTTTTTTTGTCTCTTTCGAATTTGAAACTTCTTGGCACAACTTTTACCTCGTTTCTTCTCTCTCCGATTGATTGATCCCTTCTTTTGCTGGTTACCATCCCGGCCTTGTAGAGGGCCGGTCTCTATTGCATTCCCCTCAATCTGATCTACCTATGGACATAAAATTCTTCACAATTTTGAAGCAGGATCAAAGAATTTCGTGTGGTTTTTTACAAGGGTCTTTCTCCGAACTTTGGGATCAACTCGTCTGCAAGCAGTTCTTCCCTGACCACCTATTTCAATCTGAATATTCATTTGTTCCTGATACTGAAGAATTTGCAAACGAAATCATTGAGGCTTGGACTTTGGAATTCACAGGAAAAAGAAACATCTCTCATACTGCTCAATTTCAAGTTTATTGCAACTGGTCGGATCAGAAGATTTCGGCTAAAATTTTCTCAGAATGATAATTCTCATTTGTGGATCAGATCTCTTTGACTATGGATTGGTAAGTTAGCCTTAGTTTCATTTTAATCTTTTTTCCTTCTTATTGCCACCTCCTCCATTTGGATCTTTTCTCTTCACCCTCCCCTGCTTATCTTTTTTACCTTTACCTTTGTCTTGCATTAATGGAAAAAAATTCTTCAAAAAATCCAAAAATTCAAATTGCGCAATTGCCTTTCCTTTCGCCTAACCTAAACTCTCAATCTTTGGCTCTGCTTCATAACTTCATGCTCCTCCCTGCTCATCAGAGATCCGGCCTTCTATCACAGTTAAGTTCCTTCAACTCTAATCCTTCAAATGTTTTAAAATTTGGGGACTTCTCTGACTTAACGTGTCCTGATAAAGAAATGCATCACTTTTGCACTTCTCCTCCTCGATGGGATAATCTATCCAATGATCTACCTTTGGATGCTAATGGAGCTCCTCTGCAAGCAGTCTCGAGACCTTCCCAGCCTATCACCTCTGATCAAACTCTTGCAGAGGAATTTGCCTTTCAGTAGTCAAGATCTCCAGTCAATGTTTTCAGAGGTATTCATTTAAATTCCTTTTTGATTTCATCCAGAATTGACTGTTTATCAAAATGTGCTGTCATTATAAAGGTTGATTATGTTGGCCTTAAAATTGAGAAACTTTGGGACCATCTGCTTAGGATTCATAAAGGGATTAACTCCATATATTGGCTCAATTATCCCTATCCCTTAGCTGAATGTGGATGTGAAAGAACTTCCAATTTCTTGCTTAAACTTGGCAGATCTACTTGTGAAACTCACCAAATTTCCTTTCTCAAATGGTTTCCCAATTTACCTTTGAATGAGTCCAAAAAATATCATGTTGTCTCAGTCACAATGAGTGATCTCAACCCCATATACTGGAATGATGACTGCTTTTCAAATTTTTTTAGCTCCATTGGATCATATCTGTCAACAGAGTATTCACCTTACAGACCTCCTAAATGCTTTGCTCAAATTGATATTTCCAAGCCAGTTCCCACCTCTGTGCCTATCATTGACTTTTTTGGAAATCAAATTAATTTGAGACTTAAATGGGTTGGCTTACCAAATCTATGTCAAAGATGTAATCAGAGACACAATCTCCTGGATCCTTGTGATGCTGCACAAGACAACTCAGAGAATGTAGAAGTTATCAGTCAAGAGGTCCCTCATGCTAAAGAGAATCAGGATCAAAATCAAATTACTCAAGAGAAAGGGCACACTATGACCTGGAAAAGAGTTAATGGCAGTCATAAAAGAATTTCCAAGCAAAGAGATTTAAAGGCACAGCAATTGTCCATCAGGGAACCTGTTGTTCCTCGTGTACCAAAATTCATTTATGCTCTTGACAACCAATCTAGGGTTAAGATACTCAACAAAGGTATTACTATAAATGGTAATTCTTCTGCTGCAACTCACAACACCAACAGTTCTGGCTCCACCAAGAATTATTCTGTTAAGAATAATAACTCTGAAACTCACAATGTGAGAATTCTCAAGGGTAAAATGCCGATTTCCTCAAGTTTAGACCTTCATGCCACTCTGGAAAACATTCTTATCAATGCTAATCCAAACAGGGTTCTAAGCAATTCCATGGTTTCTGGGAAACTTGGTAGTCATAGCAATGACAAAGAATTCAAAGATGCTGGTGATATCTCTGATGCATCTATCAGCACAGATAATGGAGTTCCATTAATTATGGAAAAAAGTACTGATCATAGAGCAGATAAGCAGTGCAACTTTCCTAGAAGATCATGATATTCCTTGCCACAACAAATATGGAGTCACATGTGGATACAATGGTTATTGCCAATAATTTTGCTCCCTCTTGCACTCGACCCTATTCCATCTCTCCTGTTAAACCATCTTTTGCTCAGCCCTCTCAAACCAACCTCATTGACCTTTCACCTCCCTCTCTAATTGATATCCATTCCCCTTCTCATAATAATCATCATGAGATTATTTCCCCTTATACTGAATTCCTGATAAAAGAATTGTCAGCTATGCCATCAGCGGGTGTTGACATTGTTCACACAAAAGGAAACTCAGAAATGCATAATCAACAACAGGTTGAGAAGAATGATGTGACAAATAATTCAGGGGCTCTAGGTGTCAGAAATATAGAACAGGAGATTCAGAACTCAGAAAGGTTCAGTTCAGTTGTTTTCAAGGAAATTGATGCTCCAGATTATAATGCTCAGCAACTCAACTCACAACTTGAAGATAAATCCAGGCAAGATCTTTCCATTATGGTCGTTGATGTTAATAATTTAAATAATATGGTTAATTCAAATGACTGTATCCCTGTTTCTAATGATATTGACAAGAATACTACTTCTGACAAATCTATCTTGCATCCTTGTCAGAATCTGGCCTCTTTGGACCAAGATACTTGTTGTAAATCCAAATTCTGGTCTTGCCCCCATGACTCAAACCATAATTCTAATGTTGATCTTGATAAAGAAAATGATAAACCTTCCCAAAACTTATCTAACTCTGATGTTTGGGAGGATGATTCCTTTCTTTTCAATAATCCTTCCACAGATTATGTGAATAAATATACCTCAAAGGGTCTGTCTGGACAAAACAATAGGAAATATAAGAACAAATCTAAAAAGTCCAAAAGGCTTACTGCTATATCTGGCACTCCAGCTGCAAATACAAGAAATAGCTCAAAGAGAGTTACTAGGAGCCACAATCTTTGAATTTGTCTCCCCTTCCTAATCTCAGTTCCTTCCCTATGAAGATTCTCACCTGGAACCTGAGGGGAATTAAAGGCCCTTTAAAAAGAAGGAGAGCTATCTCTCAAATAAGGGAGTACAACTCTGATAAGCTAAGGCTCCCTAATTTTGAATGTTCAAATTTAGGTGACTGGATTGGACCTGGCCATTCTTCTCTCTGGATTGAAGCCTCTGGAACTTCTGGTGGTATTTGTATCATTTGGAAAAAACTTAAACATGAAAGTGTTTATAACAGCCCGTGCAAAAGCTGGCAAGCTGTGATCCTTAAGCATGATGATCTTACTTTTGGAGTGATTAATATTTATGCCTCAACTGATTCCAGAGTTAGAGAACACACTTAGGCATAATCTTAATGAGTGGCTTATTTCCCAATCTTGTCAAACTTAGATTATTGCTGGAGATTTTAACAATACTCCTAGCTGGGATCTTAAGTGTGGCAAAAATCTAAACATGTCTGCTTCTGAGAGGTCAAATTGGGACAACTTTCTAGATCAGCATCTTCTTAATCATATCCCTTCCTCTACTGCAACATACACTTGGTCTAATAAGCAAAAGGGCAATGCTCGAGTCTTCTGCACTCTAGATAGATTCTACATCAACAATATGGCCAATACTTTCTGAGACAATTGCATGGTTTTTAGTGATGAATCAACTTCCATTTCTGATCATCAACCTCAATTCCTTACTACTAAACATGTCATCAATTTGAGGAGATCAGGCAATATTCCTTTTAAATTAAATTGTTCCCTGCTTGACTCAAACAGATTCAATGCTGATTTTATTGCCTACTATAATTCTCTTCCAAGGGTTACAGATGCTAATTCTATGAAATCCTTCTATTCCAACATTAAGCTTTCTAAATCTTGGATCAAAAATTGGTCCAAGAATTTTCGTGCCACTAAAAATGCTGAGAGAAATAACCTGCTACAGAGGATGAAAGAGGTCAGAATGAATCTTCAAACTGACCCTTTAAACTCTGATCTTCATACTATTGAGGAAAGCTTGGAAATGACAATTAAATCTATGGAGGAACATGAGGCTAAAGGGGCAGCCATCAAATGCAAATTAAAGTATCATGCTCAGATGGATAGCTCCAACTCTAAATTCTTTTACAGGGTTGCTAAAAATAGAATTTTGAGAAATCAGCTATCTGCAATTGTTACTGAGAATGGATCTTCTATTTTTGATCAGTGCCAGATCTCCAATTATTTTCATGATAAGTACAGAGACATTTTCACCAAACCTTTGGATAACTCTGCTCAAACCTTGTTGGGAAATAATTTCAGGGATTTTTTGAATAACATGCCAAACTTAAATTCAATTTCAACCCCTCCTGAAATTGAAAATCTTCCAACTGAAAATGAAGTCCTTTCCATAATTCAAGATCTTGGTAGAAATAAAAGCCCTGGCCCAGATGGTCTCCCTGTAGAATTTTATATCAAATTCTGGGAGGTAATCAAATTGGATTTAATGCACATGATTCATGGTTTCTGGAATCTAAATCACTTACACCCTTCTATTTGCTCTGGCTTTATCACCATGATTCCTAAAACTGATAATCCAGAAAAGTTCAATGACTGGAGACCTATCTCATTAACAAATTCTTCCTATAAAATTTGTGCCAAAATAATTGCAAACAGGATCAAAGGTCATCTTCAAAAGGTTATTAGCTATTGCCAATTGGCATTCTTACCAAACAGATTTATTCTTGACAACTACATTGCTGCCATGGAGGGCCTTCATTGGAATTCTCTAACTAAACAAAATTGCATCCTTTTGAAGCTTGATTTCTCCAAAGCCTTTGACACAGTGAGGTGGGATTTTTTGGAGTTTGCTTTGACTAAGCTTGGTTTCTCTGATAAAATTAGAAAGTTGATCCTTGGCCTCAATCAAAGATCCCAGTCTGCCATCTTAATCAATGGATCTCCTACCAAATTCTTCCATCTAGTTAGGTAAGGTTGCCCCCTTGCCCCTTATTTATTTTTGGCTGTGGCTCAAATGCTTACATCTGCCATTCATTTCCATCAAACTGTCAATGATCTGCATGGCCTAAATCTGCCAGATAATTCTTCTCTTACCATCTCACAATATGCAGATGATACTTTCACTTTTCTCAAAAATGATATTGAGAATATTGAGTTGTAGTGCTGCATCGGGTGTCCATTTGAATAAAGATAAATGTGTTATCATTGGTGATATCTCAGTTGACAATATCTTGGGCATTAAATGTGTGCATTCCAATGACTCTACCAAGCTGCTAGGTATGCCTTTGTCCACTAATCCCTCTATTAAAGCCCTCTGGTCCCCAATTATCTCTAGGATAAAGAAGAAATTATCAAACTATGGCAATTGTTTATCTTTAGCTGGCAGAAACATTATTGCTAACTCTGTCATAGCCAGCTCTCATATTTATTTCTCTTCAGCCCTTCTTGCTCCTAAATCTATTTATCAACAGCTAGAAAGAATCATTAGAAACTTTATTTGGGGTAAGCATCATATGGTCAATTGGAAATCTATTGCCAGAAGTAAATATCAAGGGGGTCTAGGATGTAAGAATCTTCTATATCAAGGCTATGCTCTTGCTGGCAAGTATGTTTGGAGATCCCTTTTTCATGGTAACAATCCTGCTTCTATCTTTATCAAATATTGGCTTTCTTGTAGTCATATTAAAGGGCATCCTTCTTTATTGCATCATTTACCTTATTCTGCCTTTTTCAATCTGAAATCTGGTGCAAACACATCTCCTCTTATGAGAAATCTAATTCTTGCATGGAATTTGTCTCACAAAGCTTTGAAACATGTGGATCTTCAAAACTGTAACCTAAGCTCATCTATTTTCTGGAACCCTCTTTTATCCAGTGACAATGCTACTCCTTTAGCTGTTATTCATCCCAGGATATATAAAAAATGGAGTACTCATAACATCCTGACCTTAGGTGATCTGAGACAGGATAATAGGTGGATTACTTGGACTGGCTTCAGACATAAAATAAGAGGAACTTCAACAGAGCCAACATAGATAAAGAAATTTATGGAAGAAATGGCACAGGAAGAAGTAAAAGACTCGAAACCTTAGCTCATGATTATGATCAGATCATGGCATTAGTAGCAGATGGAGACATTCCAAGGACAGTAGATGAGGCATTAACTTGTCCAGATAAAGCCAAATGGGAAGAAGCAATGAAAGATGAACTCATGTCTTTTGAGGAGACAGAAACTTATGAACTGGTTGATTATCCAGCTGATCACAACATTATTGGCAGTAAATGGATATTTAGAATTAAAGAAGGAATAGATGGTACAAAAAAATACAAAGCTCGTCTTGTTGCTCAAGGTTTTACACAAAAGAAAGGGAAGATTTTGAAGAAACCTATTCACCTATAGTGAAGCTTACTAGTATAAGGGTACTCTTGGGACTAGCAAATGCATTAAATTTAGAACTACATCACATGGATGTGAAAACAGCCTTTTTAAATGCAAAATTAGATGAAAAAGTTTATATGAAGCAAGCTCCAGGTTATGAGAGGGGCAAAAATAAAGTCTGGAGATTGAATAGAGCGGTTTATGGGCTAAAACAGGCTCCAAGGGAATGGTACCTGTGCATTAACAATTATCTCAAAGAACAGGGTTTTGAGAAATTGCAAAATGATGGAAACATATATAGATACAAGGTTGAAAACAAGTATTGCATTATAGCCTTGTATGTAGACGATTGTATCATGATTGCTAATGATACAAAAACATTGGATGTTTGCAAAAATATACTGAAAGCCAAATATAGGATGACAGACTTGGGAGAGTTAAAACATTTTTTGGGCATTGAAGTCACAAGAGATAGAGAAAAGAACTGGCTAAAGTTAACTCAAAGCAGACATATTGACAATATGTTAAACAGGTTTAATTTGGTGGATGCTCATGTAGTGAAAACACCAGTGGTCCTAGGGCATAAACTGACAGCAGAAAAGGAGGTGACAGAAAAAGAAATGAAAGAAATGGAGAAGATACCTTATAGAGAGTTGGTTGGATGTTTATTATATCTAGCTAACAATAGTAGACCTGACATCTCTTACATAGTCAATATCTTGAGCAGAAAATGCAGCAATCCTACTAAAGAACATTGGTTGGCAGGAAAAAGGGTATTGAAATATCTCAAGGGCACCATAAATCATGGAATAATGTTTGATTCAAAAGATCTTAATATTTATGCTTATAGTGACGCAGATTGGGGTGGAGATCTGGCATTACGAAAGTCTACCTTAGGCTATGTGGTGTACCTAGCAGGAGGAGCAATTAATTGGAAGTGTAAAAAACAGAGTGCCATAGCCATGTCTTCAGCTGAAGCTGAATACTCAGCATCCTCTTGGTGGCAAGGGAAATAGCATGGTTGAGAAGGTTGTTGGATGAATTAGATTGCAAACAGACTGATCCTACAGAAATATACACTGACAGCCAAAGTTGTATAGCCATAGCTAAAAATCCTATTGTTCATGAGAGAACAAAGCATATCGAGTTAAATATGCACTTTATCAGGGATATGGTTTCAAAGAATTATGTCAAATTAGTGTATGTGAATACCTCTGATCAAGTAGCAGATGTATCCACAAAAGCTTTGACTGAAAGCAAATTTATACAGTTTAGAAATGCACTCAAAGTTCTGTGAAAGAGGAGGTTAAAGTTCACTACACAATGTGGTTGAGTAAGGACTCTTATCAAAGGAATTATGGAGCTGAGAATACAAGATTATCTTTTAAATTTACAGTTCAGATATGCACTGAAATTATGCTTATGAAACCTAAGTCAAAGGCTCTATTCAGGAAAAAGTGCAGTTCAGACATGCACTGGATTTGAAATAATCGTTGTTGAAAAGTTAGTGCAGTTCAGACTTGCACTAGAAACTTGCTTATGGATTTGAAATAATCATTGTTGAAAAGTTAGTGCAGTTCAGACTTGCGCTGGAAACTTGCTTATGCAACTCAGGCTAAAAGCCTTACTCTGCAAACTGACACAGACCAGATATGCACTAAATGTTAAATGAACATTGCATAATACGGTTGGAATGAAGGTTATATGATTATGCAATAAAGGAGGTGTGTTGGAAATTGTTATTGCATAATCTGCTTAGGCTTAATGCCTTATCCGCCATAATCTGCTTAGGCTTAATGCCTTATCTGCCATATCTGGATAAAAGACCAAATAGTGTTGATTGGTCAAGACAAAAGATATCCTCTGTAAATATCTCCTAAGATGATACATCAGAAGAGTAGCTGCACAATGGTGTCAAGATCTGGAGAGTTATGTGAACATAGTGAAACATTAGATTCATATGGTTCAAAGGTGCAACCTTAGGGGGAGGAGTTTATTTAACCATTAACTTTATAAACCTGCATGGTTAATGGTTAAGTTTATATTGAAACGAGTATTGGAGGCAAAAGAAAATTGAATATGGAAACTCGAGAACACAGGCGTGCCGATCTGCTAATTCCTCTCCATAACCGTCGAAGACGATTTCTATATGAGCAGATACAGATATGAAGAGGGCAGACGGACGAAACAGGGCATCCGGGCTTCGCTGACAAGGGAGTTATCGTCGTCAAAACATTGAATAGTATGGTTGAATGATGGATCGAAAATACATTGCTACAGTGTTATTTGAAATTGAATTATTACATTCCAATGGTCTATAGTGCAATTGTGATTTTATGAACTAGGTTGTTGAATAAATGCAATGATCTCATAAGCTTATTGCTATATTCATTAACTGTGTGAAATTGAGTGCATGAATTATGCTCTAATTTTCTACAAATTTGGTATAGTAAATGGTCAAAATCTTCTCTACCTTATCCAATCTGATGATAGATTCGTCAACACAATTATTTACATTGCTCTGTGGAATATATGGAAATCTAGAAATCATGTTCTGTATAGGCAAAAAAGGCCTTCTATCTTTTGGATAAAGCTGCATTTTCAATTTGACTTTGAAACTATTGCTACTGCTCACAAAAAGAGATATGGAACTAATTATGACAGGAAATGGGACGCTCATGGAGCATATAAGGGACACTATGATTTATTTATTTCCAATTTGAATGTAGTAGATTATAACATTTTCTTTTTTTGATAATCCTAGAGTAACTTGAATTCCTTCGTGGAGATGAAAGGAGTAAATTCGATGATAATTCTCCATTCAGTCAAACATCAAAGGACCAGATATTGCTATTTCAATGGAATCCTTCCTAATGAGAACTGGGCATAGAAGGTATCAGAAAGAAAGTGAGGATTTGTGGGCTGCTATCTTCTGCAGGGAGGTAGTACAAGTTTATTGTCTGTGGACTTTCTTGGCAAATCACAATTTCATTCTTACTGAGAGGCAGATGATAAGGTATAGGACCATGTACTATAATCATAAGCTCCTTGCTGATCTGTATGGATCTCTGCTGATTTTTTTGGAGTATAAGGACAAATTCCACCTGTTCTATAATAACAATTGGTCTCCTGATCATTACATCTTCGGAACTACTGATGTATTCAATGCCTACTTCAATTCTGTCTTCTTTGCTGACTCCTAGACATCACTTCCTTCTTGCTCTTCCCAAAACATGCTTCTGCTCTTGTTTAATTTTGATCTAGCTTCACTTTTTTGGAATGTTAACCTGTTGGCAGGATTCTACAGCAGAGACAAAAGTTGATCATACACATGATCTCCTCACATAGTTGGACTCCCTCGAATTTTTCTTCATTCAAGACTCTACAGTTAATTATCTATTACAGATTATTATCTTGTTGATGTTTAAGAGATCATAGTTCTTGTGCTATGACGCTCTCCTCTGGTTTTAAACTTATATTTTGGCATGCTTTTCTAACAAAAAGCATGAACTTTGCTATGTACTTGAGATTTTATAAATAATGATAAAACCATCTCTTACTTTCAAAAAAAAAAAAAAACTATTGAGATCCATTTGCTAGACCAGCCATCACTTCTATCTCATATCAACATCTTTATCTATCCATAGTTATTTCATATCTCTGCTAAACCCAGAGAGGATAGAACTGTAGTTTTGTCAGATCCTGAGATGGGTAGAAACGTAGAAAGCGTGTTTGCCTGTGTTTTCAAGCCCGAACCCAGTTGGAAGGTGAACTTGTGCGAGAAGATTCAGGTGTGGAATTTATTTCGACAAAATTGCTACGTTTTGCAGGGAAATAAGGTCATTCATATCAATTGGTATCAGAACTCAGTCCATTTTAAAAATCTTGTGCAATGGCTCAAAACACGTTAAATATACCAAAAGGTCAATACAATCAAGTCATAAACACCGCTGCTCAAATTGCTACTCATACTGGAATTCCTGCCTCATCCAATTTTATAGAAAACCAAAGAAAATTGGATACACGGGCATATTATATGGTTACCTACCTGATATATATCAGCAGCCGCCTTTTCCTGCAAGCCCTCCATCTATTAATCCTTCTTCTCATAGTATGAAAGAATTAAATGGCCTGAAAAGGTTGAAGGAATGCCATCATCTGCAAAAGATAAACGAAGCTTGCCAATGGTTTTGGGATTCCTGAAAGGTTGAGAAAACTTCTTTGAAAGAGTCAAAGCTACAAAGGAGCAAAAATTACATGCAATGGACTAAGTACTTGATAAATGTAGCCAGAATACGGTGGCAAGGTCGAAAGAAATTATTGCCCAGATTAAGACATGGGCAGATTTCAGAAAGACATTTAAATCACATAATTTACATGTCAGTTATTACTAAGATCTAAAAAAAGACAGTGGTGTGGCGACCATACGGGTATTACTTTGATATGCATAAATATGATCACACACGGATGCAAAAAGGTAAACCAATGGTCCAGATCGCATCACCCCAATGGATGATATCTTGCCAAGTGTCACACGTACACGTAGGTTCTGGAATGCTCATGAGAACTTCCTAGAAACATACTATGCATATGAGGAAGATACAAGAGAATATCACTAAGAAAAATATGTAGTGCATTGGTAAAGGTATATGGCTTGCAATTAGTGAGTTGTGAGTTCAAACATTACCTCGTGCAACTACTAGAGATGCCTTATTCTTGTCGAATGATTTTGTTTCATTGCTAATGTTCTGATCTATCAAGTATTCCCAGCAGTCTAGCATATTCTTTGCATATTTCTTGCATATTTTCTACGTATTCTCCTTGTTTTCGAGTACGTTCATGACAGTTTGAATTGGAATCCCTTACCGATTCTCATCAATTTGGAGTCTAAGTATTTCTTTATACATATTTGGTGTTTTGTCTCTATGGAGGAGATTTCTTCATTGCTTGTTCAAGTATGCCAGCAATTGTTGTCAGACAATAAAAGAGCTCAGAGAATGGGTCGCTTCGTTTGAATCTGCTTCTAGCTTTGCATTGCGGCCATCAGAGCCTAAAATTATCCTGCCAAAGAAGTTTCATGGCAATCGGTCCAAACTTCATATAAGATCCAGCTTGTGATTTAGCATAGATATCCCATGATCTAGGAACAAGTTGGATTGATTGGTTTTCTCCCCAAAGGGCCAGCTCTTTAAGTTGGTTCGCTCCTTTGATAGAGAGAGGAGCTCCAGAGTTGCAGGATTTTACTGCTTTCATTGCTGAGCTCGAGGCGCGCTTTGGGGGATACAGATTGTCAATGCACGTCAGTTACAAAAATCAATAATCTTAAGCAAGGTTCTCGTCCAACGTTGGTTTATGCATCTAAATTCCACCACATTGTAGTGGATACTACCTGGGATGATGTGCTCTTCGTGATTGTTTTCAAAGAGGACTTCGCGAGGATATGTGAAGGAGATATTATTGATCATAGAGGATCTAGAACCTTGGATGAAACTATAAAATTTGCAGTTCGTTGTGACAACCATCTCTTTGAGCGTAGGCAGGAAAGATGGAATCAGTTGGTTTCTTTATTTCCGCAAACAAGAGTGGTTATAACAACTTCTGCATAGCCCATGCCCTCTAGCTCAGATGGCCCTATACTTATACACCTTGCGTATTTCCATAAGGATGACAGAATGGATGCACAACGTCTTCCTCCCCGGGCTCTGTTATTGGCACAAGGGCCACAACGTCTGAAGAGAGTGTGGCAGGAGCATTGTAGGGGATGGTTCGCAAGATGGTCCATAGACTATCAACACATTATGGATATGTCGGATATCGCAGAGCAGGAGCTGCATTTGAATGAGCGCTTTGCTGCCTCTCCGTGGGATGTGCCCACTCTTGTAAAGCCCAAAACAGAGCACTACCACACGCAGGTCAATCCGTCGCTTGAACACGGCCCCCACCAGTATCTGAAGGCACACATCTCTACCAAGAAACGGAGAGCCATAGCTGCAATAAGGACAGGGTTCCACCATCTCAGAATTGAGACAGGCCGCTGGGGTACGGATGGAGGGCAGGGAATCCCCCGGCATGAGAGATTATGCCAGTGCTGTCACATGCTGATAGTAGAAGATGAACACTATGCTCTACAGAAATGCCCAGCATATGCACACATCTGAGCAGCTCATGCCGATCTCAGATGCTCTGAGATAGCAATTCATCAACTGCTGGCTTCGCCAATGGTGGCACGTCTCGCGTCCTACATTCTGCAAGTCTCCACCATCAGGGAGTCCCTCACAGCACAAGGAATTTGAACGCCCAGATAGGGCCTCTCAACGCCTACTACAAGGGTCTTTCCTCCCACATGGGGGGTTTTTTCATCCCAGTGGTAGAGACATATTGTACAGGGTTTCTGTTATTTTCTTTTGTGTTTGGAAATTTTCCACTACATTGTATCACCGTCTCATAGGCCAGTTGGCCTCCGTGGACGTTAAAATATACTTCCTTCCTTCCTTCCTTCCTATACAGATTGATTGTGTAGTTCAGGGGCCCTTGGTTCAGGAGTTATGTGCTATATGAATCCAAATTTACATGCAGATAGCAAGGTGCATGGAATCAATCCAATTTAGCATATATTCCATTTTTTTAAGGCTATCTAAATAAGAAATCCACCTACTGCTGAGCATAAAACCCCACCTATTGCACTTCAGCAGTTCAGAATGGTAGCCAAGCCTAACACTATGCAATGTGCAAAGAAAAAAGAGCCTCGGAGCCTTACCAGTAATATACATATCCATTTGCTAGTTTCATATTCTTTCCACATATTCATCTCGTGAAGTTTTTCTCCCTTTTTACAAGGATGGTTATGCCTATTGAGCCAATTGCTATCCAAAAACTTCAATTCATGTCAAAGAAATGCAAGAGGATTACAAGATGCTCACCATGGCCGCGTTGCAGTTTGGAGAAAAATTGGGGCAGGGCGATCGAAAGAAGGAGTCACTATTTCTTGACAATGTAGTAAGCACAATCCCAGTTGAAATATCAGGGTTTGCATGCCTCGCTACTGCATGCTTTGTTTTCACATTGTTTAACGGTGTGTCACATACATCAGTACCATGCATTTGAAATTGTTGGACAGTGTATTTTGTAGATAATAATAATACATTTAATACAATAATAAATACTTCTACATATGCCTTCCTCATATTTTTAAACTTTAAGATCAAGGAATCTTCCCACACCAATTACCATTAACAAGCTTAAATCAATTAAATTAAGATATAATAACTTAACTATTCTACCCATTCAATGCCTCATGAACCTCACCAACAGCCAAAGCTCATTAACTTTAAAATGATCATTCTTCAATAATAAAATTAATTACAAAATCGTTTGAACACCAAAATTTTTGCACATAAAACGCCACCAACAAACTCACACGAAATAATTATTAACAGACAACCAATTCACCAACATCTAAAATTCTTTATTTTAGTGTATTATAGGAGATGACGTTTTTTTAGTTTGGAAAAGAAAAAAAAAATCAAAAAACATTGGCAAGTTCAAAAATAATATATAAACCATCAAATATAGCACAAATTTTATAACACACCAAAACAAAAACTTTCAATGCAGCCACGATAACATCATCTCTTCAATATCTTCATAAAAGCTTACTGCACTACAATGATGCGGGACAAAGGACATGACCAGAATGATTGTGAAATGTACGTTGATGCCATATTTGTGGTTACTAGGTTGTGGAAGTCTACATAGATGAATTGCAACAATGGTTGCATACCCTTAGGGCAAAGGTCGAAATAATTATATGATCAGTTTAGAAGGTTAATATTCTATGCTAAGGTTTAAGATTTAATATAAGCACATTCCTGATACACAAATGAGCAATGACCTTGTGTATCCACTATTCTGGAAAGTCCAAAACTGCCTGCGTGAAATCTAGACTCCAAAGGATAAAGGCTGTGTAGTTGGATTGACCTGTATCGGTTCCTCTGCACAGATCGATCCCTTAATATCATGACATGTAAAAGATCGTGATCAAATTGTCTAATGATATTTCTTAGAATGCTACAGTGTATGAGTCAATGGTTAATGAATATTATTTTGATTTGATTGCTACAGTAACAGATATGCAATGGTTAAGTGCCTATACATTTGATTAAATTATTGATTGCGTTCAATGAAGATTTCTATGGTATAACTTGGTTCTAACAATATTGAGTTGAAACATTTCTCACAATTGGTATCAGAGCTATGGCAAGCAGGCTTGGATCTTCATTGTTAAGTGGAGTTGATGTATTTGAAGGCGAAGCTGGTTTAAAAATAAGTCTCCCAAGGAAATGTGAGATTATTTAGTCAGAACTTATGAAGTCAAAAGTTCTTCTCAAATGGAGTTGCTGGACAGGGGGCTAAGGAGGCTGCAATTTAAAGAAGATGGTGACTTGACAAAGTTCTTCCGGAGATACGATAATATAATTGCAAATATGGAGGCAGCTGGCATACCTATAACTAAAGAGTTCCATGTTTTATCCTTCTCACGTTGCTTCTTTAATTTTGAGCAGTTGTCAACCTTAGTCAGAAATGTGGTAAGAAACAGGGATAAGGCTGAGATAATGATCAGGACAGAACTCGAACAGAGAAAAATGCTTAAGGAGGAAGACGAAGAGGATATGGAGATGTTGTTTGCTGGCAAAAATAGGTATAGACAAGAAAAATTTGGCCTTGCTTTGAATGCGGAGAATATGGTCATCTAAAAAGCAATTGTCCTAAAACAAAAGATGTTAGATGTTTTTGTTAGTATTTGAGCAAACTATATTCTTAAATTAAATGTCTAGCAAGATTAATCATTAACAACTTGTCTTAGCAAGTAATAAGGGAGCCAAAATATGGTCACTAATCCCTTATTCCACAGCAATCATATTTTGAACAATCTTTAACACTTTCTCAAACATTATGATATGCTAGACCAAATTGTCGCTGCTCCTTCAAGATGATACTCTTCAGTCATAAGTAATCATATTTATAACTATTCTTGGTAGATCTGGCGGTTCAGGGGTGAATCAGCTTTCCAAATCAGGCCTCTTCAATTATCTACAAATATATCCCACAGGCGTATGAAACTTGTCTCTGTAACATTGAAACCTAACTAGGTTTCCACACGTATCTTTTTCACGCGTATTTTATACGGCAGAAAGGTATATGGGTGCTGCTTGCGGAATACAGCTTTAAAATTTGATTCTGAGTGCCCCAAACGCAGGCAGCGCCCCTTTTCACTTTTGATGCTCTTAACTTGCATTTCACTGCCACTGCTTCTCATGAATGCTTGTATGACTTATAACCTACTGCCACTGCTTCTCATAGGCTAGAGCTTGCAGAATTATTAGATGAGTTTCCATCAAACAATTATTACATGATAACCACTTCATTCCCCCTTCATGTAATAATGAGATTTCAATTGCATTGTATTAAAGTTCTCAGCTGTAGAATTAACTAATTAGATTTATAACTAATTGAATAAGCTGCACTGTATTCACCTTCTGCACTTGATAAAGCTATGCTAGATTGCTTTTTGCACTTCCAGGCTACAGGAGCTCCACCCAGAATTACTAAGTATCCTGAGGTAGACTTCCTTTGATCTATGTCTCCCCCCCAATCTGAATCACAGTAAGCTTTTAATTCCAATTTAGTTGGATTATACATAACACCAACTTTCAAAGAGTCTTTCAAATATCTCAGTATTTTTTTTGCTGCAATCCAATAGGCTATCCCTGGATTTTTGTTGTACCTGCTCAACACATTTACAGCAAATGATATATCTGGCCTTGTACAATTAGCCACACATGCAAGACAACCAATTAAAGACCTATATGGTGTTTTTTCCATTTGCTTTACCTCTTGAGCTGATTTTGGAGACATGTCTTCTGAAATTCTGTGTCCAGGTACTAGTGGAGTATCTGCTACATTGCAATTCTCCATTTTGAAGGTTTTCAACATATTAGCAATATGTGTTTCCTGAGATAGAAGCAAAGTCTTATTTGTTTTGTCCCTGTAGACTTCAATCCCAAGAAATCTTTTTAATTCTCCCAAATCCGTCATTTGAAAGCGTTTGCTCAAGATATTTTTACAGTGTAACAAAATGTTTTTGCCTTTTGCCACCATAATATTATCATCTACATACAAAGCAATTATACACCATTCATTTCCACTTCTGAATCTGTAGAGATTACCATCACATATAAACTTCTCAAACCCTTGTTCGAGCAGATATCCATCCATGCATTTGTACCATTCCCTAGGAGCTTGTTTTAAACTATACACAGCTCGATTTAGCCTCCAAACTTTATCTGTATTTTCATCAAATCCTGGAGCTGGTTTTAAATAAATTTCTTCTTCTAACTTAGCATTCAAAAATGCTGTCCTCACATCCATATGATGAATTTCTAAATCTTCAGAGTTTGCAATTGATAACAGAATTCTAAGACTATTAATTTTCACCAATGGAGAAAATGTTTCATCAAAATCTTGACATTGTTTTTGAGTAAACCCTTGAGCAACAAGCCTAGCCTTGTATTTTCTGGATTTCCCATCAGCTCCAGGCTTAATTCTGTATATCCATTTGCTTCCTTTAATGTTCTTATTTTCAGGTCTGTCCACTAGAGTATAGGTATTAGTTCTATGAAATAAGTTCATTTCATCTTCCATAGCTTTTTCCCACTCACCTTTATGCTTGCCACTTATGGCCTCAATGTAGGTTCTTGGAGCGCCTTCACCTTCTAGAATTAGAATATCAAACACTGTATTTATTTCCCCCTCAATTTGCAATAATCTTTTACTTCTGCCATGAGCATCTCGTCCAAACAATGTAGTATCTTTATTTTCATCCTTCAATATCTGAGCTTCGGTTCTTTTTTTTCTTCTGGGTTTTTCTAATATTTGTTCATGAGCATGCTGAACTTCTTCTAAAGGTTCTTCTGATGGTCTTTCTTGAGCTGGCTCAGTTACATTTGCAGATTCCTGTTGAGGTGTATAACTAAAATCTGCCTCACTTTCACTATCACTAAAGTCTGCAATATTAGTGTGACTTTTTTCACTGGATTTTTCTGCATGTTTCAGTGGTTCTTCATATAAACCACCAGCCCTTGCTTGATCATGTATAGTCTCCATGTCATTTGAAGTGTTTACTTTTGGAATGGTTTTATAGAACTGGTTTTCAGAGAATACCACATCTCTACTAACAATGACTTTTCTCTGAGCTGGATTATACAACCTATATCCTTTAGAATTTGCATCATAACCTACCAGATAGCAGATATAGGATCGATCATCAAGCTTTTTCCTTATTTTTTCTGGAACCTGTGCAAAGGCCAAACCCCCATAAGTTTTAAATTTATCAAAAGATGGAGTTTTACCAGACCATAGCATTTCAGGTATGGCTCCATTTATGCTCACAGAAGGTAACCTGTTTTGGATCAACACAGCTGTTTTTAATGCCTCATCCCACAAAAAATTTGGCAGTCCTGAGTATTTCAACATAGATCTTACAACATTGAGTGATGTTCTATTTTTCCTTTCGGCTACTCCATTCTGCTGTGGAGAATATCTACAAGTAAGCTGCCTTTTAATACCTCTTGAAGCACAAAACCATTTAAATTGATCTGACAGATATTCACCACCCCTGTCAGATCTAATACGTTTGATCTTAGCTCCTGTTTCTAGCTCTACCTCAGCCACAAAGATTTTAAGAGTATCTAGAGCTTGATCTTTTGATTTCAATAGATAACAGTTAGTTCTTGTACTGAAATCATCTATAAATGTCATAAAATACTTGTATCCAGATATACTGGTTACATTTATAGGTCCACACAAATCTGTGTGAACTAACTCCAATATTCTTTTTGACCTGTGAGCTGACTTCTTAAAGGCTTGTCTAGCTTGCTTCCCAAGCATACATCCAGCACAAATGTTCTCTTCTTTATTTGCAGGCATGGTGATCAAGCCTTTCCTTTCTAATATATCAAGATTCTTGAAATTTGTATGCCCAAGTCTGTTGTGCCAGATTTGTTTGGATCCACATTCAATGGAGTTAAGACATGGAATATGTTTGTAATGAAATCCAAACAAATTACCAACACGTCTGCCAACAAACTTAATTTCATTATCTTGAAATATCGTACATTCCAGTTTCTCAAATACAACTTTGTAGCCAAGATCAACAAGTTGGCTTACTGAAATTAGATTTCTCACTAAACCAGGCACACACAATACATCTCTGAGTTTTAACGGTTTCCCATTCAAATCAAAAAGTTCTAGAACACCAGCATCCTTAATTTGCTGAACTCCACCATCTCCTAGCTGTACAAGCCCATCTTTCTTCACACAATCTTGTAGCAGACTTGGCTTGAAAACTACACTTTTTTCTGCTCTGAATCTATCACACAAAATTGTCATGCATAGATTTTGAAGCAAGAACTTTATTCGAGATATATGATTACATTTTACCTCAAATATCTCATCTCCAATTGCTTGCTTCTTGATTTCTTCTTCTTTGACCAAATTTAAGCTTGGCTGACTCCTTCCTCTCCCCCTGCCTCCACCTCTGGCACGACCTCTGCCTCTTCCAGATGAAGATTTGGGACTTGGACACTCTGAAGCTAGATGTCCTTTACCATCACCAGTTAAAGCATCCCGAACACTTTGCCTTCAAATGTACATTGGCTTTTCGGATAGCCATCTTGATTGCATTTAAAGCATGGCCCTATTTTATCCTTACTCATTCTTGAGGTACTTCCACCTCTTTTGATTTTTCCACTATATAACACTTACGGAGACTGTTCTTCATCATCAAATCCCCTTGAGTTTGTTCAAATTCAGTTTGGATCATCTTTACAGCATGCTCCTTACTAGTAGCCACATTTCTAATTAATGTAGCTAAATGAGTGTTATGAGAAACTGACTTGGCCAAGTACAAGATTTGATTTTGATCATTCAGAATAGAACACCCGCACCTTCAGTGCTGCAACTATGGACTCAAATTTTTCCGTAAACTCAGTAATATTATCTTTCTCAAACAATTTAAGCCTTCTAAGCTGCTTTTCTAAAACATCTATTTGAGAAGAACTTTTAATTTCAAAGTGCTTAATCAAATATTCCCACATCTCTTTTGGTTGCTTACCTCTTAGTTTCAACTTCAAAGCAGTTCCAACCTTGCTCATGATAATGGCTTGGACCTCCATTATTTTTGTGGCATCTGTTTGAACAGTAGGGCTGCTTCTGCTTCCACCAGCTGCAGTTGAAACACCACCTGAACTTTCACTTGCACTCGCTGTTGGACCATCTCCTGGACTAGTACTTACATTCGCAGATCCTGCCAGAGATGCTGAGGTGGCCATGGCAAATGTACTGCCATCAATTAAACCCCAAAGGTTTTCAAACTCCAAAACTGACTTGATTCCTTCCTTCCAAATTTGAAAACCTATATCACCTTTAAATACTTCAATAGTTGCCAGCAAATTGGCACCAAATCTAGTTGACATCTTGAATCACCTGAGCTCTCATATCAATGTTAGTATTTGAGCAAACTATATTCTTAAATTAAATGTCCAGCAAGATTAATCATTAACAACTTGTCTTAGCAAGTAATAAGGGAGCCAAAATATGGTCACTAATCCCTTATTCCATAGCAATCATATTTTGAACAATCTTTAACACTTTCTCAAACATTATGATATGCTAGACCAAATTGTCGTTGCTCCTTCAAGATGATACTCTTCAGTCATAAGTAATCATATTTATAACTGTTCTTGGTAGATCCGGCGGTTCAGGGGTGAATCAGCTTTCCAAATCAGGCCTCTTCAATTATCTACAAATATATCCCACAGGCATATGAAACTTGTCTCTGTACCATTGAAACCTAACTAGGTTTCCACACGTATCTTTTTCACGCGTATTTTATACGGCGGAAAGGTATATGGGTGCTGCTTGCGGAATACAGCTTTAAAATTTGATTCTGAGCGCCCCAAACGCAGGCAGCGCCCCTTTTCACTTTTGATGCTCTTAACTTGCATTTCACTGCCACTGCTTCTCATGAATGCTTGTATGACTTATAACCTACTGCCACTGCTTCTCATAGGCTAGAGCTTGCAGAATTATTAGATGAGTTTCCATCAAACAATTATTACATGATAACCACTTCATTCCCCCTTCATGTAATAATGAGATTTCAATTGCATTGTATTAAAGTTCTCAACTGTAGAAACCTGTTCGCTGTAAGTGCTTTAGTCAGGATATCAGCTAGCTGATCATTTGTCCCAATATGTATCATTTGCAACAAGTTTTTCTTTACCATGTCTCTCAAAAAATGAAGCTCCATTTCGATGTGCTTTGTTCTTTCATGAAGAACAGGATTTTTTGACATGGCTATGCAGCTTGTATTATCACAGTAAGTAATTGCAGGATTTTCTTGTTGAGTTTCCAATTCTGCTAATAGCCTTCTTTCCCAAATTAATTCTTTCGCCACCAAACAAGCTGCACTGTATTCAGCTTCTGCACTTGACAAAGCTATGCTAGATTGCTTTTTGCACTTCCAGGCTACAGGAGCTCCTAGATTTCCTTTGATCTAAGTCTCCCCCCCAATCTGAATCACAGTAAGCTTTTAATTCCAATTTAGTTGGATTATACATAACACCAACTTTCAAAGAGCCTTTCAAATATCTCAGTATTTTTTTGCTGCAATCCAATAGGCTATCCCTGGATTTTTGTTGTACCTGCTCAACACATTTACAGCAAATGATATATCTGGCCTTGTACAATTGGCCACACATGCAAGACAACCAATTAAAGACCTATATGGTTTTTTTCCATTTGCTTTACCTCTTGAGCTGATTTTGGAGACATGTCTTCTGAAATTCTGTGTCCAGGTACTAGTGGAGTATCTGCTACATTGCAATTCTCCATTTTGAAACATATTAGCAATATGTGTTTCCTGAGATAGAAGCAAAGTCTTATTTGTTTTGTCTCTGTAAACTTCAATCCCAAGAAATCTTTTTAATTCTCCCAAATCAGTCATTTGAAAGCGTTTGCTCAAGATATTTTTACAGTGTAACAAAATGTTTTTGCCTTTTGCCACCATAATATTATCATCTACATACAAAGCAATTATACACCATTCATTTCCACTTCTGAATCTGTAGAGATTACATCACATATAAACTTCTCAAACCCTTGTTCGAGCAGATATCCATCCATGCATTTGTACATTCCCTAGGAGCTTGTTTTAAACCATACACAACTCGATTTAGCCTCCAAACTTTATCTGTATTTTCATCAAATCCTGGAGCTGGTTTTAAATAAATTTCTTCTTCTAACTTAGCATTCAAAAATGCTGTGCTCACATCCATATGATGAATTTCTAAATCTTCAGAGTTTGCAATTGATAACAGAATTCTAAGACTATTAATTTTCACCAATGGAGAAAATGTTTCATCAAAATCTTGACCTTGTTTTTGAGTAAACCCTTGAGCAACAAGCCTAGCCTTGTATTTTCTGGATTTCCCATCAGCTCCAGGCTTAATTCTGTATATCCATTTGCTTCCTATAATGTTCTTATTTGCAGGTCTGTCCACTAGAGTATAGGTATTAGTTCTATGAAATGAGTTCATTTCATCTTCCATAGCTTTTTCCCACTCACCTTTATGCTTGCCACTTATGGCCTCAATGTAGGTTCTTGGAGCCTCTTCACTTTCTAGAATTAGAATATCAAACACTGTATTTATTTCCCCCTCAATTTGCAATAATCTTTTACTTCTGCCATGAGCATCTCGTCCAAACAATGTAGTATCTTTATTTTCATCCTTCAATATCTGAGCTTCTATTCTTTTTTTTCTTCTGGGGTTTTCTAATATTTGTTCATGAGCATGCTGAACTTCTTCTAAAGGTTCTTCTGACGGTCTTTCTTGAGCTGGCTCAGTTACATTTGCAGATTCCTGTTGAGGTGTATAACTAAAATCTGCCTCACTTTCACTATGACTAAAGTCTGCAACATTAGTGTGACTTTTTCACTGGATTTTTCTGCATGTTTTAGTGGTTCTTCATATAAACCACCAGCCCTTGCTTGATCATGTATAGTCTCCATGTCATTTGAAGTGTTTACTTTTAAAATGGTTTTATAGAACTGGTTTTCAGAGAATACCACATCTCTACTAACAATGACTTTTCTCTGAACTGGATTATACAACCTATATCCTTTAGAATTTGCATCATAACCTACCAGATAGCAGATATAGGATCGATCATCAAGCTTTTTCCTTATTTCTTCTGGAACCTGTGCAAAGGCCAAACACCCATAAGTTTTAAATTTATCAAAAGATGGAGTTTTACCAGACCATAGCATTTCAGGTATGGCTCCATTTATGCTAACAGAACGTAACCTGTTTTGGATCAACACAGCTGTTTTTAATGCCTCATCCCACAAAAAATTTGGCAGTCCTGAATATTTCAACATAGATCTTACCGCATTGAGTAATGTTCTATTTTTCCTTTCGGCTACTCCATTCTGCTGTGGAGAATATCTACAAGTAAGCTGCCTTTTAATACCTCTGGAAGCACAAAACCATTTAAATTCATCTGACAGATATTCACCACCCCTGTCAGATCTAATACGTTTGATCTTAGCTCCTGTTTCTAGCTCTACCTCAGCCACAAAGATTTTAAGAGCATCTAGAGCTTGATCTTTTGATTTCAATAGATAACAGTTAGTTCTTCTACTGAAATCATCTATAAATGTCATAAAATACTTGTATCCAGATATACTGGTTACATTTATAGGTCCACACAAATATGTGTGAACTAACTCCAATATTCTTTTTGACCTGTGAGCTGACTTCTTAAAGGCTTGTCTAGCTTGCTTCCCAAGCATACATCCAGCACAAATGTTCTCTTCTTTATTTGCAGACATGGTGATCAAGCCTTTCCTTTCTAATATATCAAGATTCTTGAAATTTGTATGCCCAAGTCTGTTGTGCCAGACTTGTTTGGATCCACATTCAATGGAGTTAAGACATGGAATATGTTTGTAATGAAATCCAAACAAATTACCAACACGTCTGCCAACAAACTTAATTTCATTATCTTGAAATATCGTACATTCCAGTTTCTCAAATACAACTTTGTATCCAAGATCAACAAGTTGGCTTACTGAAATTAGATTTCTCACTAAACCAGGCACACACAATACATCTCTGAGTTTTAACGGTTTCCCATTCAAATCAAAAAGTTCTAGAACACCAGCATCCTTAATTTGCTGAACTCCATCATCTCCTAGCTGTATAAGCCCATCATTCTTCACACAATCTTGTAGCAGACTTGGCTTGAAAACTACACTTTTTTCTGCTCCTGAATCTATCACACAAAAATTGTCATGCATAGATTTTGAAGCAAGAACTTTATTCGAGATATGGTTACATTTTACCTCAAATATCTCATCTCCACTGCTTGCTTCTTCAGTTTCTTCTTCTACCAAATTTAAGCTTGGCTGACTCCTTCCTCTCCCCCTGCCTCCACCTCGGGCACGACCTCTGCCTCTTCCAGATGAAGATTTGGGACTTGGACACTCTGAAGCTTGATGTCCTTTACCATCACAGTTAAAGCATCTGAACACTTTGCCTTCAAATGTACAGTTGGCTTTCAGATGGCCATACTGATTGCATTTAAAGCATGGCCCTATTTTATCCTTACTCATTCTTGAGGTACTTCCACCTCTTTTGATTTTTCCACTATATAACACTTCTGGAGACTGTTCTTCATCATCAAATCCCCTTCGAGTTTGTTCAAATTCAGTTTGGATCATCTTTACAGCATGCTCCTTACTAGTAGCCACATTTCTAATTAATGTAGCTAAATGAGTGTTATGAGAAACTGACTTGGCCAAGTACAAGATTTGATTTTGATCATTCAGAATAGAACCTGCACCTTCCAGGTCTGCAATTATGGACTCAAATTTTTCCATAAACTCAGTAATCCCATCGATCCGAGACATCGGATCGCCATTCTAGAATGGGGCGAGCATGCATGTCTTGCATGCATGCATGCGGCGCACGCCCTTTCTGGTTGGGAGTTCGCTCTTTTAGACGCGGTTCTGCATCAACATCTCATCGGCGCTTCCTCTTCTCTCTCAGCAGTACCTTATTCTCTTTTCTTTGATTCCAGGCAGGGGAGGGGCTTCTCCCTGCTTGGTTTGGCCAATTTGGCATTTCTTTCATGATGTGGCATGTCCTTTCTCAGCCTTGGCTCTTCTTGAGCCTTCATCCTGTGATCTTCGTCCTCGATCCTAGTTTGTTAAGGAAGTCCTTTGGTATTCGGGCGGTTTGTTGGTTTCATGCGATCCCCATTCTAGAATCCCATCGATCCGAGACATCGGATCGCCATTCTAGAATGGGGCGAGCATGCATGTCTTGCATGCATGCATGCGGCGCGTGCCCTTTCTGGTTGGAAGTTCGCTATTTTAGGCGCGGTTCTGCATCAACGTCTCATCGGCGCTTCCTCTTCTCTCTCAGCAGTACCTTATTCTCTTTTCTTTGAATCCATCCTCCCCCCCTTCTTTGTTTATTGTATTTGTCGCCTGACACGCGTGACCAGCCCCTCTATTTGAAGAGGTTTTTGTTTTATTGTCGCGTGGCACGCGTGATCAGCCCCTCCACTCTGGGAGGTTTGTTTTGTCACGTTTTTTTGTGTTGGTGATGTGCAGGTACAGGTTGGCGAGCGGCATCTGATCGGGCAGTTTGTTGGTTTCATGCGAGCCCCATTCTAGAATATTATCTTTCTCAAACAATTTAAGCCTTCTAAGCTGCTTTTCTAAAACATCTATTTGAGAAGAACTTTTAATTTCAAAGTGCTTAATCAAATATTCCCACATCTCTTTTGGTTGCTTACCTCTTAGTTTCAACTTCAAAGTAGTTCCAACCTTGCTTATGATAATGGCTTGGGCCTCCATTATTTTTGTGGCATCTGTTTGAACAGTAGGGCTGCTTCTGCTTCCATCAGCTTCAGTTGAAACACCACCTGAACTTTCACTTGCACTCGCTGTTGGACCATCTCCTGGATTAGTACTTACATTCGCAGATCCTGCCGGAGATGCTGAGGTGGCCATGGCAAATGTACTGCTGTCAATTAAACCCCAAAGGTTTTCAAACTCCAAAACTGACTTGAATCCTTCCTTCCAAATTTGAAAACCTGTATCACCTTTAAATACTTCAATAGTTGCCAGCAAATTGGCACCAAATCTAGTTGACATCTTGAATCACCTGAGCTCTGATACCAATGTTAGTATTTGAGCAAACTATATTCTTAAATTAAATGTCTAGCAAGATTAATCATTAACAACTTGTCTTAGCAAGTAATAAGGGAGCCAAAATATGGTCACTAATCCCTTATTCCACAGCAATCATATTTTGAACAATCTTTAACACTTTCTCAAACATTATGATATGCTAGACCAAATTGTCACTGCTCCTTCAAGATGATACTCTTCAGTCATAAGTAATCATATTTATAACTGTTCTTGGTAGATCCGGCGGTTCAGGGGTGAATCAGCTTTCCAAATCAGGCCTCTTCAATTATCTCCAAATATATCCCACAGGCGTATGAAAATTGCCTCTGCACCATTGAAACCTAACTAGAACTGTCCGCATTCAACCATATCCAGGCATGCTATGCTAACTGCTAAGCAGCAATTCCATGTGATGCATGGCAGGGCTTCAGTGGGGTTACTGGGAACATATTTGCATGAGGTGATGGATATGCGCACTCAACTCTGTCCTCAGATACTACCTTGCCATGTATTCATTGTACAGTTCATTAGCATGCTTATTACTGCCAAGGGTTTTCTCTCGAAAACCTTTCGAGGCGTGTTTTTTAATCCTAACGTTAATATGTCCGTTGTGCTCTTTAATTGAGTCCCATAGGCTTCTGATTCATCTGGAGCTAAAACGGCACTTATAGTGGGAAATCCAGCACTTGGAGTGAAAAGTTTAGACTTGTCATATGCAGAAAAGGAAGCTGAAACCATAGCAGGTATTGTCAAATCTGCTGAATTTAATTATGTAAAATTGTTGAAGCGAGAGGAAGCCTCTGCTATGGAAGTACTAAGCCTGCTACCTACTTGTGATTGGATTCATGTAGCCAGCCATGCTGTTATAGATTCACATTGTCCTCGAGGTGCCGTGCTTCTTGCACCCTCTAATACACCTGCCAAGCAGTCTGCTGAATCTGTCAATAATTGTTCTTAAGGCTTGAAACGGGGGGAATAGGTTTAACACTGCATCTGCTTAAAATTTTAGGCATTATTCCGCTCTGCCATTCCTTCTCTTCGTTTTTTAATTTTTAAGCTCTTGCGTCTCTTCATTTTCTAAGTTTTCTGCGATGTTTTCATTTTCTTAGTTTTAAGTTTTCGCAAGACTAAGATTTGAAACCGAACAAAATCAGTGTAGAACAGGGGAAAACCATTGAACGAAATTTCCACCTACCAGTGGATCACGTGCGGTAACCCATGGGTCGTCGACAGTTTCCGGCGGGAAACTGGCAGGCGGCGGTGCCGCTCGGGGCTAACGCCCCTCTTGGCGGCGCCGCCTGCCAGATTCCCGCCGGAAACCGTCTCCCACCCGTGGGTTCCCTAGCACGAAATCATGCTCACCCATTGCTCGCATCACCATCCATTAACTTAATTTTGCTCTGAAATAATAAAGAACATGCATAAAATGACCTTCAAAAGACAGATGTAGGGTCATAAGCCCATCATGCAAAATAATAAAGCTGTATATACTGGACACTCATAGCCGCGTTAACGATACAAAATTGAAGGCATATGAGAGATGTATATAGAACGATAGCCTTAAGATGCGAAACTTGCTATGGACATTGGGTAAAAAGAAGGAAATGGAACAAGGAACAGAGATCTTGACCTCCATAAGAATATTGACTTGCACCACAGTGACATAATACGCATATGGAAATGAATACGGCGACCCAAAAATGAATACGGAATACAAATACGTGAAATACGCATATGGAGAATACGGAATATTCCCTTAGAATATTCCATAAAATATCATATTTGTACTTGATCTTTTCAGCTTAATCTCTATTTTTTAAATATGAAAACTGTAAATTCTTCTATTGCAATAATAACAACATTAAGGGAAGAAAACATAAAAGTTTATCATATTAAAACATAAAAGTAACTCAAAAGTTAAAAGTCAAGTTTATCATATTATAAAACATAAAAGTAACTCAAAAGTTTTGTTACGTTACATCACCATAGTTTATATGTAGATAAGATAGAATAAACCAACATAGAAAGGATATGATACTGTCACTCTGGGTAGAGAGAGGATGGAACAAATTCAACATCAGCACTAGGGCTATTTAATCATGATCCTCTCCATGAACTTCACCATACCAAGAACCACTACCAACATTCCCTACTTCCTCCAAAGATCCACTAGTGCTTCCCACTTCCAAATTTCCTTCAGCATGCTCAATTGTTTCAACGTCATCATCATAATCATCATCTCCATCAGTGCCCCATGTTAGCAATTGTTCTGGCTCTGGAATGCTAGCTTTCTTGCCCAAGCCAACGTACATTTCAGGTAGGACTCTTGCTGCAGCTCTGTTCTCATTACGAAGTTTCAAATTATGTGCAACAAATACAAGAGCACTCGATCTCTCTGGCAACATCCTAATGCCCCAAACGCGTATTTTATACGGCGGAAAGGTATATGGGCGCTGCATGCGGAATACAACTTTAAAATTTGATTCTGAATGCCCCAAACGCAGGCAGCGCCCCTTTTCACTTTTGGGTCTAAGTTAGATATTGGGGTACAAAAAAGCGCGACAAGCAGAAGCGGATGCAGGTAAAGCTCGAGCAAAACGTACCTTTTCGCCGACCTCAAATCCAGCTCCGAATCAGAAGAACTAAGCATTCCGGCAGAGTTTCCCTTCTGGGTGCATGAAACTAAGTGACCAATATACATGTTATCAATCTTTCTGCATTTCCGCATTTATCAACCTTTCCGCATCGGTGTTCGGGGGCCTTTAACACTCCCGTTTCCGCATCTCCATTATCGCTGTCTAACTCTTGGGCATCCTGAAAAGCTTATACTAAGAATAACGTTAACGTCTTCCGAGTACTTGAATCGTGGGGAATCAATGAACCTGCATGTTTACCTGCTAGCTTCCATCAATTGCTTGCATTTGAACACAGTGAAGCTTTCACTTTACTCAAAGACCACAGATTTCTATAATATAATCTGTTGGGATTTATAGTCTCATAAATGTTGTTTTAGAATAGGTCCATCATATCATTCGTTGGGATATAGTTTCTCAAGCATTGTTTTGGATTCGTTTTACATGTTTACTATTCTCTATTTTGTAATGAGAATGGTAGCAATGATTTAAGTTCTCCTATTATGGACAGAATGCATTTTAGCAAGCATAAGCTGCCCAAAGTGATATTTTTGAGCACTTCATTGGATGGAATAGGTATATGCATGAGCGAATAATTCATATCCTTCTAATATTATGAGATGCCTTGACAAATAAGACTTGAAGATAATAATGAGGAGCCAAAAGCGATGCTTTGACGAAATTATTGATTTAGATCCTGCTTGTGATGCAGGATACTATGCTACAATCCAACACTTTTTGCATCCCCTCTAGACTACTTCAAAAGGAAGAAGAACAGTTCTCTCCTCCATGTCTTGTTTCAGATAAGGTTGAAATTTGGAAGTTGAATTTCCCGAACACTTTACACACTTTTGAGTACATAATTCACCAATGGATCGTAAGAAGAAGTTGTTTCATCCAATCTTTGCCAAGATGGTTCAGGTTCATTATACTTCCACAAAAAACAATGACATCAAAGAAAAGGTTGATTTGAATGCTTTGAAATGAATGGTTAAACACTATCACATTTGGAGTCTTTGCTAGCTTGGTTTCCATCATACAGCGTAAATCCTCTTGGGTGCGGGGATCAAGTTTATGTTTCCTTATTTTGCATCTTATGTTGCATGTCCGGTGTTCGGATGAGATGATAAGTAAGATAAAAAACGTCATCTTAGATGGGAGATGTCATGTCTTGTTGTATGAAATACCTCTTTTGTTAAATTACGCCACACTCATTCATCCCGAAAACCGCAAGATCCCATGGGTACCACCCATTTGGATGTTGGCTTGGAGTTTGGACTTAAAACTTTATGCATGGCTTAAGGGTATCAATGAGCATATATTGGCCAAGTTTCCAGTCATTCTAAGTTCTCAAACTCAAGATATTACAAGTTGTATCAGACTTTTGCTGCAGAAAACAGTTTTTGCACATCTAAGGTTCCCCCTATGAAATTTCAGCAATACTTTGAATTAGCTTTTGTAATTTGGCGAGCACTTGAATAACTTTGAGGATGACTTGCTTGCCAAACCTCAGCTTCAAATAATAATGTTTGCCTCCTCAAAATAGGTCTGATACATACGTAGAAAAACTGGTCGAAAAAGTTTTTCCTTCACAAATCAAGACAAAGAGCAAAAATAAGAAAATAGATCTTGTACTTTGAATTAGCTTTTGTAATTTGGGGAGCACTTGAATAAACTTAAAGATGACATGCTTGCCAAATCTCAGCTTCAAATAATACTGTTTCCCTCCTCAAAATAGGTCTGATACAAAACTAGAAAAACTGGGTCCTTCACAAAGACAAAAAGCAAAAATAGATTTTATACTTTGAATTAGCTTTTGTAATTTGGCAAACACTTGAATAACTTTAAGATGGCTTGCCTGCCAAATCTCAGCTTCAGATAATAATGTTTTGCAACTCAAAATAGCTCTGATACAGACCTAATTTTGTCTTGATTTGTGAAAGACAAAAAACATAAATTAGAAGGCATTTTAACAAATACGATATGATCCATGTCCTGTTCTTCAAAACATTGGGTCTTCAAGCAATAATACTGCCTATTACAAAGTAGTTGCTCAAACACATCTTCAAAACATCAAAGAAAATATGATAAATAACATTACTGAATCATAGCAATGAACATAGCAAAAGTAATCCCTGTTTTTTGTTCTTTGCAAGATCAAAGTGTTAAACATCTTTGCAAAATCAAAATGTTAAACACAAGCATGCAGCCAAATGAGATGTCAGGGATTGAACCTAACAAAATCAAAGGTCTGAACACAAACATACAGCCAAATGAAATGTCAGGTATTGAACCTGAGAAACAAAAAAATCTCTCCTTTTTTTTCTTTCTTCTATTTCCACCATCTTTATACCTGAAGTTCATGGAGATTTATACTTCTGGCCACCATGATAACTAAAATTAAGTATTATAGTTATCCGGGAATCCAATTGAAACATGAAGTCCTTCCCAATCATCATCACTGTTTTTGCTGCACAAGAAGACCTTTTTTGCTTCAGATCTTGGCATCTAAAAAATGAAATCAATTCTAGAGGTACAATAAAGCAAGAAATAAATCGATTCTCTGTAGCTTCCCCTTGCTACAAAAGATCCTAAACCAAGCGTTGGCATCATAGACCATAATTGAATTTCATAGACCACCAAAAGATCCTTAATTGAATGGAATATAGACCATAAAATAGCAGAATGGAGATAATGATAATTCAATGAGCACTAATGCTTACAACATTCATTAGTACTTTGGAAGGGAAAGGTGCCTTGTGTTAGAATGAACTTATTAACAAATTGCATCCATTAGTTCTTATACGAATAAGCAAGTCACAGAAATATAAGCCATGTGGAATCCAACATATGAGACACTGAAATTTAACCACTAAAAAATGTAATAGCTCACTTGCCAGTGAACCTTGCTTTTCTTTTTCCTTCTCTTCTTCATTTTCTTTGTCATTGTCATCACCAGCCTTTGCCCCTTCTGCAAGAAGTTCTAGACCCCTGCTACTGCTTCCTCCCCCATGCTTGAATTTTCTACCTGCATGGAAAGACTTTTGATGTTGATGGAAGACATTTCTGCTAGATAATTTTCAATGTCTTCCTTCAGATCTTCAATCTTACATTTTAAGTTCTGCAAATCTGCTGGGTTGCATTTCTTCAAGGTTTGTTCGAGCAGCTTTTTAGTGTCTCTTCCTCCCTCAAAAAGTTCTGGATAATGTCCTTCTCAGCAGATGGTTCATTCAACCCTTCCAGCACTTCTCTTTGACTTGATTTTTCCTGTATTTGAGATGCTATCAAGTCTGTTGTCCCCTTAACAAAATAAAGGCCTCCTTCCAGTTTGTTCTCTTCCTTCTGAAGCTGCTTTTATGTGTGTCATGATGTTTTGTATGTTCACTTCAAACTTGCTGCACTCTCCTTTTCCTTTCTTTACCTATGAAGATTTAAACGAATCGGCAGCAAATGCAGACCAGTTTACCTCATAGTTCTTAGGGTTCAGGCGTGGCTTCATAGTGTTAGACCATGCAAATGCTCTGGCAAAGCATGTCCTTACTTCATTGTTTGTCAAGCCATCTTGATATATCACGGCAAGCGGTTCTGCGGCAAAAAAAACTCAAACTCGGGCCTCACCTCCTTCACATAAACCTTTCCTTTCACCAATGGAGTCTTCCGGACTTGCAAGAAGCCCGAGTCTGAAACATCGGACTTCTTGACATTTTTTTCGACAATGAGACCCGAGTTGTTGAGACCCTGTACTTGCAAAACTCAAACTACGTCACGGCAAAAGAAGCTGCAAAGAAAAAAAATCACAAATTCAATAGAATGCAAGCAAAACAAGCAACCCAATTGGCCATTTTGGAAAAAAAAAACTACTCTGAAGGATCACCGGAAGCGCTGAGTGTGCCATGTCGATACAAACAAACTTGAAGCCCGAAATCAAAGAGAAGTTCGAATGAAAGAAATAAAAAAAGCAAACAGAAGGAACTCCGGAACGCGTGTAAAACCACCCTTCAGAAGTGATGGATAAGCGCCTACCCCCAGGCCCTTCATGACGACCCTTCCCCAAAAATTTGAAGTCGCTTTTCTTCATCTAAATCTGATGCTGATTGATCCATTTAGAATCGTGTTGTACAGAGAATTGTGTTGTACAGAGAAACCGTGCTGTACAAAGAAAATTCTGTTCAGGGGTACAACACCGGATCATGCTTCCCGCCATAGCCAAATCTTATTAACTCTCCACGCCATCTCACAACAACCCCGCCAAATTGATTCTGTACCGAATTTGATTTTGTGGGTAGCCATGTCATCGATCCGGAAGCAATTTGCTAAAAACGGATCATCGCGTTCCCGCTCTCCAAGCACCTCCAAGCACAGCGGACCAAGCACGAAAAGCAGCGCGTCCGGACGGGTGCTTTTGTACCCCAATATCTAACTTAGACCCTTTTGATGCTCTTAACTTGCATTTCACTGCCACTGCTTCTCATGAATGCTTGTATGACTTATAACCTACTGCCACTGCTTCTCATAGGCTAGAGCTTGCAGAATTATTAGATGAGTTTCCATCAAACAATTATTACATGATAACCACTTCATTCCCCCTTCATGTAATAATGAGATTTCAATTGCATTGTATTAAAGTTCTCAGCTGTAGAAACCTGTTCGCTGTAAATGCTTTAGTCAGGATATCAGCTAGCTGATCATTTGTCCCAATATGTATCATTTGCAACAAGTTTTTCTTTACCATGTCTCTCAAAAAATGAAGCTCCATTTCGATGTTCTTTGTTCTTTCATGAAGAACAGGATTTTTTGACATGGCTATGCAGCTTGTATTATCACAGTAAATAATTGCAGGATTTTCTTGTTGAGTTTCCAATTCTGCTAATAGCCTTCTTTCCCAAATTAATTCTTTCGCCACCAAACAAGCTGCACTGTATTCAGCTTCTGCACTTGACAAAGCTATGCTAGATTGCTTTTTGCACTTCCAGGCTACAGGAGCTCCACCCAGAATTACTAAGTATCCTGAGGTAGATTTCCTTTGATCTAAGTCTCCCCCCCAATCTGAATCACAGTAAGCTTTTAATTCCAATTTAGTTGGATTATACATAACATCAACTTTCAAAGAGCCTTTCAAATATCTCAGTATTCTTTTTGCTGCAATCCAATGGGCTATTCCTGGATTATTGTTGTACCTACTCAACAAATTTACAGCAAATGATATATCTGGCCTTGTACAATTAGCCACATATGCAAGACAACCAATTAAAGACCTATATGGTGTTTTTTCCATTTGCTTTACCTCTTGAGCTGATTTTGGAGACATGTCTTCTGAAATTCTGTGTCCAGGTACTAGTGGAGTATCTGCTACATTGCAATTCTCCATTTTGAAGGTTTTCAACATATTAGCAATATGTGTTTCCTGAGATAGAAGCAAAATCTTATTTGTTTTGTCCCTGTAGACTTCAATCCCAAGAAATCTTTTTAATTCTCCCAAATCAGTCATTTGAAAGCGTTTGCTCAAGATATTTTTACAGTGTAACAAAATGTTTTTGCCTTTTGCCACCATAATATTATCATCTACATACAAAGCAATTATACACCATTCATTTCCACTTCTGAATCTGTAGAGATTACCATCACATATAAACTTCTCAAACCCTTGTTCAAGCAGATATCCATCCATGCATTTGTACCATTCCCTAGGAGCTTGTTTTAAACCATACACAGCTTGATTTAGCCTCCAAACTTTATCTGTATTTTCATCAAATCCTGGAGCTGGTTTTAAATAAATTTCTTCTTCTAACTTAGCATTCAAAAATGCTGTGCTCACATCCATATGATGAATTTCTAAATCTTCAGAGTTTGCAATTGATAACAGAATTCTAAGACTATTAATTTTCACCAATGGAGAAAATGTTTCATCAAAATCTTGACCTTGTTTTTGAGTAAACCCTTGAGCAACAAGCCTAGCCTTGTATTTTCTGGATTTCTGTATTTTCTGGATTTCTGTATATCCATTTGCTTCCTATAATGTTCTTATTTTCAGGTCTGTCCACTAGAGTATAGGTATTAGTTCTATGAAATGAGTTCATTTCATCTTCCATAGCTTTTTCCCACTCACCTTTATGCTTGTCACTTATGGCCTCAATGTAGGTTCTTGGAGCCTCTTCACTTTCTAGAATTAGAATATCAAACACTGTATTTATTTCCCCCTCAATTTGCAATAATCTTTTACTTCTGCCATGAGCATCTCGTCCAAACAATGTAGTATCTTTATTTTCATCCTTCAATATCTGAGCTTCTATTCTTTTTCTTCTTCTGGGTTTTTCTAATATTTGTTCATGAGCATGCTGAACTTCTTCTAAAGGTTCTTCTGACGGTCTTTCTTGAGCTGGCTCAGTTACATTTGCAGATTCATGTTGAGGTGTATAACTAAAATCTGCCTCACTTTCACTATCACTAAAGTCTGCAACATTAGTGTGACTTTTTTCACTGGATTTTTCTGCATGTTTCAGTGGTTCTTCATATAAACCACCAGCTCTTACTTGATCATGTATAGTCTCCATGTCATTTGAAGTGTTTACTTTTGGAATGGTTTTATAGAACTGGTTTTCAGAGAATACCACATCTCTACTAACAATGACTTTTCTCTGAGCTGGATTATACAACCTATATCCTTTAGAATTTGCATCACAACCTACCAGATAGTAGATATAGGATCGATCATCAAGCTTTTTCCTTATTTCTTCTGGAACCTGTGCAAAGGCCAAACACCCATAAGTTTTAAATTTATCAAAGATGGAGTTTTACCAGACCATAGCATTTCAGGTATGGCTCCATTTATGCTCACAGAAGGTAACCTGTTTTGGATCAACACAGCTGTTTTTAATGCCTCATCCCACAAAAAATTTGGCAGTCCTGAGTATTTCAACATAGATCTTACAGCATTGAGTAATGTTCTATTTTTTCTTTCGGCTACTCCATTCTGCTGTGGAGAATATCTACAAGTAAGCTGCCTTTTAATACATCTGGAAGCAAAAAACCATTTAAATTCATCTGACAGATATTCACCACCCCTGTCAGATCTAATATGTTTGATCTTAGCTCCTGTTTCTAGCTCTACCTCAGCCACAAAGATTTTAAGAGCATCTAGAGCTTGATCTTTTGATTTCAATAGATAACAGTTAGTTCTTCTACTGAAATCATCTATAAATGTCATAAAATTACTGGTTACATTTATAGGTCCACACAAATCTGTGTGAACTAACTTCAATATTCTTTTTGACCTGTGAGCTGACTTCTTAAAGGCTTGTCTAGCTTTCTTCCCAAGCATACATCCAGCACAAATGTTCTCTTCTTTATTTGCAGACATGGTGATCAAGCCTTTCCTTTCTAATATATCAAGATTCTTGAAATTTGTATGCCCAAGTCTGTTGTGCCAGATTTGTTTGGATCCACATTCAATGGAGTTAAGACATGGAATATGTTTGTAATGAAATCCAAACAAATTACCAACACGTCTGCCAACAAACTTAATTTTATTATCTTGAAATATCGTACATTCTAGTTTCTCAAATACAACTTTGTATCCAAGATCAACAAGTTGGCTTACTGAAATTAGATTTCTCACTAAACCAGGCACACACAATACATCTCTGAGTTTTAACGGTTTCCCATTCAAATCAAAAAGTTCTAGAACACCAGCATCCTTAATTTGCTGAACTCCACCATCTCCTAGCTGTACAAGTCCATCTTTCTTCACACAATCGTGTAGCAGACTTGGCTTGAAAACTACACTTTTTTCTGCTCCTGAATCTATCACACAAAAATTGTCATGCATAGATTTTGAAGCAAGAACTTTATTCGAGATATGATTACATTTTACCTCAAATATCTCATCTCCACTGCTTGCTTCTTCAGTTTCTTCTTCTTTGACCAAATTTAAGCTTGGCTGACTCCTTCCTCTCCCCCTGCCTCCACCTCTGGCACGACCTCTGCCTCTTCCAGATGAAGATTTGGGACTTGGACACTCTGAAGCTAGATGTCCTTTACCATCACAGTTAAAGCATCTGAACACTTTGCCTTCAAATGTACAGTTGGCTTTCAGATGGCCATACTGATTGCATTTAAAGCATGGCCCTATTTTATCCTTACTCATTCTTGAGGTACTTCCACCTCTTTTGATTTTTCCACTATATAACACTTCTGGAGACTGTTCTTCATCATCAAATCCCCTTCGAGTTTGTTCAAATTCAGTTTGGATCATCTTTACAGCATGCTCCTTACTAGTAGCCACATTTCTAATTAATGTAGCTAAATGAGTGTTATGAGAAACTGACTTGGCCAAGTACAAGATTTGATTTTGATCATTCAGAATAGAACTTGCACCTTCCAGGTCTGCAACTATGGACTCAAATTTTTCCATAAACTCAGTAATATTATCTTTCTCAAACAATTTAAGCCTTCTAAGCTGCTTTTCTAAAACATCTATTTGAGAAGAACTTTTAATTTCAAAGTGCTTAATCAAATATTCCCACATCTCTTTTGGTTGCTTACCTCTTAGTTTTAACTTCAAAGCAGTTCCAACCTTGCTCATGATAATGGCTTGGGCCTCCATTATTTTTGTGGCATCTGTTTGAACAAAGAGGGCTATGCTTCCACCCACCAGCGGTTGAAACACCACCTGAACTTTCACTTGCACTCGCTGTTGGACCACCTCCTGGATTAGTACTTACATTCGCAGATCCTGCCGGAGATGCTGAGGTGGCCATGGCAAATGTACTGCCGTCAATTAAACCCCAAAGGTTTTCAAACTCCAAAACTGACTTGATTCCTTCCTTCCAAATTTGAAAACCTGTATCACCTTTAAATACTTCAATAGTTGCCAGCAAATTGGCACCAAATCTAGTTGACATCTTGAATCACCTGAGCTCTGATACCAATGTTAGTATTTGAGCAAACTATATTCTTAAATTAAATGTCTAGCAAGATTAATCATTAACAACTTGTCTTAGCAAGTAATAAGGGAGCCAAATTATGGTCACTAATCCCTTATTCCACAGCAATCATATTTTGAACAATCTTTAACACTTTCTCAAACATTATGATATGCTAGACCAAATTGTCGCTGCTCCTTGGTAGATCCGGCAGCTCAGGGGTGAATCAGCTTTCCAAATCAGGCCTCTTCAATTATCTCCAAATATATCCCACATGCGTATTTAAATTGCCTCTGCACCATTGAAACCTAACTAGGTTTCCACATGTATCTTTTTCACGCGTATTTTATACGGCGGAAAGGTATATGGGCGCTGCTTGCAGAATACAGCTTTAAAATTTGATTCTGAATGCCCCAAACGCAGGCAGCGCCCCTTTTTACTTTTGATGCTCTTAACTTGCATTTCACTGCTACTGCTTCTCGTGAATGCTTGTATGACTTATAATCTACTGCCACTGCTTCTCATAGGCTAGAGCTTGCAGAATTATTAGATGAGTTTCCATCAAACAATTATTACATGATAACCACTTCAGTTTTAACTATTATGGTTATAGTCATATGGCTAATAATTGTTCTAGACCTAACGACTTTGGAAAAGGAAGGGGCAGAGGCTCTACAAGCAGCAATCGGAGAGGAAGAGGCGGAGGTAATAATTTTAAGAAAAGAAGTGATGGTCAAAGAAGTGTAAATTTGGCTCAAGAGGCCAGTACTGAAGAAGAGGATATCGGGGCTGAGGTAAGTGTTTATAATTGCTGCTCTATTTCTGATAGAAAAACTAACAAACATGATAATCTATTTATAATAGATAGTGGAGCTGAGAGATCAGTAGTTAAGACTACTGATGCTCTCAAAAATAGAAGGGAGAGAAATTCTAGCTATGTTCAAATGGGAGATGGAGATTTACAAAAGTGGAAGAATTGGGCATGCTTGAACTGTTTGATCTACAAGGGAAAACTGTGGAACGGAAGGATGTACTTTGTGTACCAAATATAGTCAGAAATCCTATTTCTGTTAGCCAGATTGTTGATCTTGGTTTTAGAGTTTGCTTTGACAAACTTTGTTGTAAGATCTACTGCAATAATGAATTAAGATTTCTTGCAAGATAAGTTTGCAAATTGTATGGTATTTGCAATAATACATTGAGTGGGAGTATTAATTCTGTTACAATTCCAACGCTGAAACTTTGGCATGAATAGGCTTGGATATACACATTTTAACAATGTAAGATTTATGATGAAGGATAAACTAATACTTAGTGCTGATCCAAATGATTACACATGTCTTGGGTGCAGCTTAGGTAAGAGTTCTAGATTGCCATTCAAAAGGTCAAATGAAAGAGCAAATGAGTTACTTGAATTAGTCCACAGTGATTTATGTGGACCAATCAATGTACAAAGCCTGCAAGGAAGAAGGTACTTTGTCACATTCATCAATGATAACTCTAGAAGAACTAGATGCTATTCTCTTAAAACTAAATATCAAGCATTTAATGCTTTTAAAGTCTACGAGGCTGAAGTAGAGAGAGAAACAGGGAAAAAGATTAAATATTTAAGGTCAGATCGAGGTGGAAAATATGTTGCAGGGGAATTTAAAAGCTATTGCATCAAAAAAGGAATTAAAAGACAAATTACTTGCAGTCATAACTCCCCAATAAAATGGGGTAGCTGAGAGGAAGAACAGGTCTATTCTTGATGCAGTAAGGTCCATGCTTAAGTCATCGGGACTTTCAAATTTCTTATGGGAAGAGGCTGTAAGAGCAGCTATGTACATCCAAAACAGATTGCCATCTACGAGCTTAAACGGTCAAGTTGCAGAGGGAATATGGAGTAATGGGAAAATAAGGTATGACTTTCTTAAAGCTTTTGGAAGTATTGCTTTTGTACATGTGCCCAAAGCTCTAAGGAAAAAATTAGATGATCGAGCTATAGTAGAGATGTACAATTTGATGAGTCCATCCTTTATAACTCTAGGCATGTCATATATAACAGATCTGGTCTCATTACTGATACACATGCTAAAGTTAAAGGTTCAGATGCAAGAGTAGATCTATATGATGATGAAGTGATCAAAAAACAAAATGATGATGTGAACCATGGGAATAATCTAGCAAATGAAAGTAACAGAGATATTGGAAATGCTGAAACAGAACAAGTTTATGCCAGCAATAATAGCTTAGCAAATGAAAGTAATAGAGACAATGAGAAAGTTGAAAAAGGACATGACAAAAATGAGCGAAATATAAAAGGAGAAATATATGGCAACCCGATTAGAACGAAAAGGCTTACAGAGATTGATAAGTTAGAGGAGGATGTTAAACAACTGGACTTGAATGCATATAGGAGAACTGAGGCAGGAATAAGCAAAAGATTTCAAGATATTGAAATACATGAGATAATGGCAATTTTAGAGCCCTAACTTGCCCAAGAATTTTGATGAGGCAATGGCATCTGTTGATGCAAGAAACTGGCAGCAGGATATGGAAGATGAAATGTTCTCTTTTGAGAGAACCAAAATGTATGAGTTGGTGGAAAGACCTATTAACCGAAACATTGCAGGAAATAGGTGGATATATAAAGTAAAAATTGGAAACAATGGCAAACAAAAGTTTAAAGCCAGGTTTGTTGCACATGGATCTTCTTAGAAAAAAGGGGATTGATTATGACGAGGCATTTATGCCTATAGTTAAGTTGAATAGCATCAGAATATTGCTTACTTTTGCAAATGCATTAAATCTTGAAATTCATCACATGGATGTGAGTGCTGCCTTTTTAGATGCAGAGTTAGATGAAGAAATTTACATGCAGCAGGCACAAGGCTTTGAAAAAGGGAAAAACATGGTTTGGAAATTGGAAAAAGATGGTTATGGCTTAAAACAATCTCCAAGGCAGTGATATTTGTGCATTGATGGTTTCCTTAGAGAGCAAGGGTTCATGAAGCTGCAAAATGATGGAAATATTTACATTTTTAAAGATAAAGATCAGTTTTGTATCATAGCTTTGTACATAGATGATAACATCATGATTGCTAACAATATGAAATGTTTAATTCACTGCAAAGGCATTCTAAGTAATAGGTTTAAGATGATGGACTTGGGAGAAGTTTCTGGGAATGGAGGTCTATAAAGAAAGGGATCACAATAGATTATTTATCACACAAGCAAGCATTATTCAAGGTAGGTTGGAAAAATTTGGTATGTTGGAATGCAATATTGTAAACTCTCCGTTAGTAGTTAGACAGAAATTATCAAATGATATGAGTCCCAAGAATGAGTTAGAAGTAGAAGAGATGATTAAAGTTCCATTTAGAGAGCTAATAGGTTGTCTATTATATGTACCAAACTGCTGTAGACCAGATATTGCATACAGTATGAACCTACTTAGTAGATTCACTAATAATCTTGGAAAGATGCATTGATATGCAGCAAAAAGAGTGCTAAGATTCTTAAAAACAATGCAGTATAAAGGATTAACATTCTCAAATGGCACGTCAGGATATATTTTAAAGCTAGTTGGAGGCTGCGTAGCATGGAGAAGTAAGAAACAATGATGCATTGCTATGTCAACTGCTGAAGCAGAGTATAATGCTGCATCCTTAGCTTCAAGAGAAATTATATGGACAAGAAGATTATTGTATAAACTAGGCGCAGTTCAAATGAATGCAACAGTTCTGTACATTGACAATCTGGATTGTTTAGCTATTATCAAAAATCCCGTTCTTCATGAAAGAACGAAACACATAAAACTACATGTTCATTTTATACGTGATATGGTGGCAAAAGGGTTGATTTCAGTTGAATATAAACATATGACAGAACAAACAGCAGATATCCTTACAAAGGTATTGCCAGTTCATAGATTTGTGAAGCTGAGTTCATAGTTAGATATTGAAGAGATGTTAAATACAATTCTGAGTTTACAGTTAACAGTTGAAAGAAGTTCATAATTTCATGAGTTCACAGTTAGGTATTGAAGATGATAAATACAATTCTGAATTTACAGTCAGCAGTTGAAATGAGTTCAGGAATTCGTGAAGTCTTTACAGTTGAAGAAAAGTTCTTTAAGCAAAATACAAAAATTCGTGAAGTCTTTGCAGTTGAAGAAAAGTTCTTAAAGCAAAATATAGAAGCTGTTTAGAAGAACCTGTTATACAGATTTACAATATGGCATCAAAGGGGATTGTGAAATGTATGCTGATGCCATATTTGTGGTTACTAGGTTGTGGAAAAAGTTCTACATAGACGAATTGCGATAATGGTTGCATAACCTTAGGGCAAAGGTCGAAATAATTATATGATCACTTTAGAAGGTTAATATTCTACGCTAAGATTTAAGATTTAATATGGGCACATTCCTGATACACAAATGAGCAGCGACCTTGTGTATCCAGTATTCTGAAAAGTCCAAAACCATCTGCGCGAAATCTAGACTCCAAAGGATAAACGCTGTGTAGTTGAATTGACCTGTATTGGTCCCTCTGTGCAGATCAATCCCTTAATATCATAACATGTAAAAGATTGTAATCAAATTGTCTAATGATATTTCTTAGAATGCTACAATGTATGAGTCAATGGTTAATGAATATTATCTTGACTCGAATGCTACAGTAACAGATATGCAATGGTTAAGTGCCTATACATTTGATTGAATTATTGATTGTGTTCAATGAAGATTTCTATGGTATAACTTGGTTCTAACAATATTGAGTTGAAACATTTCTCACAATGATCATCTGGACAGAGAGTATGGTTTGCTGCTGTGCAAATCATGTTTTAATCAACTAGTGAGGTGTGAAACCCTACCAAATCCCCTAGCAAATTTACTGTTTTGACATAGAAAACTTAACCAAACATCAACATAGCATACATCATCAGAAAGACCTGGATAGAGCTTTCCAATACAATAAAAAGCACTAGAAAATGGAGTCCAGATTCAAAAGTTATGATAAAAATCATATTACCACCAAATCTGCATGGCATGCACTTTGAAAAAAGGTATTCGGATTGAAAAGTATAAAAAGAATATATCTATCTTGATAGATCTGGGGAAAATTATATGCCAATGAAAAGCTCTCTGCATAAGCTTTTCAATGAGTCCAAGATCATCTGGATCTGACCTTTGTAGTTCAAGTTATGCGCGCAGGAACATTTGACGTTCTCTCTCGTGCTTCTCTTCTTTATCTATTTTTAATGATTTAGATATTACATACAATAGTTTGGTAAGAAAAAACCTCTCATAAAAATAATATTTTTGATTAAAACCTTTTCTTTCCCAACCAAAAACTTGAAAGCATTTGCAAACATAATACCTTGAAGCACTACACAATATTAAAACTATCATCTTATACATTAATTCACACTCATGCATCTTACTGGATTGAAGCAATACATAGATAGATATTTGTTTCTTGGACATGCTCTAAGATGCCAGTAGTTTGAAAAAGGTAAATTACAGGCTTCTACAGAAGTCTGAAGTAGCTGCACTAGCATCTTATCTGGAGGTGCGAGAGAAACATGCAAAATTGCTTGGGCAAAGACGCCAAAGGCAGGCTCGGGCAATTTACTGATCATATAGGGGGTATGCCACCTGCATTCATAGTTTAGCCAGAAACACCCTTGGTATATTGACTTCTAGAAGCTTATTTAACCCCTAAAAATATATACTTTACCCAAATCTTGATACTATATAATATAGTTTCCATGCTATGTACATAATATATGAGACATGCTAAGGCCAGTTGCAGCCAGGAGGCCAACGATTCAACAGCAGTATCGAGGTCTACTAGGGATGCTCTCTCCCTCCCTCCCTCCCTCCCTCCTTGGGGGTACCGATTGAGCTCAGGCAGGCAGTAAAACTACTCTATGAGAAAGTTTTAGTGCAATTATCATCCCCTTACATTGAAAAGTGCACGGAATTAGTAGAAAGCAATATCGGGGTGAAGCAAGGCTGCCCCTTATCGCCGGTTCTGTTTGGTTTATTCATAGACCAACTGGAGGCTTGGATAATGGAGTATGGCGGGGACGGGACTCCACTATCAAACTATGTGATCTTGTTGCTCTTATACGCGGATGATGTGGTTCTTCTCTCTCGCACAGTTGCAGGCATGCAGAAACATCTAGACGCATTGGCTCACTTTTGTGACCAGAAAAATATGAAGGTGAATATGACGAAGACTAAGATGATGGTTTTTGGAACCAATAAAGTGGATCATTTGAATTTCTACTACCGAGGGGAGAAGGTGGAAATAGTATCCTCATATAAATACTTAGGGATACATGTAGACAAAGGGCATAGTTGGAACCTTGCTGTTGAGCACAGGGTGAACGGAGGCTTGAAAGCCCTATATAGCATGCAAAGTAAAAGTGGAAAAGCGGAGATATGGGATTTTGGCTTGAAACGCACCTTATTTCGGGTGCTTGTGCAGACAGTTCTGTTATATGGATGTGAAGTATGGGGTCCAGGCCTATCAGCAGACTCTTGGAAGAACATTGAGAAAGTGCAAAAAAAATTCTTGAGAACGGAACTAGGCACTAAGGCTCAGACTCCATATGATATGTTGTTGGCGGAGTGTGGTATGATACCACTAGAAGCTGAGGCGTTGTGCAAAACTCTTACATACCTTTGTAAAATATGTTTTGATATGATCTGAAGAGACCTTGCCAAGACTAGCCTTGGAAGAGACAAGAAATAAGGGATGGTATGCGGATCTTGTGGAATGGATGAGGAAGTGGGGGTTAGACATTCTACACCTACAAGAGAATCGATCGAACATTAGAGGATGGGTGTGTGGCCATCTCATTAGAAGGAATTGAGGGTCCCTAAACGAAAAAAAGAGTTTTCTGAAAAATACATAAACCCTACACTCCAAGAAGCCAAACACCTTCAGGAGAATCTATCTCGAAGCACGAGACACAGGATAAGCAGGATGAGGCTTAGTTCTCATAGACTTGGGGTGGAAGTAGGACGTTGGAGTAACATTCCTCATGAATTGAGGTTTTGCATGTTATGCAATATGCAAGAAGTTGAAGATGAGTTACATGCCCTCATAAGATGCCCTTCATATGAGGGGATCCGACATAAATAGAGCATACATTCAAACTCGTTACAGGAATTCTTTGAATTGCCAAGGGCATCAAATTGGAAAGTATCTAAAGGAGTTGATGACCCATAGAGAACACCTGTTAAACAACAAGGGCAATAATGATAGAACGGAGGAGAGTTGGGAGGAGTCTAATGCATTTATGTCAGAGGATGCATTAGAGGATATCTTTTACAATGTTGAGTGTACATATTGATCGTCTCATAGACACGGTGGTGCGGGGCGTAATAAATACAACATTTCATTTCATTTTCTCTCTCTCTCTCTCTCTCCCTCCCCCTCCCTCCCTCCTCCCTCCCTCCCTCCCTCCCTTGTTTTGGGCATTACATTGACCAATGGGAAAGCTGGCTTACTGGGGGCGGCAGAGCTCAACTTTTGCACTAGATCACCAAGCAGCTCATATATGTTGATTGTAGACCTCGTGCTTATGATCCGAAGGACATGCAATGCCATCTGGATGCCTTAAACACATTCTGCCAGGCCACTGACATGTGTGTCAAGCTGGCCAAGACTAAGGTGTTCCTCATCATCTTCACATCAGCCGAGGACTTCCTCATTCACTTACTGGGGCAAAATATGGAGGTGACACCTACCTACAAGTATTTGCACCATTTAATGGTAGTTATATACGTATGGAAATGGTCCAACAAATGTGAATGAATCCCTTTTGAGGGTAGACAACTTGATGTGTACATATTTCTCGATAGGCTCTTTCTCTTGAAACTATTTGGGGCAGGGTTTTACTAGTAATGGGCTTACTGCATGTGTATCATGTTGCATGGACATTTGGTCTCGCTGGCTGTTAGAAAGCGATACAAATTGATTGAGTGTGTGCATCCCAAAACATATATTAAAAGCGATTAGTGTCAAGATATTTTTGAATCTAGTGATTCGCGTCAAAATATTGTTAAATCTGGTTTTTGTACACAACTAGTATCTTCTAACAACACATGCTTCATGTTTTTATTTTATAAAGGACATAATTTACTTGCTGCAAAATGTATAGGTGAAGTAGAAGCTACACCGCGTGGTAGATATTTGTGCAAATTGTGGGTATACATTACCTAGCAGAGAAATGAAGACTTTTGTGAAGACATTATACTTATTGGCCATGTTTTAAAGGCCAATTGCTATGTAAGACCAGACTTGCCCCAGTAGTTCAACAGCACAGTTATTGAAGACGAAAAATTTTTGGTCAAAATTTTGTAAAATATTTTGTTTTATTAAATCCGGCAAATTCCTTTCTATCACAAAGATAAATATTTTCTCCACTCTAGATAGATTACTTGAAAGCTAGAAGATTTTTTCATAGAAATCTGCTAGTGTCACTAAAGCAAGGCATTTTGCTGGTTCAAGCAAAATTTAAATTGTGTGGTAAGATATAAGAATGCACATTGAACATGTGTATGTGTTGCTGTGTTAAAGTGAAATGTGAAGGATGTATTTACGAATGAAAATCTTGCACCTTCCGGTCTTGTTACTGCACTGTCAGCGGCTCTGTGGTCCCCTGTTGTCAGATCCAAATGCCGTGACAAATCAGCTGCTGCTGCATGTATTTGTTGAGCTTGGAAATTTGTTTGATCTCCTGCAGATCATCCTCTCCATGGCCATCAATACAGCAGCTTCAATCCTCTGCCCTTCCCCTTTTCCATCCGCCGGAATCCAACGAGAAAAATATCCTAGATCTGTTAAATCCTGTCGATTTAGCCCTCTTCCAGCTTCTGCTAAAACCCGTGCTCGAAAAATCCATGTTTCTGCCACTATTTCTTCCGATATTATCACAGGTTTGGCAGAAACATCCTCGCAAGATATTCCTGGGGATTATGGCCTTCCTATTTTAGGCCCCATTTTGGATCGGATTAACTATCACGAGCTTGGAGCTGAAGAATTTGTTAAAAAACGTGTTGAAGCATACAACAGCACAGTATTTCGTGTAAATATGCCTCCAGGACCGCCAGGATTTCCAGATTCTCGAGCAATAGTGCTCGCAGATCAGAAAAGCTTTAGGGTTCTATTTGATGTAGAAAAAGTTGAAAAGAAAGACCTGTTTACAGGCGCTTATATGCCTAGCCCTGCATTTACAGGGGGTTTCAGAGTTCTTTCTTACCTAGACACCATAGAAGATAGAGATGCTCATTCAAGATTGAAAAAATTTTGCTTCCAAATCTTGTCTTCGAATGGAAAGAAATGGATGCCCGAGTTTGAAGAGGCGATTAATGAGGCATTTTTGGTGTGGGAAAAACAGATCCAAGAAGCCGGGAAGGCAGATTTTTCAGATGTTGCATCAGATTTTGTGTTTAATTTCTTGGCGAGGTCTGTTTTGAGCAAAGATGCAAGATTAGAAGATGCAACAAAGCTGATAAATACATGGCTACTGCCGCAGCTGCTGCCTCTTCTCAAGTTAGGGCTGCCAAGAATCATAGAAGAAATTTTCTTGCATTCTTTTCTGTTGCCGTACTTTCTTGTAGCTAAGCAGTACCAAAAGATAACAGACTTCTTCGAGAAATATGGCAGCAGAGCTCTGGATATGGCAGAAAAGGACCTGGGTTTAGATCGAAAAGAAGCTCTCCATAATCTGATCTTTTTTATATGCTTCAACACTCATGGAGGTCTGGTAAGGCTTTTTCCTTCTCTGCTCAGGTATATGAGTTCTGCAGGGCCAGAGCTGCAGCAGCAGCTTAGGGAAGGAATCAGAGGTGCTGTTGAATCTAATGGAGGAAAAATCAACATGGCTACTATGCAAAACATGCCTCTGCGTAATTCTACAGTTTATGAAGTTCTCAGAATTGCTCCTCCTGTTCAGTTCCAGTGTGGCAGAGCCAGGTCTGATATTACTATCAATTCCCATACTGCATCTTTCAAGGTTAAAAAAGGTGAATTTCTTGCTGGTTTTCAGCCATTTGCTACCAGAGACCCTCTGATTTTTGAGAACCCAGATCAGTTTATTGCTGATAGATTCTTGGGTGATGAAGGATCTAAGAAGTTGGATTTTTTGCTGTGGTCTAATGGCCCTGAGACTTCATCTCCTAGTGTTGATAACAAGCAATGTGCTGGAAAAGATTTTGTTGTGTTCATTTCTAGATTGTTTGTTGCACACATATTCTTGAGGTATGATTCCTTTGCTCTTGGCCAGCCCCTTGTTAAGGGCTCCATTGTCAAGTTCAACTTTTCCAAGCTTCAAAGAAGAGCATCACATTGAAGAAGTGTTGCACTCGTCAAATTTGAGAGCTGCACTCATTAAGTTTTAAATAGGATCACCAGTGATCCATCCTTCAACATGTGAAGAAGTTGGATTTGATGTCATAAATATGAAATCTACTAAATCTTTGTCTGCTACCAATTAGAATAATGGTTCCCTTAGCATTTTTTAACAGCTTTACCCCACTATACCCCACTATCATGCATTGAAAAGGACAGCATATTCCAGAACATAGTGGAAGTTTGTTGGCCCAATGTTTTAGTAGGTCCTCTCTAGTGTGGGACAAACTCTAAAAAGCTTACAAATATATTTCCTATTTAATTTAAGCTAGCTGGAAGGGGTGTATGAACACATTTCATGCATAAAAGCATAAAGAACCCCAGAGATTTTGACAGTCACTTCCTCGAATTCAGTCAAACTTCCTCGAATTTCCTATAAAGTTCAGAAACACAAAGTTTAGAGTAGTGAGTATACACACCATAAGGTATACCAAATCAAAGTCCCCGGTTAAACCAAGGCACTGAAAGCAAGTAAAAAACCTTTGTCAAGACAAGTCCTGACCCTAAGACCAAAAGCCCTTTTGAGAATTTAGCCTTTAATTAGCACCCTTAGAGTATAGTGGTGTACATATATCTAAGCAATGATTTGGTGCCATAGATCATGTGAAATTTTTTTGTAATCAGATGTCAATACATTTTCATACTTTAATATAAGGCATATGGAAACAATTTACCCCATGGGTAGAAACCATTTGCAACTAAGTCAATTCAAAACAAAGATTTTTCTAAAAAATTTTAGAGGAATAGAAAAATAGAGCTTCCACAAATCTTTGAAGAAATACTTCATATGTGAGACGCTCCATACAAGAATATATCAGTGCGAAAAGCAAAAGATCCTGTTATCTGCAGTAAACCAATCAAATATTGGTCTCTAGGGTAATTATGGAAGCACTAGCAGGTGTCATGGGATCTTTTGAGTTATCCCCTTCACTCTGCCTGATACACAGAAAATTTCAAAGCAGAAAAAGAGAAGTTTAGATGTGTAGTTTTGCAAACCATGTTTAACTAAAGGTGGTATTTCATTATTATGGTACTCAATCCAGATGATTGAAGTCCTTCCAACAGCAGCGCCCCAATCCGTGTCATAATTACCCAGATCTACCACTAATCTTGAGGCTAGAGAATAACTTTCAGATATGAACCTTTCCACAAACGCGCCTCAATAATACATCAAATATAAACAACAACTTTTAATTATATCAGATCTGATGCTAATAATGGACAAGTCATGGTATTTCACCAGAAGCAATATGAAGTTTCAACATATATGAGCCTAAATTTAGAGGCAGGACATACATTTAAGATACATATATCCATCCAGATATAAGCCCTAGTGCTTTGACATGAGAATCGCAAAAGTTATGCTAGATTCTTGAATACTAAAAACTATTCATCCCTGAAATTATATCACATTCAGGTTAATTAGACCAAGGAAACGATATAACTAGTCTTTTATCCTTAAACATTTTATGTAGACACCATGCAATAGAGGCCTTAAAGATCTGAAAGAATAAATGCATTCAAATCTGATACCCAGCAACCTACTCTAGATTAATTTGCTAGAAAGGAGATAAAAAAACTTTCTCTAAGCACTATTAAGCAGATCATGTATCAGAGAGAGTTATTTATGTCTAGGCCCCAACCAAATTACAAGATCTCAAACCTAATATTGTTGAATGGGTTTAGATGTCTCCAGATTTGCTGAGAAATTGCTAGTCCATGGTGGGTGTGATACTTGAGGCTTGATTCCACATATTTGTCTTAGAACCAGTAATTTCCACCGCAATATCTGGCAGATTGGTATTGCACATGAAGTTGCTTTCAGCTTCCTTATTGCCCTCAAGAACTCCTGGATTGCTCAGATCTTTATCGGCAGGGATACTTGCTTCCAGATTACCTTTCTGTGCAAGGCATACTGGTGCATAAAAATCATAGAGCCTCTTATGTTTGGCATTCAACTTCTTTTCCTCTTCAAGCTTCTTTTTCATGGAAGCATTCAAATCTCCTTTCCTTCTTCCCATTGCAGTGGGGTATTTGATCGGCCCTGGACCGCAGGTATGGCTTAAGAGCAAATATCTGAATGCACCAGATTGTAAAATACAACCCTCTATATAGGATTATCCTGGTTCTGTTCTTAAGGCCGGCCTCTTTGTAAATGGATTCTAACCTTACGTTTTCTCCATCCAGCCCGATATAAACAGATTTATCCATGCATGAAAATGACCAGAACCTTTTTAGAAAGGTCATGAGAATACCTAAAATATTTTGTCCAGTAGAGCTGCTGTCGTGGATAGAATTAGGTCAAGCTCTTTGCTGTCACGAATTCTGTAAGCCCTACATCAGACCTTAGAAATATTGAAAGTTTAAACATATGAGAAGTGTGTTTTAGTCCAAGTGAATTCACAACTTCCTTTCATATGGAATCCAAGTTTAAGTTGTTTAAACTTTGCTCAATTCAATTGTTAGATAATTAATAAAAAAACCCTGCCTCCAACCGTAGCAAAGGTGGGCCATTCCGCAAGATAGAAGTCTCAAATTATGATTACAGTAAGGAGAGTAAGACCTTGCTGTAATCAAGGCCCTACCCTCACTATATTGTACTGTTAAGATCCTTAACATGTCACCCAGGCTGTAGAGCAAGCCTGGGAATTGCTCATTGGTAAGGCACTCATATACATTTTTAATCATATCTTTCCTGTAAAAGCCATTACTATGGAAAGCTTCAATTAGATTTTTAAGATCATATGCCGCAGAGTATACACAGGAATGAGCATATATATAAGGTAAAAATTGAGAAACAATTACCTTGGATGCTTGATTATAGGGCCTACAACTATCCGCCATAATGAATTTAGTAGCTACAAATGGGAGCTTGACCCTTTTATCAAACCTGGATTTAAAGTGAATATTCCACATTCATGGTCAGTAACCAGAAATGAGAGGTTGAGAAAATCAGCTTTAAAGCCATAAGGATTGCCTCCATTTTCATTTTTATGTGATGTTTCATCCTTAATGGATAAATGCTGAAAGTTGTAAATAGTGACTTTAGAATTATTTGAGAAGAAATCCTGTAAGGGTCCCCCATTAATGATGTTCAAGTCATCTATATACCTGGAGGCATACCTAAATTTCTTGATAGCATCCATTCTTCCTGTGTGTGCCAGTTTGAGGATTTAAGCTCGCACCATGCAAGGTACAGATTGCACCAGACAAGGCTGCAAGCAAATCCCATGGGTATCCCCTTGCATTGTTTCCATACTTCATTGTCCATTTGCAAAAAGCAGTGGCTCAAAAGCCAAGAATTAATCTTTTTTAATTCCCCTCTGTTCATAACCTTCCAGCTTGCATCTTCTTCATCATTGAGATGTTTATACCATTTGGTACTGTAGCGTCCATTTTTCTCCTTAACTATAAGGTAAAATAAGATTTTGATCCCTCATGTGATCTCAGATAAGGTCAGCCACTTCATTTATGATGTAAATAATGCCATCTTCCTCATCAAGTGGGATGTTTTCTTTGCATTTCATAATGTCTACTGAGAAGACATCATGAATTTGGTGTGGTAGATTCAATACGACATCATATGTTGAGTTTACTATCCAGCATGCATTGACCTCTTTACACCACAGTCTAATTTGAGTTGTTTGCCTATGACAGCTTCAATAAAACTGCTCAAAATTGCAGTAATGCATATGGATAATTCTGTGAACAAAGAGTTGTGCGCATCGGTTAGCCACCTATATTCCTGCTTGTGAGCCTTGTATAGCACGCCATTAGGTAAGGTAATTTAGAATATTCAGTAGGCATATGAAAATCAAATTTCTCAATTTCCCCAATACATTTGGCTGAGCTGCTTAGTCTTTCAATAGCCATCTTCCTAATGTGGGTTTGACAGATAAAGAAAGCGTTATTTGCTGCTTTCTCAATTCTTGATATGTAGAAGTTTTTGGTTAGCCACTCAAGGTTACTGCAGACATCCGCATCCTTCCACAAGAATATTTTTTTATGTAGCTTTCTCGTGTGCTCCACAATGTTCATGTGGCAAACCCTGAGAATGATTTCAGTAAAGTTTTCCTTATCAGGTTCAGAGAGGTCTAAAAGGTTATAGTAATGTACCCCAAGGAAATCTCTTCATAAGAGCTTGCGCTCCTCCATAAAGTCCTAAACATTCAAGGGGCAGTCAAGAATATGATTTAAACCCTTGGCAAAGGCATTTCTTAGCTTTTTGTTATGTATAATACTTAGGTCAGTAGACCTAATATGCCCAATGGTAGGGTCAACAAATTGTCTTAGCACAGGGTTTTTGCATGGACATCTATTGGTGGTCCCATCAGCAAAGGTATTAAAGGGTTTATATACCTTTTATTTAATTTGCTCCACATATCTCCATGAAAAGATAGTTTCGTCAACCAGTTCTGCACCCCTATCTCCAAGTGCTTCATATAGTACAACACCAAAGATTTTTTTTCAGATTGAAAATGTCTAATGCTCTAGACAGATGACTCATATGTGTAATCTTCGAATCATCCTTAGGTTTAATAGTGCTGAGGTGTTTCTTCCTGTTGCAGTCTTTGATGATGTTCCTCGTAATGGAATTTGAGTCCTTATCAACAGATTTAATAGAATAGGTCAGACGTAATAATACTGTATCATGTAATGAAATTTTAGAGTTAAATATTTGCAAAACACTAGAATAGTATTGTAAACAAGTTTGATTTCCAAAATAGAGGGTTGTACACCAATCTATTGGAGTTTTAAAAAACACCATGATCAAGGTGCAACATTATAGTTGGCAGATGTTTTTGATAAAACCACAAGCCCAAGTAAAACATGATTTTGAAAAATCTTGGGTCGGGTTCAGCAGAAACATGATTTTGAAAAATCTTGGGTCGGGTTCTGCTTAAACCCCACATCATTCTTCATTGGAGTGAGAAGCTTTGGGTCATGAGTAACCCTAGGAGGCACCTTTGGTGTGAACATCTGCTTTGGTCCATTGCTGCAAGAAGACAAAGGCCTGCTAGAAACTGAAAAAGAAGGTTGACTGTTCATTGGATTCTTTTTTAGGAAATCAATATTCCTGATAGACTTTTCAGCAATTTCCGCTAATTTACTATTGCCATGTAGAGCTTTGAGATTAACCTGAGGGGAAGTGGCAAAAGTAGTGGCCATCTCGAGCATCACCCTTCTGACCTCCAGATATGATATGTAAGCAAGGACAACGAGTTTCATATTTTTGTTCAGAATTTTAGTCATGGCGACCATCTTCATCATGGGAGTAGCGCCAGGGTAAACTGTCTCCATGTTGTTTAATAAGAACCAGATTCCCTGATCAAACCAAATTATGCCACTGGGACATTTAGTTCTTTTTCCTTTTGTCACAGTTGCACTTAAAATAAGGGCAGTGTGTCCTCCACACTCTTTTGAGATAAATTCTCCCCTTTCTTCCCCAGGATAGGCCATGTGACCTTTTTGGCTAACATACAACGTTGTACTCTTGTTACAGTCCTGTTCAAAGAAAGTAATATCAAAGTTAACATCCAGCTTTTCCATAATAAAGTACTTTTTCAACTTCGCAGCCTTGAATGCAGTCTCATCATCTGTTATTCCTGCAAGTGCTCTCCATGTATCAAGATCTATTGGGGTAAGGGCCCCAAAGTTTTGACTTTTCCATATACTATAAAAGTATCCAGCAGAAAGACTTTCAACTACTAGTTCAGTAATAATGGGAAAGCATGAGAGTTTGCTAAGGTAAGATAGGGGACTTTATCCTCTGAACCTTCAACAGATTTGGAGACATATGATTCTTCTTTTGTATTAGTATTGCAGTTACCAAGGCTAAGAAAATCCTCTTGTGAAAGATCACTGTCAGAAAAGAGGCAGTTTAGTATGCTCGAGGGATTCATCCATCTCGAAAGTGAGGGGTTTAACTTCATTGGCTTTTTCCAAAGCAATGAGTCCAACTATAAAAGCTCTTCCAGCTTTATCCTCAACACATGTTCTATTGAAGAGAACAGTGGGAATTTCATTCTAAATTGAGATCAAAAGATCTTCACATTTGGTATATTCAAAATTTACCTTTTTCATGAAATGAAAGGCTTTAAACCATCCATTGAAATCTAGACAAGTCACTGGTGACCATTTCTTTTCCACAAGTCTAAATGAAAATGATAAACTCATGAATCCTCTTGGATTTGATGCAGGCCAGAATGATTTGCAAAGCTATTCTTGGGTTTTCAATCCCGCATTCATTGTAGTGAAAAGGTATTAATTCCTTAATCCACTGTTTGCTAGTATCTTCTTCATTGGATACCTTGTTTTCCTATAAAGTTCAGAAACACAAAGTTTAGAGTATTGAGTATACACACCATAAGGTATACCAAATCAATGTCCCCGGTTAAACCAAGTCACTGAAAGCAAGTAAAAAACCTTTGTCAAGCCAAGTCCTGACCCTAAGACCAAAAGCCCTTTTGAGAATTTAGCCTTCAATTAGCAGCCTTAGAGTATACTGGTGTACATATATCTAAGCAATGATTTGGTGCCATAGATTATGTGAATTTTTTTTTTAATCAGATGTCAATACATTTTCATACTTTAATAGGCATATGGAAACAATTTACCCCATGGGTAGAAACCATTTGCAATTAAGTCAATTCAAAACAAAGTGTTTTCAAAAAAAATTTAGAGGAATAGAAAAGTAGAGCTTCCACATATCTTTGAAGAAATACTTCATATGTGAGACGCTCCATAATATTGACTAAAGAATATATTAGTGCGAAGAGCAAAAGATCCTGCTACCTACAGTACACCAACAAAAAATTAGCCTCTAGGGTAATTATGGAAGCACTGGCAGGTGTCGAGGGTCTTTTGAGTTATCCCCTTCACTTTGCCTGATACACAGAAAATTTCAAAGCAGAAAAAGAGAAGTTTAGATGCATAGTTTGATGAGCTGCAAACCATGTTTAACTAAAGGTGGTATTTCATTGTTATGGTACTCAAGCCAGATGATTGAAGTCCTTTCAACAGCAGCACCCCAATCTGTGCCATAATTACTCAGATCTACCACTAATCTTGAGGCTAAAGAATAACTTTCAGATATGAACCTTTCCAAACACGCCTCAATAATACATCAAATATAAACAACAACTTTTAATTATATCATATATGATGCTAATAATGGACAAGTCATGGTATTCCACCAGAAGCAATATGAAGTTTCAGCATATACGAGCCTGAATTTAGAGGCAAGACATACATTTAAGATAGATATATCCATCCAGACATAAGCCCTAGTGCTTTGAAATGAGAATTGCAAAAGTTATGCTAGATTCCTGAATATTAAAAACTATTCATTCCTGAAATTATATCACATTTAGGTTAATCAGACCAAGGAGATGATACAACTAGTCTTTTATCCTTAAACATTTTATGTAGATACCATGCAATAGAGGCATTTAAAGATCTGAAAGAATAAATGCATTCAGATCTGATACCCAGCAACCTACTCTAGATTAATTTGCTAGAAAGGAGATAAAAAAACTTTCTCTAAGTACTATTAAGCAGATTAAATATCAGAGAGAGTTATTTATGCCTAGGCCGCAACCAAATTACAAGATCTCAAACCTGAGATTGTTGAATGGGTTCAGATGCCTTCAGATTGCTGAGAAGTTGCTGGTGTCCATGGTGGATGCGATACTTGAGGCTTGATTCCTCATATTGATATTGTTGAATGGGTTTAGATCAGAGTAGCCCTTAAGCCCAAATTTTTATAGGTGTAATTTAGAATGTGAGGCGAATCTTAGCTTTTTTCGATTAGTTATGTTGGCGATTTTCTTTCGGGCTTCAATTTGAGTTGTAGCAACCTTGGCGAATCTTTCATCCATCAAGTGATGGAATATATACTTTTTTCTCAAGTAAAATTTGGGTCTACAATATATATTTGTTATGTCCGTATACAGTTGTAAGCGTAATGCTCACATAATGAATATACATGTTATCAGACATTGGCATGTGATTGTAAATCTCAATAGCTCCATATTAAGCGCTAAACAACAAGAAGTACACAAACTTAGCCGAGGCATGATTGCATATTATGGTGGGCAAGCACAAACCGATTTGATTTCAGTCATCTTTTTAAGATTGGATAAACAACAAACCAAAAGCAAAAATACTCTAGGATTGCATACCCAGATGTTGGAACCGGATCATGAAATCCATATAACATGCATGGTTTTTTCCCTTTCCTTTTTTTTTTTCTTGGAGGTAAATGGCAATTCTAAAAAACTCACCAAGAATAGAATTCGCATTAATTTTACATGATTTTAGGGGGTTAAGGGGCGATTTTAGAATAATTACCAAGAATAAAATTCACATGGGGGCGAATCTAAGAATCCATCATTTAGTGATATAGGCTAACTTATGAGTGGAGGGAGAAAATTTCGTAGACAAGGTGGCGATATTTTATTGGCACCACTCCTAATTGATCCTACTCAACAATAGTGAAAAAAAATGCAAATGTCCAAAAAAATAGCCTTTTGGCGATATTTCGAGCTTAAGGGCTACCCTGGTTTAGATGCCTCCAGATTTGCTGAGAAATTGCTAGTCCATGGTGGGTGTGATACTTGAGGCTTGATTCCACATATTTGTCTTAGAACCAGTAATTTCCACCGCAATATCTGGCAGATTGGTATTGCACATGAAGTTGCTTTCAGCTTCCTTATTGCCTTTAAGAACTCCTGGATTGCTCAGATCTTTATTGGCAGGGATACTTGTTTCCAGATTACCTTCTTGTGCAAGCATACTGGTGCATGAAAATCATAGAGCCTCTTACGTTTGGCATTCAACTTCTTTTCCTCTTCAAGATTCTTTGGAAGCATTCAAATCTCCTTTCCTTCTTCCCATTGCAGTGGAGTATTTGATCGGCCCTGGACCGCAGGTGTGGCTTAAGAGCAAATATCTGAATGCACCAGATCGTAAAATACAACCCTATATATAGGATTATACTGGTTCTGTTCTTAAGGTCGGCCTCTTTGTAAATGGATTCTAACCTTACGCTTGCCCCATCCAGCCCGATATAAACAGATCTATCCATGCATGAAAATGACTAGAGCCTTTTTAGAAAGGTTACGAGAATACTAAAAATGTTTTGTCCAGTAGAGCGGCTGTCGTGGATACAATTAGGTCAAGCTCTTTACTGTCACGAATTCTGTAAGCCCTACATTAGACCTTAGAAATTTTAAACATATGAGAAGTGTGTTTTAGTCCAAGTGGATTTCCAACTTCCTTTCATATGGAATCCAAGTTTAAGCTGTTTAAGCTGTTTAAACTTTGCTCAATTCAATCTGTGCAAAAAGACATAAGAATAGTTAGATAATCAATAAAAAAAAGAAAAATAAAAGGAAAAAAAAAGAAAAAACACTAGGTAGCCAGCATACTTTTTCAATTTCAATCGGTTTGTTTCCAGTGTTCTCCGAACTTTTCTTGGTCACCATCAAAGCCGTTGTAGAACATTTTCCAGTGTCGTGTTATCATAGGTATATCTATGGCATATTTTGGTATCTCTCATCGCATAATTTGCCAGCATGATGATCGTTTCTGGTATCTCTCATCGCATAATTTGTGGCACATTCCAATATATCTGTGGAATATTTTTGGCAACGTGTTAGAATCATGGCGCCCATAAAAAGACACTATGTTTTTTGACAGCACAAAAGAAGTTTTAAGTCTTCTAACACGACACTCGCCAATATTTATGAGGTTCACACCACAAAAAGCAAGGTCCATATGTGGGCCACGATCTAGACTGATTGGAACCCCATATGTGTATAGTAATATCTATTTTTTTCCATGAAAAGCAAAGTGGTTTTAAAGCCTCAAAATCATCCATAGTTGCTATTTGGATGTAAGATTTTCAACCACCAACATAATCCACGTTCTCGAAATTTTTAATGGTTATATCTGACACTCGAGAGATTAGAATGGTCAATTTATGGTTTGATAGTTTGGATCTTCAACTTTATGGCTATTTGAGTCCAATAGATGTTTGCCAAGCAAAAGGCTATTTAAGGGCTGAATCACACTAGCGGATGCCCAAGATAAGATTTTTTGAGCCATAAAGCAGGGGATGGAGATGCCCAAGATTTTCATATGATTTGTAACTGCACAAGGATTTCAAAACTCTGGCAGATCATAAATTCGTAGCAAGCTGGAAGACAATAGCAGTTTGGGGTTCTTTAAATTCCAAGAATGACTGCCAAATTCGACATGGATTTCATTTGTGTGATGCTTCATATGAAGAACTGCAGATTTGATGTGTACGGCTTGTCAGAGCAGGGTCTAAGTTAGATATTGGGGTACAAAAGCACCCGTCCGGATGCGCTGCTTTTCGTGCTTGGTCCGCTGTGCTTGGAGGTGCTTGGAGAGCGGGAACGCGATGATCCATTTTTAGCAAATTGCTTCCGGATCGATGACATGGCTACCCGCAAAAAGTACAGAATCAATTTAGCGGGGTTGTTGTGAGATGGCGTGGAGAGTTAATAGGATTTGGCTATGGCGGGAAGCATCATCCGGTGTTGTGCCCCTGAACAGAATTTTCTTTATACAGCATGGTTTCTCTGTACAACATGATTCTAAATGGATCAATCAGCATCAGCTTTAGATGAAGAAAAGCGACTTCAAATTTTCCAGGAAATTCAAGCCGAGAGAAGAAGGCAATCTAGACAGCAGAAAAGAGATAGGGAGAGGGAGAAAGAAAATATCCAGCCTCAAGTTGACAGCGTCTTGAGTGCGAGAAGGCTTCAAGAATTGTCCAAGAGTTTGGACGATTATTTCAATAATATCACAAAGCCTTTGAAAGAAGGGGATAAGGCACTGGTGGTGCACAGATTTGTGAAGAGAGTGAAGGTGGATTTTGTTGATCATGATCAAAGCAAGATCATGAAGAATGTCATTAGAAATGTTCAAGAGACACTCAATCAGCAAAAGAAACTAAGGAAGACAGATATAATGCAAGCAAGAAAGTCCACATTGCAAATGGTATCTTCAACAAAGAACAAAACCAACCAACAAGCTAGCTTGCACCTCCTTCATGTATCAAGAAAATGTTATTGCAAAGAACTGTAAGAAGAGTAATGGCAGAACAAGAATGTGGTCCGTGGTCAATGTTTTCAAGGAAAAAGAGATCAGATGCAATAACTGATGAGGTTAAGAATTCTGTTTATAAGTTCTGGACAGAAAACACAAGAGTCTCACCATACAGGAAGCATGTGAGAAAATTTGTTACAAAAGATGGTGAAAGAATTGATCATCCAATATAACTGCTTGAAATTTCTCGTAATTATTATGCTTTATATGTTTTACCGCTTGTTCTCGCTTTTTACTAGATTGTTTGCTTTTAATTTTTTTGGAACTCAGATTTCGCTTTGTTTATAGTTGCAATTTTACATGGCCTTCAAAAAGGAATTCAATGAAATGAAGATTTCACAAACAAGACATTTGAATTGTCAAAGCCATCTTTTGCGAGGCGTTTAAAAGAAAGAGAGACCATCATCGCCAATATCACATGCACTTTGAGTATGTGATGCAAGCACTCAACAAAATCAGAACAGATCCAAATGGGGTGCACAAAGAGTGCAACTGTAATTGTGCTGTTTGTGGTGATGGTAACTTCTGTAGTGCCAAGATCCATGTTTATAAATCCACTAGTGATTTTTGGAGGCAAATGGTCTGCTCTAAAGAAGAAGATGAAGAATGGCACAAACATCAATGTCTACAGTTGGCATGCAAGGATTGTGGGCTGAAAAGATACTCTTAAGTTTGTCTCTTCAATGTTATGATGTTTAAAGATATTACTGCTCAGTAACTTTAATTGTGGTGTTATAAACATGTTTGCTTTTTGTCCTAAGGAGAAGATGGAAACTGATTACAACGTGGAGTGGAAACAGTTTGAAAAGGTATTCTATTTGGCTTAATTAAATTGTGCTCGTGTAACATACATGCTTTTTAAACAAACTGCAAACTGACAGAAATGTTCATGGTCTGAAATCAGCAAGAAGTTGAATACATGAAGGAGACTACCAAGAAAAAAATGGGAGGGAGGAAACCAGCAAAAGTAATAAGACTTGCATACAAGAACGAGAGTCTGCCCCAGTTCATGAAGCATACATCCAAGACAATGGTACAATTTATCCCACACAATTATGTGGCACACTGGCAGGCAAAGCAATTCAGGACGTGTTTGGATACCTTCCTGAAGATGCAATTGTCTCTGTAATTGACTTTGCTGAAAATTACAGCTTTAAAATTCAGAGGGAGGCACAATCTTGCCACTGGCACACAGACCAGGCCTCAATTCTGGTTCATATCACATATAGACATGCAACCCAAGCTGAGATAGAGGAGATGGAAGTTAATGAGGCAGAGAAAAGAGAAGCAGAGCAGGATAAGCTGAAAAGAAAGAAGAAGACAAGTCAGGAGACCATCAGCACTAATCAGAGGAGAATTATAAAGGAAGTGCACTTTTATATTTCAGATGACAGGGAGCATAGCACTGAGTTTGTACAACATTGCTTGAAAGTACATGCTGACTGTGGCTTAGAGCACAAAACATTGAGTACAAGAAACATATTTTTTGGAGTGATGGTTGCACATCCCAGTTTAAAAGAGCAAGGCCTTTCTGGTATTTAGGAAGGAACTATGTGTGTAGTGAAGGAATTGAGTATGAGTGGAATTTCTTTGCCAGTTCTCATGGCAAAGGAGAACATGATGGACAAGGTGCAATATTGAAAAGGATTTTTGCAAGAGAGCAATTGAAGTATGAGGCCCGAAATTGAGCGTGCAAAGACATTGTGGATTTCATGAACCGTACATGATGAACAATCCACCGCAATTCATATAAGAAGGTAAATTCTTGTTTTTTCTTAGATTTTTCTTAGATTTGAAGTTGCATGAATCTGTTTCATATTGCAGGTTCTTTTGGCATATTGATCCCCAAAGTGTAGACAAATCTGAAAGGAAGGAGTGGAGAACACTATGTGGGAGCTCTAAACTTCATTGCATCAGACCATGTGACAAAAAGAACCCTGCAAAAGTTGCTTACAAGGTGCCTCTCTTGCTATTGTTCCTATTGCTTTCATGGTAAAAGGGATGATTGCACGAACAAAGCACGTTTGGGAGCATGGTTCACAGCAGAACTGAAACCAAAGATGAAATCTGTTGCTGGAGAAACATCCACAGCAATTAGTCAGCCTACAAAACAAGTTGAGGATGAAGACCAAGGGGAAGAAGAAGAAGAAGATGAAGAAGAAGATGACCTTAGTTCTCTTCTAGAAGTTGGAGATAACTTTGCTGTAAATGCACATCCAGAAGATGATGAGGGAGTTGACTTTTATGTTCTTAGGTGTACAAAGACTAAACATACATTGTTAGATACATATGAAGATGCTTGGGGTACTGCATTTGGTGTAGGAGAAGTTATAGTTTCTGGCCATTACTACAAGCAAACAGATGCACTCCAATTTGAGTTGCTATTGGACAAGCCAGCTGCTAGTTTGTATAGCCACCTTATCAGACAGGTGAAGTTTGATATGGAGAATCTTGATAACAACAGTTTCAAGATGACTGAAGAGACATGCCAAAAAGTTATGGCATCCCTTCCAGTAGAGTGCTAATACTGCTGCCCGTTTTTTCTGCTTTTGCTTTGAAGAAGCAGAAGTTGAGTTTTTAGATGTACACTGGCTCTTTCCTGCCATATTCTTTCTTATACTCTTTATAATTCATTATCAATGAAATCTAACAAATTCTTTGCTGCACAAATGTTCCTTGTCCTCACAGCTTTAAAAGAAAAGCTGCTAGGTCAGCTTTTGATACTTATGCTTTGTCTGCTTACGTGCTTTCTATTTTCAGTTAACTATTACAGACTTGATGAACTTCTGGTAAGTGTATATTTGCACTATCTGTTTTAGTCTCTTCAGTTGGCACATGGAAAACAGATTGCAAGTTTACAAATGAAGACAACTCAAGAATCTGCACAAGTATAGGTAAATGCCTGAAACCTTGAATTTACATTGATATCCGCTCTGTTACAAAAGTGTACAGCTATGTACTCATATCCAGTCTTCACAAAGAAACATGAAGCTGTTATATCTTAAGTTACATCTTAAGTTAGGTATCAAAGATCTGTTCTGCCATCACTTGCAGGGTCAGTATCTTCAATGTGGGTCTGATCTTGTGTTGTTTCTTCTCTTGCAGGTTCCTCCTGTTTATTTACAACAATATCAGTTGCAGCACCAACAATATCTTTCACCAATTGCATGTTTCCCTCAATTGCTACTCTCCATCTTGCAAGTTTTTTCAAGTGGTCAACATCAAGTTTGAGTATGTTGATGTCTACTTCCTTGACCACATCAACATGCTGCTGCTGGTGCAACCACTTTTGAGGATTCTTTGAATGAAGTCAAGTGTGCAAACATGCTTTTGTGTAGTTGAATACCTTATCATTTTCCTCATTGTCAAAGCTCTCAACTATTAAGCATGTGTCTGGTGGGGATAAGAAAGTCTTGTACAAAGAGTCATCCACAAGCACAACATCCTCTACATCATTAAAAGCTGTGTAAACTTTGACAATTGGCTTCATCCATACTGGTTTGGTTGCATTGCCTGGAAACATAAAAGGCATTTCCTCACATTCATTCTGACCCCATATGAATTTGAATTTAGCAATGTAGTGTGCTGGCAGAATACTGTTAAGGATTTGTATGATGTTGTGCTTCATCATGCTAGACCAAATCCCAACTTCAAATCTTTCAAAACAGAAATCCAAGAACTCTTGTAAAAGAGGTCTGCAAATAACCACTTTCCCTGTTGTGTAATACTTCTTGAGCCCTGGTGGAATCTTTACTCTTGCTTTTTTTTGGAAGGTGTTGACCAAAACTCCATTAATGTCTAAGATGACAAGTTTTTTCTTTTCTAAATCCTCTGCAACATTCATAAAAAAAGAAACTCAAACATCAACATGACTTAAACATGAATTAAAAGAAGTCATTAATTAAAGAAAACAGAATTACAATATTCAAACAATGTTCTCAAACAACACAAAACAATTAAAACAGTATTTCACATACACTACAATATGTTATGTTCTGAAACTAACTCAATGACTTGATATACTGAGAAACAGAACCTGAACTACCATTTAACATTTTCACAATCATATCAACTTGATCACCTATTTGCTTTGGTGTTTGAGGTGGCAGCTTCTTTGAGGGTCTCCCCATCTTCTTTTTGACTTTTGTTGTTGCTACCTCCATTTCAACTACTGCTTCACCCTTACCCTTACCTTTCTCAACAGCCACAGCATCAACAGCAGCAACAGCGTCTTCAGTCAATTCAGCATCAACAGCATCTTCATTTGCTTGTTCTTCATCAAATCCGGATTTGTTGCTCAACAAATCCGGATAGATTAGAGGGATGTTTATAGCAATAGATCTAGTGAAAAACTGAAGCAACTGACTACAGACAACCATGAATTGATGAAGACCAGCCAACATCCATTTCTTCAAACTCTAATGAATTGTTATGATGGCTTCTTGATCGAATGTTGTGCCCAAGAATTCTGAAGTCTCGGTTTGGTTTATTTCTTGGCCAGGAATTTGAATGGTGCACAAGAAAATTTAAGTTTTGGGCACTTCTTATTTGATAAGGGATTCAAAAATCCTGAACTCCTATTGACTGGTTCAAAATGGGTTGACGCTAATGTGATTTCGCTCTAATGCACATGACATTTTACTAAGGGGCATATTTCATCATTTTAGTGAATTCTTTTCGAGTAAACAACTTTGCCATGCATGTAGTACTTAAAAAAATCTTCAAATGGAGGAAAACTAATTGTTTGTCTACATTTGGCCACTTCAAATTCTTAAATTTTAAAGTTAGAATAGATTGTCATTTGCGTTACAAGTATAATTTGAAATTTGGTTTTCAAGGAATGGATAATTCATCACACTTAAGAAATTATAGGCTGCTTAAACAGGTTTCTAATGAAGATCGAGCCAACAGAGCTTGCAAGGCTAATCACAACCAAATTTAAAGAAGAGTGCTCTGTGACATCCATCGCATAAGGCATTATTACAGATAGAGTGAAGGGCACAACATCACATGATGTCTCATAAATGCAAAAACATGATATTATTCGTCCAATACTTTTACAACTTAGCAGCACCATTGGCGGGCTTGACTAGAAAGAATTCCTCTGTTTGGAGAGAAGCTTGGCCAGAAAAGTGTGACCAGGCTTCTGAACGGCTAAAAGTTATAGTCACCTTACTTCCCGGCATTTTGTGTCCTTGATCCAAAAACCTAGTATGAGCTCATTACGGATGCATGAGATGAGAACATGTGCACAATCATCATGCAAAATGGCAAGGTGTTAAGTATGACTCTAAGAAATTGAACAATTCCCACGCAAGGTACTAGACACATGAAAAGAAGTTATTAGCCACCATTCGAACCCTCAAGATGGAGCCACTATCTGCCAAGTTCTCCATTTTCAAATTCTACATCATAAAGGAAAGATGAAGCTCATGTGATCCTCGATTGTCCGACATATTTAGGCCTGCGTGACAAATTTGAAATCAAGGTTAAAAACCTTACTAGTTTTTTTGAGCTCCTACACAAAAACATAAGTGGTTTCCTTATTGAAATGCGTTCATTGGGAAGTGAGAGAATACAAAGTTTGAAATCTCTTACTGCAGAATTGGAAGATCGTTTGAGAGAATATAGTGATGTCTTATCCGTGGACACACTAAAACTATTGTCAATTTGAAATATGCACTGCTTTTTTTGAACGTCTCATAGATTTGATGGTCTCGTAGGCGTGACATCAATATATAATATTCTATTCTATTCTCAAGAGATCATTCAATTTATCAAAAAAGAACATATCAGTATCAGAATATTGCCAGACATAGTGATAAACAAACCAATATACCTGCCCTCCCTAGGCTACATCAATTTAACCTTACCTTTTTCTTGACCGTAAAAGAGCCAGACACATTCTTAGACATGCCAGAACATCAATAGCTAACTTTGAAGCTACCTTAATATCTTTTCACGTACCAACGACACCAATATCGACAACACAATGATGAGATTATTTGCAAAACTCATCTCAAAGGTCAAAGGTCAAAGGTCACAGAGAGAGGAGAATAAGAGCAAACATGAATGGAAACTACAACAGCTGCCACAATTCACGATCATCCAATTCAGGGTCTGTTCCAAACAGACAATGATATGGCACCTTAATTATCGTGCTCTAACCAACTGGGCAAATGCGTCTAGACATTGAGATGTGACCCTTTATATACGTGATAATTAGGTACTGCCTCTCAAAGATTGGTCCTCATAGACCTCCAAAACATACCAGACAACCTAAATGTGGAATACACACCGTAGCGAAAACCTGTTGCCCTAAAAAAAAAAGGACACAAAATTCTCCTCTTCATCCAAAACAATCCCTCCCCCTACCCCCAACAAAAAAAAAAAAAAAAAAAAAAAAAGAGGGGGTTTCACAAGAAATAACTGGGACCACGGTGAAATTTAAATCCTCAACCTCACCAATGGTGGCATTATAAGGTCTTATCACTCGACCTTGTCGTCGTACCATTTATTCAATTGTCACAATGAGTGAATAAAGCATAGCATTTTGAAAAAAAAATTGAAGCAATTTTTACATCATGCCACATTGCAACGCTGCAGCAATTGAAGCAGGCGGCAACATTCCAGCGTGGTTGGCAACGCTCTGCTGATGCTCTTCATGGTCTTGACACCTTCTTGCAACCTCACCGGATGTAACCAAGAAAACCGACCACAATGTCAGAAACCAACTTTTACCGGTCCAACGAATCAGAAACCAACTTTTACTGGTCTAGACTAGTCTTTTTACAAACTAGCTAGTTTTTGTCCCACTGCCAACGAGCAGCCAAAGTGGAGGACATGTATAGGCTTTTAAGTTCTACCACGTCGGGGATCATCATCGTATACCCCTAGTAACCAACTTCCAAATATAAGTGACATTGGCAAGGTTTGAACCCATGACCAAATGAACACTTATTTTTTGCATTACTAGGCCTATACCAACTCACCACACATCCGTTGGGCAAAACTTTGGCCATACATGCACACTTTGTAGGCGGGGATTCAATCCCACCTTGAGAAAGTTTTTTAGGATCCTAGGGGCAACTCTAGGGGGCATCGTTGAACCCAACGTCCACCAAACCTAGTGCCGCTGCCCACGTGATGACTTTTGGGCATCCTAGGACCAGAGGGCTTTAGACGAACCCAATAAACCAGCCCCCACGATGTCAAACCAACTTTTACCGGTCTAGACTAGTCTTTTTTACAAACTAGCTAGTTTTTGTCCCATCGCCAACGAAAGCGACCAAAGTGGAGGACATGTATAGGCTTTTAAGTTCTACCACGGGGGATCATCATCGTGATACCCCTAGTAACCAACTTCCAAATATAAGTGACATTGGCAAGGTTTGAACCCATGACCAAATGAACACTTATTTTTTGGCATTACTAGGCCTATACCAACTCACCACACATCCGTTGGGCAAAACTTTGGCCATACATGCACACTTTGTAGGCGTGGATTCAATCCCACCTTGAGAAAGTTTTCGATCCTAGGGGCAACTCTAGGGGCATCGTTGAACCCAACGTCACCACCCTAGTGCAGCCCTAGGGGGCAACTCTAGGGGCATCGTTGAACCCAACGCCACCCGACCTAGTGCCACCCGCCAATGCATGACTTTTTGGGCATCCTAGGACCCGGGGTTTTAGACAAGTAACGATGAAAACCAGCCACGATGTCGTAAACCAACTTTTCTTGGTCTAGACTAGTCTTTTACAAACTAGCTAGTTTTTGTCCCATCGCCACGAAAGCGGCCAAAGTGGAGGACATGTATAGGCTTTTAAGTTCTACCACGTCGGGGGATCATCATCGTTATACCCCCTAGTAACCAACTTCCAAATATAAGTGACATTGGCAAGGTTTGAACCCATGACCAAATGAACACTTATTTTTGGCATTACTAGGCCTATACCAACTCACCACACATCCGTTGGGCAAAACTTTGGCCATACATGCACACTTTGTAGGCGTGGATTCAATCCCACCTTGAGAAAGTTTTCGGATCCTAGGGGCAACTCTAGGGGCATCGTTGAACCCAACGTCCACCAGCCTAGTGCCGCCGCCACGTGCATGACTTTTGGGCATCCTAGGACCGTGAGGGCTTTAGACAAGAAACGATAAACCCAGCCACGAACGTAAACCAACTTTTACCGGTCTAGACTAGTCTTTTACAAACTAGCTAGTTTTGTCCCATCGCCAACGAAAGCGACCAAAGTGGAGGACATGTATAGGCTTTTAAGTTCTACCACGTCGGGGATCATCATCATTATACCCCTAGTAACCAACTTCCAAATATAAGTGACATTGGCAAGGTTTGAACCCATGACCAAATGAACACTTATTTTTGGCATTATTAGGCCTATACCAACTCACCACACATCCGTTGGGCAAAACTTTGGCCATACATGCACACTTTGTAGGCAGGATTCAATCCCACCTTGAGAAAGTTTTCGGATCCTAGGGGCAACTCTAGGGGCATCGTTGAACCCAACGTCACCAGCCTAGTGCCGCCGCCACGTTATGACTTTTTGGGCATCCTAGGAGCGAGGGCTTTAGACAATAAACCAGCCACGATGTCAGAAACCAACTTTTACTTCATCAGACTAGTCTTTTTACAAACTAGCTAGTTTTGTCCCATCGCCAACGAAAGCAGCCAAAGTGGAGGACATGTATAGGCTTTTAAGTTCTACCACGTCGGGGATCATCATCGTATACCCCTAGTAACCAACTTCCAAATATAAGTGACATTGGCAAGGTTTGAACCCATGACCAGATGAACACTTATTTTTGGCATTACTAGGCCTATACCAACTCACCACACATCCGTTGGGCAAAACTTTGGCCATACATGCACACTTTGTAGGCGTGGATTCAATCCCACCTTGAGAAAGTTTTCGATCCTAGGGGCAACTCTAGGGGCATCGTTGAACCGCGTCACCACCCTAGTGCCGCTTCGCTTCAATTGCTTCAAATAACGCCAGGCTCTTCATGGTCTTGACACCTTCTTGCAGAATGCCGCCACCTCACCAGATCCTTTAGTCCACCGCCAAAATTTGGTTTTACGTGCTGCTCTCAAATGCATCTTGGTCACTCTTTAAATCGGCGGCGTCCATCTTTCATCGCAATCCAGAATGCTAGCATCGATCGCTTTCTTCTCGGACCGCCTCCTCATGGAGTGCCGGTTTGTTTCTTCCGCCCACGGCGCCCTTGAAGACATGGTGCGCTCTCATTTTTCTCATCGACGCCATCCCGCCCTTGGGCTCAACACTCCTCCCCGCTCTTCAAATACGCCAGGATCTCATTGGCACTTACTATAATGGCGCCCGTCCTCACTCCCGTGAGGATCACTTTCAGACTGATGGCTTCCCGCCTTCAGAAACACTTCCTCCTTTTCTTCATCCTGAGTGTCGTTTGGTGGGGGGGAGTGTTAGTCCTGTGCCTCCTGGTACAGGACTATTCATGCATACGACGGACCAGGTCAAGAACAAGGATCCACAGTCAGCCACGGGTCAGCCATCAAAGGCTCAAGCAGAAGACCAAGCGGCCCGGACCCGCAGGTCAAAGCCTCGTCCCGGGTCAACAAGAGGCCTTCTCGGGACAAGTGGCGGCCCGTCACCGCCCGCCAGCGTCGGCGTCAAGCGTGATTCTAGGCACTTCAAGAGACACCGCCAGCATTCCTGCAAATCAGGCCTCCTTCCAGGAGTCGGCACCGAGATCAGTCAGAGTGTCTATATTGGGCCAAAGGCCATTGTACTATATATATGAGTAGAGCTAGCACATGAGTTAGATGAGTTTTGAGTCTTATCTCTCTTCAGTCTTCTCTCGATTGCGAGAGCTCGTGTATGTTCATCATTGATATCAAGGAAGCTTATCATTTTCCTCTCATTGTTCTCTTCTGTTCTGTTTTCTTCTACTTGTTCTTTCTTGCAAATCCCGCGTGACATAGTCCCCCGGATTCTCCTGTTAGATCCAAAGGTCCTCACAGAGGGCTGTCTTGCAGGAGTTCCCGAACCCAGACCCCAAACACATTGCTTTTGTACAGGCAACGAACCACGAACAGATGGCCGTGGCAGAATCCTTGCTAAATGCATCCACAATATCTTGCCAAGAGTACCATGCTCAGATTTTTGCTCGAATTTTTGAGAACGTTTCTGTCTGGCGGCACAAAAGGAAAAGCCCTAGATCCCCAAAGCAGACCCCTGTGTCAAAGCGAAAGAACAAATCACGAGACAAATCCTTCTTACAAAGAACACATCCTCGTTAAAGAGGATATTGCTGCAAGATTGCGACCGAAAAGATGCAGATGAATCACTCCAACAGATTTTTTTTTCCTCAATTCTCATGGAGAACAAATCCATCAGGCCCTGCTAGCCACAGACGCCAGAAATCTTTCTTCAATAGCAACCGCTGTGAAGGGAGGGCAGAAGGGAGGGCGGCAGAAGGTAGGGCGGCTGCTCCCAAACCGGCCAAGAACAGTGCCCTGGGCGTCAACGACATTTTTTTCTCCTTAAGAATAGAATAGACGACTTTCTAGATACATTCTTAGACGTGTCAGAACATCGATAACTAACTTTGAAGCTACCCTAATATCTTTTCACATACCAACGACACCAATAATCGACAACACAATGATGAGATTATTTGCAAAGCTCATCTCAAAGGTCAAAGGTCATAGAGAGAGGAGACTAAGAGCAAACATGAAATAGAAACTACAACAGTTGCCACAATTCACGATCATCCAATTCAGGGTCTTTCCCAAATAGACAATGATATGACACCTTAATTATCGTGCCCTAACCAACTGGGCAAATGCGTCTAGACATTGAGATTTGACCCTTTATACGTGATAACTAGATGCCGCCTGTCCAAGATTTACTCGAGCGGTGCCCATAGACCTCCAAAATATATCAGACAACCTAAATATGGAATACACACCCTAGCGAAAACCTGTTGCCCTTAGAGAAAGCACAAAAAATTCTCCTCTTCATCCAAAAGAAACCCCCTCAAAAAAAAAAAAAAAAAAAAAAAAAAAGAGGGGGTTTCACAAGAAATACTTCATACACCTTACATCCTAATTGTTTCCAAGATAAAGGTCACTGGGACGACGGTGAGATTTAAATCCTCGACCTCACCAATGGTGGCATTATAAGGTCTTACCACTCGACCTTGGCATACAAGGCTTTATTTTGGGAAAGCATACCAAGAGAAACTTTGAATACTAAGAGTTTTAAAAAAACGCATGTGATGCAAAGCTTGAGGTGGGCAATGTTGACAAGCCTATCAATTGTCACAATGAGTGAATAAAACATAGCATTGTGAAGAAAAAACTGAAGCAATTTTTACATCATGCCAGTGCCACATTGCGGTATTTGCAATATCAGCCATATTGTTAACAATATAGAAGTTGGGTCCGTTTTTTATCCTGGCGTGCATTTTCGTGGCGCCACGTGGCGCAGCCCAATATTGCGGAATGGAAGTTGGCTGAACACATTCCGCCTGACCGGCTGCGCAGGTTAGGGTTCTTCTTTTTGTTTTAGGGTTCTTTATTTTTAGGGCCGCCGCATATCGTCGGTTGCAGATCGTCGGTTGCAGGTCGATGCACGCATATCGTCGTTGCAGATCGAAGATGAAGCATGAAGCTTCTTCTTCACACAGATCCCCGCTGTAATAGAGAAGCAGAAGCTTGTTCTTGACACAGATCTTCACATAGATGAAGCTTGTTCTTCATACAGATCTTCTGATTTCTTTAATCTGTTTGCTCTGCTCGCCATAGCAGAGCATTTTTGAAGCCCTGGTTTGATCTGCTTTGCACGATCTTGAAGCCCTGAGCTGAAATGTTTTGATGGATCTTGAAACCCCGCTTTTGCGGATCTTGAAAACACAGATCGCTTTTGCCGCGAGCTATGCTCTATTTTGCTCTTTTCGCAAGATCCAAAAGCCATGCTCGCTTCCGTTTGATTTTTGAAGCTCTGCTTTCGTTTTTTTTTTGGATCTGCTGAGGGAAAAAAACGTCCCCAACTTCTATATTGTAGGGGAATGGAGGTTGGGGCCTCCATTCCGGTTTCCAGGTGACCCGCTCCCGGCTAACGCCGGTCGCGGGACCCCACCTGGAAACTCGGAATGGAGGCCCCAACCTCCATTCCCCTATACATTAATGCACCTATTGACCTTAGCACTTGTGTCCCATATAAGACGTGTAATTGATCCTATTGACATCACCATATTGACTTGGTTTTGCATTTTTTATGTTTCGTCCATTCTTATCCCCAAGTATTGGACATTTATGTGTAGGCTAATACTCTTCAAATATCTGTTCCCAATTGTTGGCAACGAATTTCTGTTAATTGCCATACTCATACTAGCTTCTGCTCCAAATTGGTCACAGCGGATTGATCAAATTTACTTATAATATGGCAGAAACGTCAGATTTGCCCCTCAAAGAGATTCCAGGCAGCTATGGAACGCCATTTTTTGGAGCAGTGAATGACAGAGTAGAGTTTTTCGACCTGGGAGATGCTGGATTTGTTCAGAAAAAAATAGACACATACAACAGCACGGTTCTAAGAACCAATATGGCTCCAGGACCTCCGGGATTTCCAGATCCAAGAGTCATTCTGCTTGCAGATCAAAGCAGCTTCAAGGTTCTGTTTGATATGGACAAGGTGATGAAAAAGGACCTGTTTACAGGCACTTACATGCCAAGCACTTCCTTTACAGGAGGTTTCAGAGTTCTGCCATATCTAGATCCTGTAGAAGATGAAGAAGACCATACAAAATTGAAGAAGTTTTGCTTCTGGGTCTTGTCTTCTAATGCCTCAAAATGGTTCCCTGAATTTGAAGAGGCGATTCATGAAGCCTTTTTGTCCTGGGAAAATGAGATCGAGAAAAATGGAAAGGTTGGATTTGCTGATATAACAGGGGATTTTACGTTTAAATTCCTGGCCAGATCTGCATTGACCAAGGATGCAAATTTAGCAAAGGCACCAAGTTATATACAATGGTGGCAAGTTCCTCAGCTTCTTCCGATCGCATCAGCAGGTTATCCTAAATGCATAGAACAAACATTTCTGCATTCATTTCCGCTGCCGTTCTGCCTGGTAGCATGGCAGTACAAAAAAATAACAGATCTGTTCGAAAAATACGGTACGGTTGCACTGGATTATGCAGAAAAAGAATTGGGTTTGAATCGGAAGCAAGCGCTGCATAATTTGATATTTTTTATATGCTTCAACACGTATGGAGGAATTCAGATTCTGTTTCCTGCGCTGATAAACAGAATCAGCGTAGCAGGAGAAGATCTACAGAAGAAACTAAGGGAAGAAATCAGATCTGCTGTAGAGGAAAATGGAGGAAAAATCGATCTGGGCGCTCTAGAAAAAATGCCGCTACTGCATTCGACAGTATACGAGACACTAAGGATTGAGCCGCCAGTGAAATGGCAGTATGGAAGAGCCAGAAAAGACATAGTCATAAGCTCTCACACTGCAGCATTCAAGGTGAAAAAGGGTGAAATGCTTGCTGGGTTTCAGCCTTCTGTAACCAGAGATCCTTTGGTCTTTGATAATCCAGATACTTTCATTGCAGACAGATTCTTGGGAGCTCAAGGGCACAATTTGCTGCAGTATGTTTACTGGTCTAATGGCCCTGAGACCTGCTCCCCTTCTATTGAAAACAAACAGTGTGCTGGTAAGGATTTTGTTGTCATGATTGCTAGACTCTTTGTTGCACACATGTTTTTGAGGTATGATTATTTCCAGTTTGACCAGCCTCTTGTTAAGGGCTCCTCTACCACTTATACCTTCATCAAGCTTCAAAGAGCCCTTCATTGTGCTTAAAAGGAGCCCTTCATTACATTCTATTCTATTTACTTTTCATTACCATTGTTTGCAAGTATTCTTTTGCATAGCCTCCTATCCTTTGGCCAATTATAAATTCTTTTATGAGTTTAGGGGTCCACTGTCCACCTTGAAGGATCCAATACATAAGATTGAAAGTTTGGAAATAAAGACAAATTTCTGTCGCTGTGTTTATCCCAGTGACCAAATTTGTTATATTTACTCACTATTTAATATATTTTCAATTCTTTGGTCTTAAATCATTTTGCTCGAACTTGGAATCCTTCAAATTTATGTATAAAATAAGAAGAAAGTGGCAAATAATACATCACTTTTAAAATATCTCAAAGATGTGATGTTTGTGATGTGAATTGTATTGTACTTTTATCATTAGATTATGCTAAATAATAAAGAGAAGATGATGATGATGACATGGCAATTGGTAATTCAAGAGAAGTTAGAAATTAGAAAAAAAAAATAGAACGTAAGAAGAAGAAGGACATGAAGAGATAACGGAGTAAAGGAGAGATAAGTAGAGATTTGAAGAAGCGATTCAGAGGTAAGATGATACTTAATAAGGTGGCCTAGCAAACGCACTAATGACTTGCAATTGCACTAATAAAAAAGGATTCCTTAAGATTCCCTAAGATTCTTCTAGTTTTGGGGTCAAGCTTTAAAAAAAACGTATTTTCTAAGTGTGGTGCCATTTGGGGAGTCAGAACTAGAAAATGGGCATACTTATACAAAATCTTCCTTTTTAGGGTCCATTTACTTAGACAAATTTGTGAACAAGATTATTGCGAAAGCCCTGGCCGAGAAGTTGAAGCCGGTGTTGACTTCTTCCATTAGTAAGGTGCAGTCTGGGTTTGTTCCTGGGAGGAACATTTTGACTAATGTTGCCGCAGCTTATGAGGGCCTTTATTGGGCCAGGAGAACAGGTCAAGGCATTGCCTATCTTAAGCTTGACTTTGCCAAAGCTTATGATAGTGTCCGTTGGGAGTTCTTGTCTGCCATGATGTTAGCGTTGGGCTGTGGTCCACGCTTTACAGAGACAGTCATGAAGCTGCATAGGTCAAGCCGCGGGCTCTGGTGGTGTGCGAGGTGAACCCTCCGCCTTTTTTCTCCTTAGGCGGAGGGGTGCGTCGGGGGGTGCCCTTTGGCACCATTTTTGTTCGATTGTGGCGGAGGCACTTTGCCTCGGTTGTTTTTGGCTGCAGTGGGAGGAGGGGGTGGTGGATGGGCTTCTGGATGCGGGATGGTAGTCGCCAGATTAACGGTTCGCCGATGACACTTTTCTCTTCTTGGTGGCGTAAGAGAGAATTTGCGGAATGTGAAGGGTTTGTTTGGATACTTTCTCCTTGGCCTCGTGGCATTCTTAATTGGGGTAAATGCTCCGCATTATGGGCCCAGTTGACTCCGCCTCCCCCTTGTTTGGCTCTATTCCCTTGGAAGGTGCTTCCAGGTAATGTGTGTACTAAGTCGTTGGGTATTCCCTTTGGAGGGGATGTTTCCATGGGGAGGGTGTGGGATGAGATTTTGAAGGGGTTGCGTAAACACCTCAATTGGTGGAAGGGTAGCAAGTTGTCCATGGCGGTGTAGGATCACTATTGCCAAGTCGGTTGACTTTGTAGCACTCATGTGTATACATCTGCGATGTTAGCTCCTGAGGGTAAGATACAGGCTTTGGATAAGATTGTTCGAAATTTTGTGTGGGGCGGGGATGATGAAGGGGCGGTTGTTAAAGTGGCTTGGTGGAAGTGTCTCCCCCAGGGGAGGATGGGGGGCTTGGCCATTCGATTTGGCAATCGCATAGTAAGGTGTTGGTCTCTAAGTTTAATATTTGGAGCATTCGCGCAGGATGGAGCATCTTCTCACAGTGCGGCACTATTGTGGCAATCTCTTAGCCATTGTGTGGCATTTGGAAAGTCGTCTGCGGCATGTAGAGTTGCCACCGGCAATTGTTGTATGGTCTCCGCCTTTCCCACATGCGCCCCCTTTTCTCCGCGGGGGTGTTCGCGGGTTTGGGATCACGTCGCGTGTGCTCTTCCAAATAGATTATGCCTCGGTTTATCACCACTCTTCTCCTTTCTTGTGGGTTCCTCTACCTCCTGCGTACTTGCCCCTTGGCTGCCATCGTACATGCTTTGACGCAGGCGTTGGAGGCGAAGCTGGCGTGCTCACCTTGGAGGATTGGTATTGGGATGGTCAGCTAGCCGTGGGAGTTCTTTCGAGCTCGCTTCGCTGAAGATGGTGGACCAGGACTATCTGGGAACAAGTGGCGGGAGTATTCCGCTACATATACCTATAGTCCCTCGGGGTGATGTGGTGGTGCGGGTTTGGAAGGTTCATCCGGATGTTGTATCTTCTTGTTTTGTGCGGTCTTGTTACCGGGTGTTGGCTATTCATGACACTCTGCCCCCTTCAGGCAAGTGGTCTCTGCAGCTTCCGGGTTCTCGATGGCCGGGTTTGGGCGGGACATGGAGCTCACTTCCCCCACCGAAGGTTCGGGTGCTTATGTGGCGGTGGTGCAATCGTGCCTCGTGGTGAATGTCCTTGTGAGTCGGTTTTTAGGCGGGTGTGAGCCCTCTTTGCCCTTGTTGTGGCCTTCATCGCGGAGACCGTGGAGCATTGTGCGGTTTTATGCCCTCATTTGCGGGTTGTCCGGGATTGGGTCGGGGCTCTGTTTGGTGAGATTGAATAGCCAACAATTGCCGCTTCATGTGTATCCCGGTGTTTGGCCGCCGACGCAGCGACAAGCCTTGCATCCGTCGCGTGGCTTGGTTGGTGTGGTTGATTTGGAAGCGGCGGTTGTGGATCTTCGGGGGATTCAGTGACTGCGGCCCTCTCGATTCCTCGACTTCGGTACAAGCTATTTCAAAGCTTTTGGTGTTCCCGGGATTAGTAGAGCGGAAGTTTTTCATTTGGCGGGACTTCTTGGGTGTGGTAGATGGTGATGGTCAGTTTGTACAGCAGTAGAGTTGCAGTTGTTGTGGAGTGTCGAGGTATCACTGTCTCTTTGGGGCAGTTCTCCTTCCTCCTCACTTGCTTTGTAACATTACCATTCTTTTAATATATTGCTGACACAGTTCTTCAAAAAAAAAAAAAAATTGTGAAAACTTTTGCCTCTTTTGAAAAACACGATAAACAAATAGAGCATAGAAATGTCACGGCTCAAGAACATCATATGAAGTATTTTATCAAGGTATGAAAACATTACTCTATATACATCATTATAAAAAGCAGAGGCTGGGTTCTCAAACATGTCATTGGTATAAGACATTTAAAAAACCTGGTTGACATTCAAGATATACACAACAAAAGTTTTTGGCCAATAGAGTCTTCTTCGTGGCTTGAATAATATCGATGACAATAAGTCAATATAAGTCTTCAATAATAGCCATGAAAAAGTCTAATGGTAAGTACGATGAAATGCAAGCATAAACCAACGTGTCATCCCAAACCTAAATAGAGTACAAAATCACAAAGGTGTGAAATTAGAATAACTTATGAATCAATTCAAAAGGGTTAAGATAGCGTGAAGTCTATGGTATCATAGGAAAATATTTTTATAAACGTATTGTACATATGATGACTGCATAGGAGCAAAGTTCATGTGTCTAAAAAGCGAAATCCAAAAAAAAAAGGGGGTTAAATTATCTTCTGCATGAAGCTTAAAATTCGTTAGGGACATTGTTGCAAAATTTGGTCAATGAGCGAAAAAGGCGGGGAGGATGGCGGGAGCGCAGGCGGGAGCACAGAGACTCCTCTACCCTAAACCATGAAATTCTTCACGATTCTGATCCAAGGGGAGAGATTCTCTTGTGGATGGCTTGAAGGAGAGAGTGCATGTCTATGGGAAAGCTTGGTGTATAATCGATTCTTCCCTGAAGAATTATTTACTCCTATCTTTTCTGTGGTTCCTCAATCTGAGGTTATGCTTCTTGAATCTTGGTTGGGTGTGTTGGTGATAGTAATGCTAGTGCTGCAGGCATCTTCCATACACACTGTTCGTGGACAGAAAGTAGAATAGTTGTGAAAGTTTACAGTTAGAGTTGTTGATAGTTTAACAGTGCAGTGGAAAGCATTAGATAACATTAAAAAAAAAAAAGAAAAAAAGGGGGGAAAGATCTGTTTTGGATTATGGAACAGGGGGCACGAATGTCTGGGAATGTGCAACAGATGGGTCAGATGGGACAGTTCTTGGAAAATGTGCAGAAAGGGTCAATTTGGGGGAAAAAGTGGTAACAGTGACAGGAGGAATAATGCCAAAAATGATGCCAAAGTTAAAGAATTGATAGATCTCATATGTACCTTAAGTGAGAAAGGCCACACTCAAATCCGGGAGATCGTGGGTCAGCTAGCAGTGCTCGAGAAGGGAGAAAAGGTGAAGGATTTTCTTGCTTTTGGAGATTTCCTTACCTCTGTTACAGATATGGTGAACACTAGAAGGTCTTCTGGAGTGGGGACCCTACAGCGTCAGAGGGAGGCAGTTAGTCAAATTCTGGAGTACGCAAATCAGGTGCAAGAGGTTGTGCGAAAGGAACTGCTAACAGATAAAGAACCGGCATTTGTTGGTAAGCCCCTTAGAACTGCAGCAGTAGAGAATAAACTAAAATTTCTTAAATCTCGAGGGCTTATAGGGTGTATCCGTCATGAGGGAGTCAGACTTCAGTTTTTAAAAGGGGAATTGGAGAGATTGGAACAGGGAGTCGCAATCAACAGTATCTATTGGATAGATTTTCCCTTTTTTTATGATAGAATGTGGAAACAGTCAGACAGCCACTCTTCTTCTCAAACAAGGTACCATTTCCAAAGCCAATACTCAGGTTTTCTTTCAGAAATGGTATCCCTCTTTTGATCCTAAAAACTTCTCGGAGCTATTTCATCTGGCCTGAACCTCCTTACAAGGATTAAACCCCATGTATTGGAATGAACAGTCCCTGCTCACTCTGTTTCAGCAGACCAGGAATATTATAAGTTGGGAAGTCTCTCAGGACAAAGCCCCAAGAGTTTGGGCACAAATCGACCTTTTAAAGCCTATCCTTGACGAAATAAATTTCGTGGATTACTTTGGTAAACCCAAATCATTGAAGCTAGTATGGCGGGGGATCGCCCTGCCCATGCTCTCTAATGTGTGGCATTAGGCTTCATGGAGGGAAAACTTGTAAAGGAGGAGGAAGAGAGGTTAAGGAGCTACCAAAAGAAGTGAATCTGGGAAGCAGAAGGGAAGACATTTGGATTACACCAAATAAAGGAAGGATTGAAAGACAAAGGCAGAACAAGAATGGCAGTGAGAAAAGAAAAAGGAGAAGACAGAGAATCAGGGAAGAAAAGGAGAAAGAAAAGGCAAGGGTAGAGTCGGGGAAGAGTTTGGAAAAGAAACTAAGAAGTGAGTGGAAAAGGAAAGTTCAGTTCTTGGAGGATGCTTCGAAGGTTAAGGTTCTTCATAATCCTGACTCCAAGGGGAAAGGAGTTATGGAGGACAAAGTCATTGCTGAAGAGAACAGATCCATATCTCTCACAATAAGAGAACCTCAATTGCCCAACGGGAATGATTACTCCTCATCTGAGGAGTCATCTGGATATAAGAAAAAAGGGGAGCCGAGCTCGCCTAAAATTTCCCTCTCGGGGCCACATGTTGGCAGTACCTCTGATTCCCCTCTACCTATTGTGGAACTCTTCCCCAAAGGATCAGAGACTAATGATTTCGTACCAGTCACAGAGGAGGCTCTAACAGACATTCCTCAGCATCCTACTGTTGAGGGAGAAAAGGAATCCATATCAGCTACCCCAACTATAGATATGATCCAATTGAAGACAAAGGACCAGGATAGTGACCCAAGCCAAAGGCTTGTAACTCCAGAAGGCCAAGGAATTGATGTTAACACAACAGTAAACCTGTAAGTCCAGCTGGCCAAGAATTGGGAATCCAATCCCAAAGGCTTGTAACTCCAGTAGGCCAGGGAACTGGTAGTGAACAGATCAATAGACTTGTAAGCCCTTCTGGCCAAGAATTGGCAGTGGACACACCTATGTTGGAAAGGGAGGTTTTTAAGACACCGGCTGCACAGCTGAAGGACCCCTCATCTAGATTGTCTAGTAAATTTTGGGATGATGAGGGTGGTAGTGGGATGAAACTGAGAGGGATCTCAATTCCTTTGTTACCCCACTTCCACAGATTAAAAAGAGACAGAAAAAGGTCTACACCCCCTGGGAGAATGGGCCTGTTACCAGAAGCTCCAAAATCCAATGAAGAATGTCTCTTGGAACCTAAGAGGAATTAAGGGTCCTCTGAAAAGGAAAAGGGCTTTAATTGCACTTAAGGAGCTCAAGGCAGATATAATTTTATTACAAGAACACAGATTACCAGTCTTTGAGGCATCAAACTTGGGAAATTGGATTTTCCCCAATGGAGACCCCATATGGGCCCCAGCAGATGGCACTAAAGGTGGCATTTGTATTGCCTGGAATGGGTATAAAAAGATAAATTCCTTTCTGCATCCTTCAGGTAGATGGCAGGTTGTTTTTTTTGAGATATAGCAGGAGCATGTAGGCATTATCAATGTTTATGCTTCCACTTCCCCCGAAGAAAGAGAGGAACAATGGAAAAACATGACAGATTGGTTACAGGGACAGAATATAAACAATTGGATCCTTAGTGGGGATTTCAATATAATACCCCCTCGTGGGAGCAGAAGGCGGGAAAAAAGATTAATATGTCAAAAGGGGAGAGGTTCCAATGGGACAAGGCCCACAACTTTGTATATCATGCTCCTTCCTCTTCTAATGCATATTCTTGGAGCAACAAGAGGAAAGGAAATGATAGAGTGTACTGCCTCCTTGATAGGTATTACACCAGCATATCCACTTTAGAAGGCTGGGATAATTTGATCATCAAGAATGACTGCATTAATTCCATATCTGATCATTATCCACAAATTTTGGACACAAGCATTGTACCCCAGAATAGACATGCTGATACCCCATTTAAATTCAATGTCAGTCTGTTGAACAATAAAACTTTCTGTGAAGATTTCACTAGGTTTTATGGTTCCTTGGAGGGGTTAAATGCAAGTGGTTTAATGAAGGAATTCATAAGCAGATGTAAGCAGATTAAAAATTGGATCAAGCAATGGGGCAGAGAGTGGAATAGAAAAAAGAGGCAGGAAAAAATGGAGGTATATCTGGAAATAAGAGATGTTAGGCAGAACCTTTTCTTGGATAAAACTAATGTGATGTTACAACAGAAAGAAGAATCTTTGGAAAGAAAGGTGAGGTTAATTGAGGAACATGAGGCAAAAAGTTTGGCAATTAAGAGCAGAAGCCTATATGTTAACTTGATGGATGATTGCAGCTCTAAGTTCTTTTTCAGAGCTGCCAAAAGTAGGATAATGAACAATGGGATAGCCTCAATACATGATGATAATCAGCATGAGCTATCTAAGCAGGAAGACATTCAAAAATTGTTCTACAATAAATATAAGGAACTTTTTGCAGCCACATGCACAGATAATGGTAAAATGGCAGAGTTCTTTGATTATCTTGGCCCAAAGGATGAACACATTGAAGATCAACAGCTTTTGGCTATTCCAATGGAAGCTGAGATCATGGGAACTATCAGAAGTATGGCTCATGGGAAAAGCCCGGGGCCTGATGGACTGCCCCCTGAATTTTATGAACACTTTTGGCGCATAATGAAGAGAAGACATCATCACATTTATACAGGGTGCTTGGCAGGTTGAAAAACTACATCCAGCAATTAATGCTGGCTTAATTGCATTAATTCCAAAAGTTGACAAGCCTACCACCTTCTCGGATTGGAGGCCAATATCATTGACAAATGTAACATACAAAATATTGGCAGTATCAGGGTTTCTTTCAGGGAGAAGCATACTAGATAATTTTATTGGTGCATATGAGGGCTTGCATTGGAATGGGATAACCAATCAGGGATGTGTGCTTCTTAAACTGGACTTTAGAAGGGCCTATGACACTATTGACTGGAAATTTCTTTATAGAGCCATGTCCCAGTTAGGTTTCTCAGAGCAAGTGGTGAAAAAAATTGCTGGTTTCAATGTTACAGGATGCTCAACTGTTCTGGTTAATGGTTCCCCCTCTGCCGGCCTCCATCGCCTCCGCCTGGCGCCTCCGCCTGGCGCCTGGCGCCTGCCTGAGGCGCTGCCTGAGGCCTGCCCGAGCGGATGCAGTGATGGATGGCGTTGGAGCAGCGGCAGTGACGGATGGCGCCCCTGTGTGTGCCTGAGTGGATGTCCGCCTGCGCGCATACCTGGGGGTGCTGGCGCCTTGGCGCAGGGCTGGTGGATGGGTGAGGAGGCACCTCCGATGGGCGATTTCCCTGAGCGGTTTTTCTGAGCGCCGCCTTCCCTGCGTGTCTGGGCGATTGGCGTTGGGGGCGTCTGTTTTCCAGCACCCAGTTGTGAAGAGGTTACGGTTCGGAGTTGCTTGGTGAAGCTTTGCCTGCTGGAGGTATGAAGGTATGCTTGTTGCTTGTGCAACAGCATGGATTTTTGGATCGGTGAGCAGCCATAGTCATCCTGGCAACGGTTTTTTCCCAGGTGGTTTTTAATCCGGGTCATGATGGTTGTGTTCTAGCTCACGTTGTGCTTTGGTTTAAGGGCTTCGGCCCATGTTCTTGTTTGGACTTCGGTCCAGGACTTCGGTCCCTTATGTACTTGGTCCCATAACCCGATTGGGTTCCGTGGACGTTAAAAATTTTTCCTTCCTTCGTTCCTCTGCCTTTTTTGAACGTAAAAGAGGGGTCAGGCAGGGATGCCCTTTGGCTCCCTACCTGTTCTGAATAGTTGCTGAAATGGTAACCAGAATTATTATGAAATTGTAGCAAAATGACAAAATTAGTTGCCTCAAGCTCCCAATGAGTGACACTGTCAGTAATGCAGTATGCTGATGACACATTTGTGTTTTTAAAAAAGCAGGGGGATTGTATTCAGAATTTTCTTGTTGCTATGGATCTGTTTGGGAAAGCATCAGGGGTGGTATTGAACATGGATAAATGTGCAATCATCTCTGATAGCTCAGATGATCATATTGAAGGGATTAAAGTATGTGGACTTGGATCTGCTACCAAATTATTGGGCTTGCCTTTAGCCCTTAAAATGAGTTTGCATGGCCTGTGGGAACCAATAGTGACCAAAATCAAGAAAAAGCTTCAAATGTACCCCAAGTCATTATCTCTGGCAGGGAGAGTAGAAATAATTAATGGTGTCATTGCCAGTTCTCATGTTTATTTTTCATCAGCTATAATTGCAGACAGGAAAACTTACCAGGAACTGGAAGTTATTATGAAGGAATTTATCTGGCAAGGTGCACATATGGTTGGGTGGAAACATCTAACTCTTCCTAGGAAAAAAGGAGGGCTGGGGTGTAAAGATTTGTTTCTCCAGGCTCAGGTTTTGGCAGGAAAATTGGTCTGGAGATCTCTAGTCTCAACATCAAAGTCTCCTGCTCTTCTCTTTACTAAATATTGGATTGAGAAAAGCTCTTTAGTGGGTAGTCCATCTATCCCTCATCATTTACCTGATTCAGCATTCTATCAGCTTAATTCTAGTCCAGGTACATCCACTGTTATGAGAAGAATTATCCAAGCCTGGAATAGAGTGTTTGTATGTTTCAAAGGCCCGTCCAATTGAAAATGTTTCAGAAGATTTTAATTTTTTTCTGGCACCAGGGTTTGGTTGATGAAGAGGATGGATGTTTGGCTCTCAAGCATCCAAGGAAGTATAAGGAGTGGAAACTTAAGGGTTTAGGCACAATTGGAAGTATGGGTAATGGTGAAGATTGGAAGACATGGCAAGAAATTTCCAATATAGTGCAAGACTCCATCTCTAACAGAAATATTTATAAGATCTTAATTCGACACCATAAAGGAACAGGAGTACAAATAAAGGACCATAACTGGGCTATGGAGGGTAAAGGGTATAGTGTGGGCAAAATTTATGCCTTGCTGTTGTGTGATCATGGAACCAAAGTTTCCAACCAATGGGGCTGCTCAGATTTGGAAGCCATTCGGGTTATAAGGAAAGGGTGGAAACTACAGTGTGCAAAGAAGATTATTCTTTTTAGATGGCTTCTTCTGAATAAAAGTCTCAAGTCCAATGCCTATAGGGCAAAGTATAATGATCAGATCTCAGACAGATGTCCTCTAGGTTGTGGCCAAGCTGAGTCTTCTAGCCACATCTTTATTTGTCCTTGGCTGACCCCTTTCTGGACTTGGATAGGCACTCACATAGGTTCTATTCCTGCTACTGAACATGATCTATTTGACTTTCTTGCAAATGGTTCCCCTTTTGTGGATACCATTAGAACACTATGTTTGTGGATAGTTTGGAAACACAGAAATAATATGGCTATTAATCATCATCCTCCAGATCTGAGTTTCCTCAAGACAACTCTTCAATTAGAGTTGGCAGATGCAGCTATGGCTCACAGATTGAGCAAGGGGTCTAATTATGATAAAAGTTGGGATGTTTTGGGCTCCTTTCAAGGGTTCTATGCATTCTTCTCTTCTTATTTTAATAACCTTTCTGATGTTGATGGCAGACTACCTGGTCAAGAAGCACCATGAAGGTGGCCATGTGAGGGAGGCCCTGGAAGGCACGAAGCCTATGTCTCACCAGAAGGTTTTGGAAGCACTCCTCTGGGTCAAGACTGAAACTATCATGATCCGAACTCTGAAGCGAGTTTTGATGGACGAGGATATTTGGCAGTTCAAGCAGGAGCTCAAACCATATTTTGAAGAGAAATTTGGCATCTGTGAAGGGGCGAGAGAATCGTGGATTCTTCACATTCTGGATGCCTCTGCATATGGAGCGGTTGAACTAGGTTATCTGCTCTTCAAATACACAGATCATGCCTTTGCAATTATAACTCTCGACGGAGTTATTGACGAATGAGGCAACAACAAATAGTGCTCAACTGAACCAGCCCTTTCAGTGTTTTGCTTAAAACTATAATTCTGGTTATCTTGCTTTTAATCCTTTAAACAGTGTTTCCCCTATAACAGAGTTTCACTCTGTTAATTTTTTGTATTACTATGTATTACATGTAATATAACATCACTGCCGTTTCTAAAAAAAAAAAAAAAAAAAAAAAAAAATCGTTAGGGATGCGTGATGTCTATGATATCATAGGCAATACCCCAAAAAAAAAAAAAAAAAAAGAGAAAAAGAAAGCAAGTGTTGCACAATGTGATATTTTGTATATGCTTCAACACATATGGAGGAATTCAAATTCTGTTCCCGGCTCTGATAAACCGAATAAGCGAAGCAGGAGAAGATCTGCAGAAAAAACTAAGGGAAGAAATCATATCTGCGGTGGAAGCAAATGGAGGAAAAATTGATCCGGGCACTCTAGAAAAAATGCCACTACTGTAGTCGACAGTTTACGAGACACTAAGGATTGAGCTGCCAGTGAAATGGCAGTATGGAAGAGCCAGAAAAGACATAGTCATAAGCTCTCACACCGCATCATTCAAGGAGAAAAAGGGTGAGATGCTTGCTGGCTTCCAGCCTTCTGTGACCACAGATCCTTTGGGCTTTGATAATCCACACACTTTCATGGCAGACAGATTCTTGGGAGCTCAAGGGAACAATTTATTGCAGTATGTTTACTGGTCTAATGGCCTTGAGACTTTCTCCCCTTCTATCCACAACAAACAGTGTGCTAGTAAGGATTTTGTTGTCATGATTGCTAGAATGTTTGTTGCACACTTAAGGTATGATTATTTCCAGTTTGACCAGCCTCTTGTTAAGGGCTCCTCTACACTTATACCTTCATCAAGCTTCAAAGAGCCCTTCATTGTATTTAAAAGGAGCCTTTGATTGCGTTTCTTCGTCTGTGATAAAAATACATTCTATTCTATTCTATTTACCTTTCATTACCATTGTTTGCAAGTATTCTTTTGCATATCCTCCTACGCTTTGCAATTATTAATTCTTTATGAGTTTTGGGGTCCATAGTCCACCTTGAAGGATCCAATACATAAGATTGAAAGCTTGGGAATAATGACAAATGGGTCGCTCTGTTTGTTTATCCTACTGACCAAACTTGTTTTATTTACCCACTATTTAATATATTTTCAATTCTTCGGTCTTAAATCATTTTGCTCGAACTTGGAATCCTTCAAATTTATATGTATAAATTAGAAGAGAGTGGAAAAATAATACATCACTTTTAAAATTTCACAAAGATATGATGTTCTATTTTATACATTTGTTGTTTGTTGAAGGGAGCCACATAATAAGAGTTGTACTCACCCACTTGACAAGGGTCAAAAATAGGGGGGTTCCTCTCTAGAATATCCGATTAAAGTTGGAAATATCCGATTTGCAAAAGTAGATACAGGCAAATCTCCCATCGAAATTTCATAAAAATAGTGTTAAATTTGACAAATTAGAGGTATTTTTCTCAAAAATCCGGCAAGCATAAATATAAGGCGGCATTTTTGCTGGTTAGTGCAAAATTTAAATTCTAGGCCTGCTGGCACTTGATTTAAAGCGCATGAAAGCCGGACCAAAAGTTTAACCACTCGGATATAACCAGGGTGCCATGATGGATTATTATATACATTCTACTTAAGGGCTCATGTTCAAATTCTATCCAAAAGGCTTTGGACAGTGAACATGGTAGGACCCAAAAAGCTTGGTGTATCTTAGGAACTATTGGGATCATTTGATATGAATAATATGGAGTCCATTCAACATGCCTTGCTTACATGTAAACATTTATGTGCTAGGTAATTGGAAGGATTGAGGGGTTTCTGGCCTGTAAACCGGCAGACGCCCCGCTGGGAGCGGCAACGGCGCCTGCCGGTTTACCAGCCGGAAACCCTGAAATCCGGCCGGCTACCAAACGTGAACCGACGTTTGGCAAAAATTCCGGCCATGTTTTCCGGCTGTGATTCTTGCTCCAATGTGTTTCAATCTGTTCAATCTACCTCAAGCGCAACCCATCCCAAGCGCCATTATTTCATTAAGAGGATTTGAAGGTCCTAGATGTCGTAGATTGCATTGAACATGTCTTAGATGCCCCTGCTTGTTTCTACCTGCTGTTTGCTCCGCCCCTGCTTCTTCAAGGCTCAAGACCTTGCTATTTGATCTGCCCTTACTTGTTGAAGCTCTAAGGCTACGGCCGACGACGACATTCTGAGGCTATGGTAGGAAGCTCTCCCTCTGCACAAACCTCTGCACAAACACAGGAATGGCCGGCCGGAGTAAAAAACAGATGCGAAAAGAGAGCAGAAACGGCCGGAGTAGAAAAAAGAGAGTAGAAAACGACCGGAATTGACTGTAAACAGAGTAGCTGGAATAGCTGATACAGGGGAATAGTTCATACAAAAACATGGCTGGAAGCTATGGCGGCGGTGCAGGCGGCGCCACCAAGAACCCGTAAATGCCAAATTACCTATAAGAAACAAACATGGGAAACTCGAGGAATTTCTGCCAAACGGCGGTTTACATTTTCTTTTTATGGATGTCGCAGGTTACCAAGATTGAACTGCATACTAGCCATATGATCAAGTGCTCTTGAAAGCAACTCTCATCCCAGAAGATTATCTTGATAATCCTCTAGAAGCTTATCGTAATGGATAATTATGTTTCGACATGATTTTGCATGACGTAGAAATCACGTCCTCTTTATCATTTCCCTTTCATTACTGTTGTTGGAAGTATTCTTTTGATGGGCTTGCTAAAATTTGCAGATTATAAGCCTTTTTATGAGGTTAGGGAGTCACCTTGAAGAACTCACTACATAGACTGGAAAGTATGGCGTTAAAGACAAATGCCTTCACTGTGTTTGTCCCAGTGACCACGCTTTGTTATATTTAATTTCCTTGTATTTAGATCGTTTTGTTGGAATTTCTCTATACTCCTGCCTGCTCTCAATTTGGGAGCCTCCAAAGAAGAAAGTAGAAATCAATACATCTCCTCCCTCGCGGCCCACACCCTCTCAGCCACATGCTGCCTCCGCTCCATCTACTTCTCACTCAGCCTCTGCTTCCCGTCCTCCCCCCGCGACTCAGGCTGCGCATACCATCCCTGCTGACAAATAGGAATTGTGTCTCCGGGTGGTCTCATGGAACTGTCGAGGCTTCCCTTGGCAGAAGGGGGACAGTCTGAACTCCGTGGCAGCCGGTATGGATCTCATCTTCCTCATGGAGACATGGGAGCATGCTGGACACAGGCTACCTGATTTGCCGGGTTACCAACATTTCTCGGTCTTCAATACCTGTACAGGACAGCGGGGTCATGGTGGAGTGGCTTGCTACTACCGGACAACCTTGGCACATTCGGTTACCCTCCGAGGAACGCATGCATTTTAACCGGTACCACGGGTTCGTGTGCATAATACCGGTGGCAACCCTCTTTTTACGGCGCTGTTATTTTTCCCTCACGCCAGACAAAGACCTTCTATCGCAGCCACCCGATCTGGATAGGATGGACCCGTATGTCGATCTATATGATGACATACAAAGCCGACATCAGCGCTTGGGTAGGGTCGTCCTTCTTGGAGATTTCAATGCACGGACGGGGAGTAGAGCAGCCCATGCGACTTGACCCCCTCGGCGACGATGTCTGCCAGAAACGCGCCCGGTAGCCCGCCGCGTGGTCGGATGACGGCCGTCACTTTCGCTTTGGCGGACGGTTGCTCTGCTATGTGGCATTTTGACTTGATAATTTGCAATGGCCTTTCCGCGGTGGCCCGATTCACCGCAAGTGCACATGCGAGCGGAGGACAATCGGGGGGAGGGTCTAGTGTGGTGGACTATGTGCTTGTAGTTGCGCCAAGATATGCATCTCATCGGTCGTTTCCGGGTGGGCACAGGCGCATCGGGGATGAGGAGATCGACTTCGAGATCACCTCCCACTTTATTTGGACCTGGTTTGGCGAGCGCCCGGAGACCCCCACTATGCCGGCCCCTGGCCGTCCTCGTTGAGACTTCGATTATGAGCGGCCGTAGGACTACGCCGATGCTCATGAACGCCCTCCCGGTGCTGGAACCTCCACACTAGAGGCGTATTGATGCACCGGTGACTTATTATTACGGATCAGCGGACCCGTGCTTTGGCGGACCCCCGTGTCGCGCTTCGGGGTCAGCAACATTCCAGCGTAACCGATGGTTTGATGCGGACTGTAAAAGAACGCATGGCGGCGGCTCAAATCATCACGGATCCGGTACCGGCTTGCCAGAAAGCCACCACCTGATCAGCCCATCCGGCGGACACAAAGGCGGTACCTTCTTGCCAAGCATCGGGGGAGATGTTACGGCCTGCTGACACTCATCCTCGAACCTTTTGGCGCAGAGTGCTTCGAGGCCAGCCCCAGCCTACTGAGGGGACATCACACCCGGCAGTGGGGGAATAAGACTTGCGGCGGCTCTATGACCCGCCAGGGGGACGCGTCGCCCATACCCCCCAAGGGATGGCCCCCCATTGGTTCTCGTGGATGAGGATGTTGAGGAGGGCCCGCAACGGCTAGCTAATGGGAAGGCAAATGACCTCGATGGTATGCGGTAGAGCTACTCAAGTGGGCGGGGCACCGCTTGTGCGGTCCTCCTCACTACCCTTCGCTCAACGAAAGCATTGCGGAGGGTTTCCCCGACAATGGACCCTGGCGGGTTGTTCCCATTCACAAAGCGAGGCGATTCCACACCGTCCGCCAATTACCGGACGATCATGGTCGGGCTTCGGTATTTTGCCAAACCGTTATCGGCATTCTCGAGCAAAGCAGCTTGACCTACCCAGAGGCGAGGCGGATGTGCGAGCCCTCACACAGGCGGGCTTTTCGACCCGCCACTCCAACGATTGACCATATCTTTACGCCTGGGCAATCGATTGAAGACAAATTTTAATCACCTACTGGACTTGTATTGCTGCTTTGTGGACTTCGCAAAAAGGCTTTTGATACGGTCCCCCTGAAAAGTTGTGGGCTAGATCAAGTCAATCGGGGCTCCCACGCACCGTGCGTAATGCCATATCACGGGTTGTATGAGAGTTGTTTTGGCGGGGATGCGGTCGGCCAGCCAAGCATTTACCAAGAGTATCGGGTCCCGGGGTTGCCCCCTCTTCGCCGACACTTTTGGCCTCTACATTGATCGGTTAGAGCCACGGCTTCTGCGAGCATGGGGATGGCATACATCTTTTTGCACCGTGTCATCCGCCCGGCTCATCTATGGGACGATGTTGGCTGCTGGCCCACACCCGAAGATATGCGGTCTCACCCGGATGCCCTAGACACATTTTGTCGCTCTGAATTATCGCAGCGTCAATCTGCCAAGACCGGGGTGGTTCTCATATCCTCTTCACGTCACCCCATGCCTCCCCGCACTCACATATCGGGGGCGACTGTGGGCGCCACGCCCACCTACAAGTACCTAGGGGTGGAGTTCCCCCTCCTCGCCTCTGGCGGGAGGCGCCTATCCGCTTATGGGTGACAGCGGTAGCCGAAAGCGCTTTATGCAATCGCGAACAAATACCACCGTGAGCTATATGATTGGGGCCATCGGTCACATCTGTTCCGGCCGGTCGGTAGCCTGTCCTACATGCGGGGTCGAGGTTTGGGGCCCGGTCGTCTCTTTGACGACACGGAATGACTTGGAGCAGGTGCGAAGGCATTTTTGGCACGGGCACTTGGGTGAAACCTTCGGTCCCCTATCGGTCTGGCTGCGAAATCGGATTCTTGCCGCCCAGCAGCAGCCCTTGATAGACACATCGTCTATTTTCGAGAAAGTGGTTACTATGGGTGATGCTCGGCTCCCGCGACCTGGCTTACACTTGTGGCCATGAGTCCGCAATGCTTAGGGCCCGTTGGAGGGGTAAGAGAGATCGGTGGTTCGCCAGATGGAACGCGGCAGAGCACGTCATTGTCGGGGCGCAATGTCGATCGTGACAAACTGCGGGAGTACCTAGATGCTTGTTTCCTTGGCAAGCTCGATCCCATTGCTCTAGAGCAGTCAAAATGGCCCATTACAAGGAGCACATCAACCCCGTGTTAGCCCGGGGCCCACAAACTCTACCTGCGTTCCCCGCCTGCCCAAAAAGCCGCAGCTCATTGCCTCCATTCGCGCAGTGCCCACCATCTTCGCGATCGAGGCGGGCAGGTGGATTGGGGAGCCCCGCCCGGGGCGTGCTCGCTGTCGGGCTTTGCCAAACGGGTGCCGCTTGAGGATGAGTCTCACACTTTCCGTGAGTTGCCCGGCGTTCACCGGTTCGGGCCGATCACGCCCTCCTTAGTACGGCTGACGTGCCCTTGCATTTGCCGATGAACACACCGTCGATGCGTGCCACGGGTCATACATCCGTGAGGTAATCGGACTGCGCGAGGTCACCTTTGCCCCCGCCGGTCCGTGACTAGGCACTACGGGTGGTGCATGATCAGATATATTGGGATGTTTCGCATTTTATATGATTAGCACGCTTTGTCGTCAGGCCGATTGTCGCCACGGTTTTTCCCTCGAAAACCCTTCGGGGGGGGTTTTAATCCGGCAAGAATCCGCTTCTTTGCGTTTTTGTATTGGGTCCCATAGACCGATTGGTCTCCGTGGACGATAAAAGTAACTTCCTTCCTTCCTTCCTTCCTTTAAAAGGTCCCAGAGATATTGAAATACGTCGTGAACCACGTGATGAGAAGATGTGTGCTCGAAACCTACAATATCCAAATAGAAATACAACATAGGCTAAAATTGAATTGTATCGTCCATGATGACCAGATGGCCTATGGGGCCCAAATAAACAAAGAACAACCTGGAGAATGAGTGATGAAAAGAGGGTTAGTCCATCTTACCTATAAAGTATCAATGTATTCCCTAGCTTACAGTCAGCTACTAGCTAGATAAAGAGTTTGGATAATAAGTCTCGGGGCTTTTCCTAAAGATAAGAGTGCTCACTTACTGGTTGGCAAATTACATGCATTAAAACTAGGGTTCCGCTTCGATTCGCCCCTCTCCCAAAGCCTTGTGAGGACAAGATCAATTTGAATGTTAATGGTGAGATTTGGAGTTTGGGGACCACATCGCCCATAGCAAAGCCCGTAATACCATCTCCACTAATCCAGGGGCTCATCAAGCCATACTAGTGGAGGTGGCCACCTTGGTGACCCAACTGAGTCATGACCTAAGTGCCCGCGAGCAAAACCATAGATTGATGCCATTAAAACTAAAGCTTGGAAATAAAGGGATGGAGGTGAGGATTTTCCTTCCAACTACTCCACGTCAGGAGAGACCCTCAACCTTGCCCTTCGTGGAATACCCAAACAGTGTGCCAGTCACGCCGATGCTGGGTTGAACTAGATCACGCCCCATGCATTATACTCAGCTCGTGACAATCCTTCTATTGGTTCATGAAGATCACAGGTGGGTGAACAAGGTTCAAGGTCTGTAGATTAGGAGCATACTAATAAATGTATACTAATCTTACAGGCCAAGATTGTTACTACAAGAGGTAGTTCCTTTCCATGTTATGCAATGAGTGCAAGGTTAACAGCCAGATCATCCATCATACATAGAATGCAACATAGTAACAAGATCATACATCAAGATCAAAGAACATATCACATATCCAAAAATAGAACATACTAAGATCGTAAAGCATCAAGTAAAGGTCTGGACTAACCGTGCGTCGTCCACAACGAAGAGCTTGAAGGTCAAGAGGTAATCGTGAGCGAGGTCCAATGTGAATGCGCTAGAATCAAGGCGTGTGACTCGAGGTAGAAGGAGCCAAAGGTGAAAGTAGAAACTGGGAGTATTTATAGTGAGGGGTCAAACATTAAATGTGACTTTCATGTTAAAACGTGAACATGTAACATTCTAGGGAATGGTCCTTATGCACAAATATCAACATTACAACAACACTACAAGCGTAAAAGGACGCACAAAACCAAAACAAGCACTGGTAAACCAACCACGAACCCCTAGACGACAACGCATCATACATCCAAGCAACACACCGACCAACCGAACAAAAACCAGAAAAGCTACCAAAGAGTACTATGCGCCGAACCTAACATGACCCCTGCAGAAACTAGACATCCAAGGGAACGACAAAGCAAAACAAGGACCGACTCTAGACCCCAAACACCAACGAAAAAGACGCCAGAAACAACAAAGAAAAAGGAAGAGGGAGGGAAGGGACCAATCTATGCACAAGAACTTTTGTTATGAATGTTTAATAAAATATGCACCAAGGACACTTGCTTATAATGTTTTTAGCACGAGGTTTAATGTTTGTAATATAAGGGGGCACAAACGACCTATGTGTGGTGTCAAACAACAAGGGAAAGATGAGGCAAGAACTCGACTGGCCAAACTTAACACCGAAACATAACCATGCACATGGTTCGACCTATGTAAGGACCTTTTATGATTAATGTTTAATAAATCATGCACAAGATCCTTTGTTATAATGTTTAGAACCCGTGATTTAAGGTTTATAACATAAGGGGGCATAAACGACCTATGCATGGCGTCAAACAACAAGGGAAAGACGAGGCAAGGACTAGACTGACCAAACTCAACATAACAAATAAGACCCCGGACGGAACCAAACCAAGCGCAGGCACAACCTCTAAGAAACACCATAATTCGACCTAAAACAATACAAACATAAAGCTACAACTTTTTAAATCTAGAATTAAGGGATATCGGGAGTCGGAAACCCCATGCAATTTATAGCCCAAAAAATTTGGCGGGGAAACCAGACCCCGGTAACCCCGAAAAGCAAATCAGCACAGGTCATCCTGCGGACGAATCAACGGCGGCCGACCTCAGATCGATCTGCCCAGATAGCCAATCCCATGCCGATTTTTTCAGTTGGGTGATGCTAGGGCAGTCGGATGGGCTAGATGCAGGCCGAGGCAGGGCCTGTGATGAAAAAGAGAAGGCAAGACAAGGCAGAGGTTATAGCTGGCTAGGGCACAGAAGCGAAGAGCATGATGCTGGGAAAAAAAACATATCATAACTGGGGCAGAAAGCGCGGCGACCACAAACATGCACATCCAGAAGCGAAAAGCATGCTGGGAAAAAACATATTTTAACTGTGGCAGAGAGCGAGGCGACCACCAACATGCACAGACGAGAGGAACAGAGAGCAAGTAAGATTTCACTTTCATTCAGGATCGGTTTTTTAGTAAGCACCATCGATTCCATGAGGAAGCAGATCATAACTTGAGCCCAATCCACCTGACCACAACCAAGGGACACAGTACCTGTACAGAGTCGAAACCTCTCAGATCGAAATTAAAAATGATCAATCACAACAAACCTGGAGAAGCAAAGACGCAAGAATTGAGTAGAAGAAATCGACAGGGCCACAATGCTAACAACACAAATCCAAAGAACGCCCACGGATGAATGCAAAGAACACCACGAGGATATCATTGGAAAAGCATGCTGAGATCAAAAGCAAAAGATCTAGAACGGAATTAGCATCAAAGGTGAGAGCCACAAATGCAGCAGCACCACAAAGGATATCATTGGAAAAGCATGTTGAGATCAAAAGCAAAAGAGCTAGAACGGAATTAGATTCAAAGGTGAGAGCCAAGCCATGACACAATTATGTTCAGGGACCAGATCCTCTGGTAGCACCATCGATCCTAAAGCGCAAGTGCCCCCCAGACCAATCCATCCTATGCATAATCAAGAAGCAGCACCAGTGTAGAAATTAATGTATGGAAACTCCGTACAACAATAAGATTCAGCTCAGAGGAAACGCCGATGAGGAATACAGGAAGACACAAGGCTTTTATGGGAGAAAAGGCCAAAGAAAGCCTGCGCTATAGCAGGCTTGTGCCAAAGAAAGCTTGGATTCAAAAGCAGAGCTGGCGCCAAAACTGGCGTCCCTTTCCCTAGAATGATGGTTCTCTTCTATATAAGAAGAGAACCATTGCATTGTTGTGCCTTTAGGTGTAACCAATGATGACTTTAAGGTGTGATATATCGTGAAAATGCTATATTTCACTAATTTTATACATCTAAATTCGACGGTTTAGTAGGATGCGTTACTTCAAAAGATTTATAAAATTGCCAAAATTTGATAATGTTGCATCCTAGTTATACTAAATTCACCAAATTAATGGACATTCTGTAGTAGGAGATCTTAATTTTTGGTGAGAAATCTTAATTCTACTAAATTCGTTTCTATAAAAGAGTTTGAAAAATAGACAACATCTATTGTTTAAAAGTAGACAAAGGATGATAAAGTCATCACTGAAGTGTAACATACCTTAATGGATACACTAGGTCCCGTTATGCCCCCGACATGGGTGATATGGGTTACTACAGACATGGAGGATGTCAGCATGGGCACATGATACGCGCAAGGTGACGTAACTGTCCCGATTTGTACGTACAACACAAGGAATGTTACATGTATGTTCAAAGCCCATTAAGACATTAATGTATTGTTACATTTAAACCATTCGGGGCGGGGGATTTTTAATCCTGACAGTAATACGTTTGCTGCTCTCTTTTTGTTTGGGTCCCATAGGCCAATAGGTCTCCGTGGATGATTAAAAAATCTATTCTATTCCATTCATTAAGACTTGGGAATGTTACTGCATACGGTAGGACCCAAAAAGCTAGTATATCTCATGAACAAGTACCATTGGATATAAATAATATGGAGCCAATGCATACATGTCTTACTTGCATGTAATCATTTATATCTTCATAAAGAAATACTGCTCCCAAAATTTGACCATAGATTTCTAATTTAGCAATTAAACCTAATTTACGTTAACAAGTACTCCAAAGCTTTTGGTCCTGCTGCTGTATCTCAACAAAGGATTTAATTTTATTTATTTTTTAAATCCGATGGAAACCCTGATGACATAGGTTTTTTTTTGTTACCTTTTGCTGCGTTGCATATAATAAAGTGGTATTTACACATTACCGGATGCAAGGCAAGGGTGATGACTGAGCCGGGAGGTGGCAAGTCCACTACCGAGTCTTGCTTGTAGTGATACTTATATGATTGGAAAATTATAGTTTAAGAACTATTTTAACAAAATTCCTTTTACAATTGATGAATTAGCAAGCACTATTTAGAGAACAAATTGATTAAGGGTATAGTACCATTTACCTTTGTGTTTATTTCCCAATATCTAGCTCATTTAGCATAACCTCACTTGTTTCAAAGTATCTATAGTTCATGATCCTTATTTCCTATAGTAGACGCCTTAAATCTACCACAATAGAGTTTCCTATATGTACCAGTTTTCCTCAACTGCACTTGAGTATGCTCACAACTTAGATTGTAGAATAGATAGAAAGTTTATATAGAAGAAAATATATGGCACAAGGTTCTTGTCCACTCATATGGATCTACTTTCAAAAGGTGTACACTATCGCACTGGCTCAGATCACCACTGGTTTAATCTATTCCAGTCTCCGATCAATTGGTTAGGATTTTTTATTAAGGCTTCAAACTCTGGCATAAGGTAATTGGGTTCTGGCTATGATCATCGGCGTTATCCGCCGATAGCTTCTAATCAGCGAAAAACTCTGCATTAACTGGTAAGGAATAATAGTCTTGGTCTTTTATAAGGTTTCAAATCTCCGCTTGTAGATCGTTGGCTGAAGCAAAATGCCGGATTGATCTGATCGGATCTACTGCTGTTGGATGCTCTGCTCTCTTTTGCTCATCCTAGAGTTTCTGTCTTCTGTTGCTTTTGTCGCAATCTCCTTACTTCTCTTAACATAGTAGGTCCCATTTTATTATATTTGTGACCTTCCAATATAAAATAAAAGGGCTTTCCTTTCAAATAGTATCTTCTTTTAATTAGATTCAAAGATAATTCTTATAATATTATCCCTTGTCTCCTTAATTAAATAATATTAGATTCCTTTTTGAATGATTTTGATCCGAGATCTTTGAAATAAAGTATAATTTTGCTATGTTTGTTGAAGATTTCTTGGTCCAAACAACAATTTTCCCGTTGACATTAGTAAGGTTTTGAAGAGGTCTTATAGATCTATACTATTGGTTTTTTGGATTCGTTTTATCTCTCCAGACTGATTTGGATCAGATCTGATCCTAGTACAAATTGCTTTATTTTATTGACTACTAGTGAGTTCACATAGCTTGTGTTTTATCATGGCAATTACAAGAAGCAGCAGCAATAAGGTTCATCGGCCACCACAATCTTTAAAATGGTCAAAAAAAGGTCTTCACGCATTCTAATAGTTTTTGTACGAGAGATATTTCTTGCCTCATAAAGTTTTTCCCCAGAACTCGGCCTCAGCCTGGCACTCAGACAGTGGTGGGTGTTTTGCCTTCTAAACTATTTGGTCCTTAGAGGCCATTGTTGGACAAGGACAATAGATTTGGTATTGCAGAATATTTAGTCCTAAACAACCTTTGTCAGTTATATCTTCTTCAAGATATGCACAGCAATAGAATGACCTTATTCATGTTTTAGATGCTCAGGTCCAACATTTGCCGCCTGCATTATAAAATCATGTTCGACAAGCACTCTGAGTGCAAGGGCATGGTCCAGAGTGTGATGCTCTCTACGAAACCCTGCCTGGTAGCATGATTGTTTGTTGTTTGCTTCTATCCAAGGACTAAGTTTCTTTTCCAGCAAACTCCCCATAATTCTAGAAAAAGTTCTTCCAATCAGTATGGTCCTGTAATCTGATGCATCTCTCCTATCTTTTATCTTGTGAATGGAATGTACTCTATTGAGTTTCCAATAAAAGTCAACACAAGAGCATCAAATGCAGAGATTATAACAAAGAGATCAAACCATCATGATGTACAACTCAGGGACAAAGGGAAGCCTCACTAACGTACATGCAGTCCATGTTTATAGAATAACCAGCCAACTTGCATTCCAAGCCCTGTAGCGGGAGTGGTGGGATGAACCTTGTATGCAAATACCCTTCCAAGTCCATTGTCTAGCACTGGAGGGCCTCTTACCATGGGTTCCAAACATGCATCCGCACCAAGAAGCTAAGCCTGTGAGGAAGCCACGCCCAGTGTCACAGAGCACAAGAACATACCATAGAGCAGAGATGACATGAACATGCCAAAGCAACCTAGGCCACCGAACCTAGAAACCCAACCCCAGAAGCTCCAAGTACACAATAAAATACCAAAACAATGGTGGAACACTGCAAAGACTGTGACGTATGATACTCATTATATAATTGCTACAGGTGTCTAAGATTTACTCTCGCCCCTTACCGAGGTTGCCCATACACCTACTTACAAAAATTTGAAAACTTTTGTTTTGGTGTGTTATGTCACATATAATCTATTAAATATAGCATAAATCCATAACACACCAAAACAAAGAATTTCAATTTTTTTTTTCAATACAAAGCGCGGCCGGGTTTTTGCTTTAAAAAAAAAAAAAAAAAAAAAAAAAAAAACACAACATCTCTATTTTTTTGACAAAACAGAACTATGGCTATTGATCTTGAAAAAACATCCCCTAGGCTCCTCCGGATTGCAAATAGGAGCTCCAACTCTTGCGCCCTGTTTGTGAGACTGCTACAAACAACCACTCCAAATGCATAAGGAAGGGATGGACCACGAAATATAGCAAAACAATATAACATGTAGCTATAAAGGCTTTCCTTTTATTAGCTTCAATATCTATCTTTATATAAATTCTATTCTTTATATAAAGAGTCCACCTTTATATTTATAAATGGTCCACCTTTTTCTATTTTAGGCTTGATGCCATAATAATATCTTCTCGACCCTTAGATATTTTAATGGCCTTAGATAAGGTCCTTAAAACCAATGGTCCATTAAAAAAAACAACATTTTTTATTAAGAACTTTTTTCTTCAACCAAAATTTTGAAAAAAGCATTTGCCAATGTAATTGGAGAAGAAAGCTTGAGGATGAAGACCATACTAGCAATCCAACATGTCGATGTAGCGTGCTCCATTTCTCTGGTTTAGATATAGGTCGAACTCCACAGCACTTAGGTAAGGTTTTTAAAATTTCATATTAAAAACCATTTTCCTTAGCTAAGGGATTTATTAGTGCATCTAATGTAAGAACTCAAAACTTTCGCACTTTCAGCTTAAAAATCTCTAAGGTCTTATGACTGCAACTTAGTAATATCTTAGTTGAATTCAACCATGTATAGAATGCAAATGCTTACTAATTGTCACTACTTGCCATTATTATTCAGACCCGCTCTTCATGCTCGACTTTCCTCTGTTGACTAAAATTTTTCCTTAAGCCAAGGCGCAACCCAATTCCATCAATGGTTACCTAGCCTTATATTTCAACAAGCCAACAAAAAGATGGACTAAGGAATTATTAAACAAAGAAAAATTAGACTAAACAAAATTATGTCAACGAATAACACAACAAGCCAAAACAGTCCACTCCATCATCTTGCAGTTCCAAGTCCGTTTATGCAAAGGTTTTTCTTCTAAAATCATGTTTTTGGCATGTCCTGACCAAATTTGCCCTTGTTCTTAAATTTGGTCCTTTTTCAACCATTTCAACCTGTCTCATTTCAATTTGCTCTTCCTCTTCTCTCGGCAGTACCTTATTCTCTTTGAATTGTTTCCAGGCAGGGGAGGGGCTTCTTCCTGCCTGGTTTGGCCAATTTGGCGTTGCTTTCCTGCTGTCCTTTTCGGCCTTTAGCCTTCATCCTGTGACCTTCGTCCTCGATCCTAGTTTGTTAAGGAAGTCCTTTGGTATTCGGGCGCTTTGTTGGTTTCATGCGAGTCGCAGTGCAAGAATGTCATAGATAGGCTTCTCATTCATCTCAGCAGATTTCTACAATGGTGGACAGTGGATAGCCGCACACATGCGAACTACCCACGAAAAATAAAGGGAAATCCAATTATATCACTTGGACCCCAAAAACAAATACAATGCTAATAGATGAGTGGCTGATGTACCTGCCGAAAGCTTATCACCGGGATTAAAAAACCCCGCCCTTTCGGGTTTTCGAGGAAAAACCCTAGTGATAAGCCTTCGGCAAGGGGCTTAGACAAACGTTAAGGCATAGAATCGCTCCCAAAAACCCCCGCATGGAGAAGTCAAAACGGATGGCGTTCGCCAACCTGCACCTGCACATCACCAACACAATAAACGAGAAACATACCAGAGAATAGCATCACCCAGTGGGTGGAAAGAAAGCATCACCCACCGGGTGGAAAAACATGATAAACAGAACTTGTACAAAATATAAACAAAGAAGGGGGGGAGGGTGGGTTCAAAGAGAATAAGGTACTGCTGAGAGAAGAGGAAGCGCCGATGAAACGTCGATGAAGAACTCTGCAATAAGTAGCAAACGCCCAACCCGAAGAACGGCCTAAAACGCATGCGACGCATGCATGCGACGCATGCAATGCATGCATGCTCGTCTTGAGCAAGAATGCCGATTCGCTACGCGAATCGACGACATAGATGACATTGAAATCACTGTTTTCAAAGTACAGAGAGCGGATGCCTACATAAATATCTCATCTATTTTAGACGCGAAACAACATTTGTTTCATCATTGTTTATTCTGGTAAGAGACCCGCAAAGAACACAAAAAACGGCCATAGATAGCCTTGTCATTCATCACAGCAGCAGTATACAATGTGTGGGAAAATCTTAATGGGGAGCCGACCATAGGAACAATGTCTAGCTACCCCATAAATGAAATAAGAAAATATGCAAAGGCAAGATAAGATAAGATAAGATAAGATAAGATAAGATTTTTTATCGTCCACGAGAAACCTATCGGGTTATGGGACCAGAACAAAGAAAGAGGGCATGAGCCCCCAACATAACAAAAAGGCCTAAGCCTAAATAAAGTACAGCATGGAGACGAAGCCCCGTAACAAAACATGAAAGAAATAACAAAAAGAGCTAACTAATAAGGCACTATGCATATCCCAGCCAAGGGTGCTCAGGCCAGTGGTCGCGAATGATAGCTGTGCCCCCTCTGTACACTGCCCATTTGTTCTGCATCCGAGCCAAGAGAGAGGACAATGGCGACAACTTCACATCGAGATAAAAAAACCCTGCCCTTTCGGGTTTTCGAGGAAAACCCTAATGAGAAATGGTCGCCAACGGCCTCGAGGATGCCCTGAAGAGCAAGGTAGGAAATTGGTGAAGCCAGCCAAAACGCGCATCAACGCCATGGAATGTGTGAAACCTGGAAAAAGGGAGAAATCCCTAAAAAGTATCCGTTAAATGTGATTCTAGGTACAACCATGGCAGGTGAGCACCCCCTAAGAAAATAGTCCCCAAAAAGCAAAAAAAGCCCATTAGACATTAGGAAACATAAACAAACATATATAGAAATAGAAAACACCACCAAGAGGTGGAAAAAGAAAAATAACGTCACCAACAGGTGGAAATCATCTAGCATCACCCAACGGGTGGAAAACTATAGATAGCATCGCCTAGTGGGTGGCAAATAATTTGCATCAGCCATCGGGTAGAAAAACATATTACCCAATGGGTCGTCAATACTGAACATAAACATATAAAAAATAGACGACAATAATCACCATAGCAACACCCAATGAGTGGAGGATAACGGAGTTAGTATTAAAAAGAAAATGAACATGAACATGAAACAAATTCAAAACTATATAAAAGGGAGGGTAGAGAGGGAAACAATGGGCAAGGAAGAGACGTTGTTGTGAGAAGACGCCGATAACCAACCACAAGAATGATATAGTGCATATATAGCTGCTCGTCCCTTCCTAGAATGCTGATCCGATGGCTCGGATCGATGCCTATTCTGGTAAGAGACTCGCAAAGAATACAAAAGCTGGCCGACAACGAGAGAACTTCCTAGCTGACGAGAAACATCAAGAGATTGAGTTAGAGTCCAAATGACATAGCAAGAGTGAGAAGACGGCGACTGTCATCCGCTTGAAGCATGAGCACCAGCATGCGAAACTCCTTGGGCCGCTTCTACTGAGGCACAGTTGCGACGAACAAAGTGCATATCGTGTGGGTGTAAGGCGAAGATAACATGATAGGGTCAAAATCAAGGTCGAAGGAGATGGTAAGGTAATGATGAAGGATACAAAAAGGAACTTTTCTAAGCATAAATGTTACAGAATGAATGACACGCATCAATATCATGAACATTGTAGAGCAATTTCTCGGAAAAAAGGGCAACAACGTAACATAATTTAGGCTTAGGCAAAATATGAGAAAGGGTGAATGCTGGGCCTGGGAACAAATGCAACAAGAAACAACCATAGGGTGCAAGGTGAAGGTAAGGTTATGGTCAATGATATAGGGGAGATGAAGGGCGAGAGTATCAAGGTTAGAGCGGAATTCTTGAGGTTGACGATATGACAAAATGTGGCTAGCGAGAACAAAGGATCTAAAAAATGAAAAATCTGGACAAGGTTGCAATAAGAATGTAAAAAACGTCAATGACAACATAGATCATGTCTGTAGTAAAAATTGCAATGGAGTGTCAAACACAAATATGTCATAACCAGAAAAATGAGAACCAAAGAGGATATATCCAATATAAAACCCATGCCACAAAAACTCAATGAAGTGCCAAATGCAAATAACTCGTACGCATATAAAGCAAGTATAAAAGATGTGAAATGATATATGATAATGGGGTAAGGCTACTGCCTAAAAACTGTAAAAAAACAACAACAAGACATATAATGTAAACTTAAAATTGGCCAAATAAAATGTACTTGTAACAAAAACGTGTAATTCTCGAGCTGCGACTCGCATGACACAACAACGCCCGATGGATGGGGCTTTTCTATTCATCCCAGCAGTGTAATTACAATGGTAGAGAGTGGGTAGCTGCATATCGCAAGCTACCCAAAAAACAAAAAATACAGGGAATATCCAGTCATAACACCTGGACCCCAAAATACAAAAATATATCATAGATGTTTGGCTAGTGTACCTGCCTAGGGCTTATCGCCGGGATTAAAAAACCCCGCCCTTTCGGGTTTTCGAGGAAAAACCCTAGCGATAAGCCCTAGGCAATGGCTTAGACAACGCCCGCCGCTAAACTTCCCAAAACCCACGCTCAAAAAGAAACCAACGCCGCAACAACGCATACATACACGCATAAGACCACAAAACACAATAGAGAAGAACAAAAACCCTCAAAAAAGCGAGGGTTGATTAAAGCTGCGCCACGCGAACAACATATATAAACAAAAAATACTTAAGGGAGGGAGGAGGGAGAGCATAGAACATAACCCCAAACATCACTTCTTGGTAAGAGAAAGCCCATGAGAAGCTGAAGGCGAATGCAGGAAGAAATAGCGATCCCCTAACCGGATGAGAGGCCCGAAATGCATGCAATGCATGCAGTAACGATGTAATCTTGCATGCTCGTTCGCTCGAGAATCGCGATCCGGTCGATCGATCCGGCATTCTCGAAGCCGCGACTGCATGACACAACAACGCCTCGAAAGAAGAGAACTTCCCCTACGATCCGAGATGAAGGCTCAAGAATTGCCCCATAGTGGAGGAATGCCGAGGTAGAAGCTAGACGAGAAGGATAGGAAGAGATACGAAAGATAGGAAACGCCAGAAGGGATGCGCCAGAAAGGTCAACGCAGCCAAGGTAGAAGAGAACCGAAACGATAAGAAACGCCGAAGGGATACGCCAGAAAGGTCAGTCAAGAGAAACAAGAATGATAGGAAATGCCACGAAAAGGTCAACCCATGCAAGAGGAAGCCCTCCTCCGCATGAGAGCATAGAACATAACCTCAAACACACGGCGGGCGAAGAGAAAGCGCCGGCGAGAAGCCAAGGCTTAATGCAGAAGAAATAGCGATCCCTAACCGGATGAGAGGCCCGAATGCATGCAATGCATGCAGGCAACGCATGCAACTCTTGCATGCTCGTCTGGCTCGAGAATCGCGATCCGTCGGATCGATCTGCATGCATTTGGAAAGCAATATAAAAATGTTAACTAAAAGATAGATAGATAGATAGTATTTTAACGTCACGCCACTAGGCAGCATTCAACTGGACATGTGACCACACACCACACTACATTGCTTGGTTGGGCCTTGCCCCCAACCACTTTACATTGCATCTGTGGGTTTTGACACCCAACAGTTCAGAGTGCGATTCTGGGCAGTCTCGAACTCGAGACCTATAGTTGCTAGACTAGTGTGTTACGAGAAAAGGTAACTCGTGAATGAGATGTCGAAAGGAAATTTGATAGCATGCCGAAACCTATGAATATATGCCCCAATATAAGTAACACTTACCAGAATGGGAATGAGGTTGAGGTAAAGGTGGAGCCATGGGAGCGCAAAGTCAAGAGGAAGGTCAAGAAGAAAAGTGAGATTGAAGGCAAATCAAATTCCCTAACGAGGAGGTTCAGAAAGTGCGAGGAATGTGCGTGAATAAGAATGGGAGAGCGAAGGTGGAGATTAAGAGCAGGCAAGGTGGATCAAGCTAGCAGAATAGAAGGAGGCAAGTACTGCAGCTAATTAACGACTAAATTTGGACAAGTAAAACATATTTGTAACACAAATGTGATGCAATGCATTGGAAAGCAATATGAAAATGTTAAATAAAAGAGAAACGGTAGTTCCGAATGAGATGTCATAAGGCAATTTGTCAACATGCCGACACCTATGAATAGATGCCCCAATATAAATAACACTTACCCGAATGGGAACGAGGTGGTAGCCATGGGAGCACAAAGTCAAGAGGAATGCCAAGAAGAAAAATGAGGTTGAAGGCAAATCAGATTCCCTAATAAGGAGGTTCACAAGGTGCGAGGAATGCGCGTGAACCAGAATGGGGGAGTGAAGGTGGAGACTAAGAGTAGGCAAAGTGGGGTCAAGTCAGCAGAATAGAAGTGGGCGGTAATGCAGCTAATTAATGACGGCTTGGAAAAAATGGAAAGTAGTTCCTGGAAGTGGAGTTCGCTCTCAAGATCCAAGTGAGGCCCCTGATAATTGATAGAACTAGTGCAAAACCAGCACAAACCCCGCAAGATCAACTCAAGAGATAGAATAGAAGACAAGAACAACTCTATTGAGAAAAGCAATAGGAAATACAATCTCTACTTCTGAGCATTGCATAGTACATAACGTATAATCAATATATACAACCGGTGAGACTAAGAATAGTAGTCTACCGTTTAACCACCGCCCACTAATTACGGCACTGATTTAGGGTCGGTGCTTTCGGTCTTGACAAAGTCTCTTATACATACATTTCAGCACCTTCTCAAGACTGTGTGCTAAGTCTTTGACCATCTTCTTTTTCGAGACATTATGCTTAGTCAGCATATTTATATTCCAACAATAATACGCTAAAAGGGTAGAGTAACAATTGTCAAATATGAAGCTCACTAACAAAAAAACCATTAACATCCAACATATAAAAATTAAATCCCCCAACACATAACAACCAACACATAACAACCATTGACATTAACAACCAACACATAACTACCATTGACATTAATTAACACAACCATTGGGTTGAACACATTTAAATTAAAATTCCCCTTAAACCCCCTTTGGTTTGAGTGCATATTCACACGGGTGACTCCGGCAACGAGCCGTTGGATAGGCATATTCACCCCTTATTCCTTAATCTACAACGCGTCGTAAAGTTCCTCATTTGTGGGGTATGCAAGTACAAAATTTGCTATCTTTGTATAACAAGATTCGTAAAATACTATAAGATTTCAAGCGGAATACTATATGGTGTTGATTTTGTACGTGCAAAATACAATTATGAGGGCTCTCGCTGCCCTACGTCACCCCCCGTGTGAATATGCACCCAAACCAAAGGGGGTTTAAGATTTAAATGTGTTGGACCCAATGGTTGTGTTAATTAATGTCAATGATAGTTATGTGTTGGTTGTTAATGTCAATGGTTGTTATGTGTTGGTTGTTATGTGTTGGGGGATTTAATTTTTATATGTTGGATGTTAATGGTTTTTTAGGACGCCACCTCCCCCAAAGGTGACAAAAAATTTTAGAATTCAAACCAGAAAAAAACTAGAATTCATTTGAGGCTTTCATCACCTGTAGCTTTTGAATTTGATCACAATAAAACAAATAGAACATAAGTAAAAGTTACCATAAAGATAGAGCAGATTGATCCTATTATTCTGAAAGTCATAAAGCTTGCAACACCCATACACAAACATTTTTCAACTGGAATTTAACAGCAGCCTTAAGCCTCCATGGATTCTTGTGGTGAGAAACCAAAGTGGGAAACTTTTCTGCTTGTTAGCACAAGGATCTAGAAGCCTTGGAGTTTACTTAATAACTGCCTTAGGGGCGCCACCCCTCCCCTCGGTGTGACAAAAAATTTAGAATTCAAACCAGAAAAAAACTAGAATTAATTTGAGGCTTTCATCACCTGTAGCTTTTGAATTTGATCACAATAAAACAAATAGAACATAAGTAAAAGTTACCATAAAGATAGAGCAGATTGATCCCATTATTCTAAAAGTCATAAAGTTTGCAACACCCATACACAAACATTTTTCAACTGGAATTTAACAGCAGCCTTTGGCCTCCATGGATTCTTGTGGTGAGAAACCAAAGAGGGAAACTTTTCTGTTTGTTAGCACAAGGATCTAGAAGCCTTGGAATTTGCTTAATAACTGCCTCAAAATCTAAAAATGCATGGTAATTTTTTGCAAGCATTCGGAATGAGCCATAAAACAATATCCAATAGCGCAATCTTGTATTAATCAACTGGTAGGATGTAAAAGCGTACCAAACCCGGCTAAAAAATTGCTGTTTTAGCATAGATAACTTAACCAAACATATCCATATCATACACTATCAAAAAGATCTCGGAGAGAGCTTTCCAACGCGATAAAAATCATCTCAAACAAAGCTTTGGATCAAAAGTTATAATAAGAAATGTGTTACCGGCGGGGAAACTGCACTACATGCGCCCTTCAAGCCCTTCATGTGCCCATTATGCACCACACACACAAAAAGAGGGCTTTTGTTGTGAGCTATTGGTTGTTGACCATTGAAAAAAAAGGCTAAAATCAATGGCCCTTCATGTGCCCATTATGCACCACACGCACAAAAAAGGGGCTTTTGTTGTGAGCCATTGGTTGTTGACCATTGAAAAAAAAGGCTAAAATCAATGGCTCAGAAATGGTGCACTCTAGATGTACGCATTAATACATCCATTTGAATACATCACGAAATCATAGGAAAACCTTAGTGAAAAGCGTACAAAAACACAAAGAAAACCCCTATTATTATGCTACATATTCATACAAAAAATATGAATAGTACATAGGTAAAGCAAGTACGTAAGCTCAAATGATGCATTTAAGCTCAAATGATGCATTTAAACTCAAATGCTGTATGATGAATATGCGCACCAAAACTCCCCGAGACAATTAGAATCAGGCAGAACTAGCACAATGCACAAAATTAGAATGCGCTCAATATAATACCTCGTGCACAACAACTCAGTATACTCCACATCTAGATAAAGATAAGCATCAAAAAAAATGATCCAATAGAAACCCATGTCAAAAAATTGCAATGGAGTGCCAAACGCAATATTTGGTATATCCAGATATTTTTTTTTTTTTTTTTTTTTTGAGAGTAAGGGTAGATTTTTTCATTAATTAGATAAAGCCATACATTCCATACACCAAACTGCAATGAAGCAGGGCTATGGAGATAATAAGATACTCATCTAGGGTGAGCATCTAATGAGAAAATGAAAATACAGTAGCCATGAAAATGTAGTACATAGTATCAAAAATATGGAGATAGTCAATAGTTTCAATAGTCAAAGTAGAGAATGATATCCAAGTCTGCAAGAACTTAGCAGTCAAGTCTTCTGAAGAGCTGGAGTCCTCTTTTTCCTGCAAAAGCAAACAATAATACTATCCATGATCCTTAACTGGATCTCAAAAATCATGGCATTGATCACCTTCAAAGAGTAGGAATATGACATGAAAAACAAGCAGTGGTCAATAGGCAAGGGATGATAATTATGGTTTCAAATCCATTTTTGTCAAACCACCGATTGTAGTGTGTGTAAAAGTCATCCTGTGGAACCATGTGTGTAGCCGCCACGCCATTCATTCAGAATATCGTACTTAAGCTTTCCTTTCCCATGAGTAGCAAACAGGTACCATATAAATCAGAAGAAGCTTGTGGGTCTGTAGTATAACTCCCTATACTTTGATAGCTGCCTTCGACATACCAAATGGGTGTTGAATATGAACTCAAACATTAAATGCATCTGCATGAATTCCCTTGTGAAAATTTGTGCCCAAATAGCTTCCCTTTTCTTTGAGCTTTCAACTTCTTGAATAAAATTGTCTGCCATGTCACACAACTCCTTTAAGGTCAATTTTTTCTTAGCTGGCTCACTCTGATGCAAACTGATCTCATAGTTGTCAATATCTGTGTCCAACTTTGTAGCACCTGTTCCTCTAAGGAACGTCATGTATTCTCGTCACGAAATGAGAAGGGTGCATTAGAATCAATTACATTTAGCTTAGATACTTAATAAATCAAATTGGCCCCTGAATAGCCCAATTGAATTCCAGCTGGAATTGTAATTTTCTCCATATCTCCTCTTATGACAAGTAGCAATGGACTCAATGTCAAATTGAAAGTGCATTTTAATCCAAAAAATAGAAAAGGGTTTAGAAGAATAAAGAATTCTATTTCTGGATTTCCATATGTTCCACAAAGTCATATGAACTAGAGAGTTGGCCGGGTGTCTCCCCGTTGAATGAAATCAATGATGGAGTTGATGTTTCTGTTCTTAAGGTGAGTGCCAAGCTTGTCAAAAACCAAATCCGTAAAGGTCTCGTTTAGAACAAATAAAATATGCTCTAATGTCTCATCCCCGCACAACCCGAAAGTGACACCGAGTAGAAACATAACATCTTTTAGATAAAGAGACCAAATTCGTAAGGCTTTTGTGAGCTATCAACCATATGAAGAAACAAATCTTTGGAGAGCAGTAGGAATTCCAAATATCATTAAATAAGACCAGGGTCTGATTCTGGCTCAAGTTCCATTTCTCTCTACCCTTTATTGGGGAATCTATCACATTTATCAGATTGTAAATTTCCTTGACCTTGTAAATCATCTTACCATTTATGGAACAGCCAATAGATTTACTATAATCATTGAAATTATTGAAATTAGCTAGAATAGCTTTGAAGTGAAGATAAATCTTTTTATCAGTGGAGGTTCCTTTGAGAGCAGATTTCACAGCAGTCCAGGATAAAATGGAATTATTAGCTTTATAAATATCTTTGATAGTAGAAATTCCACTGTTGGTCCATTTGCCGGAGATCTTGGGGTGCTTTATAGCCATGACTTTGGAGTTATGATCAGAAAAAACAGGGGACCAAAACAAGCTTGTGTTCATGGTGGCAGCAGAAGAATCAATTTTCTAAGCAATTGGATGGATCATGTTCCAAGCCGAAATTAGATTCCTCATGAGAGGGGAGGTATTTGGAGCAGGGTGAAGATCAACAAAAGATGAGTCAGGTAGGGAACTTTTAATGCTTGGATGTCCTGTAGGATAGGAAGCATTTAGCCAATGAGCTATAAATTGGGAGGCAGGAGAGCAATTACCCAGAACTGTTCTCCAAATATATTTTCCTGCAAGGGAACATGCCTGTAAGTAGAGATTTTTGCATCCTAGACCCCCAAACTGTTTTGGCCTAGTAATTGACTTCCAGTTGACCAGATGACTTCCATTCCAAATGAAGTTCCTAATGGTTTTCTCCAACTCATAATAAATGGATTTAGGGGCCACTAGAGCAGAGGAGAAATATACATGGGAAGATGCAAGCACAGAGTTTGCAATGATTGTTCTCCCAGCAAAGGAAAGACAATTTCTATAGTTATTTAATTTCCTCTTTATTCTTTGCAAAATAGGATCCCACAGGCCTCTCAGATTTGGATTTAGAGAGAGGGGCATACCTAGCAGATTTGAGGCTTGATTACAACTTAGAACTGATATGCCACAGATTGAAGAATGGTCAACATCCCCAATGATTTTGCTTTTGTCAAGGTTTAAATGGACTCCTGAGGCAAGCGAGAAATGTGATGAGATCTAAGAAACTTGTGACATTTGGCAGGATTGGAATCAAGGAAGGCAAATGTGTCATCAAAGATATTGAGATATTGTGAGAACATCTAAGTTATTTGGAAGCTTGAGTCCAATAAGAGATCCAATTCGTGCATACTAACTACACATCTAGTGAGCATCTCAGCCACAATAAGGAAAAGATAAGGGGCTAAAGGGCAACCTTGCCTGACTCCTTTTGCCAGGGGGAAGAAATTTGTGGGAGATCCATTTATGAGAACAGCAGAATTTGACATGGAATTCAAACCTTGAATAAGGGAGATTAGTTTTTGCTGGAATCCCATTTTTCTTAAAGCAATCTCAATGAAATTCCACCAACAAAGGTCAAAAGCTCTCTTGAAGTCCAGTTTAAGTAGGATGCAAGATTGATTAGAGATCCTATTCCAATGAAGACCTTCCATTGCACTAATATAATTATCCAGAATAAACCTGTTGGGCAGAAAAGCAGATTGATTGACACTGATATTCTTCTGAAGGTAGCCTTGAATTCTGTTGGCAATTAACTTAGCACAGAGTTTATAAGAAGTGTTGGTAAGAGATATAGGCCTCCATTCAGCAAAGGAAGTAGGATTTTCCACTTTAGGCACCAAGGTAATAAATCCCGCAGAGATAGAGGAATGCAAATGATCCGAGGCCCAAAACCATGCACAAGAGCAATAATGTCCAAGCATAATATCCTTAATTGTATGAAGAATTCTGGAGGGAATCCATCAGGGCCAGGAGATTTGTTTTTTGAAAAACTTTGAAGGGTTTTGAGAATCTCATCTTCAGTAGGGATTGAAGTTAAGGCTACATTCATGTAATCAATGGAATTTGGCAGGACAGTATTTAGAGTTGCCAAGAATCTGTCTTTGGCCAAGATCTCGCTTTGCAAAGTGAGATCAGTCTTCTTGAAAAGGGAAGAGTAATTGTCCCGAAGAAGCTTTTAATTTCAGAGGTCGAGGTCATAGTGGAGCCAGATGCATTGTTCACTTGAGTAATAGAATTTTTTAAAAGCCTGTTTTTAGCCACCCTGAAAAAGAACTTTGAGCTGCCATGATCTAGCTCACTGTTGTATTTAATCTTGCATTTAATGGCAGAAAATTTAGCTTCCCTCTCCTCTATATTTTTTAAATGCCTTTCAAGAAGTTCTTCCCCTACATGTAGATTGCAATTTAGAGGGTCAATCGAGGAGGGATCTTATCTCTTTCATTTTATTCATTAGATTTTCCTTCTCCCTCGATTTTGGCCATATGTTTACTTTTAGCCCAATTCTTGATCCAAGCCTTAGCTTTTTTTATCTTGTAATAGAATTGTTTCATAGAATGGTTTGGAAGCACAGGATCAATAGATTGATAGAACTGAGAGAACTCCTGCTGAAAAGAGCTATTCTGTAGCAGAGAGCAGTTCAGCTTGAATGGAATATTACCTTCCCTTGGGGGATTTAGAAGATGCTTGGTATTGAGAAATTGAGGCTGGTGATCCGAGATGGACGTACCTTCATCACTTGTGACAAAACAATTATCCCAGAAATCTGAGTTTGGATTGGAGATGTAAAATCTATCCAATGCACAATAAACTCTGTCTTGATCCTTTTGCTTATTGGACCATGTGAAGGAAGCAGTGGAGGATGGGATATGAATTAGGGAAGAGTCAGCCATAAAATTATCCCAATTCTGTCTTTCAGGCAAGGACATGTTTATCCTGTTCCCCAATTTTAAATCCCAGCTAGGAGTGTTGTTAAAATCCCCTCCTAAGATCCAATCAACTGAGGCATTATTGGAGATCCAGGAGTTAAGATCAGGCCAAAGATTTTCCCTTTCTTTGGGACAAGTGGAAGCATAAATATTAATAACCCCAAATGTGGAGTTATTAAGTGAGAAAGTTACAGCTTGCCACATTTTGGAAATGCTATTGCAGAAAGAGAGGTGGTTGAGATTTTTCCAAATAATGCACATACCTCCTTTGGTGCCATTTGCTTCCATCCATATGGAGGAAGCCCCAGGATAGATCCAGTCACCCAAACTAGATGCCTCAAATTTTGGAAGTTTTAGCTCTTGTAGCAATATAATATCAGCATTATATTGTCTAAGTTGAGAAATGGCCCTCCTTCTCTTAAGGGGACCCTTAATTCCTCTTAGGTTCCAACTAATTATCCTCATGATAAGAGTAATTTACACTCAGATTCAGAGAAGAGAGCAGGAAACTTTCACTGTTTTTTTTTAGATTTCCTAGAGCCATGTTTAAGTTTCTTACTTCTTGTATTATTTGCAGGAGTATTAGAATCTTTTAAAATAGATTTAGGAGGAGGCTTAGTTTTCAGATAAGTGTCTCTTAATAATTCATCATCCCCATTTTGTATTATCCATTCTCCTTATTAAGTGTGTCAATTTCTTCCTCACTCAATGAAATCCCTCCCCCGAATGAACTCAAACATACCGCTTATAGAATTATCAAACAAACATTTCTTAGAACTATTTTGGAAGGGGACTTGCCTCGAGAATTGAGTACCCTTCTCCATGTCTTGTGTGTTGAGATGATCTCAAGGGCCGAGGCTTTGAGGATCTCGCTTGTGTAGTTGAGAAATTTGTCTGCATCGGTGTATCTAATACCACTTCCTTCTCTCTCATATCCCAATATGATCTGTGAGCTGCCTGAACTTGATCTTGATCTGTGTGGCATTGATCTAAACTTGTGGTCCATATACCTTCTTGCAAAGGAAGCCAGCCTGCATCTCAATATCTCTGCGCAGAAATTGTTTGATAGCCATGGTTCCCGTGGAGGTAATTTCATTTCAAGATTGATGAGGGGTTCAAGCCGAGAATTAGAATTTGGGAGAAGTGTTTTGGAGAAAGGAACTGGAGATGGATTCTCTGAGGGTTTATCAAGATGATCAATTAACTGCTCATGATTTTCAGAATCCAGTAATGCATTAGAATCATGGTTAGTATTAATATTTGCAAGTACCTGGAATTGATTATAGCAGTGGACCTTTTCTTCTAATTCAGATTGCTTAGGATTAGCAATCTGGTTGCATCCTTTGTCCAAGTCTCAGATTGGAGTTGTTGTTGGAACCATCGCTTTTTTTTGCAAGAGGGTGGCTCGTGAAGTTGAAATTTCTTTATCTTTTATAACCAAAGTGGTCATATTTTTGCATGATGAAGTATGGCTTTGTCTAAGTAATGAATCTCCCTTACTGCCTTTTTTTAGATTCAGATGATTTGACAGTCTAGAATTATTCTGAGTTTTTGCATCTTGAATAATTCTGTCCAGTGTAGAATTCAAATCTTCTGTTAATCTTGTAGCCTGATCCATAGGTGATTTGCCTTTCTGATTAAAGTCTCCATGTTTTTGAATGACTTTGATAGCATTAACATTTTGCTTTGCATGCAATCCTATTTTAGAAGTTGTATTTGATGTCAAATCCGAGACCATCATATCCTGTGAGATCTTCTGATTTTCCTTCTCAATTCTATTCTTGTAAATTCTTCTTTGAGATCCATTCACTCTTTTCCAAGTAAAGACATTGGCTTTTCTTGGATCTTCCACTGATTTTGGTCCTTGCAAATTTTGTGAATCATATCGTTGTGGATCTGTTCTTTGTACGTGTAATTGAACCTATTTGCCTCATTTAATTCCTTTAATGGAATTGCATTTTCTCAGACATCCGCTTTTGCTTGAAAGGAGAGGATTTACAACTTTCATACCATAAATGCCTCAGAACCACATTTTTGACATAGAGGAGGCACTAACCATCTCAAAGATAGGGATGATTTTTGTCCAAAAGCATCAGTGAAAGGAATTGAGGTTGGCACAGTTTTGGTGGTATCAATTTGAATGAAGGCTCGGGGAGGTCTCTCAGGGGAATATTCAGTTGAAATATATGTGCCAATGGAGTTGAAGAGAATTTTGAAACAGTCTTCATTCCAGTATATTGGATTTAGCCCATGTAGAGTGGTGGAAGCTATGCATAAGGACTCAAATGAAGAGATGTCTAACTTGGGATGCCATTTAAGAAAGCTTATTTGATAGCTTTCAAATGCCAAATGACCTCGATTTAGAAGGAAGCTTGCTGTTCTAGAGTTTTCACACTCAATCATAAGAAATGGATAATTAAGCCAATACATAGCTTTGATGAGAATACCTTTTTGAAGGTTTTGGCAGAAATTCCAAAATTTGCCAAGTTGAATCCCACTTTTGTTAAATTTGACTAGAACAGCTGTATCTTTCAGAATTGACATCTTAGCATGAACAGAAGGGAGATTTAAGGAAATACCCTGATATAAAGCTTGTTTATTCCCATCATTGGCACGGGTCTCCATCAGAGCAGCATCCAAAGCTTTATCATTGTAGATATCCCTGGCTGGTTTAGGAACTCCATAAGGCAGAGGAATTTGAGTGGAGGGGTGCAGGAAAGGTAGCCGACCATAAAGATCAGGATCCTTTGAGAGGTTATCCCAGACTGGAACCTTATGAGTTCTAGGATGCATAATCTGCTTATCAGAGAGAAGGTTAGAGAAATCACCAAAAAGCGCAGCTTTTGATTTTTTTTTCGGAGAAGTCTTAACCGTTTAGCAAGATCGGCGCCCGAAGTCTCCTAGATGAGCAAATTCGTGAAGGAAGGCGAGGAATTTAGGGCTAAAACTGTTTAAGTTTTCCATAAAAAAGGTTCAGGAGATGGCAGCAGAGGCACGTGAGAGAATTTGAAAAAAAAGAGGGAAGGAAGAAAATCAGGAAAAACAAGAGGATCAAGAAAGAGAAAGAAAGATAATGAAGGGAGAATGCTAGAGGAATTAAATCAAAACTATCACTAAGTGGTCAGAGAAAACATCCTCAAAGTCCAAATCCTGTTTCATTGTACAATTTCACTGTCAATTTCTTGTCAGTCCAATCACAATGTACTCGGAAAATTGCAGTAGCTTCTGTATTTTTGTTCCCTATAAATTCTTCCAACCAAGATTGTATGATCTCAACTTCAAATTCCTCACAACTAGGCACAAATGAATATTCTGAAATGAAGCTTTCCTCTGGGAACAAATTTTGTGCAACCAAGGATTGCCAAAGATGTGCAGCAGATCCCTTTAAGTGGCCACAAGTTAATCTGCCTCTGTCTTGGAGGATTACAAAAAATTTTGCATCCATTTGCAGGTGAATTTGCATGAATTCATGTGGCAGTATACTCGGATTGCTAGCCTCTACAAGGCTAGCAAAGAATTTGGATTGAATTGGAGGCTCGAGGGGCAGAAATTTTCAAAAAACAGGCAAGAAAGAGAGGCAAACAGAAAAATTTGCTAAAGGACAAAAAAAGCAAGAAAATAGGCGCTCGTGCATTTTTCGGGGCTTGGCATATCCAGATAAAGCTAAATAGCAAATATGCAAATGAAGTATAATGATAGTGCCGTAAAAAACCAAAAAATGTAAAGAACAAATTCAAGAACACGACACCAAACTACAAGTGGCCAAATAGGATGTGTTTGCGACAAATAATGCAATGCATTTTAAAACGATATGGAAATGCGGAATAAAAGAGAAATGACAGTGTTAAATGAGATGTCATAAGGAAAATAAGACCACATGCTTAAAGCCATGAATAGATGCCACAATATGAATAGTACAATTAACAAATAAGGGAAGAGGTTGAGGTAGAAGTGATGCACATATGTCGACAAATCCAGAGGAAGGTCAAGAAGGGGGTTAAATTAGGATCATATCGTGGATCAAACAAAAGGAGGCTTAAGTCCAAGAAAAAGTCAAACGGCTATGCACAAGCAGTTTAGGCCAAATGTGAGGCTGAAGTCAAGGTGAGGTTATGGCCAAGGGAAAAGAGAAAGTGAAGATCAACAATGCTGAGGTCCCGGTTAAGTGCAAGGAGGTTAGCCATATGGTAGAATGAAAAAAAAAGGGACAAGTGAAAACATAATGACCACGTAAAATGACGTATCGGTAGTAAAGCTAGTGTCGTACAAATGGTCTGGAATAATAAAGCAAACAAGATAATGGACGTGAAATTAAATAAGATAAGATAAGATAACAACATGACTATGTAAAGTGACATATTGTAAGTAAAGCTATGCAGGGAAAGTGTAGCTGATTGCGAATAGAACAAAGTGGAGCGAACGTAAGCAAGGAATCACCTAAAGATATAAATCCTAAATACGTAAAATTGGTGTTGTATAAGCAATAAAAGATGTGCTGAGTCTGAAAAAAAAGAAAAAACCACCTAACAACGTAACATGTCATCCACTGCCAAGAACATAGTTACATGATGAAGGAAAATCACGAACATAATGACAGATCTTAGAGCAATGTCTCCAAAAAGGACAACAAAGTAACGTGTTTTAAGCGCAAGCACACATACGAGAAAGAGGAATGCAAGCCAATGAAACAAATGCAATAAGAAAATAACCTCGCACAAGGTCTCAAAAATATATGGGCCAAAAATACCTGCTGGAAATCATATGGATTCACCATTCAGACATGCCACAAAATCCCCAAACTATATATCCTTAAGGTGATGAATGAAGTGGTCCAAGAAATAACTATTTCAAAATAGCATCCTGACGCTAGCTAAAAAATAGAACGAGCAAAAACAAGTTGTGCGAAATGTAACCTTAGACAATGTATCTGTAAAGACAACTGTAAAATACGTCTACAATATTTATCAAAGAACCCTTGAATACATGGAAGTAAATAGGTTTGAGACCCTATTAACCAGGAAAGCTCCAAACTATTTGAAAGCCACTTTAGAAGCACAGGACATATATCCCTACATAGTCTATAATAGTGAATTCAAAACTTCAAGATAAATAACCAATATCGATAGAATAAAAAATGTTCGAATATATAGCAAAAAATTAGAAAAAAATACCCACATGCATGTATCTAGACAAAATTGAATAAGCCAACCAAAAGGACTCGGTGAAATAAAGGGTTCAAATGAATATTTCCAAATGAATAATTTTGAGTTAAGGAAATGATAGCTGGTTATACGTAGATATGTGACATGTTGACAAACTAATGTTTAAGATGAGGAGCGGTAATGTATTGTTAGTGATGCATAGAGATAAAGGCGGACGCATGGCGAAAATGAACCCCTGGAAAGCAAGTCCTTCTACATACAAGTGCATTGAAGAACACAGTGGCAAAACTACAACGGTGGAGTTTGAGGTTGCAAAGATTCCATCCCTAAGTTAATGGCAATGGACCACGGGAAGTGTTAGTGGAAACAAAAGCCAACCAAATGAAAAAAACATATCACGTTGAGCTCATTATCTCATTAGAAGATGAAAAAATTATAAGACCTCTAAGAAAAGAAAGATGAGTCTATAGAAGAAGAATAGAGTGCTCTGATCACAATACAATCCCCAAAATTATAAATGCCATTGATCTAGCAACAACTTTTTATCTCCTATATGCACAATGATGGTCCACCATAAAAATGCACAAAAAATCATACAAATAATTTTTTGAAGCACGACAATATGTGCCATGCAACAAGGAAGAAAATGCCCAAGAAAATACAATTTAACTCAAAAAAATGAAAAGAAAATAGCATTATTAGGGAGAGTGAGTGAAGATCGAGTTTAAAGTCGCGGTTGAGGTCGAAAGCATAGCCAAAATTGATAAAGAGGGCAAGCACAAATGACTGGGTTAAAACAATGAGACATTGAATTGGCATCAGCTGCCAAGCTTGTTCTGATATGAGAGGATCAAAAACATAAGTTGGCGAGATGAGCCCAGTTAAAGCTGTGTTAATGAGAGGATAAAAGGCATAAGTTGGCGAGATGAGCCTCGCTAAAGCGAAGTATATACGATGACTAGAAGATAAGAAGCATATGTTAGCGGGAACATTAACCTTAACCAACTAAAGCTAAATAAAAATGGATTGGCAATACCACGACTCGAACCCTCATCCACAAGGTGACAAACCTACACCTTAACAACAATACTACATTTTTGCATTTGTTATTATGTAAAATGGAATTCCTATAAATGTATAAAGCTGAAAAAAGGCAACTAAACTTGTCTGTGCAAAAAAGCGTGCACCTGTAGAAAGTGGAGCAGCATGCATGGCCAGGCAAAGAATAATTAAAATTGATGGACCACGCCGAGATGAGATGATTCGTCAGAGTAAGCTAAGCTACCCAAGTCGCTATGAATTGATGCTACTCTAACGAATCCGCCATGCATGCAAGCAAATACCACAAAGAAAGTTACCAGGGCCACCTTCAAACCGTTGGTGTCATTGTAAGGAAATCAACCGTCTGCTATCTGTGCAAAATACAAAAAAGCAATCGAGGGATTCCATCTGAAAAAAACAATCTGGATCAGAGATGCATGCGAGAAACTCTACTCCTTCAATTGACATGCATAAATCAGCCAGTATACACGAAGCAATTGTGCCAAGGAAGAATGAATCACGCCTACAAAGTGCATAGAAACTGGCAAAGCACGATGAATACCTCCAAGACGCCCGCAAAGTGCATAGAAACTGGCAAAGAAAGAAGAATACTTCCAAGAAACAGTTTCTCAATTTGTGAATCCTCCTCGTAGCATGCAAAGCAAAATTTACTTTCAAGAAACAATCTCAAATTGTGCCAAAAAGTAGATGCAAGGTAAGGGAAAGAAATAACTTGTCAAAGAAAACTAACACTATGAGGAAGAGGAATCTAAAAGGGAAGGAAAGAGGAAGAGCAATCTAAAAGGGAAGAAAAAGAGGAAGAGCAATCTAAAAGGGAAGAAAAGAGAAAGAGCAATCTAAAAAGGGAAGAAAAGAGGATGGATAGAGTCGAGAGAAGCAATGGGAAGAGACGTTGTTGTGAGAAGACGCCGATAACCAACCACAAGAATGAATAGTGCATATATAGCTGCTCGTCCCTTCCTAGAATGCCGATTCGATGGCTTGGATCGATGCCTATTTATGTTAATGGTACTATTTTAGACAAGAAACAACATTGGTTGCATCATTGTTTATTTGTGTTGATGGTACAAGATGGAAAGCAAATCAAATGACACTTTCATCATAAGTAAATGAATGGCATGTAACGTCTTAACGTCGAACGTAAAACTAAGCTATAAGTCTATGTTGTGTTGGCCATTTGGAGGTTTCATTCCAAATGCATATTAATATATGTAGAAGGCTCAGTCCTTTACAATATTAAAATTTGAGGTGAGAATGTAGCTCTGCATTCTATAACCTAGCATGACTAAAGTTTGGCTTAAAGAACATAGAAATAATAGATTGGCAACTGAAACAGATTGGACTTGTTTAAGGAAATGGAAAATGCACGCAATGGAATGTTAGAATCTAGCTCGGGTGTACGTTCTTTCCCTTACCCAAAACAATGCCTGGTCCGGGCCAATATTATAGTTGTTATCAAAAGATTATGCCTCATGGTCCACATGTTGGTAGTTTTTTTTTTTTTTTTTTGAAGAACTGTGTCATCAATATATTAAAAGAATGGTAATGTTACAAAGCAAGTGAGGAGGAAGGAGAATTGCCCCAAAGAGACAGCGATACCTCGACACTCCACAACAAACTCACAGAAAAACTGCAACTCTACTGCTGTACAAACCGACCATCACACATGTTGGTAGTTTGAGCAGCCTCTCCTCAAAATTACGGAAAACCATCAGTTTCAGACATGATTGCCATATCCTGAGCATCTTGGAAATTTGACAAACTTAATGACCCTTGGTTCTCAAGCTGCCTACGGCCTCATATATGCTTATACTAGCAGGGACATCAAGATTTAAAGAATGCATATAAAGGCCATTCATAGGTCCCTCTAGCATATTATCCACTACAATACTCTTCAATTGCCTTAGCTAGAAGGCCATTTGTTTCAGATCCAAATAATATGCAGTCGCCATATTGATATGGTTTGTCCTATATAAACAGATAACACAAAGGTTCCATAATCATTTGTCTAGAAACTTGAGCAGAGTTACTTTAGAGGCCTAATGTAGTTCTACAAGGCATAGCTTGGTACCGTGTATATATGATTTGCATTTAGTTTGCATTGCCCATAACAACTAACTCTAGAGTCTCTTTCTTACATGCATGCCAGAAGTAGCTTGCATTATGTCAAAAATAAGATGTCTACTCTACCCAATGTTGCATGGGCCACGATCAGAAGAGTTTGTGAGAAAGTGTGGTCCTTGTAATCTATTGAACACTGTCACTGCGTCATTTGAAGTACACCAACAATACATCCATTTGAACATGCTTGCCCAGTGGTAGGGACTTTATATTAGCAATTTGTTGCAACTACAAAAAACAGAAATGAACAAAATCTATTACATTACCAGTCCCATCACTAGTCCTTTTACCATACAATCTATCCCTTGCAAGTTGCCAACAAGAAGATCTGCCTTTGAAAGTGTGTTAGACGTGTGTGGTGACATTGTGGAAATGGCAAATGCACACTTGTATTTTGAATGATGCACATCCAAATATGCATGGGAAGTGTAGCAGTGTGCATGATGCGAGGTGGGTTTTTGACATGAACCATCATAGGAATGTTGTATCATGAACTGCTATGCTCACAACATATGCACTGAACAAATGCGATATACAATTGTTTCATGAAATGCAGATACAAAATATCGTACCAGATGAAATTACAGTCCACAATGCATGTTTTGTTGTGCCAGACCTATGTGAGACCTAGTATAAGGAAAACAGGTGCAAGCTCACATTTTAAGTTAGGACATCAATGTAGGTGTCATTATAGGAACAACTTTATTATATATGTATGGCAAATGTGGTAGATTGGAGGAGGCAAAATGAACATTTGACATAGTTAGGGTCTGGAATGCCATGATTATGGCATATGCTCAATAGAGTCAGGATACTAAAGCATTCTTTATCTCACAGTTCATGATGGAGCAGGGCATTACACCAACCTACACTATCTTTATTAGCATCCTTTTTGTTTGCAGCCACACTGATCTTGTTGATGAAAGCTGCCAACGTTCCATCACATTGTCCAAACACCTTAGCACTGTAGAAAAAAAAGCTAAGTGTCTTTAAAATGACCTTGTTGTGCTAGCAATATCTTCAATCCATAACCTAGGTGGGGGGGATCAACCTTCACTTATAATTTATGCATCCAGAAAGAGACATCATCAACAATCCAAGCCCTCGTCACTTTTCCTAAGCATGTACATAAGATAAGTATAGTGCACCTTTGAGAAGAATAAAAAAACTTATGTGCAGGTTCCAGCAAATAACTGATATCAGAAATCATTGTATGCATTACAAATATCAAGTAACTTGCTTCCCACATTCAGAGGCTAAGACAATCCTAGAGCCCAGTTGAAAGTTAAAAGATCATATTTTGTAGGCTTGGTGTAGACAAAAATAGATACATGGGCAGCATAGTCATGTATATATGGAAATGTGGAGCTTTGCAAGAAGCAAAAGAAGTATTCAAGAAAATGGCAAATAAATAGAATAGAATAGAATAGTTTTTTTGACGTCCACGGAGACCAATAGTTCATGGGACCCATACAATGGGCTAGTACAATCATTACTACTAGGATTAAAAAACCCCTGCCTCGAAAGGTTTTTAAGGGAAAAACCTTTGCAGTAATGATGATACTAGACAAGCGGAGATAATGACTACTGAGGGCTCAGTAATTGCAGATGCTTATCTAGAACCTCAAGTATGTATAATTCCAAGTCATGCACAGATGGTGCTCTGAGAAGTTGGGGAAGCGTGGAATGGAATGCTAAGGTCAAAAAATAATTCCGGACTATCTCAAAAGCAGGGCAACTCAGAAGAGTATGGCTTTCATCTTCAATAACCTATAACTGGCAACAGGCATATAGTCTCGCTTCTCGCGGCAATTGCGGCCGCTCCCATCTACCTGTCTCAATCCGTAGCCTGTGGGACCCCGTGCGAATTGATGCAATAGCTACAAGCTTGTTCCTGGACAATGAAGCAAGCAAATAAGCTTGGGGCCCTGGTGCCAAGGTGGGATTTATGTGTGCATGATAATGACCAGTTTTCACTTGGGCCAAAGTAACTGCGTCCCATATCTTTTGAGAAAAACGAGCATTGAGATATTATTGCAAAAAGTTCGGATCGAAACCAAGCATCGCAAGATGCTTCAGTTTGCCGTTCCCAACCCGCAAACCATGTAGTGCAATGCTCTTTCCAACATCGTTTCAAACGCCGGGAGATTCAAATGGCAAGTGCAAGAACAGGATACCTAACATCATCCATGTGGTGCACCTTGCGGATATAGTGGAGATGGCGCTTCATGGCGTAATGTTAAAGAGGCCAAAACCCATCTCTTGTAAAAGAATAGCATAGGGCACCGTTGTTTTAACTCCGAGGTCATGTAAGTGAGAAAGGACTTTTGCACCCGCTCCAAGCTCTCCCAAGCACTAGCACTAATGGCGTGCCCCCCATACTTGAACCATACAAGAAAAACAGGCTCTACCAAAGCCCGAAACAAGTGGGCTTTCGGTAATAATCATGAATTTCTCGCGAAAAACAATTGTTTTGCATTGCATAGAGTGCTTTCCATCCGGCAACCCACCCGCTTGGTAATACAATCGTTCCCAAAGTGTGTTCTTCAGAATTCTACATCAAGATACTTGTAGCTATCTACAACTTCAACCAGCGGCTATCATAGTGCATAGGGGGAACGTTGTGACGAGAAGATTGAACTACCAAAAGCTTGGTCTTTTGGAGATTAACACACAGACACTGTTCTCACAAAACCGCGCGAGCATGTAAATGTTCTTGCTGCGTACTAGCGGCCAGATATGTGCCGTAAGTGAAACATCATCAGCATACATAAGTTGCCTAATGATATAGTGTGCCAAATGTGGACCTCCGCCGCCATGATTATCAAGTCATTCTTCCAATTAATCAATGTACAAGCCAAAGAGTGTAGAAGATAAAGGGCAACCCTGACGAACTCCAATATTGCTAGTGCACTACAAGAGAATGAGGGTTTTTTGTCAGAAAAATCGTCAGATGGTCTTCACAAAACAGACAACTGCCCAGACCCTACTGGCTGACGATTTACCTGACGAATATTATCTAACGATTAAGTGTCAGAAAAATCGTCAGTTTTTCTTAAATAAGTGTCAGAAAAATCGTCAGTTCTTCTGACGATAAGTGTCAGAAAAATCGTCAAAAAAATCGTCAGATAAAGTATCAGAAAAATCGTCAGCAAAATTGTCAAAAAAATCGTCAAAATATTCGTCATTATTTTCATCAAACAAATCGTCAAAATATGCGTCATTTTTGTCAAAAATGTTTTTGCCAGCATTTTTACCAGCATATTAGTCATATATATTTTGAAATTACTTGCATTCTCAGTTGAATCTAGTTGCATTTCTTAGTTGATTCTTAAAATATAATATGCTTAAAGATATACATAAATATATTTTACAAATTGGTAGACAAGAGTGAAAAATAAACTCCTTTATTCAAGTATATATATGTCTATTACATGTCAATGAATACACAATATTTAAAAGCCACCAAAGGGATCGCAACAACCAAAGGGATTGCAACAAGGACTCAGCCCACGCTTGTATAAAGGAGCTCGAGCTCCAAGCACCTGCAGCCAATATGCCAATATAACTGACCCAATATAACTGACAGCTAAATTCAAAAGATAAAAAGCAATCTCACCATTTCGCATTAAAGGTAAAGAGAAAGTATAGAGGGATTCTACAGCTTTGATGAGCTAGCCCCTTCAAGTGCTTTCTCAATCCCCTGCAAAAAAACACGTTAAACTTCTATGAAAATATTTGAAAGAATGCGATGTCAAGATGAACAACATGAAAGAGAAGTAAAATTTCATAATCACCAAATAATACAGAAGACTAGAATAATAACAAAAAGGTGATTCTATTTTATTTAATCCCTCCTTGAGACATATGTAAGAACAAATCAAGAGCTTCATCAATAAATCCATGACGACACTATGCGCAAGCAGGTAATCCCAAGAGATTATCTAGGCATTTTTGCACCCTTGAAGCTTCCACAGTTCTAAGGACCCATAGAGAGTCTTATCTTTAACTTGGCCCTACAATAAATAAATAAATAAAATAATTCTCTTGGAGCATTCAGGATGACAACATTAAGCAACTCAAAATAGCAGAAACAAATTTGAGTGCTCAATTCCTAGAGCTGTTTCACATTCAAGATGGTAACAAATTGAAGGAATAAAAGTAGATAAGTAGAAGGAATAAAAGTAGACTTATCTGCTTCAAAGCAGTGAAAGTTTGAGCCGTGGCCAATTTTGGACTTCGCCTTTCTGGACCAATTAAGATGCAGCATAAATCTGAGATTTTAAGTCAGAATTTACCCATATCAGCCAGCACCTGTATATTTCATAAACCAACCACGCGGAAGTGTATCTTCACATAACTATTTACAAGAGAGCTTAAGTAACACCACATCAAAATGTCAATGCATCTATAAAAGCTTAATATTACACCATGGACTTATAGCAGCATCAAGCACCTATCTTTACCACCTAGACCTCAGGGAAAGGACAACCAGAACATTTTGAGAGATGTATCTGCTTATATCCCCATCCTTCTTGGCTGCTACAGGCATATCTAAATTGTATTTTGCCACTAGGCCAAGCAAGAATTGCTTGCTAGGTTGGGCAAGCACTTCCCCTTCCTTTCTACATAAGGCAGCAAGATCCAGGCCAGCCCCATTGATCAAGGAAAGCAGGTCCTTCCTAGTCTGCTTGAGCTTCTTCATTTGAGGCGCAGCACAGTAGCGCCTTCCCAAATGCTATTTGGTGGTCTGCAAACAGGGTCCTATCTTTTACAACCCGTCGGCCTACCTTGGTGGCGGTATTGCTGGCTATCTACAAGCCAGTTGTATTTATGATTCCAGGCATTTAGGCACCAAGCTAAGTATGTGGCAAAACAAAAATAGAGTGTCTAAACTTAGACTTACATGCTATTAGAGCCCACGTTGGGGAATCCTTATTCCAGCACAGCCTGCAACTCGTATCCCTATGGTACTATGGATCCGACCAAGCAATCATCAAATGAAATGCTATGGAATCTCTTCTCATTGCACAGACAGTTATCTTATAGCCGGCATTGTCTCTTTGCTGGAGCCCTAAGGGTGATTCTTCCAGCAACATAAACGACTCCATTTCTGCTGATTCGGGAATCCCTAAATCTGGAGTAGGGCATTCAGATCAAAAAAGTTTACCTGTATTTTTTAGTTTCGGCCATAGTAGTTCCTCATTCCGTTGCCTCCATTTTTAGCCGAAAATCCCTTGTACCTGCCTTGTTTGATCTCTGCAATCATTCATCGAGCTGCTCGGTCCGCTTTGCTTTAGTCCAGAGACAAAATGACCTAAAACTTTGTGTGCTCATGCGGCCGTCATTTACTCTTAAAACCCTAGGGTAGAGACCTTTGCAAATATTTTTAACAATGCTGCTAGAAAAAATAACCATCACAAAAAACATTAACAAAATATTGCAGGCCATTAAACCCTTATTGCAGACCATTGACTAATGCACCTTATGCACCTTCACTCTCAATCTTGCTGCTCTACGAATATCCATATCTGCACAACTTTCACAGCACCCTTCCCGGTCCAGCGCTGCCAAGGAAAAACTTCAAAGCAGAAGCCCAATTCTACCTCTGAGAACTGACGAAACCTACATACATGGACACGGCTTCCATGCAGCGCACAATCCCCACAACTGCTAACTAAGGTATGAGACCTGGCGGCCAATTCCTAAACAGACACTGGGCTTGCACCAAATTCCAACGAGAACAACAAGAAATTCAAACATTCAAGCACAGGGAATGGACATTCCTACCTCCAAGCGCCCCTCCCTCAGACATCTTCGGCAAGCACAAAGCCACTCTACCTCTTCCCATCCTCATCGGCCACAACCAGCTCGCTGTCACGCAGCCCAGCTCCGTCATGTGAACAGTCCCCATTCCATTTCCAGACATCCAAATGGCCGTTCCCCACAGAACATCTAAATGGCAAGAAGCTCCTCAAAACCCCTAAAATATACGACTTCCCATACTATACACAGGCAAAACCTTACTCCAGACCATTGCATCCAAAATACGAAACAAAAAACGGGGAAGCTTATATAATTCTAATCTATGATGTCTATAAGACATGTCCCCCTTTGCCAAGTTAAAAATCCTCAAATTTTCTTAAAAGAATACCACAAGCCAGTTCTATGCCCAGTAAACCAAATCGATGGGTAGATCTCCTTGGTCTCCACCATTGTAATGGCCATGGATCATTTGTCATGTTAACTCTATTCACTACCAAGGGTCCACCATACTAGACCATACTTGCAACCATGGGCAACTTTCATGCCATTGTTGCAGGCCATAAACCAAATATTACCCTAAACCTTTGATGTCCATAAAAAACGTCCCTCTGTGCCTAGTTAAATATCCAGAAATTTACTCAAAGGAATACCACTTGCTATTTCTCTGCCCAAAAAAATAAATCCATTCGATGGGCTAGATCCCTTTGGTCCACACCATTGTAATGGCTACAAATCAGCTGAAGTGTTGACTCTGTTCAATACCATGGGTTCACCACTTGACAGTAATCCACATTTTTCTATTTCAAGTGTAAAATTTAAAACTTAACCTTACTTGCAACCATGGGCGGCCAATATGCCATGGGTTCACCACTTGACAGTAATCCACATTTTTCTATTTCAAGAGTAAAATTTAAAACTTAACCTTACTTGCAACCATGGGCGGACAATATGCTATGTCTCTTTTGTCCAAGAACATTGGACTATTTCGAGGGGTGAAAGCCTACCAAGATTTTGTAGAATGCAGCAAACTGCACTCTAGGGCATATTGCCTATCCTACAAATTCAATGTAGCAGCGAGCCACCCCTAAATGAGGGGGACGTCCTTGCAATTAATTAATTATCTAATTAACTGGCCAGCTTGCTATCAAAGGTGTGCAAATTACTAGAGCTCACATATTAGTTTACCAGAGTGGAGTCTGAGGCCATCGTAGCTTTGAAGATTAGTAGATTGCTAGACTCTTTCGCCTTATGCTTTTCCTTGAGCACCTCTGGCCAAACTAGAAGCTCAGCTATGTGAAATCGGCCCATAGCCGGCCACCGTGAAAACCTACCACAGGTCGATTCTTTAACAGAGCAAATATTGCAACCAAATCTGTATACAGAGATTGGCAAAAATGGCTGCATATTTTTGGTTCATAATTCTTGGCATAACCAAAAATAAAAAATGGCAATTAATGCCCCTGCAAGTATAAAGTTTACTTCAACACTTTAAAATGCACAATCAGACTTCATTGAAAATATCAGCCTGCTAATCCCTTGCTTTTTCTATATATTAGGACCAATTAGTCATGAACATTCAATGTGTTATACATGTTTAAATTTCAAGAGAACAATTATATTACCTCCAACTTCATTTTTTCCAAAGATGTATGAAGCAGTTTTATAAAGCATCCATTATTATCTTTCAAGATCCACAAGATGCTCCTATGATTGGATACTAATAATAGTGAATTATCACAAGGTTTCAACTTGTAACATGTTCAAATACAACATTTTCCCATAGTCAAGGAGGTTTGAATCTACCAGCTTGTTCTAAGCTCAAACCTGCAAATAAGGGTAATATTGTTCTGGAAGCTTTTCATAATATCAAATTTCATCTAAAATGGACTCTTGGATGAAATGTTATGACTAAATTTGTAATAGTGCTATTTTCTGACGTATAATCTGACGTATTTTCTGACGATAAATCTGACACAAGGTCTGACGCTTTTTCTGACGATAAATCTGACGCTTTTTCTGACGATAAATCTGACACAAGATCTGACACTTTTTCTGACGATAAATCTGACGCTTTTTCTGATGTATTATCTGACGTTCTATCTGACGTTCTATCTGACGCTTTTCCTGACGATTTGCCTGACGATTTTTCTGACGTTACAATTCTGACGATTTATGTGACGTATATCCTGACGTATATTTTCTGACGAATAATCTGACGTAATATTGTCAGAAAAAGCGTCAGAAAAGCAATCGTCAGAATATCTGTCAGCATAAGCGTCAGGCAAAAATCTCTCTAAATAGTCTGACGATTTTTCTGACAAAAAATAGCCATTCTCTTGTAGTGGTGATTTGAGTACCTGATGCTGGAAATTTAGCAAAAACCCTTTCATAGAGCCGATAAACTGCATTTTGAAGATCTTGTGGAATCCCAAGTGCCTGCAAGCGCTGCCAAAGAAGCTCGCGTGGTACTGTATCAAAAGTAGAAGTAAAATCCACAAAGCATATATAGAGGTCCTGTTTCAAACTTTGACTATGTTCAATAAGCATGCGCAATGTGAAAATATGGTCTATTGTAGAATGGCATGGACGAAAGCCTTGCACTGGCCCTACAAAGACGTACACACAAATATGTTATGCCCATGATGTCAATTTGCTTCTCGAAGACTGGCTAAGAGCTTTGAAAATATGAAAATTACCATGATCATATTACTACCGGGATTAAAAACCCGCCGGAAGGGTTTCTCGAAAAACCTTAGTAGCAATAAGGATGTTTGACATACCGCGATGATTATATACATAATCACAAGTACAAATTGAGGTTAATGTCTTAACGGGGGGCATAACCGAAGTCCGCGTATCCATTACCTCCTCGGAGGTACGATCCCAACAAACCTCACAGGCCGTGCTCGATTAGCTCATGCAAGGCCCGATGGGGCACAACTAACCAGAAACATACCGAGCCCGGATATGCTCATACACCTAACAGCCCGGAGGGCGTGACTTTCATCCTCAATGGCGCCCGTTGACAAAGATCGACAGACTGTCCTCACGCGGCTCCCGAATCCATCTCCCCTGTCTCAATGCGGAGGTGGTGTGAACTGTCTTGAATGGAAGCAATCACCTGCGCTTTTCATGGGTAGATGGGTGTGCGAGGTAGTGGTGTGGGCCCCTTGTGAGCATGGGATTAACTGCTTGTCGATAATTGCCACCTTGACATGTGACGGGGCCTCTGCATCCCAAAGCTTGGCCATGAAGCAAGCATCCAAGTCTTTTGCTTCAAGGCGTAGCGTTCCTTCGGTGTATGCACGGTCCACATCTCGTAGCTGCGACATTCCATAGCGAAACCACTGGGCTTGCTTGTCTTTCCAGCAGGCTTTGAGTCGCTGCGGGCCCATCGCCACTGCCAAAGCAAGGTTGGGCAGCCGGGCTTCATCCATAGCCACCACCGTCTGGAAGTAAATAATGTGACGTTCCAGCGCAGCCCTCCGTAATGGAAGGAAGCCTGTCTCCTGGAGCAAGATCTGATATGGGACCGTGGATTTCACTCCCAGTGCCCGGGCCAAGAAGGCCTTCTGTACCTGCTCTAGATCGTTTCAAGTGGTGAGGGATATCACTGGCCCCCACACTTTTGCCCCATAGAGGAGGACCGGTTCAACCAAGGCCCTGAACAAGTGTGCCTGGTGACCCCATGCAGTCATGCTTATAGGAAATGTTTTGACCATAGCTAATGCTCAGAATGATGAACTTACTAATGCCCTTAATCTTTTTTATGAAATGCCTGGCAAAGTGCAGTGCCTTGGACTCCCATGATTAGAGCATGTGAAGGCAGTACCTCTCTCTTTGTAAGGTTGCAAAAAAAAAACAAATGAATAAAAACTTGAAATGCTGAGAAATTGGCTCATGCAGACATTGCAATGGAAGCATATTGAGATTTGCACCCAATCCTCCATGTATCCACTATGCATGCAAGGTGCTGCTAAATGGAGATGTGGCATCAGAAACCACTATATTGAGATACTGAAGCCAAAGCCAAAGAGAAACCTTAAAATATTTTGCTATAAGCCTTATGTAAATTTCTTCTAATTCACCATAGCTAAGGCCGAGGCACTCCGTGGAAAATTGCATGTCTCCTTCCTTCATCATGGTTCTCGCCCCCCTTTAATCTCTGGTCCTCCTCCTCCTTGAAAGTTATGAAAAAAACGAACAGAAGGATCAAGCGGAAATAACTTTTTTTTCTCAAAATCCCCGTACAAAAAACATTTGTTGATAAGCATGCATACAAATGGCAATTCTGACCGAACACAACGAAAAAGGTGCTTGAATACCCTATAAAATACCCCGCAAAAATGCCTATAAAATCTCCCTTTTCCGTCGAAGAACAGGGATAAAATGTATTTTTCGAATCGGGGTATTTGGCCACAATCCCCCTTTTCCTCATTTGTATGATAATACCCCGTTATGCTGGTGTCGCAATCCCCCAGTCAAAGAATGTGAATTCATACCCTGTTATAATCCGTAAGATAATACCCTATTTAGGTAATACCTTATTTCAAATCATACCCTATTATCATTTGCAAAATAATACCCCGTTTCAAATAATACCCCATTCCAAATAATTCCCTATTTTAAATAATACCCCATTCCAAATAATTCCTTGTTTTAAATAGTACCCCATTCCAAATAATTCCCTGTTTCAAATAATACCCCATTCCAAATAACATGCCCTGTTTCAAATAACATACCCTGTTATCATTCGTAGGATAATACCCTATGACATCATTCATAAGAAAATACCCTGTTATCATTTGTAAGTTAATATATTTCAAAAATAAGTTGATAAGTAACAACTTGAGCAGAGTTAATCAGTAACAAATTGACAAATTTTTTTATTATTTCAAAAACAACAGTAATAAACTGATTAGATTTCAAGAAACAAATCTGATATACAAAATCCTCAGGCTCGTCATCACTGTATTCAGGTTCAGAGCCTGATGCTTCTTCGTCATCACTCTCTGCTTTCTCACCATCCTCTTCTATTCTATTCTATTCTATTCTATTCTTCAGACTCTGGGCTTTGACGGAATTTCTCAATTTCAATCTCATAAAGTTTGTTATTCTTTTTCAACTTTTGTTTCATGTAATTCAAAGCTTTTGCATTGCTACTACTCATTTTCTTCTTTGCATCTTTGTTAGCTAAAGTCTGGGCCAGAAAATCTTCTAATGCGATAAGGGATTTGATGTATAGACGAGGAACCTTATCAGTTTCTGTGACCCTAATGACCTTCTCAAGCTGCTTGTTTATTTTATCAAAGCTCTCCTGTAGACTTATCCAGTCATTAATCTTCATGTGGTTCCTCATCTGCTCCACTGTTGTGGCCATTTCATTCATCAAAACGCTTATCCTTGGCTGATTTAACAACCCGGCGTTGGCAAAAATAATATCACTGTTGCCAATGGTGCATAGTTGCATGTCAGGATATTATATCACTGTTGCCAATGGTGCATAGTTGCACGTCAGGATATAATATCCTGACGTGCAACTATGCACCATTGGCAACAGTGATATTATTTTTGCCAATGTGTTTCTGAAATGTACTGGCCTGGTACATCGATGCAATGAAAGCTGTGGATGTCCTTGACATCTTGTGCTTTTTGCATGTCTCACTCTATTTGAAGGGGATAACAGAATTTTCAGTGTTACTGTGATACATGCAGCATCATGATGGTCAGGGACAAAGGAAAAGTCAATGCAACTTCAAGACATCAACTGATGAAGAACGAACAGATACATCACTTCAGAGATTGCATACTGTATTCACCATTTGAATAGCAACTCCTTCCAAGAATGTCATTCTTGATATAGTAACACTTGGTATTCACGAAATTCTGCATATGCATCACAAGACTGTCACGTTTTTTTTTTTCCACTTTAAAATACAGACTTACGTTGCCTACAATGCTACAAAGTTCTCTATGACTTTCAGGACCAATAACAGTGATTAACAGATGGAAGAAAAAATAGTAATGTTCAGGTGAATCAAAAGTTGATTGATGAGGTAATTCTGCTAAGATATATGTTGCTTATTTAATGGAAAAAGTGCTTCATGCCTTTCAGACCCAAGGATAATCTCTTTTTTTTTTTTTATTTCTTAATGCAGCTTAGAAATCTCACAAATTTTCATAACATGGGTTTACAAATATCGCGAGTCTTATAAGAACATGACAAGTGATGAGGTAAGCCTTCTTTCGTAGTCAGTGCATAAATGATTGTGTTAGATAACTACTTAGACCACTATATCGGATACTTAGTCACATCAATAAGGCTTTGATCAATGGAAAATCCCAAGACCCAAATCCAAACCCGACGCCATAGCTACCATAGGATACCTCAAAGCTTTTCCTGTACATTGTATTGTTCATTTTCTAAGACTGGTCAATGGCTTTAGGTTGTATCCTGCATTATCAACAACGCGCCATGTTGCTTGACATGGTTCGGATTTCAGAGTCCCATTTTAAGTGCATTTGGAGGCTTAGAATATGGTTCTTCTGCAAGTAATATCACAACGGTGTTGTATGGAAGCAATTGCACTCTTTTATATTACCTCATTATCAGATCACTTGCTTGTCTCTGAATAGGCAGTATGGAACCTATACCTAGTGCATTTTCAATTGCATAAGATCTCCAAAGCTTCTAGAAGTTACCTCTGGTTTTGCATTATACTAAGCTTGAATTGTATTTTGAGGCATTAATTATGGCAATATGAAATTAATATCTAGTGCATTTTCAAATGCAATGAATCCATCAATTGTGATCGTTGTCCAAAGTTTTCATGTCATTTTAAAACCCCCTCCTCCTCCTCTGTTGTTGCTGTTCCTAATATTGATGAATTATCTTCTAGTAACGTGGATTGTTTGGCGAGCAACCCGTGTTGAGGAGATCAAAGAGATTCACAGCTCAAGAAAGAAAGAAAGATTATATTAAGAGACCACTTGGGTCTATGAGACCAAATATACATCTATCATGTACATCTATCATTTGCAGCCTCCTAGAGATTTTGCATAAAGTGAAATAAAGAAAAACTAAAACGATGAAATCATGAAACTTTTGTCTTCGTCTTGGTCACCGCTCAAAAGTACGGCGTGATGTCGGACTTATTGTCTCTTCTAAAGGACTCGCTTGTGTTTTTCTTTTATCTTGTCGCTTTCTTCTTCTAGACACTTTCATGGTCACCTCTTTTGAGATTGGATGAGATGGTCTAGGAAGAGGACCTAACTTCCGCTTTTACTATCATTATCACCTTCAATGAGAAAGAGAGTGATCCGCCTTTTGTATAGGATCATTTTCCTATCCGGGTCTTCCCCACCCGCTCCTTCATAGATTTCTTGTATGTACAATCATTTGATGAAGAAAAAAGAGCTATACATTTCAATAAACACGAATATCTTGGAGAGTATACTGGAGAACTTATATCGCATCGGGAAGCCAATAAACGAGGGAAGATTTACAATCGGGAAAATTCCACTTTTCTCTTTAATCTTAATGACCATGTTCGAAAGATTTCATCATTTATGGTACTGTTGCAGAAGATTATACTTCTTATTTGTGTGCTTGTTGATGCAGTATGTCTTAGATGCGTGTCGCAAAGGTGGTAAACTCAAAAAAACTTTAGACTATGTGCTTTAATGTTTTGTTTTTATTGGTCAGGTCATTATGGTTGATGGAGACCACGGTAGGTATATTTGCGAAAGAAAAAATAGAAGCTGGAGAAGAGCTATTCTATGATTATCGTTATGAGCCTAACCGTGCCCCAGTATGGGCCCGAAAACCAGAAGATGGCCCAAAGCATGATGATGTGGGCAATAGCTCAGGTCGGGCTCAAAAGACTGCATAACATCATGGATCAAAAAATATTATAAAGATGGCAATTTCCACAGAATTCTCCATAACTAGTCTTGTGTATATTGTCAGGTCACATAGTGTGGATTTGATTTAAGCCACTTCACCCTCGGGCCATGGAGGGCAACCCTCCGTGCGCAGCACCTTGTTTATATTAAAATGTTTTTACAGATGCAATACATGCTTGTGATTATCGAGCCTCACATGAGTGACCTATAAAATTAGAAGTTATGAAGGGACAATATTTTTCAAACCAGTAAAGACTAACTTGGTTACATCAAACATTAATAATGATGTGAGATAGGGGACCCTTTCTTGTATACCTTGCATAGGCCACAAAATAGGAACCCTATATGAATGCTGCTCTTGCATAGATAATATATACGTTAATGATTTTAGCAAGTAATGGGTTGGTCAAATCTTGTTTCAGAATCAGTCATTCAAGCGTTCAGTACATGCACCCTTGATTTCAGCTACTTCGTGGAATGGAATCAACATTAAATGCCTTCATGCAACATGGAGATCACATGCGTGGATTGTAGCTATGGCAAGTCCATTCAAGAATATGTGAAAGAATTTTGGAAGGCTGCATGGGTCAATGGAGGAGAGGCCCCCCACCTTCAACCTTGATCAAACAATATTAGAGGTGAAACAGTCCAAAGTGACCCCCAAGGCTACAATACGACCACCTCCTTTTTTGCAGATCAAAGGGCGCCCCCCCATTGGCCCCATAATGCAATAGCCTCGTAGCGTCGTTGTTGTCTTTTACGATAACTTAAGGGGCTGCACCGCGAGACTAAGTATCTGCATTTGACTGTTAGAGAATGGGATCCGCCATAGCTGGTTGTCTACATAAAAATTTGAAGCAGCTTTGCATCGAACCCACAAAAAACCCTCGCATTTTCGAGCAGTGTGGCTTTGCATGGAGCGTGCAACCATGGAGTTTCCGGCCGCTGAGCGAGAAGAGGTGCCAATTCTGATTCCATATTTCCTGGTACATACTCTTTCTATCTGAAACACAGCTCATATCAGAACTTGCTATGAAACTTTCTTTGCAGATGTGAAGCTTATTTCAAGTTCATTACTTCTCATACAAATTTTTTTTATTTTGTCGTCTTGGCTATGAATCTACAGGATGAAAATGGGCTCATGCAACGTATTTGGCTTTACTTTGACCGTTTGAATGCATCCTGGACTAGAAAATGGTGGTATTCTACGGTCCACAACATTACAGCAATTGTGGGAGCTGGAGTATTAGGGTTACCTTCTAGCCTTGCTTATCTCACGTGGTAATACTATCTAAGCTTTCATGATTAATACTATTTCTTCTTACCATCTTACAATATACCGGACTATAATATCGCATGAAATAGGTTTCCAGGGATTACAGCAATAATCCTTTTATGGATTCTCAGTCTGGTGACATATTGGCAAATGACAGAAATGCATGAGCGCAGGGATAGAGAGAGGGGAATCATCAAGTATGACCGGTACCACGAACTGGGGCAGTATCTGTTTGGCCCGAAACTTGGCCTGTGGCTTGTCATTCCATCTCAAATCATGATTGAAATTGAGTCGATATTGTGTACATACTTACGGCAGCAAGGTCGATACAGTACATTGTCCTACTTAATGGTGGTGGTGATTTTATGCTAAGATACTGCATCATCATATTTGCTTCAGTACAGCTCTTCTTATGTCAATTCAAAGAGATAACTTCAATCACTTGGATTTCAATAATAGCTGCAATTACTGCTGTATGGTAAATTCCTGTCATAGTTTGTTCTCTCAAACAGGTTGTCTTATTTTTTAATGTTTTCTCTTTGTTCCGGGGAAATATAACATAAAAGCATATAAAATCTCAAAATTTGAATGATTTACATGTTCGAATTTTTGTGGCAGCTATACAACAATTACCTGGTCCGTTGTTCCATTCAATTGTCCTGATCCAACCACATGCTCATTTTCTCCATCATCTGCCCCCTCACCTGCTCTTGAACAAAGCACAGGCACAAATATATTTCAGTCTTTTGGCTTCGTAGGCCAGATTGCATTTGCTTTAGCAGGGCATAACGTTGTTTTAGAGATCCAAGCCACAATGCCATCAACTGAACAGAAACCTTCTAAGTTAGCCATGTGGAGGGGTGGCCTTGTTGCTTATATAATTATTGCATCATGCTACTTGCTGACTGCCACTATATGCTTCTGGAAATATGGTGATATTCTTAAGAAGCAAGACAACATGTTGCTCCTCCTCAGATTTCCAAAGCCACTTGTGACAATGGCAAATCTAATGCTAGTCTTCCACATGATTGGGAGCTATCAGGTATGTTAATTAGTAAGTTTTGCACAACTTCAGGATTATTTAGCTTGTTCAGATAAAAGTATAGATAAGAAGGAAGAAAAGGAGTTCTGATGATCTCAATCAAAAAATGCAGATATATGCAATGCCATTTTTTAACAAACTTGAAGAATTCATTGAGAAGAGTATACATGTGATACCAAGGGCATCGATTTGTATACTTAGCCGATTGCTTTATGTATGTAAGTAAAAATATCTGCTTAGCATAATGATGTACGTTTGAAAGGAATATGCAGAACTGTAAATACGTGCAGGCTCCACTTGTTTGGTTGCTTTGGCTGTGCCATTTTTCGCTGATCTCCAAGGGTTTATAGGTGGATTTGCTTATCTTCCTTCTACATACGTGGTAAGCACCAGTTTGCAATTTCTGGATTTAAAACAGCAAAATCCTTTTGGTTAGACTTTTTCTTTTATGCTGTGCAGCTGCCCTGCTTGATGTGGCATTTCTACAGAAGGCCAAAGCCGTTTAGTTTACATTGGATCGGAAACATGGTTAGTTTTACTGGTTCCTTATCATTTCAATATTGTTTTATGACCTTATTGTTTATGAAATTCGTTGCACAACCGCATATAAAAAGCTATCATTTCACATGAATAAACTGCATATAAACTACAAGTATCAAAAGGTCAAAAAGTACCTATTGTGCTCTCACTATGCTCTATCTGGCTTGGGCCCTTCACCAAATAACTCAGACTTGATATACAACAACTATGTCTGAAGTTAAATATCTATTATTTTTCTTTGATATATTATATTTCATATCAATAAAAAGCTTAACCTCACGGGCCTTTATGAGATTGACGAAAGGCTGACTTGGACAGATGGGAAAAATTAAATTAACAAATCCAAAGCAGTACCAAACGAACTGCCCACAAGTTGTACTTACACTGCATTTGCCTTAGCTGAATGGTAAAAACTTGAACAAACAAATTGGAGTTATTTCATCATACCATGCTTTAAAACCATTGACTTTGGGAAATGGTATCTGGAACTCGTGTTCGGAACTAGGACCAGCCCAGTCCGCCCAGTATGCTTTCTGAATATGAGCAATAAGTAGCATGAAGAACACTAACTTGATGCTCAATCCAATGCAATGTAGGGATTTTTACGTCCATGCGGAGGGACTATACTAAACAAAGGCATGAAGCCCAAATAAAAAAGGAGACTATGCGTCTACAAAAAATAACGAAAAATAGAAAATAACTAAAACATAAAGATGTTGGAGGTAAAGATAAAGATAACCCAAAACATAAAGATAACCCAACTAGGGTTTGGAGCCACTTGTCACAAATGATAGATGTGCCTCCTCTCTGTACACTACCCAATTTTTCTATAGCCTAGCCTCTTGCACTTTACAAATTGCACTTTACAAAGTTCTCTAGTGGGGAGAGATCCTCTTGGATAGAGAAGCTACCCAATTTTTCTATAGCCTAGCCTCTTGCACTTTACAAATTGCACTTTACAAAGTTCTCTAGTGGGGAGAGATCCTCTTGGATAGAGAAGCGACTGAAAGATAGCCTGTTCTACAAGATATTGAACTGCACAACATTGTGACGAGGCTAGTCTAGTCTCTAAACCCCAACTCTTTGGGTTGGTCTCTGGATGTGCATGGTATCCGTGAGGAATTGCGCCGCATCTTCAGTCTCTAGGCAAGAATCTATTTTTGCCATACCTATTATACGCAGATTCAAACCCCTATCTTGATCTAGCCTAACCAATTCTGACCCCAGTGTCGTGCCTGTGAGGGCGTGTGTATATCTGAGGTGACACTTGGTCATTTTCTGTTTAAATTACGATATCTATGCAGGAGATGTGATCGGGACTCCGAGTCTGAATTGGTAGTTTTGAATTACTTGCATCTAGGAATGTGGAGTAAAGCAAACTATAGCTTAAAACATAATTGTATCATCTAGCAAAATGATGTGGCCTGCAAAGCGTGCATTTTGCAAGTTTTGAGAAGCAGTTCTTGTCCTGAGGAAGGTAGTTGTGAGAACACTTGTTGCTGGAAGTCAGAGAACTGGTCTGCAATATCTATCATGTCAGGTTTCGAGTAGAAATTCTTGAGCCATCGAGCGTGAAACTTAGAGATACTAGAGACAAGAGCACTATATTTTTATATTATGTCTCCGTATTGAAGAAAATACTTGGGATCAAAAACTCACCATCGCTCTCCACAATGCCCCTCTATAGCATTGTGGAGAGCGACGGTGCAACCTTATCGTCTAAGTGCAACCTTTTGTATTTTTTTTTAAGTTTTAACCATTGTTAAACCATTGAATTGTCACGTATAAACAACAAATACACCGAAATATGCAAATACATGCACAGATCAGTGGTTCGATCAAGCCAGAGGCTGAACCTGATAAGCTCCGGTGAATGAACCACATGCAGCTAAATCACATGCAGTGGCAGTGGCAGCTACAACACATGCAATGGCCATAACCCAACAACTAGCTGCCACCACTACACAAAATAGAAATAGGGTCGGCTTTATTCCCTGGCGACCATTCGTATAGTGACACGTGGCACTAGCCAATATTGCGGAATGGAAATAGGGTTTCTTCATTCCGTGCGACCGGCGGCACAGGTTAGGTTAGGGTTCTTCAGATCTTCCGCCGCCAGTTCTTCACGATTCTTCAAGCTCTGCGATTCTTCACGATCCTTCAAGCTTAGATTACACGATTCTTCAAGCTTAGATTACAGGGCTTAGATTACGATTGCTTCCGCCGCCGATTACTTCACGCAGGCTTAGATTCTGGTCGTCGCGGGGTTAATCGTTCTTTACAGGTAAATCGCAGGGTTAATGTTCTTTACAGGTAAATAGCAGGATTAATCTTTCTTTACAGGTAAAGCTCTGCCAAATTCGACCTTTAAAACTCTGTTTTTGCCAATACGAGCTCTGTTTTTACCAGATCTGTTCTAAACCTCTGTTCTTGCTAAGATTCGGCCTCTATTTTCGCCAGATGCAACTTCTAAAACTCTCTTTCTACCAAGATCCGACCTCTGTTTTTGCCTCCCCTATTTCTATTTTGTAGGGGAATGGAGGTTGGTCCTCCATTCCCCTATACATAGTTGCCACCACTACACAGAGGTGTGACAAGCATAAATTTGAAGAAGCAGGCAGGTTTGTATGTGGAATGGAGGCAGGGTTTGTGTCTGGAATGGAGCATGTCGGATGATCTGCCTCAGGTGCCGGATTGAGCTGCCTCCAAGCAACCACTGCATCTTCACTCGGAACAAAATCCAAAATACAAATCTGAAGTGGTTGTGCGTCCGAAATAAAAACTGAAATAAATATCCGGAATGAAATCTGAGGCAAGAACAGCAATAATGCATGCAACTCCACAACAAAAGAAAAGAAAAAACCTTTCTAAATGCCGAGCTGCTCCGTGTACTCCTCAAAACCCCCGTGAAGCCAAACCCCAGGCTCTGTCAGGAGGAGTAATGAGGAGTAATTTGGAGACACAACCTAAAACAAAAACCAGATGAGCAGCTACTACACTCCTGGGGACCATGGCAACCTCCTACAGCCCACAAGCATGCAAGATTTGGAAATCAGGGTGGATGCATGAATCGAAGAACCTGCTTTCCAAAAATTTATTACGTCCAACCTTTACAGAAAAAAAAAATCCCATTCCGAACCATTCAAAAAAAAAAAACCCAATTCCAAAACATTGAAAAAACCTTGCAAATTTATAGCAAACCTTATGGCATGGGGGCAATATGTAATGCATTGGCACCTTTTCTATTAAAGCATCTATGGAGCACGAGTTTTTTCAGTCTAGTAGACCGATGGCACTAGCCAAGTTTTATATGGATGTTAAAAAATAATTCTATTGTATTCTAAGTTTTCATTGTGTCAAATTTTAAAACTATCATAGCTCTTGCATCTGCTTTTGTTAAACTGCGTCTAGTCTTTAAGAGTGAGTGTTCTCTTCTATTTGGAATCCATACTAGGCTAAAAGATTAAAATTTAGGAAAACAACTCAAATAAGTAGGTCTAGAAAAATCAAAATATTTTGCACTTGACAATCCATAAATTTCTCGCATCGATTTGAATGTGCTTATAGTGATACTATATTTCTTTTTCTAAGATGTAGTTATAAATTGCAACTTTTCACCTTCTTCTATATAATCGAAATGGTTAATATATATACTTATTAAATGGGAATTGCAGGCAATCATTGCATTGGACATATTGTTATCAATAACATCTACAGCCGGTGGTTTGTACATCATCAAGAAGAATGCAAAGGACTTCCACTTGGATTGGGCTAAGGTAGGACCCTTTCTATGCATCTCTTTGTAATCCTTGTGAAACATTAAATAACACCTTTTACTTTTGCTCTTTTTGTACTTTAAATATTGGCAGGAAAACTTTACATCACAATCAGACTTATGATCAATATGAAAATATTTGTAAACTATTATTTTAACTGATAGGATGCCATCCACAATATAGAATGAGAATTCCAATCCAATTCAATATATTATTGGACAAAAGGATGCCATCCACAATATAGAATGAGAATTCCAATCCAATTCAATATATTATTGGACAAACGTTAAACATGCTAGATGGATAGCATCCATTGAGATACCAAAGATAAACGCACTAAAAACATGTGGAGGATGGCAACGCTATATTTTATTTTCTGCTATTTTCATCTGTAAGTCTTAAGCTGCTATAGGTGCATCTTGGACTGCCCACTAAGTTTTATCTTAGCTTTTTTATATTACATTTCTCTCATCTTAACAAAGAAGATAGAGCATAGCATGGCATTGATAAACCTTAATATTATCTTTGATGTTTGAGACAGATGCGAATGGATATTTTGTTATATAGTTCATGCGTAGCATTTCTTAGTCTTCCATGGATACCCAATCATTGTAGTCCATTGCACAGAGAGAGAGAGAGAGAGAGAGAGAGAGAGAGAGAGAGAGAGAGAGAGAGAGAGAGAGAGAGAGAGAGAGAGAGAGAGAGAGAGAGAGAGAGAGAGAGAGAGAGAGAGAGAGAGAGAGAGAGAGAGAGAGAGAGAGAGAGAGAGATGAGATGAAATGTTGTATTTATTACGTCTGTAGACCACCAGGTCTATGAGACGATCAATGTACATATTCAACGTTATAAAAGATATCCTCTAATGCATCTTCTGACAAGAATGCATTAGACTCTTCCCATCTCTCATCATGTATAACATTACAATCTTTAATACTCATTAACTGTTCTCAATATTTCCTTCAAGTATTTCCCAATGTGATGTCCGTGCATATCAAAGAATTCCAAAGAAAGATTTTGAGTGGATACCGTACTTATCTCGAATTCTCGAGTATGTTCGGCACCTTTTTACGATGACATGCAATTCATCTTCTACTTCTCCCATATTGCATACTTTGCAAAATCTCAATTCATGGGGAATATTACTCCAACATCCTACTTCAACCCCAAGCCTATGGGAGCTAAGCCGCATCCCCTTATCATCCGTCTGGCCAAAAGACACACCTTCCTTTGAGGTATTTGGCCTCTTGGAGAGTGGGATTTATATACCGCCTATAGAAATGTTTTTTGTCTCCTGGACTCTCCAGCTTTTTCTAATGAGGTGCTCATGCACCCACTCTCTTAGGTTGCCCTTATTCTCACGTATACCATGAATGTCCATCCCCCACTTCCTCATCCATTCCCTAATATCCGAAAGTACCATCCCTTGTCTCTTTTGTCTCTTCTAATGCTAGCCTTGGTAAGCTATCTTCCGGCATATCAAATAGCAACTTAGAGAGATATGTGTTGTTCGCATAAGGCTTCACCTCTAGTGGCATCATGCCACACTCTACAAGCAAAGATATCATATGGGGTTTGAGCTTTTAGTACCCAATTCTGTTCTCAAGAATTTCTTCTCTCACTTTCTCAACCTTTTTCCAGATTCTACAGATAATCCCGCCCCCATACTTCACACCCATAGAGCAAAACTGTTTGGACCAAAGACACGATATAATGTACGCCTGTGGGCTAAAGTCCCATATTTCTCGCTTTTTCCACTTTTACGCCATGATGCTATATAATGCTTTCAGCCTCCATTTACTCTATGCTCAACAAATAGAGTTCCAGCTTATACCCCTTGTCCACATGTATCCCTAGATACTTATATGAGGTGACAATTTCCACGTGTTCTCCATGATAGAGGAATTTAAGATGATCTACTTTATTTGTCCCAAATACCATCATCTTAGTCTTTGACATATTTACCTTCATACTTTTCTGTTCACAGAAATGTGCCAGCGCATCTAAATGCTTCTGCATGCCTTCCACTGAACGGGAAAGAAGAACAACATCATCAGCATATAAGAGCAAATGTAACCATGCATCTAAACAATGGGGTCCCCTCCCCGCCATATTCGGACATCCAAGCCCGTGGTTGGTCTATGAATAGGCCAAATAGTGTGGGCGACAATGGGCACCCTTGCTTCACTCCAATATTACTTTCTACCACATCCGCGCAATGCTCAATGTAGGGGGATGATAGTTGTACCAAGACTTTATCATAAAGTATCTTCACTGCATGCCTAAGCTCAATTGGTACCCCTAGGGACTCCATTCTCTCCCATAAATTGCCACGAGATACCGTGGTCAAATGCCTTAGCATAATCAACAAAAGAGCATAAAGGGTTTTTCTTACCCTTAACCGAATCAACCATAGCTCGCAAAGTAACCAAATGATCAATCAGATCTTTTTTTTGTCTAAAGCCCCGCCTGTCCAGTGGCTCTAACATTATGTTTTTCAGCCCAGTGTGCTCAATTTACAATTCAAAGATAGCAAAGAAATAATTTGGCATATAAACTACTAACCCGTAATCATTCGGTAGTTTCCGGATCATTCTCATCTCCAAATTTTATGCAAGGGGATAACTCGTTCACCGCCAAGTCGCGAGGAAAACCTTTATGCAAAACATTGTTAAATAATGACAACAATGCAACATGTATTGAGTTACCCGCCCATTTGAACATTTCAAATACCAGCCCAATTGAATCAGCCGCTTTCCCATTGGCAAGATGATGACTTAACCCTTCTTCTAAGTCTTCCAAATCAAAGCACCAAAATTTTACATCCCGTAAGTCAATATTACCTACATTGGCCTCCGCATGTGATACTGACTTATGCACTTGGCTTACTAAAGCCATGGTTTCCAGTGGATCTCCCCGCTTCATCTTAGGCTTAAGCTCATTCCGAATTTTTTTTTTTTGGGATCTCGCTATAGTGTCACGGATCAGCTCCTGTTGTCTCTGATACACATACTTTTTCTTTTTTGATTTCGTGAGTGCAAAATATTCTTTCTTTAATCTCTGCCTATCTTTCCCCTTTGCCCGCTTGAATGCCTCTCTTTTTTGCTCTACAAGACGATCAAACCAACTATTGCATGGCAACCCCTTCATCTTTCTACGTGAGACAAAACAATCAGTGGCAACATCTAGAACTAACTCTGCAATCTTGTCACTTAATTTATCAGTGTCGCTGGGCCAATTTGTTGTGGAGGCTCTAGCCTCACACTTCTTCATATAGCTTTCCACCTTATGATATTTCATACTGAATGCAGGCTTAGAGACACAACGTGCCTGGTGGCATGTGTAATTCTTGGTGCTTAACACAACTGTTATCGGTGTATGATCTGAGATCTTTTCCATCTCTTCCCCTATAGACATATGTAACACCTGTTCTGCAAACTGGGATGTAGCAAGAACGAGATCAACAACACTTGCATTTCTGCATGTGCACTTACCTGTACCTGGAAACCTCTGTGTGCCATTATAAACCAATAAATCAAGCCTCACGCACATATTAAGCACATGGTTGCCTTGGGGTGTAGGCCATCTTATTCTATCTGGCTGTGGTTCTACTCCATCCTTCCCGGGATACTTCCTTATCATCAAGCATCTCAACCCATACGGGATCCCTTCCATGCTAGCGATAGTCTGCTTGTTTGGTAGCAATGCGGCGCTTGAAATCTCCTAGTAAGAGAACATCACCATCCGGCAAAGAATGAAAGCACATCCCGTTTCTAAGCTAAAAAGGGGTCATCCCGATCCGTGGGTCTCAATCATAAATCGGTGATTCTCTCGGGCGAAAGTAACATCCCGCCACAAAGATCTTACCTTTTCGCCATGTAACTCCACCCGGATATGCTGCAATGATCCTCTTTCATTCATTATTTTTACCGGTGTTTCATGCCCGACCTTACATAGCATGCAATCCCGCCATGTCCTTTTAGGGCGCCAAATTTTATTGTGCCAAACGGAGTGCAACAAGTAAACCCATGTATATCCGTAAGCCTTTTTCTTCATTTTCACAAGTTTCTAAGAAGAACAAAACATCTACATTTGAAAATAGATCATCTACTACATCTATTTTATAATGGCTAATAGAATTTACGTTCCAACACATTATCCTAGTGGTCTCAAATACCTATGCATTTTCTGGATTTTCCACCACGACCTTCCCTCGTCGCCAGTACGCTTTTTTCCCCTCTTGCCTTGCTTCCTTGAGGATCTGCACCTGTTCCTTGTACTCTTGAAACTGGTTCTTAGTAAGATCGTCATTGATCCAAATCTTCTTTCCCTTGAGCATGGTCTTCTTTTTCAGTATGTTAATCTTGTCTTCCTTTGATCTGAATTTGACAATAATGTGACGATCCCTATCGGTTTGCTTTGCCAATCCGAAATGCATCCGTAATGCCCTCGAATCTATCACCGCCAGTTCATTTTCACAAAAAGCCTGAACAATGTCTTTGGTCTTTTCTTTGGTCTGTTCCGGTATGCCAATCAAACGGATGTTTAATGCTTTTTCTCTCCTTTCTTGCTCTTCTATAAAAGCTGATAATTGCTTTTGGATTCCAGAGATGTCCTTTTCTTCCTGCTCTTCTACATCATCTTCACAATCACTATCTTCACTCAAAACCTCTTGCTTGAAAGCTTCAAATTCTGCTTTAATTCCCTTCTTGAACTGCTCTAATTCCATTATCATATTGTGTTGACATTTCTCCACTTCTGCTTGCACATGAGCTAACAAGAAAGATTTCAAATCACTTACCATGTTTTGGACAGAGGCCTCCATTGATGTCTTCATAGACAGGGTTGAGAATTCCATGGCTGCCCTCATCTGACCAACGGCGTCTAATAGATCTTGCTTGGTCACTGTACTCTCTGGGGCCGGGTCAGTTTTCTCTGGAGCTTCCGATTTTATGGAGGAAACAACCAGGTTCCCTGTTTTCTTGATTCCGGCTCCCCCTGTTCCAGCACCTGAGTCTGATGATGACCCAGCATCCTCGGTTCCCTTTTTTTTGTTTCTGCCAGTCCCATCTACAGTCCGTTTCTTTTTTGCCATCTATCCCGCTCCTGTACACAGTCCCGGAAAATGCCAATTACAGACTGCCAAACTGAATCAAAAGTATTGATGTTATACACCGTTGGAAAGAGCTCGAAATAAGCTTTCCAACGAGCCCAACCCCGTTGCAATCTGACACCGTATGTGAGAGCTATGGCTTTCTGAAGTTACAGCAAAAACCCTAGCACCCAGCGTCCAGCGTCCACAGAGAGAGAGAGAGAGGGAGGGAGGGAGGGAGGGAGGGAGGGAGGGAGGGAGGAGGTGAAGTGAAGTGTATTATTTCGTCTGGTGAGACCATCAGGTCTATTAGACGCTAAGAAAACACAGTCTCATAGTCAAAAACAAATTCATGTGACAAGCCCTCACTGGGCTCATCATCAGGCTCTCTATCTTCTCCTTCCTCAATCACATCTTTGTTAGCTTTTAAGATTGTCTCTCGCATTTGCAACATATCCAGCAAAAAACTAGCAACTCTTGTTGCTGGTAGCTCAAAGAACATTAGGAGATTAGGTACCTCTACATCAAACCTGTCCCGTAAGGCTTGATAGGCTGGGCATCTCAAAATTGCGTGTTCCTCATCTTCGACCTCATTTGACCCACAGACCCTGCATACTCTGTATTCACGGGCAATCGCGTACCATCTCCCAACCTCCACCTCAAGGTGATGTGCACTCATTCTCATCCTGCATATGGCGTGCCTTTTTTTTATGGAAATATTTTCATTTAGGTAGCTCATTTCACGCAACAGAGGGTTCATAAACTCTCTATAATGCATCATCTTCGTGCCTGGCCTATGCCATACCCTGTTCATCACTGTTTCTCTTACCCATTCCCTAATCCTGTCTTTATTACTCCCTAGATTTTCAATGCTAAGCCCCCACTTCTTTAACCAGACCATCCCATCTCCACACCACCCTTTTTCAAATGACTCCTTTTGTGCCAATCGCGGGTAACTGTCTTCGTCTTGACTGCCTACCTTGCTCAAATATGTAAGAAATTGGCATAAGGCTTCGCATTCTAGAGGAAGCATTCCGCATTCTGCCAGCATTACTTCATATGAAGTTTGTATCTTTACGCCTAGCTCTGCATGTAGGAATTTCTTTTGCACTTTCTCTATTTTCTGCCATTGGTCTTGAGGCAGCCCTGGCCCCCAAACCTCACATCCATATAGAACCACTGCCTGTACTAGTATTTTGAAAAGCATCCTCTTCAAGCTAAACTTCCATATGTTTGCTTTTGCACATTTCCTCTGCATTGCAAAAAAGGCTTTGAGCCCGCCGTTTATGCTTTGCTCCACTGTCTGATTCCACCTAAAGTGTTTGTCCACGATTAAGCCCAGGTACTTATAGGACGTCGAGATCTCAACCACGTTGCCCTTATAAGTGAACTCATAGTTCTTGTCTAGTGTTGTTCCAAATATCACCACTTTGGTCTTACTCAGGTTTACATGTAAACCAGCATAGAGCAGCAGCTGGATCACATATCCAGCAAGTGAGGTGCCACCATCGCCAAGACTTGCAACCCATTCTTCCAGTTCATCAATAAATATCCCAAATAGAGTTGGAGATAATGGGCAACCCTGCTTAACTCCTATATTACTATCCACTTTCTCTCTACACTCATTCACATAAGGGAAAGAAAGTTGCACCCACACCTTTTCATATAACATTTTCACCGCGTCTCTATATGCATCAGGCACATTTATTCTTTCCAGGCTGACCCACAAATTACCCCTGCACACTGTGTCAAATGCTTTGGTACAATCTATGAATGCAGCAAAAAGTGGCTTTCTTTTTCCCTTGACTGAGTCTATCATAGCTCGGAAAGTGACTAAATGATCGATGGTAGACTTTCGAGGCCTAAAACCTGCCTGCCCCTTGGCCCTGACATCATGTTGCTCAGTCCATGTGCTGATTTTGGATTCTACTATGGTGGCATAGAGCTTCGCAAAAAGATTGCAAACCATGATCATTCTGTAGTTATTGGGGTCCGTTTTGTCACCTGCCTTATGAATTGGTATCACCCTATTCATTTGCCACGCATCAGGAAAGCCATCCCTAGCAACAGCATTTAGTAAATGTACTAGTGCATCCACCATTTGTGGCCCAGCCCATTTAAGTAGCTCTGCCACCAAACCAAGGGAGTATGGCGCCTTTCTATTTGCCAATTTTTGTAGCCCCTCCTGCACATCCACACTGGAAAAGGTGAAATCACCCCTCACTGTACCCACATTGATGCTTATCCCCTCCACATGATATAGCTTTTTAACCTGATGCATCAGATCCTCCACTTGTAATTGTGGTGTTTCATATTTGCCTTGCTTAAGCTTCTTCCAAAAATCAAACGGGTGGGTGAGCAAAGATTTGACCAACTCCTCCTGCTTGCGTTGCAAAAAGGCCCTTTTTTTTCTCTTCACTAGAATTTTAAATTCCTTAATGAATTGCGACCGTGCCTCCCCATATGCCAATTTATATTGCCTTCTTTTCTCTTTACATTCTGCGTCGAACCACCCATTGCAAGGGAGTCCTTTTTGCCTGCGCGCTGATGTGAAACAGCTTCTAGCAGTCTCTAGTATCAGAGACGTCAAGATAGAGCTCATCTCATCTGCCCCATGTGGCCATTCCATATTTTCTATGTGTTTTTCAAAAGCAGAAAGATACAATTCTGCCTTCCTGTCATCAACATAAATCTTACTAGCTACATGATGCACTGGCTGTTGCGAGATTTTTCCAAAGACCTTAATACTAGCAATGATAGGTACATGATCCGATTCACTCCTTTCCTCCAATATTTGCATGTCTATAACATGATCTGCGAAGTATGCTGGTGCTATGAAATAATCAACCACACTCTTGCCACGACATGTGCATTTATCTGTATTAGGAAATCTTTTTGTAAGATTAACATTTCCAAACCACTACACATACCTAGCAAGGCATTCCCCAAGGGAGGGAGGGAGGGAGGGAGGGAGGGAGGGAGAGAGAGAGAGAGAGAAATGAAATAAAATGAAATGAAATATGTATTTACTACCGTCTATGAGAGAGAGAGAGAGAGAGAGAGAGAGAGAGAGAGAGAGAGAGAGAGAGAGAGAGAGAGAGAGAGAGAGAGAGAGAGAGAGAGAGAAGTGAAGTGTATTAAGTCTTTGGGAGGCCTCAAAGGCCTAAAAGACAACCAAACTTTTACACATCATCATAAAAGAGTAGATGAGTTTCAGAATCCTCATCTAACTCGTCACTCTCACTCAACATATTATCATCCTCTATAATGTTATTCAATCTCTTCAGACAATTCTCTACATCTCATCAATTCTAATATATATGCCCCAATCTTATCTCCTCCCAAGGTAAAGAAGGTACAAAGATCTTGGGCATTAATCCCATGTTGTGCTCTTAATGCATGATAAGCACTACAATGAAGCAATGCATGTTCTTCATCTTCTATTTGTTCTTCCCCGCAAATCTTACAATATCTCTCCATCCTAGGGATAACATGTCCCCATCTACCAGTTTCCACTCCCAAATGATGCGAGCTAAGACGTATTCGTCCTATTGCATGCCTTTTCTTTATAGAGATATTCTCATGTAGGTACTTGGCTATTCCCAAACTAGGATTCATGCTTTGCCTGTATAGAATCATTTTTGTTTTAGGTTGAGACCACATCTTCTTGTATACCTTACCAAAACCCATTGTCTCAAGTTATTGCCTACCGTAAGTGCCTCCCGCCACCAATATCCCATTTCCTTAGCCATCTTACAACATCTTGAAACCATCCTTTATCCTTGCTAACCAAAAGGGCCTTGTGAGGGAGTCTTGTGCTGTCCATGGTATCCACTTTTTTCAGGTATCTAATGCATCTGACTAACGCTTCTCCTTCTAAAGGCATAAGCCCACATTCAGTTAACATCATTTGATATGGAGTCTGAGCTTTTACCCCTATCTCAAGGCGTATGAATTTCTTTAGAATTTGCTCTAAATCATCCCATAATCCCTGTGAGAGGCTAGGCCCCCATATCTCACTGCCATATAATGCTACACTCTGTACTAGTGACACAAAAAGTTTCTGCTTAAGTGACCAAGACCATAAATGTGCTTTCTTCGCATAGGCTCAAGATAGCATAAAGAGCCTTATAACTTCCATCAATTCTCTGCTGTATGCACATGTTCCATCTATGGTTCCTGTGGAAAATCAACCCCAAGTATTTATAGGAATCACAGGTATTCACCAGAGCTCCCTTATATTGAAATAATTCCTGTTTAAGTGCCCCTACTGTCATGATATTTGTCTTATCCAAGTTCACTTGCATTCCCGTGGTATCACGTAATGGCCCAGCCCATCTAAATGTTTCTGCATGTGTTCTGGTGATCTGGCAAAAATAACTACGTCATCAGCATACATTAGTATCTGTACCACATAGCCATAAATATCTGTCCCCTCTGGGCAATTGTCATGTAACCAGCCCTCAAGACTGTCAATGAACAATCCAAACAGAGTGGGAGACATTGGGCAGCCCTGCTTGACCCCCATATTGCTATCAATATATTCTGGGTTTTCTACAGAGAGGGGAAAGGAAAGCTGTATCAATACCTTTTCATATAATACTTGCACTGCTGCCCGTAATTGTTCTGGCACCTCTAATTTCTCCAATCTCTCCCACAATTTAGGTCTAGGCACTCTATCAAAGGCCTTTCTAAAATCCACAAAGGCTACATATGCAGGCTTCTTAGTCCCCTTAACTGTGTCAAATATTGATTTGAGCACTAATAAATGATCCATCGTAGATCTTCCAAAGACGAAACCCACAGAGTTTCCGATCTTTTGTGATTGCTCTCCCACCCACATACTAATTCTCTTCTCCAAAATAGATGCCAGCAACTTTGTTAACAAGCCACTTACCAGTATTGTTCTGTAATTATTAATTTCCCCCGCTGCACCACCTTTATGCACTGGTACCACCCGATTAATCTGCCATTGTTGAGGCATTCCTTGTGACACTACTTTCGTTAACAGATCTGAAATAATAGGATGGATTTTGGGCCCTGCCCATTTGATATGTTCCGCGCAAAGACCTTGAAGATCCTTGGCTTTACCGTTTGCCAAACGTGATATGCCATCCGCTACTTCTTCTGTTGAAATCAATAAGTTTGATCTGTTATAGTGGATAGAATCGGAATTCCCTTCTGAATCATGATAGAGATTATATACATGTTTCCAAAGCACATCCGACCGCGCAAAGGGAATTCTGTTTTTCTTCTCTTCAGCGGTGTTCCCAAAAACTTTTGGGTTCCAATAGGTAGTCATTTGCCGAGACTCTCGCTTATGATAAGTAAACTGCCTTTTCTTTTGCCGAATTATCTTTCTATATTCTTTTCTATAATATTCTTTTACCATGCCATGGCTATTTCTCCATTGAGCTTTTGCTTCCTTACAAGCTTGGTCGTACCATGCATTACACGGTAGCCCTTTCCGAGCACGCTTAGAGGTAAAAACCTCTTTGGCGGTACCTGAAAGCAGATCACATAATTGCTTGCTAGCCATTGACAAGTCTGCATCCCACTTAATGGATTCCAGGATCTTGCTCCAGCTTAGCCCTCAGAGCAATCTTTTCAAACCAGGTCTAAGACAATATCCTTGTCAGTATTATTTCCTTTATCCGACAATGGGTGTATTGATATCCATTGTGAGCTTCAACGGGCAAATGATCCGATTCTAGCCGTTCCTCCATAACCTCAAATTTCGTGGATATGATGTAATGTTTGATCCGCCATTATAATATAGTCAACAATGCTCCTGGATCTACACGTAGTCCTCTCCGGCCCCTGTGGAATCTATCCAATCCATTACATATCATCATGTTAGCACTACAAACAAAGGGTCAAAAGGAACCCACCGCCTCGGTAATGGTGTGATCCTGTGATTGTCTATTCCACCCATTAGATATCGGTTCATCCTTGTCCATATACTCTAACCAGAGCGGGTCATGTATGTCTCAGATAGATTGCCGCTTGTCTATCACCGTCCCCGCCATTAAAGTCTCCAGCTAGAATTTCTTCCCCTTTCTTTTGAAAATACATTATGTCCTGTTCAATTCCAAAAAAAGGATCATCCTGTGAGGCATCTGTTTCCTTGTATACTTTTTGATGTCTTGGAGCAAAGTAACAAATGGCTAAATAGTATTCTGTTTGTAAACCGTTTATCTTCAACCACATATATTGCCCATTTTTATCCTGTTTAATACCTGTCACCAGTTCTGTGTATCTTTGTCTTACATAACATGCCAGCCCACCGTTTCCGTTATCTGTTGTTCCAAATCTGTTACTTCTTACTGTACAAATTAACTCAAATCCCTGTATCATAGGTAGCGCATATAACTCATGTTCTTTGGTCTCCATAAAGCATATCATATCCACATCTGTCAATATATCCTGCATCGTGACTACTTTTTCCATTGTCAATCTATTAATGTTCCATATGATTATGCGAAGACCTCCCGCATTTCCCTATTCAGTGATTACTACTTTCCCCTTTGCCCATTTAACTGTTTGATTCTTCTGCTTTGCTTCTTTGAATTTCTGAATTTCCTGTTTTTTCTCATGCATCTGTTCCTTTGTCAAGTCCTCATTAACCCATATGAACTTCCCTTTCAGATTATGCTTATTTTTCAGAACTTGGAATCTTGTATCACGATTTGCAAACTTTATGAGAATATGGCGAGTACCCATCTCTTTCCTGCCAATCCTGAATGCATCTACTATCTCTGTTTTAGGCACTAACATGTCATTGGTAAGAAAATTCTCTACTAACTCTTTGGTATTTTCTTTCTCCTGTTCCGGCAGTCCAACAATACGAAGATTCAGCGCTCTCTGCTTCCTTTCTTGCATTTCCACATAATTATCAAACATATCTCTAAGATTGCTGATCTCTGCTATTGCTGCCATGTCATTCTCATTCTCAATTGACTGTTGCTGTACTTCCGGTTGTACTTCTGCTCTTACTGCAGCTAATTCTGCTTTCAATTCCTTTATGGCCAGAGCATTTTCCTGTTTAATCTCTTCTAATGCTGATTGAAAATCATTAGCTAAAGAATTCCGTACCTCTTTAAGCATGTCTTGCATCACCGAGCTCATGAATTCCTTCACAAATTCTTTCTTGAAGTCCATCAGCATATTCTTCATGTTATCCGCCATGGCAGCCAGCAACTCCTTCTGAAAATCTTTGTTCTGTTGGATAGAGCAGGATTGTGTTATGGCAGCACTAGCGGCAACACTAGCAGCACCCATAGCAGCAGTATTAGCGGCAGCAGTAGCAGCACCCATAACAGCAGTATTAGCGGCAGCACTAGCAGCAGCCATATGAATAGCAGCAGTAGCAGCAGTTTCGGCCTGCAGAGAGTCAACCATCTCCATTTCGGCATGCATAGAGTCGGCCTGCACATCGACATCTGAGTCTGACCCTGATTCCGATGTTGCCCCTTTAGTTTTTTTGGATGCCACACCAACGAGAATGGTCTCAGATGTGGTCCCCTTTGCTTTGTTTTTGTCAGTGTCGTACTTGGAAGACTTTGCCCTTGTTGCCCTTTGCGCCATCGTCTCCAATCAGAGAGAGAGAGAGAGAGAGAGAGAGAGAGAGAGAGAGAGAGAGAGAGAGAGAGAGAGAGAGAGAGAGAGAGAGAGAGAGAGAGAGAGAGAGAGAGAGAGAGAGAGAGAGAGAGAGAGAGAGAGAGAGAGAGAGAGAGAGAGAGAGAGAGAAGTGAATTGTATTATTTCGTCTTTTCAGACCATCAGGTCCATAAGACCGAATACAAAAATTACTAATAAAATATATCATCATCCGGCAAGAACTCGTCATCGAGTACCTCGCCATCGCTCTCTACCATCTCATCTCCACTAGATTCAATAACATATTTGCTTGCTACTTCGTAGCTCCATCAAGTCCAATAGGAAGTCGCCCACTATGGTGCCCCATATTGAAAAAATTGTTGCAAGCTAGATGGTTGAACATTGAATCTATCTCTCGGTACCTGGTAGGTTTGGACATACCATTATTACGTGGTTCTCATCCTCTACCTCATCTGAGCCACACGCCCTGCAGGTCCGATACTCTCGCTGTATGTTATACCATCTGCCTACCTCTACACCCAAATGGTGAGTACTGAGGCGCATCCTGCTAATAGCTTGTCTCTTGACCAAGGATATATTCTTATGCATATTTTTGCTTCCAAAGACATTGGATTCATTTCTTCCCGATAGTGTGCCATCTTGGTGCCGTGCATGCCACATTTTCGCTTGTACCTTTTCCCGCACTCCAAATCCGAACTGCTTTTTGTTATTTGCTAGCTCTCGGATCGGAATACCCCATTTTTGCAGCGGATCATTCCATCCGCATACCAAATTTTTATCCATTGTTGCTTTTAGAGCTAATCTTGGGTAGCTTCCTTCGGCCCAACATCCGCTCGGATATATCAAGTAATGGCATATAGCCTCACATTCCAAACGCATCAGCCCACATTCTCGCTAAGACCATATCATACGGTGTTTGCATTTTGACCCCACCATGAAATATGAATTTTTCTCCACCCTTCGATTTTCTCGCCACAGCCCAAATGAGAGTCCCAGCCCCATACTTCACACCCATACAATACTACCGACCGCACTAGTGTTTTAAAAAGCGTTCTTTTAAGGCCAAAGCTCCAGATTTCGCTCCTCAAACACTGCTTTTGCATGGCAGAGAGAGAGAGAGAGAGAGAGAGAGAGAGAGAGAGAGAGAGAGAGAGAGAGAGAGAGAGAGAGAGAGAGAGAGAGAGAGAGAGAGAGAGAGAGAGAGAGAGAGAGAGAGAGAGAGAGAGAGAGAGAGAGAAGTGAAGTGAATTGTATTGTTTCGTCTTGTGAGACCATCAGGTCTATAGACAGATTACATCCAAAAAATTTATCCAAAACAAAAATCTTGTCATCAGGCAAGCACTCATCATCGAGTAACTCGCCGTCGCTCTCCTCCTCCTCATCTCCACTAGATTCAATAGCATGTTTAATTGCTACGTCCCTCAAATCCAACATATCGATCAAAAAGCTACCCATCGTGGAGGCTGGCATGTCAAAAAATTGTTGCAAAGTGGATATGGCTAAACTGAACCTATCCCGCAGAGCTTGATATGCTGGGCAGTGTATTATTGCATGTTCTTCGTCCTCTACTTCATCTGAGCCACATGCCCGACATGTTTGATACTCCCTCTGAATGTTGTACCACCTGCCAACTTCTACACTTAGATGGTGCGCACTCAGACGCATCCTGCAGATAGCATGTCGTTTTTTCACGGAGATGTTCTCATTCAAATAGTTCATCGCATGAAGTATTGAATTATCTTTTCCCTATATTGCTGCATCTTAATACCAGGGGTGTGCCAGATTCTTCCTCGAATGGTCTCCTTTACCCAGTCCCGGATCCGTTCCTTATTGCGTGCCAAGTCTTGGATGTGAATGCCCTATTTTCTTAACCAAGTCATTCCATCCGCGTACCAACCTTTCTCTATTGTCGCCTTCAGTGCCAGTCTCAGATAGCTATCTTCTTCCAATCCTCCTAGCCTGCTAAGGTATGTTAGAAAACGACATAGTGCTTCGCACTACAACTGCATCATATCACATTCTGCCAAGATCATATCATATGGCGTCTGCATTTTAACCCCAAGCTCAGTGTGTAAGAATTTCTTTTGTACCCTTTCTATCTTTTGCCAGAGTTCTAGCGATAACCCAGGACCCCAGACCTCACAACCATATAGCACCACCATTTGTACTAGTGTCTTGAACATCATCCTTTTTAAATGGAAATTCCAAATATCTGCTTTTAGGCATTTCTTTTGCATAGCAAATAATGCCTTTAGCCCCCCATTAACTCTTTGTTCAACTGTTTGATTCCACCTGAAATGCTTGTCCACAATGAGTCCTAAATATTTATAAGAGCTAGCAATCTCGACTTCTTCCCCTTTGTAAGAAAAAGCATAATTCTTATCCAGATTGGTTCCAAACAGCACTATCTTAGTCTTCTCCAAATTAACTTTCATTCCTGTTGCATCACAAAAGGCCGCTAATGTGTCCATGTGTCTCTGCATCCCCTCCTTGCTTCTTGACAGCAATACGATGTCGTTTGCATACAATAATAAGCGGATCACAAACCCTGCCAGTAATACCCCATCTCCTCCTTGTGTGCATATCCAATGCTCAAGGTCATCTATAAAGATGCCAAATAGCGTAGGCGACAGGGGGCACCCTTGCTTAACACCAGCATTGCTCTCCACCTGCACATCACTTCGATCAAATGGGAAAGATAGTTTTATTAAGACCTTCTCAGAGACTTCCCTTGATCCACAAACCTTACAATATCTTAACTCATGTGGTATCTTTGCCCATCGACCGATCTCCACTCCTAGATGATGAGAGCTAAGTCGCATCCTACTGATCATATGGCTGAGCTTTACAGAAAGACTGGATTTTAGGTATGAAGCTTCCCGTAGATTGGGATTCATAATATTCCTATAATGTTCCTTTTTTACCTCTGGGATGTTCCACATTTTATGCAGTGCATGACGCCTTATCCAATCCTTTATATTATCCTTGTTGCAGTCGAGATCTGCTAGCTTCATCCCCCATTTTTTGAGCCACATCTCAACATCTGCATACCATCCCTTGTCTTGGCTACTTACAAGGGCCTTATGAGGCAAACTATCCTGTTCTGACTGGGCTTGTATTTTGCGTACATAAATAAGGAGTCTATATAGTGCTTCCAGTTCCAGAGGGAACATGCCGCATTCCACTAACATCATATCATACGGTGTCTGCATCTTGGCCCCTAACTCTGCATGGAAAAAACATTTTCTGTACCTTTTCTACCTTCTTCCAACTCTCTAGCGAGAGCCCCGGCCCCCATACTTCACAACCATATAGTAATACTGACTGCACTAGGGAGCTATATAATGTTTTTCTCAAACTAAAATCCCATATTTCTGCTTGATGGCATTTCCGCTGCATAGCATACATGGCCTTTAGCCCCCCATTGACCCGCTGCTCAACTGCTTGGTTCCAATTAGGACTCTTATCCACTATCAAACCAAGGTATTTATAGCTTTCCACAATGTCTAGTTGTTCTCCCTTGTAGAAGAAAGCATATTTGTCCACCTTGTTTGCCCCAAAGACTACCGCCTTTGTCTTAACCATGTTCACTTTCATATCCTTGCTATCACAGAAAGAGGCAAGTGCATCTAGGTGTTTTTGCATTCCCAACACACTCCTTGATAATAATACTACATCATCGGCATATAAGAGCAATAAAATAGCATACCCGACTAGAGTAGCGCCGTCACCCCCAAAGTGAGTAGTCCAATCCTCCAACTCGTCTACGAATAGCCCAAACAGTGTAGGAGACAGCGGACACCCTTGTTTAACCCCGATATTATTTGTGATCAAATCTGGGCATCTCTGAGATAAAGGAAAAGATAGCTGGACTAAAACCTTCTCATACGAGACCTTCACTGCACCCTGACGTTCTGTAGGAATTTTCTCTGAACCATATCGAAAGCCTTGGTGAAATCCACAAATGTGGCAAACATTGGTTTTTTCGTGCCTTTTACTGAATCCATCAAACATCTAAGCGTCAGCAAGTGATCAATAGTAGACTTGTTTTTTCGGAAACCTGCTTGCCCCTGGCTCTTACATCATGCTCTTCAGCCCAACTACTTATTTTACCATCGAGGATGGTGGCAAACAATTTGGAAAAGAGGCTACTAACCATTATCATACGATAATTGTTGGGGTCTGTCACATCTCCTGCTTTGTGCAAGGGGATTATTCTATTCACCTGCCACGATAGTGGAAAGCCCTCCCTCATGACTGCGTTAAACAACAAAACTAGGGCTTCTATTGCAGAAGGGCCGGCCCACTTGATCATCTCCGAAACCAGCCCATGAATATCAGCGGCTCTTCCATATGATAGCTTTTGCAGCCCCCCTAAAATGTCTTCCATGGAAAATTGCAAGATATTATATCGTGCAACGTCGTCTTGTACCCATCTATACCTGGAATGTAGTACAACCTACGTACTTGTTGTATTAACAACTCTGCATCAAGAGGAGTGGCATGCTTCCCTTTTGACCTCATCCTGTTCCAGAATCTCTTCGGATCTGTAATCAGTTCTTCAACCATCATTCTGTGTTTCTTGAGCAAATGCATCCGTTTTTTTTTTAAGAACGTGTTTTACTTCATATTATACACTCAAAAGATTACAAAGTACTTCAAGAAGTAAGAAATATCCCTGAAGCATCAATCACTTTTAGATGATCACTCCATATTGGAAATTTAATACGATCAGGCCAATTGGAGATCTGAAAGCAATTATACAACTTCTTACGAATTTCTTGAAGTATCACCTGAGAAGAAATATGCTTATCATAAAAGGACCTTTCTTGGCCCGGCTTCCATACACTCCATAGTAGCCAAGACTTTTGCCATGTGAAATGCAATCCTTTTAGAAGCGGTCCACTGATTTGGATAAATATCCAAAAGAAAGTCTTTGACTATCCAAAGATACTCAAAAAAGAGAATGCAACCGGGACCTAAGACTACTCACTCGCACACAAATATAAACAATGCTCCAATGTTTCAATGCACCGCCACACATTGGGCAAAGTGGGCTTACTCCCCGCTTAAAGCGATGAACCATCTCATTAACTCTCAAAGAGCGATGAATCACCGCCAAAGTAAAACATTTACCTTTGGAGGATTATATTTAGACCAAACAAGGTTCCAGATGGATTGCCATTGAGAAGGCAAAGTCTGTAAGTGCCATTTTCGAGAAGGTGATAAAGTACTTGAGGATGTAAGCAATCTGTAGCATGAACTTACTAGCTTCTTGCCTTCTTTAATACCTTGAACAAAGTTCCAAAGATCTCCGTCACCAACCTTCTTAATTAAAGGAAGAGCACTTGCTACATAAGCCCATATAATCGATATCTTTATCCAACAACCCATATTTCTCCAAACCATTGCCAAGGAGCAATGTCAATACCAAAATACCACTGTTCAATAGAAATAATACCTGCTCTCCTCCACCTTGCTTGGGAGTGCGCATGCATAAATTCTACAACTGGGTGTAGTTGTCCATGAGTATACAAAGGCAACCACAAAAAGGGGGAAGATGCCTGAAGACAAGCTTCCCAATCAAATGTAATCACTGTTTGGACTACCTTCCAGCCGAAGCAAGCCTTTCAAGATGGAGAGGCATGTGAATAAGCTTTCAATGGATATAATAATGCCCAAGGGAGCTCAATTCTCACACCTCGCTTATGAAAAACCATACACTTCTTCACTGATTGTTTAAGTAACTTCATACCTGGTGATGCACAATCATCTTTCAACAAACTGAACAATAGCTTAGAAGCTAAGACCTTACCCTGTAAAGAAAGATCCAACATACCAAGTCCTCCTTGTTGTTTAAACAACATACATTTCTTCCACGCCACCTTCACAGTGCCTCCTTTATCAGTACACCAGACAAAATCTCTTACAATCTTTTTTATCTCTGCAAACTTAGAAGCTGGAGCCAATAGAACCGAAACCAAATAAATATGTGTATTGTTCAATACTGACTTAGCTACTTGAATTCTACCTGCCAAGGATAACTTTGAGCCTCTCCACCAAATCAGATGCCTTTGTAAATTTAAGATAATTTCATCCCATGCTTCATTCATGTCAATATCTAGACCAAAAGGGACTCCTAGAAGCTTTGTCTTTGCGGAAGGTACAACCACCTTCCAAGCATACTCATATAAAAAATGCGGAACTGCTTCCTTCCCCACCCATAAAGCACCACTTAGCCCAATTAAGGAGACAACCAGATGCAATTGAAAATATATCCAAAAGCTTTTTGATTATCTGCACATTATTCTCGTCACCATCCACTAGCAAGAAGGTATCGTCTGCAAACTGATTAACCAAAACCTGGTCACCTTCCACCAATAATAATCCCTTTACCAAACCATCCTTTTCACCTCATGCAATAGTTAAAGTCCTTCGCCACTATAGTAAACAAAAAAGGAGCTAAAGGGCAACCTTGCCTTATTCCACGCTCAATTGGAAAAAGCACCAAGGGTTCTCCATGATACAATACTACCCCTTAGCCAAATCAACATTTTATGCATCATAGAGCCGGAAACCAGGCCCAAATCCCAATTTCAAAAGCATGGCATCCAAGAAAGTCCACTTCACACTATCATAAGCTTTTAGCAAAATCCAATTTTAAATATAGAAGATTTTGACCAAACATTGGGCCCAATGAACTCCCTCATATCTTTGCCACTATATTATGAAAAATTTGCCGACACGGAAGAAAGCCCTCGACCGAGCCACATCTATTCTCAATCCCAAAACCGGTTTAAGTCTTTACGCATAGGCTTTTGCAATAATTTTATAGATAGTAGATAGAAGAGTTATTGGCGCCAATCATGAATGCTCATGGCTCTTTCACTTTAGGAATAAGAGAAATCAAACCCAGTATTCAAAATCCTATCAAATTGATGTGAAGTACACAAATCTTTGTATGCCTCCATAATGCTTACTGACGTCCATTCCCAATACCTTTTAAAAAATTCTACAGGAATACCATCCATACCTGGGCATTTATCTGAAGCCAACTCAAATGTTGCTGCTCGCAATTCAGACATAGACAATGGTGCCTCTAACAATTGAGATTCCTCTTGTGAAAGAATTGCATGAACCTTAGAAAGCACAATATCCTGCATTACATCTTCATGAGGCAAATGTTTGACCTTAAAAAAAGTTTCAAAGTATTGAGTAAGGGACTGTTTAATCTCATTTGGTGCTGTCATTACCCTCCCATCCGACATAGATAGAGAGTGCATAGATAGTAGATAGAGAGTGCATAGTAGATAGATAAATGCATCCGTTTTTTTGCCTTGACCAATTTCATATACTCCCTCTTTGTGCTTTGCTTACAACTCCCACGTGCTTGCTTATATTGTTGCCTCTTTCCTTTGCATTCTGCGTCAAACCAAGAATTACATGGCAGCCCCAATTGCCTTCTTCTAGAAGAAAAACATTGTTTTGCACTCTTCAACAGTATCGACAAGAGTAAATCACTTACCCCCCCGGCATCCGCAGGCCATTGAATGTTACTTATATGTTCCTCACATATCTCCTGATATGTCTCACTTTTACCTTTGTGCATCCGTATACCTTGATGTTGGGAAGGCATGCTGTACATGGGATTTCCTTTCATATAAATTTCCATAAACAATGGCACATGGTTTGATTCAGTACGTAGGCCTCCTACAGAGAAATGCTTGACCTCCTTAGCAAAATCTGCACTTGCAATGGCAAGATCTACCACACTTGCATCTCTACAAGTTCGTAATCCTGTGCCTGGGAATTTATCTGTACCATTAAACACTAACAGATCCAGCCCACTACACATATTTAGCAGATGGTGCCCTTGCGGATTTGCCCATCGAGTTGTGTCCTGTGACAGCCTAGACCAACCTGATTGAGACAATTTGGCATCGTCTAACATTTCTAACCAGATGGCATCACCATGATCACTACTGATAGCTGCCTGTTTATGTCCCCCACAGGTGCAAGAGCAACCACATCCTGTTCTAAATAATGAAATGGATCATCACGGTCTACATCCCCAGAGTTATAAGTTGGTGATTCTCTGGGAGGGAAGTAGCATCCTGCAACAAAAAGCTTTCTAACTCTACCCGGTATCTCAATCCAAATGTATTGTTTCGACACTCTATGATTTACAACGAGAGAGAGAGAGAGAGAGAGAGAGAGAGAGAGAGAGAGAGAGAGAGAGAGAGAGAGAGAGAGAGAGAGAGAGAGAGAGAGAGAGAGAGAGAGAGAGAGAGAGAGAGAGAGAGAGAGAGAGAGAAGTGAAGTGAAGTGAAGAAGTGAAGTGTATTACGTCTTTTTGGGAGGCCTCCCAGGGCCTATAAGACGACATTATTATACATCATAGTCATAAAAATTAGATGAGTTTCCAATTCCTCATCCAATTCCTCACTCTCACTCAATGCATCCTCTTCTTCTATTAGGGTATTTACATTTTAATACAACTCTCTCTATCTTGTAGAATCTCAATTAAAAAGGATCCAATTCTATTTCCTTCCAATCCAAAAAAGGTATATATAAATCAGGCACGCGTTGATGCCATATCCGCCTCGTATTATACTATAGGCTTTGGACACTTAAGTATGACATGGTCTTAGTCTTCTATCTCATCTTTGCCGCATACTTTGCAAAGATCTCATGGTTCTCGGAGTAGTACCCCATCTCCCAACCTCCACACCTAGATGGTGCGGTAGGCCGGGATTCTCTTGATATTGTGCCTCTTCTTTATCGATAAGTTCTCCTTTAGATGTATTGCCTCATCCAATGTAGGATTCATATGCATCTTATACAATATCATCTTAGTCTTTGGGCTCATCCACATTTTTCTTCTAACCTTTTCATAGACCCATGTTCTCAGGTTGTCAATGGAAATTGCCTCTTCCCACATGATATCCCATCTTTCAAGCCATGTCTTGACATCGACAAACCATCCTTTATGTTCGGTGTTAGGGCAAGCATAATAAGGAATGCGTGTGGCATCCATCTTTTTTATTTTAGCAAGGTACCTAATGCATTTGAGTAAAGCTTCCCCTTCAAGTGGCATAGTGCCGCATTCGGCTAGCATCATCGGATATGGGGTTTGTGCCTTTACACCCAATTCCAACCTGAGAAACTTCTTGTGTACCTGTTCAATATCATCCCAAGAGCCTTGTGGCAGCCCTGGTCCCCAAATTTCAGCCCCATATAATACTATGCTTTGGACTAGAGATTCATACAATTTTTTCTTTAGTGGCCATGCCCATATGTGGGTTTTCCTGCAGATGCTTTGCATAGAATATAGTGCCTTCTGCCCGCTTTCAATTCTTTGTTGTATGCACTGATGCCATTTATGATTCCTGCTAATAGTAAGTCCCAGATATTTATATGTCTCGCATATCTCAACTTTTTCACCCAAATAGAGAAACCCTTGTTCCTGCTTGAGCGCACCTACTGTCATGGTTTTAGTCTTCTCTAGATTTACTTGCATCCCGTTTTGTTCTGAAGCGACCAATTGATCAAGTAATTCTTTGCATATGTACTGGGATCGTGCAAATAGCACCACATCATCGACATATAAGAGCAATTGGATCACATATCCTTGAATCTCGCCTCCATCACGCTTATTATGTAACCATTCTTCCAAAGCTGTCAATAAAGAGACCAAATATAGTAAGAGAAAAGGGCATCCTTGTTTAACTCCAATGTTACTTTCAATCGTATGCGGTATCTCACTTTTGAATGGCATCGATAATCGTACTAAAACTTTCTCATAGAGTATTTGAACTGCGATCCTGCAAGTGTTAAGGGACACATAATTGCTCCATTCTTTCCCATAATCTATTCCCGGGAACTTTGTCAAATGCCTTGCGAAAAGTCTACAAATATGACATATAGAGGTTTTCTCGTCCCCTTGACCTAATAAAAATGCATTTTAATGCAAGCAAATGGTCCAATGTGGACATTTTAGCCCTAAAACCTGCTTGGGTTTTGGCTCTTTTTCCCGCTATGCTCAGCCCAAAAGACTAATTTTTTTCTCTATAATATTTGCAAATAATTTAGAGAACAAATTACTTACCATGAGGGTTCTGTAATTGTTTCCGCCTAGCATGGAACCACTCTTATGCACCGAACAATTCGGTTGAGCCGCCACTCTGTGGGAATCCTTGTTGCATTGCTAAGGTAAACATCACGTGCTATTATGGTATGGATGCCGCCCCCATTTTTAAGATGCTCGGCACATATCCTGTTTTGATCCTTTGCTTTGCCATTTGCAAGACTATCAATGCCGACAGCCACTTCTTCTTTTGTAAAAATCATATCAGACCTCACTTTTAGCGGGGACTCGATGCTATCATCATGATATAAGTGTTTAACTTGGTTCCATAGCTCACTTGCAGCAAGCGGGATTTCTGCGTGCTTAGTGCTTTTGAGCTTTTTCCAAAATGATTTTGGATCATTTTGGTATTGGCTGATCAAGGTCTCCTGCTGCTTTAGTACAAATTGTCTCTTTTTTTGCCTTATGATCCTCTGATATGCCTTCCTTAGGGCTATTTTGCTATCATCATGGCAGTCCCTCCATTTCCTTTTGGCTATTCGGCATGCTTGATCATACCAAGACTTGCATTGTAGCCCTTTCTGTGCCCGCCTTGGTTTACATTGCTCCGTGGCTTCTGTTATGATACCCAGCAACTTCTTATTCATGTCATCCACCGTGCCATCCCAAGTGCTTTGGCCAATTTTGTCTTCTATATACATCCTATATGTGGCAGCCATACTTGGCCTAAGCATGCTCAATTTTGATCTACATGCTCCATTGCAAGAGGTTTTAACCGGCATTCATGTAAAGAGAATCTGATTGGTACATGATCGGATTCAAGGCAATCTGTTCTTATATCAAAATCTGAAATCAGCTCCAAATCATCTCGTGAGATGATCAAATAGTCTACCACACTTCTTGCTCTGCAGGTACATGACCGGGAGCGCGGGAATTTCCTGATTCCATTGCATATCAAAAGCTCAGCATTAGTGCATAGATTTAGCAGCTGGCGACCAGACCTAGTTACGAGCTGATCCTCAGAGCATCTATTCCAGCCTTGCTTGGTCATCTCCTCTTCCTCCATGGTCTCAAACCAGAGAGGATCATCTTCCCAAGTATGGATACTAGCTTGCTTGTTTCCGGTTCTTCCATTGAAGTCCCCTGTCAAGATTACAGTCCCTTGCATTTGAAACCTCAAAATATCTTGTTCCAATTCAAAAAAGATATCATCCCCTGTGGCTCCATCTGAATAAGCCTTTTTATGACGTGGTGCAAAATAGCATGCAGCTAAAAATATCATACCAGATGGGCGAGTTATCTGTATCCATACATATTGATTGTTTATGTCCTTTTTACATGCAGCCACTAAGTCTGAGTATTGATCTCTAATGTAACAAGCCACTCCACCATTTCCAATATCATTTCCTGTGTGCCTTTTATTCTTCACGGATGTCACCAATGTGAATCCATCAATGTCTGGCAAAGCATAGAGGTCATGTTCTTTTGTTTCTAAAAAGCATATTATGTCAATGTTTTCCAATTCGTCCTGCATACTCAGGATTTTTGTCTCCGTCAATTTATTTATATTCCAAACCATTATCCTGAGTGCCTCCCATCTTTCCTATTCCTCAATGATCACCTTGCCTTTGACCCATTTTGCTTTTTGATTGTTTTGTCTGGCTTCCTTATACTTAGCAATTTCTACTTTCTTTTCTGCTAGCTGCTCTTTGGTTAGATCCTCATTGATCCAAATAGAGAGAGAGAGAGAGATAGAGAGAGAGAGAGATATATATATATATATATAGAGATATAGAGAGAGAGAGAGATATATATATATAGAGAGAGAGATATATATATATATATATATATATATATATATATATATATATATATATATATATATATATATATATATATATATCAATATAGAGAGAGAGAGAGAGAGAGAGAGAGAGAGAGAGAGAGAGTCTAAAGTATAGAGCTATTATACAACTCTTCTATGAGCTAATGCCAAGTCAATAACACTCAAGTATTATTTCACACATCTTGTTTTACTAGATTCGTGATGCCTCCATCTAATTGTGCATACTCACAAGAAGGGCGACGTAGGGCAGTGAGAGCTCAATCTCCATGTACTATACATGTACAATATTAGAGCCATTAAATCTATTTACTTAGAGCCTTCGGATATGCAAATTGTTTTTGTATATAGTAGATCCCAATTTCTGGAGCATAACCCACAGATGAGGATCATTATCAATGGCCCAGATCATGGCATAACTCATGGATATGCCCATCCAATAGCTCTTGGAGCTTAGAGACATCCCCGTGTGAATATGCATTCAAACAAAAGGGGATATGCGGGGGGTTTATTTATCTAATTAGATAATCGTATTAGCCAAGAGAAGAAGCAAGTAGATTATAAATTTGTCCCATAAGTTACAAAAAGTTTTGTTGGCATCCATAAAAAAAATAAGTTACAAAAAGCTTTGATATAATTTCATACCGGCCCTATCTCTATCATAAATACTTGGCCTTTGCATAAAGGTACCCCCCACCATTGGGTTTTATAGATCAAAAGTTATGCATCAGGAACACCATATATGTAACATAGTTGTATAGTCCTTTGTGGTCCCTGCAAATGAAAAGTATGTAAACAAAGTGATGTCGCAAAGGGGGCATCAGCCATACATGTCAACAAGTGTATTTCCACAAGAAGCTTCATGTTGGTAACTTCTTTCAATAATCTGACAATTCAATTTCTGGCCCTGCTCCATGGTCCCAATGCTACCACAAGCTTTTAACACAATGAGAATGTTTGAAATTCCATCACTTACTTGCATATATTCAAAATACTTGAGAGCGCCTCTCAAAAATTCTAGCAACAACATGCAATCATTGTGTTCCATGCCAGAACAACCATGAATAAACCTTTGTCTGCCACATTTATTGTACATGTCAATAAATATATTTTCTATATTATAGTACATTTTGACTAGTTAGCAAGTTCAGTACTCGTTGTCCCTCTGCACTTCCGAAACTTGGTGTATATATCAATAACTACATCTATATCAGCTTGAAAGTCAAGGTCCAAAATTTGTTCATGGACGGATCACCATATTTTATGGCAATACGAATTATGGTGCATATTTTAAGATGATTAAAAAAAAAAACTTTTCAGTTTTTATGTTGTTGTGGTGCATTCGCCAAAAGAGAGCAAAACGGCCATCACTATGCCCACAATTCACAACACACAATTCAAATGATGAATAAATATACAAAATCTTTCTGGCAGATATTATAATCAATTCATGCATTTCAAAGAATGGATGAATGAATGTATTTTTGATTGTCCACGAAGACTAATTGGCCTATGGGACGCAATCAAAGAGAACAACAAGCGTATCACTATCAGGATAAAAGAACTCCCAGCCCCGAAGTGTTTTTGGGAAAAAACCTTGGCAGTAATAAGCATACTGACAAACTGTACAATGATATACTAGGACACATTTTCTATGCCATGCCGGAGGACATATCTAAGTGCGCATATCTATGATCTCCTGGAGAAATGATCCTAGTGCACTGAAGTCATGTCTAATAGTACATGTAGCCCGCATATAGTCGGATGTAGACAGTTTTGAAGGGCATGGTATTAATCCTCAATGACTCGCAGTTGGCAACACAAACAAAGCCTATCCTCGCATGCCTCCCGAATCCGTCTGCGTGTTTGAATAAAGAAGCAATGCACACCTGTGAAAATGGAAGCTATTAATCTATGCTACAGGCAAATGTGCACACATGTAGCATTGTGGAGGATGAGGCGAGCAACACGTTAGTCTTGGTCAAAATAACCCACATGCCAGTGGACCGACAAAAAGTATCCAGGGCATCCAAATGGCACTGCATATGTCATCTGGAGTGTAGGCTAAGCGGTCCAATCTTTAGTGTATATGCCTTAATTATTGTGGTACATGAGCTGAGCTTCTGCTCCCCTTGTGTTCAACAAGCCAACCTTCCAACTGATCAATGTATAGGCCAAATAATATTGGAGAGAGTCGGCATCCATGACGGACCTCAATACTGCTGATGAAAAGCTATCCTGACGGTGTCAGTCAGTTGGAACATGCCTGATACAAGCTGTATATCACATTTTGCAAATCCGTAAAAGCCCCCAACTGTGTCAATATTTATAACTTGTCTAGAGGCACAATATCAAAATTCTTTGCAAAATCAATAACATCAGTTGCCCGATGATTTTTGCTATCTTCAACCAGTATTCGCAGAGCAAAGAAATAATCAATAATGGAGTGTTAGGGCCTAAATCATGCATGTGTAGGAGCCCGCATATATCTATTTCAAAATAGTCATAGAAGAAGTTTCTAAAGTATGTCGTATGGTGGAATAGTCGAAGAAGAAATTTGTCGAATATATCCTACTCCTGAATAGTCGCCGAAATTGTAGGGTATATCCTACAATTCCAGAATGTTAAAATATACTTCCTTCCTTCCTTCCTATTCCAGAATGGAGAAATAAATATTTGAACCATGTTGCTTATTTTGGAATAGAGTTGAGAAAAAAGCAATTAGTAATTTCAAGTAGGTTCTCAAGTGCATTATTTCTCAATGTGTATCAATTATATTTTGTATTCTGGAATATTTCAAACTTGTTTTTTGGCTATTCGGTGTAGCCAAAGGGTATATTTGTGTTTAATGCTATTTGAGAACATTCAAAAGGTTAGGGGAGGGTGCCCCTCTTCCACCCACTCCCCTTCAATGGCCCACTTTTTGCCTTTTAATGGCCCACTTTTTACCCTTTAATAGCCCACCTTAACCCTTTAATAGCCCTACAATAGTCCACCTTAAAAAGTACTAAAAATTGAGCTAAATGCATGGTCTATTAATGGGCACTTGTGGGCCAATGAAGGTCAAGTGTGAGCATTTGGTGGTCCATTGAAGGTCTTTTAGTGGTCCATTGAAGGGCATTTGGTGGTCTATTGGGATCAAAATAAGGATAGAACTTAAAATCTTCATAGCGAGCTTTCGATTTGTCAAAACGACTCATATTTAGTACCAATTGAAAGCTAAACTTTGAAATTTTATTGTGTCATATCAAAATAGGTGATTGAAACGAATTAAACCCATCATAATATAATTTTTACCCTTAAGTGGGCGCTTTATGGGCACCCTCCCCTATATTCATGATTCATGTGCTATTTTGGAATATCACATAACTCCATTTCTATTTCATATTCTATTCCGCTTCTATTACATGCTAGCGTACGAGTTCGCAAACTATCTAAGTGACTATTTTGGAATAGTCGATAACTCTACCCAAAAATTTTTAAAACGCGAGGCCACTCCATTTTCTATCTTAAGAAAAAACAAGGTCACTGCACTTGAAGCGCAAGCAGGATCAAGGGTCCTTATAGAAATGCCACACATCTGCTCCAAATTTATTCTTCCAACAGAAAAAATTCCAATTTTGAAACCGGGTTATGTATATAGTGCAATATGCTTTCTATGTTATTCATCAAACTTATCATATATGCCATATGTCATATGTCAAATAGATTTATCACGTGTGATATGTCATATAGCAATTGTGTGTCATAAATCATATGCTTTATTTGCAATATGCTTTATTTGTCATATATGTCATACGTCATGATAGATCCATTAGGTATCATTATCTCATGTATCATTTGCTAAATCTTGTTAGTTTATCTTCTTACCTAGATAAAATTTATTTATTTTTTCATTTTTTGTTCCTTGTGCTACTTTTTCTCTGCCTCCATATATATGCATTCATTTAACAAGTATACAACATTAGAAAGGTTTAAATCTAGTCGTTAAAATGCTGTGTGGTGAGCAAGAAAAGTAATCTGGATCCGATGTTGCATTCCCTTTGATACACCTTTGGCACATTGTTATGACACAAGCTCCGGGGAGCTGTCCAGAAGACTTGACGAATGAGCACAAGCAAGCATAGTGTGTTCATTAGCCAAACAAGCATAAAGAAAACATATTTTAGAATTAAACCTTAGGAGTTTCCACCAATAAAAATTAGCATAGGGTAATATATAGTCTATGGTTAAAAGCATCCATGCAGACTATTATTGGCATAGGGTAATATATAGTCTATCGTTAAAAACATATATGCAAACTATTATTAGTGACATAGATACTTGCTTTCAAAAGGGGGAACCTTAAAGTTAAAAGGGAATCTTTATTCTGTTACTAGTCTTGGCTCAAAAATGACACGCGGCTCAAACATGCCCTTAGGTTCAAGCATGAGACATGGCTCAAACTGGACATGTGGCTCGAACATGCCACCTTGCTCAAACATGCCATATAGTATAAAACATACCACTAGGCTCAAAACATGACACGTGCTGAAACATGGCACTAGGTCATAAAAGTACTATTTCAAAGGATTTCTTTTTGAAAGAATGCAATATGATTTCCCATGTTTTTTTTATGGTTGAAATATTGCACCCCTAGTCTCAAGCATGGCCCTAGGCTATGCCACCTTGGCTCAGACATGACACATGGTTCAAACATGCTATCTTGCCTCCAACATGCCACTAGGTCATAAAAATGCTCTTTCAGACGATTTTTTTTTTTTTTTTTAAGGATGAAATATGATCTTCTATGTTTTTTTTATGGTTGAAACGTTGTTCCCATAGGCTCAAGCATGCCACCTTGGCTCAAATATAACACATGGCTCAAACATGCTACCTCGGGTTAAACATGCCACATAGGCTCAAACATACCATCTCGGCTCAAACATGCCACCTATGCTCACACATACCACCTAGGCTCAAGCATTTCCCCTAGGCTCAAACATGCCACGTAGGCTAAAAAATACTGCTTAGGCTTAAACATGACACATGGCTATAACATCGCCCTAGGCTCAAACATGTCATTAGGGTCATAAAAATGCTCTTTCAAATGATTTTTTTTCTAAAGATAAAATATGATTGCGTGACTAAGCATTCTATGCACTTTAGATTAAAAAAATGGCTCGGCCAATTTCTTGGAAAAATGTATGTATTGAGTGAGATAAGTAGTTTTTTTAGTGCCCCTAGATTCCCTTGCCAATTCCTTTACGAAACATTAAAAGTTGTCAAGTTTCTTGCTAAAATGCTTAACATATGGAATGGTCCCTCTAAACTTGCATGGTCTGAGGTATCCAGAGACATGAGAGATGGGGGATTGGGCTATGAAGAGATTATGAAGCTGCATGTCTCTGCTCGGGCGACTTCTCACTCGGTCGTGGTATTCGCCAGGGATGTCCTTTAGCACCACTACTTTTCACAATTGTTGCCGAGGCTTTGCCGCAGTTATTCTCCATTGTACACAAGAGGTTTCCAATCAATATGCAGATGACATGTTCCTCGATGAGAATCTTGCAGCTGCCAAAATGCTCTTAGACACTTTTTCACTAGCTTGTGGTGTCCTTCTGGGGTGGCAGAAGTGTATAGCCTTATGGACATTGGATACTCCAACTCCAACGTGTGTTCATGATTATCCATGGAAATTACTTGTGTATGGACAGGCCATCAAGTTGTTGGGGATTCCAGTTGGCATCCATATCACTATGGGAGCTGCATGAGAGGAGATCATTAAGGGTTTGAAGAAGCACTTGTTCTGGTGGTCCACCTCAGAATTGTCTCTTGCGGGTCGCATTACAGTGGCCAAGTCAGTCCTTAGTAGTATGTTTATATGGCATCCTTATTGCTAGCCCCACAGATGAAAGTATGTGCGTTGCAATAGTTCAGAACTTTATATGGGTGGGTACTGAGGAAGGTGTTGTAATTAAGGTGGCTTGGTCGAAGTGCATCCTTCCAAAATGGGCAGGTGGTCTGGGTATGATGGACTTTTATTGCAGAGCAAAGTTCTTATTTCAAAGTTCATTTGGAGACTCCTGAATGGTGAAGATGACTCTCCTGGTTTACGCATTCTTAGACAAGCTCTTCGTCATGGTATCCCTCTAGGCAAGAAGGTTGTCAAACCAGTCCTACCTTGGGCATTATTTCAGACTCTGCAACCTTTTCCAAGTGCTTCTCCATTTTTGCGTGGCTTGTTGACAGCATGGGAGGCAATCAAACATTTTTTCTGGCCATGCCCCTCTATCCACGCCCTTAAGACTCCATGGTGGTGGGTAACACTGCCTCCAGACCCCTCAGCACCTCCATTGGCAGCATCAGTTCATCCCCTTACACAGAGACAATGGGTTCTTGCAGGTGTTGCCTCTATTCAAGCATGGTATGAAGCAGGTCGCCTATTGTCTTGGCCTGAATTTCAGGCAAAGTTCCTACTCTCCCGTTGGGATGTGTCTCTATGGGAGAAGGTCGCTGCAAATTTGCCTCTATTGCAAGTTGGTATTGCTGAAAGGGTGCCATGGGACTGTCGTGAAAATATTCATAAAGGAAAGCACCTTGTCAGATCAGTATATTGCCTTCTTTTAGCACCACAACCCCTCCAGTTGCCAGATGGGTGGCACCTACAGTTTCCACAGCCCACATTGTGTCGTACATGGCAATGGCTTTGGGATAGGTTGCTCCACCCTAAAGTCTCTGTATTATGGTGGCAGGTTATCCACAGGTGCTTGTGTATTAATGCCTTCTGCCATCTTTATAATCCTCGCACATCTGCAGTATGCCCGCTCTGTCTTTCAGATATTGAGACTTATTTAGCATTGTCTCTTTGATTGTCCAGAGGTTCAACCAGTGTGGTCCTAGCTACAAGATTTGTTTAACAATACATTGGGCTGCCAATGCATCCTCTTGGCATCCTATCCCAATGCATGGCCTCCAGCTAAACAGAGGGCATTCCATCTTGGTTCCAGTTGGCTCCTATGGTCAATATGGGAGCGTCGCAGACACCACATCTTTCAGGGCATTTATTCCTCTGTACACATTGTTATTACGGTGGCCTAGACAAAGATATTGAAAGCCTACTAGTGTTCCTCCCTTGAATCAGAAATGATGGAACGCATCTGGATTCAGTATCTTCGAATTGATTCTTATCGTTAGTCTCCTATTTTGGAGTAAGTACATTGTGCTCCATGCTCGTGCTCCTGTGGCATTTTTTTGTGCTTACACAGTTAGATGAGACGTGTAAATTCTGTACTTTTTATCTGATTAATAAACTATAAACTATGGTAGGCCAAAATATGAAGTTAAAACTATTTTACTCCATTTTTATAAAGTTTTTACCCTTACGTAGGCATTTTATGTTTTGTGCCATGGCAAAACAGAGTCAAATTATGCACCTTGGACATATTTATAGATATTTTCTTTTTTATTCACCAGATCATTGAATCATCTATTATGATGATGAAAAAAATGAAAAAATTGGTAACTGCATCAGTCTACAACTTGGTGATGATAAACTAGAAGATACTGCACATGATATAAAAGATAAAGTGGCAATTGAAATTATGATAGTATAGGAGATTTCTAATGATATTATTTTGCTCAATTGAATTATTTTGTGATGCATTAAACATGAGCATCTATGCTATATCTAGAGACAATTACAGATATATCAATGAATGAGTAGTGAAATGAGTGATGCTACATCTAATATAAACAAAAACAACAAGAACATCAATGTGACATAAATAATGATACAATAGATATCTCTAGTAAAAAATATCTATAGTGCTATTTTATAGATAAAGAACGAGTTCTTCTTTCAACATTTCGTGTTACCGTCCTTTGCCTCATCTTTAATCTGTGCTTGATTAGATCCTATATATTCAAACGTCGAGCAAGTGCGCTTCTCGGCTGATTTTCCTGTGAGGAAGGGCATTGCTGCGTCAAGCTGCTGGTTTAATAATTCTAACTTCTTGAACTTTGGATCAAGCTCTTCGCTCTTCGCATTTCTTTTCAGTTTCTTCTACGAGGGCCCTAGCTTCTGCCAGTCTCTCTTCATAGCCTTTGGCATCTAATTTGTCCAATATGTCATCCAAATTAGTCAAATCCATATGCTGAGTAATATTCACATCGGGCTGATCCGTATTTATAATTGAAGGCCCCCTGTAGACGGTATTTCTTTTTTCTTTCAGCTTATTTGCTTCTTCTGGCTTAAGAATAGACCTGATTGATTCAAGAAAGGCACCTAGAAGATTCTCCTGCACATGGATCTTGTTGTAGTTAGCTTTGATATACTCAAAATCAAACCCTGCAATGTCAAGAAGTCGCTGCTCGGTAAACTCTGGAAACTTGCTTGCAAGCTCTTCAAAACTGGCATAACAATCGTTCATAATGCTATTAGCATAGGACAATGTTTCTCGGTGCATAAGAGGAATTTCCTGATGTCGATTGCCCTTTGTTTACAGTCATAATGACCGGCATAACCTGACTGCACTTTCAAGTATGTTTTTCCTTCTAAATTTCATCCATAATAAGCTGGGAAACTTCGTCATTCGACATACCACGTAAGTAGCCCAAAAAGGCTTTGCTGAAGAAATCTTTGGTGGGCCTATCAGGCAATTCACCATGATCATCCACAAGGTTCCTGCCCGTCCACTTAGAAACAACCTACATAAACTTGGACCAAGGCTCTTCTTGCATGAATATGAATTGCTTTTCATCTTTTAACTCCTTCACCTTCAATGTTGTGGTTGCCACCTCAACAAAATCCTGCAAAATAAATAGGTCATAAGGATCGCGTTGGCAATCTTGCCAATCAAAAAGATAAGTACTTACCTTCCATGCAAATGTCACAGTTGTTCCTATTGGTCCTTGTGGTAGACATCCATAAGCTTTGTATTGATTATGAAGTTGCTGGAGTTTTTCCACGATGGGTTCCTTATAGACTATGTTAGCAATTATATTCTTTGTCAATCAGATTCCCATTCAACACTCGAGTTCTTCTCTTTGCATATGCCTTTGCAAATTCTAATCGTTGCTGAACATCACCGATGTGGGAACACAACAATTGAGCAGCAAATATACTCTGGTTGCCAAAAATAATATAAAATTTCTTTCCAGTCAAGTCCTCTGGCACTGGTCATGAGACCTTCTTCCTGTTCTACATGTCAATAGATCAGCTAAATGCAACAGATCACAAATGACATTGTAAAACAAACATCACTTACCTCGTAATTGGATCGAACGGCACTACATCTGCAGGCGTCAGCACTTCCGTAGGGCAAGATTTAAAACTCCTCAGTAATGTCTAGACATGGTCGTTGGACCGAGTTCTGTGTGTCATATTGGCTGCTGCAGATTCACAATAAAAAATACTGACTTTAGTGAACCAGTTGACCTTCGTAGGATAAAACCTCTTGAACTCTTCCAACTTTTGAGTAGTTTGATCTGCCAACTTCTTTTCCTCCTCAGGATTAAATTTCAGTTCAGGAGGCAGGCGTACTGCACTAGGGTAGGTGAGAACAGATGATGAAGCTGTGGGAATATCAGAAGATGTAGGTGTGGTGGAAGTGAACTGTTTTTCAGATGGGTCTGTATTTAACTTTCTCAAGATGATAATTAAATTTTTTAATCTTTGGAGCAGAGGTGTCTCTGGGCTTGTCAGTGTCTGCTTGAGGTGGAGGCATAATCAGTCTTGGTTCAGTGGGATTCTGTACAACAGAGCATAGAGCATTACCACTTTGAACCTGTGTTTGTTCCTTGGCATGAGATGGCTCACAGAGTGTGGCCAAGGGAACCACTTGCCTTTTCTTAGCCACGGCTCTCAGCCAATTAGTATCCATGATTTGAGGCATCTTGTTATCCTTCTTGGCCTTAATCGCACAAGAAAATGGTTTTTTATCATTTGCCAAGCCATTCCTACCTTTGCTGAAGCCAACCAGCAGATCACGATTCCCTTTGATGCCAGCAAGAGAAAGGGAGTCGTATGATGGAAGGCTCCATCCGTAACCCTTCGTGCTCGTAGGAACATTCTTCGCACTAGGTGGTTTATTTAACTTGCTCGCAATTATTATAGAAGGATCGTAATTCTGCCATCTCAGCACATACTTCATAAAAAGCAGCTGTTGAGTATCTTCCACGCTGCATATGAGGGCATTCTCAACATTATTTTTGCATCCTTCCCACATTGCTACTATGATGCCCATCTGTTCCACGTGCTCTGAACCTTTTCCTGTCGAAAAGAAAAGACACAAGTTCTTTCTTCTGTCTCTTTTGGTCTGTGGTATTGCCTTAGCTATCTCCATAGCCCACTTTCGGCTTGCAGAAGAGGGTACTATTTGTATAGGCTCCACATCTGGACCACCGAACAAGTCCAAAGCTGCAAGAAATACTCGAATTTGTCAGTAAAGGTGACTGAGATCGCGGTCGCGATCTACTATTGGCATGCATACTACTCCAAAGAATTTGGCAATATAGCTATATCATAATCGCAATTGCGACTATTTATACTAGTAGCCGTAATGAAATAAACTGAAAGAGATCGCGGTCGCGATCTGTTCGATTAGCTGGAATGCATTTTACTATAAAGAATCTAGATATATAGCTATGTGATAATCGTGACCGCGATTTGATTTACTACTCAGTTTAAAACTAGGATTAGATTCATGTCAACAGGATCGCGGCCGCGATCATGCGAAGCTCATACTATATCAAATAACGTGGGAAAAGTGCTCATTTTGAGAAGTGCTCAAAGAGAGCACGGAAACTAACCTGATTTTAGGGCATCCGTTTGCTGATGACGGTCTTCATTTTCTCGAAGGCACTGGAAATGACAGCTAAGGCACTGAGGAGGTATTGCTGAGGCGGAGGCCGATATATATAGAAGCCCGGGAGTATTTGTTGGCGTAATTATAGGGCACAGTTATTAATGGTGGCGCATTTATTAATGTTGACGTATTTATTGATGACGGCGTAATTATGGCGTATTTATTGACGACGACGTATTTATGGCGGGATTTATGTCGATGGCCACATTTAAGAACGATGATGCGCTATTTATGGCGGGGTCCAGGTAAAGTAGTGCCATTCCTTCTCCTAAAAATCAGCCAACGAATTTGCCTTCTCTCTTTTTATACTAAGCTAGGCCCTATGCCCATGTGACAACATAATGCTGGCTCCTCCCATGACGTGGCTATTTACATTTATGAGGTACTTATCCATTTCATTTTTAAATGCTGCATTAATTATAAATTATTAGCCTTTCTTAATGATGCAAAGCAATGTATGGCAGCAACATTTATGCACCTTGCTATTATCCATTTCATATTTAAATGTTGCTTTAATTATCTAACATATGTAATTATTAGTGGCAAGATGCTTTCGTCCCGCAAAAGAAGGGGCCTGCTTCTTGCTTACCACCCAAAAATTAACACGTGGACTAGATTGCTTAAGCACAACAATTGACACGCAGATATTTTCTCTCTCCTCCACGATATGCAAGAATCGACACATTTTCTGTCCGCCGACATAGCCAGGATGATTTCGGCACTGGAGACATCTTTGCAATGCTTGGCAGGTTCAGAATAGTTTGTGACATTAAATAGAATTGTTTAAGCACAGCGTTTCATGCATGCTTTTCGAAATCAATTCCGTAGTTTCGTACGGACTTTTCAATTCTATAGTTTAGGTTTAGGTGCAAGAAAACATAGCTTATTTCGCCCTGCGCCTACAGAGCTTCCCTTGCTGGATTTATTCGTCTCCAAGCAGTTGCAAATCCTTATGCCATAGGCTAGTTTTTACCATCGGATGAGATTATTCCCATCAGATATGCCTTTGGAATAATTGAGTAACAATTTTAGTAGGATCTATGTAAAACATGCAAGCTTTGGCGATTGCATAAGCTACCTTTACCATTCTTGAATGGTAAGGCAGGATCGGGCCAGTGTGTCAACATTAGGCCAGTGCGTCTAAAATATCCTTAGCTTCTCATTTGCTTGCGCAATATATATGTTGGGCTACCTTGTTAGTTTACTTGCTCTGATTCTATCTCATCTGTTGCTAGAGGGCTTATTCTGTTGCATTTTTAGTCACCTTTACTCTTTGAGAATCTAGAATGTTCGCAAAGATAGTGCGAAGATAGGGCAGCGAAGAGAAAATGCTCAAAAGATAAGGATTTGGATTAAAGTATATAGATCAAGCTCCTGATTCATACACAGTTTAAACTTTTCGAGGAATTGATCTCAGTGTTTCAGCATTTCGTTCCAGGAATCTCCAATATTTGTGTTTGTGTTCGGAGGACTTTTTTTTGCATCATAGCAATAAATGAAGTAAGTTGCCACAGAAGGAAGGCATGTATTCTATGTTTGCATAAAAATTATTTCCCGTACTTATTCCATGTTTGCATAAAAATCATTTATTGCACACGTTTCAGGATTTTCGCTCGAGGGTTTTTTTACAGAATTGCAGTTCAATTTGTCCGAGGGAAACTTGATGTTTTGAAGTTGAGGATTTGCACTTTGTTCTTATACAACTTCTACTACAACTTGCACATGAATTTATTTAATGCAACACAAAGATGCACTATAAAGGTAAATTGTCGATCATTTGTTTAAGAGTTGTTGATTTTAATCTGATCCACATGTAGGATTTATGCAAGATTATTAAGAGACATGTTAATTTATGATCCAATCTAGAATACAACGAGACTATGCTTCAATTTCTATTTGAGATACATCTAATTCTCCTGCTTTGCAAGAAAGTGACATTGGCTAGATCCAGTTCCTTATTTTTGACATACTATATTTCACATTTTTAGAACTTCACATTTGGCCCGTCTTTTGCTTAAATCAAAGGCATTAATGTCGCTTTTATCTGCCCTTAATTGTAAATATTGTTGATTAAGAACGTTCATGTTCCTCAAGGGAAAAAAAAGTACATTTTGTGGTGCATTTTTATGCAGCTATATTAATGTGAAAAACTTCACGTTCTGGAATTCTAACATGGTATATGTTCCAGTGATGCTGCATGTTCCAGATAGCATTTGCTTCACTTTCTACTTTAGGTTTCCACATGGCTCTGCTCTCTCAGACTAAAACATGTACGTATAATTTGGAGTATAATGAAGAGCTATTTTTCTTTGTACTCTAGGATGCCAAAAGAATTTCAATTGAGAGAAAGAAGTTGAAAATATCAGCATACGAATTTCCATCAGCATTCCAAAAGAATTTCAATTGAGAGAAAGAAGTTGAAAATATCAGCATACGAATTTATTTTAAAATAATAAGAATAACAAATAAATGTGAATGTAACTTCTAATGCAACTGTTTATGTGTTTGAGTCTGTGCAACAACCAATCTCATATTTGTTGTGACTGGTTATTTGAATTGTAAATCGTTCTAATGTTTTGGCATTGCCATTAAGTGCAAAAATGAGCAGTGTTAGATTTGAATGTTAGATTTGAGTGCTAGATTTGTCGAAGATAGACACTTGAATTTTTTTTGTTCATATTTAAACATTAATAATAACAAATAAATGGGAGTGTAACTTCTAATGCAACTTCTTATGTGCTTGGGTGTTTATGCAACAATTAATCTCATATTTGTTATGTAATTTGTTATTTGCATGGTCAATGATTCTAATGTTTTGTCAATGAATACATCTAAACACAATATTACACTCCTTGACTCATAGAAACTTTTTAGAGGCTCGGGGTTGTTAAATAATGATGTCTACTACAATATTTGTGGAATTAAGCTATTTGAAACAAAGAATAGAATAGAATGGTTTTTAAGCTATTTGAAACAAAAAAGATAATGAGATGACTACATTTGATTTGTCAATAAATATGTCTACCACATTTTTTTACGGAATTAAAGCTATTTGAGACAAAGAAGCCAATGATATGACTGGTACATTTCAATGAGATGACTGGTACATCTCAAAATTTTTATGGTATTCAAAAAGTTAAATAATCCCATCGAAGATACACAAGGAACTTTATTACCAAATATCAAGATGCTAGAATTTTAAAGTTTGAACACCCCATGTTGAGTGATAAAAAAAGCTTAGGCAACATTTACATGTGACTATATTGTGTAACATAGCTTAGGCCTATAATATGCAACATGAATAAAAGTAGTCATCTCTTCCAAAAACCCCATATTGTGCAACAAGAATAAAAGCAGTCTAGGCAACATTTACATTTGACTGCAGTGCAGTATCTATCTCCACCGACATAAGAGCCCCCGATCCTAGGCATCAACACATAGCTAGAATCGTGAGTTTAAACCTCAAATATTCAACAACCCCTTCCACATTGATATAAATCTATTACCATGCAGGTTTGGGAACCAAAGAAATGTTCGCGGCGGCCTTGGCTGCCGAGATAAATTTCTTGTAAATTATTAGTCATTAAGGCTGTCGCGATAAATTTCTTGTAAATTATTAGTCTTTCTTAATGTGCAAAGCAACGTATGGCAGCAGCATTTATGCACCTTGGTATTATCCAGCTTAGTATTTTCATCTAACTCTTGTCATGTCATGTCATGCACCCATGTATACGTAAGATTTGTATTTAACTAGCTTTTTGACATATGTTATAATACTAAAAAAATAACTTCAATGCTTAGAAGAATATGAAAGGCAAATGTTCCTTACTTGATTTTCCCGGCTAGACCTTAGGCTCGGTACATTACTGCAACAACATCCGCTAAACTAGGCCAGAAGAGCCCGTGCCCAGCTTCACATTCATTATAGCAGAAGCTATTGTGTAAAGATCTAGCTTTCTGCCATAGCCATTAAACAAGAGTTTCTTCTCCGCCATAGCCGTTAAACAAGAGTTTCTGCCAGAAAAATCTCTCCCGGAATTTTTTTTACCATACGTAACGTTTATTACGTTTGTTAATTTCCGGCGTTCGGAATTCTGCCGGAAACTTTTTCTCGGCGGAATTCCTCCCGTCCAGAAATTATCTAATACATAACCTTCACCACCCATAAATTACTTGAAATTATAGCCTAAGTTTTTTTCAGGCTATTTTTAGGTGATTTTGGGCCTAAGTTTTCATGCGGCGCTCTGGTGGCGCCGCCAGTTGATATTATATTCGATTTAAAATATTAATTTAAGACAGTCAACAGTGATTCAAAACTTAAAACACATTCAAACCATTAAAACAGATTCAGTTTGATAGAAAGAAAGTTTCAACATTCAAATTTAAAGTTCACAGTTGAAAATTCACTTTTCAAGTTCACAGTTGAAAGAAAAACAATGAAAAAGTGACCAACTAAAAAACAATAAATATAACACTCCAACTAAAAGACATGACTGTCTCCATGTTTCTACACTGGAATCTTAAACTCGAAACCTCTGAAACCTTAAACTCGCAACCTCGAAAACACCGCAACTAAAACACATGACCTGCCTCTCCTCCTCAAACCTTAAACCGAACATCAGACGACTCCCAGCAACTCAAACCTTAAACCGAACCTCAGACGACTCCCAGCAACTCAGAATTTACCAAGAACTTGAAATATCTTCCAAAAAACAAATGCAAGATCAAACACCTGCAAGATTCAACAGAAAACATAGTTAGAAGAAGCATATAAAAGAAAAAGTAAAAAAAAAAAACAAACAAACACCTAAAAGCTTTGCACAAAGCTTACGTCGGCCGAAAGATCCTGGCCTAGCGCCTCCAGAATCGTCGTCCAAATCAAAATGCAAGCCGTCGGGCGACCTGGCGCCTCAAAAAACGTCCTCGACGAAGGTCTCGCCGGAGGAGACATGGCGAAAAAAAAGGGAATTACAGCAAAAAAAAAGGACCTTTTATACCCCTGCCGACGTGGCAGGGGTAATTTCTGGGTAGTGAAGGCCACGTCGGATAAAGTTCATGACCTGGCGGTACAGTACTGCAACAACATCCGCTAAACTAGGCCAGAAGAACCCATGCCCAGCTTCACATTCATTATAGCAGAAGCTATTGTGTAAAGATCTAGCTTTCTGCCATAGCCATTAAACAAGAGTTTCTTCTCCGCAATAGCCGTTAAACAAGAGTTTCTTCCAGAAAAATCTCTCCCGGAATTTTTTTACCGTACGTAACATTTATTACGTTTGTTAATTTCCGGCGTTCGGAATTCTACCGGAAACTTTTTCTCGGGGGAATTCCTCCAGTCCGGAAATTCCAATTCCTAAGCGAGATTCCTCGACATCAGACCAAAAACGGGAAAAGGGACATAGGCCTACCCGCGAAATGCCCTTGTCTGTTTTCTTGAAGAGGCCTGATCCAAAGTGCCTCAACCTCGGAAACCAGATACAGAAGCTGCCGATTTCCAGCTGAGGACATTTTCCAGGGAGGCTAGAACTAGGCACTGAATATGGCGATCAGGTGCATCAATCTTTTTCTTAATAACAAGTTTCTTCTTCTCAACACGTTCTTTTCTCTGTAAAATAGGGCTCAGGCTGTCTTGAATGGTAGCATTCCTCTATTATACATCCAAAATGAGGAAAACTCAATTGGCCATTTGTAACATAGATCCAAAGACATCAAGCTTTGCATTCATATTCTAAAACGGTTTTTTTCTTGTAATTTATTTTCATTACTGCCATCGTTCTTGTGTATGTTCTGATTCATAGATAGCAGTTAAAAACTCATGGGATGTGCGCTTCATAATCATGTCCATGGCGTCATATTTCCTGCTTAGATGTTGTTACTTCTGCAAATTTATAAATATCATTCACGGGATAAGATTAAGTTTTTTCTTTTCTTCAAAATTCATACAGATTGAAATTTTCCTTTTTATTGTATTATTTAGATCTGAAAATATCATAATGTTTATTGATCCTTTCTATATTCATGTGCTTAGCCCGCTCTATTTTTTGCTCAATGTACGAAATGATAAACATCCCCTGATCTGAAACATCACCCCTGATAATATGACAAATGATGATATTTTATATATTTAAAAACTTGTAGATATCTAACATTTAGTTCTCTGTCAGATCCTCTTTGAGGCAGAATGAGAATAACACAAAGGAACTATGTTGTGGTCAACTAAATGGAAATGAAAGCCATGTAAGTTTGTTCTGCTCTTTTTGGGCATGCGTCTTTGATTTTTCTTTTATTAGAGTTTGTTAGCTTATTTTCTTGCTCATGTTCTATGCATGCAGCGCCACTTAGAGAACATGTGTATTTGGTTTTGATTGAATTTTCCCGTTGCCTTCTCATCTTCATATTGTTAAGTATTCCTGAATTTTGAAAGAAGGATAATAGATTATAAATCTGCCTGCAGCCATCTGCACTTGCCTCATACACAATGGACCATGTTTTACAGAGACTACTTTCAACATACATAAACATTCATATGCTTCCCCAACCAAGCTTTACAAGTGTGCTGCCAGTAGAATTAGCTAGTAGGGATAACCATCCAAGATTGCTTTTTTCTTGTTCAGTATAAACCATGAATTTTGAGATCATTAAAGCAAGCCAGAATTGTTTGTACAACCTTATCGGGTAGCTGGCATAATACCTCAACTATCAATGATCTATCCCTTTACAGTTTACAGACTATCTACATCAGGTTCTGGAGTCCACAAGCTACATCTATCTTTGTGTACTGAAGCATGGGAACTCACATCATTGCATATCTTTGTGCCAAAAAAAATGGCTGCTTATTAAACTCTTCCAATTTTGCAGCAGTCCATTTTGCCATTATTGGTCTGTGATGAAGAACGTCTTGATTTTTGGAAGCACAATGAATAGATCGCATTGCCCGTTCAGTATTATCATTGGTGTCAATTGACATGCCAAACATTGAATAAGGGTCCTAAATCTTTTCCTCTAGCACTTAAAAGCGCTGACTTGTCCTGCTTGTTCCTAGTATCCTGCAGTTCTGAAAGATCTAATCCAGTAGTGTAGCTTTGTAACACATACTAAACATACAAATACAGGATGTTTTCAAAAAGATGGATCCACAATCGATGCTAGTTCATGAATTATGGCTATGGTTCTGTAGTATGTCTATAAAAGGTTTCTTGATGCAATAATGTAGGGAATGGACAATCCCTATAGGCTTCATTCTTCTTTGTGCATCCTTCTGGCCTATACAAATTATGTTATTGTGTTTATAGTTGTTTAAAACAGAAGAATGCTCTGCCCTTCACAGATTTTCACTGCATTGTTTCTTAATACATAGTTGCAAAGATATTTGATAAATGTTAAATGTGCTGAGCATCCTATTGATCCAATTGTATTGTGTTTCGCCCTTCATTGTCCCCGAGAGAAATTATCACAGACTCTGCGCATTCATAACTTTAAGCTTTCAAGGACAATTGCCCCATGGCCACGTACAAAGGCTTTAAGTAAGAACCTGCTAATCCTTATAGGTATCATGATCCAGTTAAATAAGGGAGGAATTATATGGCTTGGGTTTTAAGAGGCCATTGCAGCATGAATGTTAGATAATAATGCATAGGCTAAGGGAGTTTCAGGTCTATTGTCAACAAGTGCCCTGCTGCATGTTTACTGCCTTCTCAAGTCCCCATAATTTCTGTAGGTAACCAAGCATCTTCAAAGTGTCCAGAATTCCCATATATGATTATGATTATGTATGAGACGCTATATCTGTTCCAAAAGCAGTGCCCGTGATAGAATCATGCAATTCCTTACCTTGGGCACCAGTACAAGCATCAACATTGGTAGCATAAGTAAATGTGTTTGGGCAATGTGTTGTTGTTTTACTTATTGAAAGCTTTCTATTCATATTCAGTCTTTTATGTTTCTCTTGTTTATGCAATAGTGCATTAGTCTTATTCCTCCGGTGCTAGAGAAAGGCACAATATAAAACTCAAATGCCATAGGTTGTTACTTGTCGCAAAAGATTAGAAGAATTTTTTACATGTAGGTAAATTATGCATTTAGGTAATAATGCATTAGTCTTATGCAACTGCTAAAAGAAAGACACAACATAAGAGTCAAATGCCATGGCATAGATTGTTGCTTGCTGCTAAACAATTGAATCTGGTTAATTATGCAAGATGCATTAACTTTTCGGCTTAATGCTTCATAATAAAGGGTTCAAATCCCTGGATTGAAACATTGATCTCCAGTATATATATTGACCACTGGAATGCATGGATACCAAAATATGCACTTCGTAAATGCTAGTTTCTTTTAAGTTACCGATAAGCAATATCATATAAGGAAGTTCAAGATTAGTCTGTACAAGATTAATCTAGTATGGACCTTAAACAAAGTAATAAAAAAACAATGGGACTATGGCAGGTGGCACTAGGATGGTGAGGCTAAAAAAGCCATGCCCCTAGAGTTGCCCCTAGGACCTAAACTTCCTAAGACGGGATTATATCCTGCCTACAAAGTATGCATGTAAGGCAAAAATTTTGCCCAACGGATGTGTGGTGAGTTGGTATAGGCCTAGTAATGCCAAAATAAATGTGCATTTGGTCATGGGTTCAAACCTTGCTAATGTATATTTATCTTTGGGAGTTGGTTACTGGGGTTATACAATGATGATCCCCGACGTGGTAGAACTTAAAAGCCATACGTGTCCTCCACTTTGGCTGCCGCAAGGCAGTGGGATAAGCTAGCTAGTCTGTACAAGATTAGTCTAGTATGGACCTTAAACAAAGTAAAAAACAATGGGCTATGGTAGGTGGCACTAGGATTGGGACTATGGTAGGTGGCACTAGGATGGTGAGGCTAAAAAAGCCATGCCCCTAGAGTTGCCCCTAGGACCTAGACTTCCTAAGGCGGGATTATATCCTGCCTACAAAGTGTGCATGTAAGGCAAAAGTTTTATCCAACGGATGTGTGGTGAGTTGGTATAGGCCTAGTAATGCCAAAATAAATGTGCATTTGGTCATGGGTTCAAACATTGCTAATGTATGTTTATCTTTGGGAGTTGGTTAATGGGGTTATACGATGATGATCCCGACGTGGTCGAACTTAAAAGCCATATGTGTCCTCCACTTTGGCTGCCGCAAGGCAGTGGGATAAGCTAGCTAGTCTGTACAAGATTAGTCTAGTATGGACCTTAAACAAAGTAATAAAAAAACAATGGGACTATGGTAGGTGGCACTAGGATGGTGAGGCTAAAAAAGCCATGCCCCTAGAGTTGCCCCTAGGACCTAGACTTCCTAAGGCGGGATTATGATCCTGCCTACAAAGTGTGCATGTAAGATAAAAAATTTTCCCCAACGGATGTGTGGTGAGTTGGTATAGGCCTAGTAATGCCAAAATAAATGTGCATTTGGTCATGGGTTTAAACCTTGCCAATGTATGTTTATCTTTGGGAGTTGGTTCTTGGGGTTATAATGATGATGATCCCCACCGCGTGGTAGAACTTAAAAGCCTATATGTGTCCTCCACTTTGGGTACCATAAAGGCAGTGGGATAAGCTAGCTAGTGCAGTACAAGACAAGATTAGTCTAGTATGGACCTTAAACAAAGTAATAAAAAAAAAATGGGACTATGGTAGGTGGCACTAGGATGGTGAGGCTAAAAAGCCATGCCCTAGAGTTGCCCCTAGGACCCTAGACTTCCCTAAGGCGGGGATTATATCCAAAAGTTTTCCAAATCGAGTGTGCATGTAAAAAAAAATAAAAGTTTTGCCCAACGGATATGTGGTGAGTTTGGTATAAGCCAACTAATGTCAAAATAAATGTGCATTTGGTCATGGGTTCAAACCTTGCCAATGTATGTTTATCTTTGGGAGTTGGTTACTGGGGTTATACGATGATGATCCCCGACGTGGTAGAACTTAAAAGCCATACGTCCGCAAGGCAGTGGGATAAGCTAGCTAGTCTGTACAAGATTAGTCTAGTATGTTGTTGGGTCTCAAAAATGGCGTGACAAATAAATAAAGTAAAGTAAAGTAAAGTATGGACCTTAAACAAGATACAGGTAAATAAGATTTATGATTTGCACTTTTGAAGTAGTTATAGTTGTGATGCCTGAAGACGCCCAACAATGGTGTCCTTATTTTTTACTTCGCCAGTATATATTTCATATCATGTTTTATGGTGGAACTATTTTAACAACTGATCTTTTGTTAGGTTCTTCTAAGATGGCTTCTTCTTCTCATCATTTATGGTCAGTTAAGTGCGGAAGTACTTCCCCTGTACATTGGTCATCTAATGTTCACATAAGATGATTAATGAGCATATTTCTCTTTAACATATAAAGGCTAAGGTAAGATTGTCGATTCAGAAACATTAAATTCGATCCAAAAAGTGGTTCTAGAGAGCCCTTCTTGACACTCTAGTTATTTCAAGAGTTTACATGATATTTATTTCTCGTCCTCTTAAACATTTTCTTTGATTTCATTTTCTTTTATTTTCATCATAAATCGAAGTGGTATTGTGGTAAAACAGCAAATGTAACTTCTATTATTTTGGCCTTTTATGTGCAGGATAGACTTTTAAGTGTGTTGATAGTCCCCTCTCGAATGAGGAACGAACTAATGGGTGGGTACAAGACACAACTGGGACTATCCAACTTGCATGGAGGTTGAAACCAAGGTGAACTTACGACATTCAAAGATGCGATACACTCTCTGTGGTCATATGGCCACTATTTTTATTGAGTAATATTTATCAAATAAATTATTGAGTCGTTGTCTATGACATGTTACTGAATGTATCATTACTGCAAGTTTTATTGCAAACATTTTCTTTAAAATGATATCGAGTTTAATTCTTGTTCATCTGTAAGTTTGACATGTAAAACCACCAGTATACATGGATCGAAAATAAAGGGGTTTCTCCCCAAAAAATCTGCCCATTCTTAAAAATATCCGACCATCTAAAAATGTTTTCGGCGATTTTCCGGCATAAAAAACAAAAAAATCTGGTAGAATACACCAAATATTTGCACTTTCATTTATTTTTTCTGATAGTCTCAAGTAGAAGGCGGCATTTTTACTGATTGAGGGCATCACTATTTTCGAGCCTTGCCAGTATATAAATAGTATGACGATTGGATAGCCTTGTGATAATGCATGATATTTAATAACGTAAAATTGGCAATTCCTTCAATGCATGTCATATCAATGCGACTTGAATGTCACAACCACTACATGTACATGGCACTTGAATGACACAAGCACCATATAACATATGCTATTTGTCACATTAATGACACTTGAGTGGCACAAGCATCACATATACATGTCAGAATGCATGTCATTTTCATAGCACTTAAATAACATAATGCATGTCACTTAGAACACATATAATGGCACAACCAAGTCATATATATGTCAGAATGAATGTCATTTAAATGGCACAAACATGTTAGTTAAACGACACTTAAATGACAAATACTTTGACCACAATAAAATGGCACAAAAAAGGCAGAGGATAAAAGGGCATAAACTTATACAAATGACACACATCATAAGTGGCATTTGTATATGTAGATTATGACATTTATTTGTGCCATTTATACCTATTTTTTGTAGTAGTGAATGAGCTTTGATTGGTCAAGCACCTCAATCTAAAATAGAAGTTGTTAAGGATAGTATAATTTGAAAAGTTCTTAAAAATAGTAATTTTTTTCTGAAATCCAAGGGAGTCTAATGGAATGTCTTAAAATAAAAGTTGCTAAGAATAGTAAATTTTGAAAAGTTTCTAAAAATAGTAATTTTTTGCTAGAATGTAAGGGAATCTAATGGAATGTCATAAAATCTAAGGGAATGTTCTAGAAAGTTCGAGAATAAGCTCTGACTGATCAACTAGCATGGGTAAGTACCTCAACTTAAAATAGAAGCTGCTAAGAATAGTACATTTTGAAAAGTTCCTTAAAATAGTAACTTCTTGCTGGAATCTAACAAAATCTAATGGAATGTCATAAAATCTAAGGGATTATTTAAAAAAGTTCTAGCGTGAGTTTTGACTAGTCCACTAGCATGGATAAGCACCTCAACCCAAAATAGAAGTTGCTAAGAATAGTAAATACTGAGAAGTCCATAAAAATAGTAATTTTAATCCTCATAAAATCCGAGGGAACCTCATAAACCCTAGGGGAATCTTAGGGAATCTCATAAAATCTAATGGAATTTAAGGTAATCCTAGAGAAGGGTAGCTTCATTGAATCTAAGGGAATGTTCATAAAATGTAAGGGAATCTCACAAAATTTAAATCTGAAAGAATCTAATGAAATCTCATAAAAATTAAGAGAGTTTAAGTTATAAAATGAGCTTCGACTAGTCAACAAGCACGGATAAGCACCTCAACCTAAAATGGAAGTTGCTAAGAATAGTAGCTTTTGAAAAGTCCTTAAAAATAGTAACTTTTGGCTGGAGTCTAATGGAATCTCATAAAATCTAAGGAAATCTAAGGGAGAATCTTCATAAACTCTTAGAGGACTGGAATATGCACAAATCAGAACATGCACCGTAGGTTCGATAAAAAAAACTTGTATATATATACAAGAAATTTAGCTTGTCCTACGGTGCATTTCCTACGCTGCAAGTCCAGATTCATGCTCCATCATGGCTCTTTGCAAAATTAAAAAAAAAAAACTTTTTATTTCTAGATTGAGGTATTTATCGATGACTGTCTAAAATGTTCTAGAGCTATCTATGCTTATCTATGAGCATGTATAACAATCTAGAACATTTCAAAATATTCTATTTTGATTTTTTTTGCAATATTTCTAAAAAGGTTTCTATTTTTAGATTGAGGTGCTTATCCATCAGTATCTAGAACATTTTAAACCATTTTATTAAAAATAAATAAAATTATTTTTAGATTGATGTATTTGCTCATGAGCATCTAGAACATTCTATAACATTATTATTTTACTACTTGCAAAGCACCAAAAACTTTCTATTATTTTACCTAATATCCCTTAAATTTTACGAGATTCGCCTAGATTTTATAAGATCCCCTTAGATTTCCTTAGATTCTATGAGTTTCTCTTAGATTCTATCAAGATTTCCTTAGATTGTTTATGATATGAAGATTCCTTAGATTCCCCTCAACTTCTATGAGATTCTTGCAGATTCCCTTGGATTGCCTAGATTTTATGAGATTGCTTTAGATCATGCAATGTTATTAGATTTTAAGAAGATTTCCCTAAGTTCTCCAAAATTCCGTTAGGTTTTTTGAGAATTCTTTAGATTGTTTTAGTTTTTATGAGATTTCCTTAGATTCTCCAAGGCTTCAAGAAGATTTCTTTAGATTTCCATAGGTTGCCTTATATTTTATAAGATTCCCTTAGATTTTATAAGATTCCCTTACTTTCTGGAATGTTCTAGAACATTCTAGAAAGTCCTAGAACTCTACAATTAATTTTCATTAGATTTGTATAGATTCCCTTATGTGAGATTGCCTTAGATTTCATAGGATTCCCTTACTTTCTACAACCTTTTAAAAGATTTTACAACTTTTTGGATTATTCCAGAAAGTTCTATGTTCTAGAATCTCCTGAAACCTTCTAGAAGTTCTAGAGCTTTCTAGAAGGTTCTGAAACTTTCTAAAATGTAGAACTTTCTAGAACATTCCACAATTATTTGGAACATCCTAGAACTTTCTAGAGCACTCTACAACTTTCTAGCAAAGAATCAGAATGCCTATAAATGGCTAGACTGCCTCCTTATATACTAAAAAAAGAGGCCCTTTTTTGCATCTATGCATGTGGGATATATGTGCATGCCCTAAATTCTAGAACAATCTTGAACATTCTAGAACCATTAGGATTTCAAATAATCTTAATAAGAAAAAAGCTGGGGGTGATGGGGCCAGAGGTTCAATTCCCTCTTAATACAAAATTATGCTAAAAAATATTGAGATTCTTTAAGGTTCTTTTAGATTTCGTGAGATACATTTAATAGATCCTATCAAGATTCTCTTAGGATTTCTAAGCGACGCTCGATTTGGGTTGGACTTCCATGGAAGCCTCCCCAATTTTCCATGGAAACCTCCCCCACTTTCAATGGAAACCTCCCCAACTTTCCCTGAAAACCTCCCCAATCTTCCCGAAAACATCCCCACCTTTCCTTGGAAACCTCCCCAACTTTCTAGGTAGACCTGGGTTTTCCACTAGAAACCAGAAACCTCCTCAATTTTCTTGGTAGATCTGAGGAGGTTTCCACAAAGAAAACAGGGGAGGTTTCCATAGAAAATTGGAGGCTTCCCATAAAAATTAAGAGGTACATTTATAATTTAACCAAGATATGTTTTACAAGAAATTAAGTTTTCTTCATACGTTTGGCACAAATTGTACAACATTTTGATCTAGAAAGTTGTATAATGAAGTTAATGCATGAATTCTTCCTAATTTTGGAAGAGAGGCATCATGCTCCGGCAAGTGGGACTGAGATGGTAAATTATGCCAGTGATATAATCACAAATATATATTTCAATTTAGTTGCCGCGTCTTGGATTAAAGTTGATGATGCAATTCAATGTAAGATGATATTATACTTGGAAGTACATGTTTTTTAATCTATGAGGATGAGTATATTTTTTTCATGTAAAGTTAAAGACAGGATTCATTCTACTTTTAGTTTGAAAGTAATATTTAAGGCATACTCTAAGACATCTTTAAGATGACTATTTTGCCACTAACTTTAAGTAATATGCCAATTTGATGATTACACAATATACGAGTCTCAATGCTACAACTAACTTTTAAGTATCTAATGCTACAAGCTGCATAACTGGCACCTTAGGGCTTATTGAACCAACAAAACTGCCTAGTTGGCCAAATTTAATATTGCTTTGCTTTGTTCCAATATTATATTGTTTGCAGGATCCTTATGATCTAGAGTAAATTTACAAGTGCTTATATTCTCATTAAAATGACTTTGTCATAATTTCCCTTCATTGAAAGAATCTTGATTCAGATTTGTCAATCTGAATTCAGAGGGTCTAATTGATGTTACAACTGATGCTCTTGATGGCTTTATGTAGTTCAAATCTCTAGCTTTGCTAGAATGTTGGTTAATTTTTGCTTCATTTTTCATATAGATTTGACCTCAACCTTTTAATATGGTAAGCGAATCCTCTAGTGCTGCCACTTTTATACAAAGGTTTATTGTGCTTGAGATCATTCCATCCTACTTAGATACTGTAGAAGGCATTTTAAGCCCTAGGGCGTGCACTGAAAAAAATAGTAGAAACCATGTGAGTGTAAGGGAGGGGGTACCCTATAACTATGGGAGGGATTTTCCTTGCTTGAATTCCATATAAACTATATAAGAAATATGGCAGCAGTATATGAATTATGAGGGAATTGTTTTGAAAAAAAATTCATATAAGGGGTAATTTCTCTTGAGTTTATGCACGCACACACCCTATGTGTCTTATATTAACTGCATCCCTCGAGTTTTAAACAAAAACATGTAAACACACCCTTGGCGCATCAGAGGAGAACCTTCCATCCCCAACACCTTATTCCCGAGGGTTTCACATAGTGTAGGCCATATACAAAATGTGAGTGGACGATATGGGGTTTTCGCGGCCCAAAGTATATGAATACATATGGGAATTGAGTCTTTTAAGAGACAATCTAGTGTAATATCCATAAAAAAAAAGGAATTTTCTGGACTCTAGATAAGGCGTATATGAAGGGGTCTTTCCTGACCCCTCCCTCGCACATGGCATATTCCCCTCCCTCGCACATGACATATTCCCTATTGGTCTCCGTGGACGTTAAAAAAACTATTCTATTCTATTTACACTAAGTAGTACCCCCGAGACCTTGTTTGCTAGAAGCTAGATATTATGTTAACGTCCATAGGGACTTTACAATGGGTCATGAGACGGGTCTATATATAGTGCGGCTCTGGACGGTCTCGAACTTGAGACATACATATTCTAGGACTACTGTGTGAAGGAGAAATGTCAGATTTGGCTATCGAATTGGATTGTTCAGGAACATTTATAAATATCGGTGAGTGATGTTGATGATCTTACTCTTTGGACAAGTTTCAAGATGTCAATAGGGTGGAAAAGATAAAGAAAGCTCATTACATGGGCTAAATTAACCCTACTCTAACCCATGGCCACAAGAATATGCATTGGCATACTTGACTATGAAGAGTCATCGAGGCATTGCAGCTACTAGGGTAGGTGCACATCAACTCAAAATTTAGACATGTAGGTGGGTTGATGAACCAAGGGAGTATAGAATATGGGAGAGTTATCAGCTAATAACTGACTCCATATTTGTCGAGCATGACAGTTATCAAAGGTAATATAGTAGCTGCAGAGGTTACAGACAATTGAAGTAACTGAAGGTGCTAGAGAACCACACACATTTGCTTGAGCAAAAACTCCAAGGGCAAGGAGTTTGACGTATACATGTTCCTTAGTAGGCTCATTACTATCACAGTTATTCCCTTGAAAACCCTTGGGGGACAGGGGCTTTCTCTGCATATTATGTCCTTCTGTGAATAGACAACTACTGTCTTGACGAGGGGAGGGTGAGGAGAAGATATTTGAGATACGCAACAGCACCAAGAATACTCTATGGTTTGGAGTGCCTAATTAATTAAGACCACACTTTTGTACCTCTAGATGTCCTCAACAATTCTAATAAGAAACTAGGATGAGATTTACAATGTGAAAAATAAAGTTCATAAAATGGCCTTGAAATTCAGAGAGCAACCGATGGCCTACTACATTTGGGAAGAATGCACATTTTGTCCTATGATGATAAAGTGGCAAGAATTAAAAGATTTAAAATTTGCCTTTTATGGACATATGCATGAGAAGGATAATATACTGATGTAATTTTGGCAAGTACAATGTATCTGGAATTGCTAGGCATGAACCAAGGCCAAAAACGTGATGTGATGCTTTGGACTTACACTTGTGGATCTCCACGCCCCACTACCAAAACACACACTAACGTGGCACAAATATGAAACCACAAGAAAGAGCCATTACATGTCCCCAAACTTAGCAGAGTGTCATGACATGTACAAGAACAAGTCCTTCAATAAATTTCTTGTATATATAAAGGTCGTGATGAAGACATCCTTGTGGCCCTATACCCCATGGCCCAATATCCATAAATAATATGAATAGATCCAATGCCTCAGATGATCTCCTACCTCTTTGGAATCGATCTTGCACCGTTCAGCGCGTGGGTTAGGAAAGCAACAAAAATATGTGGGGCTCTATACAATTGGCATCACAGGTAAGCCCACACCTAACCAATTAATCACATGATAATTAATCTTTTCTTTAATCTCTACTTGCACGGATGTTTCTATCTAAGTTTATATATGTGTATAATGTCTGCTTCATTGTGTTCTCACATTACATACATAGGAAATTTTCCTTCATCCGATCCCCAGATTGTTGCAGCTCCTGTTTGTGGTGTCAGGCTATTGTGGATTAATTAGTGTTAATCTCTTTGTTTTGGTTGGATTGATGCATAGTTTAAGAATGTTGAAGATGGTGAAGAAACATATTATATATGATGGCTTTAAGTAATGTTCAGAGCTTGCATTAGGCCACAGCAAAGGATCACTTAATTTTGCACTTACAAGCCCTTGCACTTCTTGTCACATCGCCACTTGCTTGTACTGGTGCCAACCATTTCGGATCTGCCAGATTTGTAGCCATTCTTCATCTCAAGTACGCAACTGCAAAATTTGTATCCATTCTTCATCTCAAGTACACAACTGCAAAGTTTGAAGTTTGCTGCAGCGGTGGACAACGTAAGAATGCCATGCATTTTAATCATGTATATACATAACTGTTCCTGGATTAATGTTGATGTTTCCTGTCTTTGCAGATGTGCTAACAAGCAAATAATGTACTGACATTTCAAGGTGAAGCAGAAATGAGCAATGTAAGTTAACATTGCATTTTGGTCATGTCTGTGTTCATTAAACTCATGGGATTCAGCATCATGGATGACCAATTCATCTGTTTGTGCAGATTTCAAAGCAGAAGTATCATGGTTTTAGAAGACCTTGGTTGAAGGATCTTCTAATTGCAGAATTCTTTGGCCCCTGTTCTATTCATGAAGGATTTCACAAAAATGAATGCAACCGTTTTTGCCTTGACTGTGGAGAAAATCCAATATGTTCTTCTTGCACTCTACATCACAAAGAACACAACATTGTTCAGGTATCTTCATAATCTTCAAGGCATGAGGAAAAGAAGAAAAATTGACAATTTTTGCAATGCAGCATCTGAACCAAAAGATCTGTGTGCATTTTCCAGATTAGGAGGTCGTCTTATCATGATGTGATCCGTATTTCAGAAATTCAGAAATTTCTTGACACATCTAGAGTGCAAACCTATGTGATCAATAGTGCAAGGGTCATATTCTTGAACCAGAGGCCCCAAATCAAGCCTAGCACCAAAGCAGTGAACAATGTGTGTAGGATTTGTGAGAGGCATCTTTTAGATGGATTCAAGTTCTGTTCACTAGGATGCAAGGTGGGTAGTACTACTCTGTCGCAGAAATTTACAGTAAGATTAACCTAAAACTGAAAATTTTAGCATTTAACTGCAGGCCAAATGGGCACTTAAGGATGAAGGATTAATCCTGAAAACCAAGAGCATTGCATCTACATTGAACGAAAAAAGGGCACAGAAGCAAAATGGCCAGATTCCGAGAGAAGAATTGAAGGAAGAATCAGGTCTAACAAATTCCAGTGCAAGCACTGATTCGTGTGCAAGTATCCTTAGAATCAAAGGAAGAAAAAGAAAGGGGATTCCTCGCAGGGCGCCTTGGGGATCATAGCAAAGCATCATCTGGCAAATTGCGTCGGCAAAATTTTAGGTCAAATGGGAATTTTGAAGCATCCTTTTTTCTCAAGCATGGCACAAAACACAAACAGGGATCAGGTACCAAGGTTTGGCACCATAAATCCGGCAGTAAATTTAACGCTTGTGCTGTAGACTCAATGGATTCCAGATAAAATGGAGCTGATGGCGCCCTTCCAACCATAGCCAGGAACATGGCGAGCAAGTGTAACGTTTGTATTAAAATTCATCAATTCCCTTTTTTTTCCTTTACCAACGATGCAAATACAAAATACTGGCCCATGTACTAGAAATGTGTCCTAAAGAAGGTTTTTGTTTTTGTTTTTGTTTTTGTTTTTTTTTTTTTTGTTTGTTTTTTGTTAGCACACCAACCATATCAGGGCCTACGGCCTTTCTTGCAATTTTAGGCTATCCATATAGCACCTCCACCTCAGCAAGATCTGGCGTGGCATATGTTTAGGCCATTAGATTTCTATATTTTCGAATCGACCGCCAGAGAAGTTAGAAAGTGAACAAAAATAGTAGACATGGATATACGATATGACATGACCTAGAGTTTGCCTTTGCCATGACGGAGATTTTTTCTCGCGGCCTAGCAATGCTTGGGAGTTGGGATATGTGGTCGGAAGTCTTTTGAGGGTAAAATGATTTGAACTTCTAAAACATACTTTACAAATAGCATTCTTCTAATTTGTAACACGGACTTGAACGCGGAGATATGATCGGAGCCCCCTTTCCTTACGTCGATTTCTTGCCCTGCCATTTGCCCTTTGCTTTAGTAGATTGAAGATCAATTATTCTAGCTTGTTATTGCAAATTTGACCTTAAGCTCCTATACTATGATTCGTCTTAAATAGATGAGATGTGTCAACTATTTTCTTGGTTGGAATCTAGGAAAAGAACTGGATCGCGTATAACTTTGTTCGCTTTCCTTTGCGAATTTTTGCAGACTATAACTAGTACTATCAGGCGATGTCATCTGTTGGATTCAAGCTGTGGACGAGCTTATTACCTCAGAATCCGGTTTCTAGGTTCAACGACTTAGGAAATTAGAAAGAGGATTTATTTCTTCCTTGTTTCTTGTCAAACGGAGTAGAAACCCTTCCATTGGCTTTGATTTAGGCCCTCGTTATTTGATTCAGCTAAAGCAGAAGAAATTTTTCCATTCCGTTGCCTCATTGGTACAAACTACGTCATCGCTTCGAATTTCAAAACTGGCAGCATGCAGGTTAGAGTTTCATCCTTCTATTCTTTTTTATATGATATACATTTTTCATTATCTATTATCTGTCAAAATTTGCAAGGCATTAGTCTGGTCCTTTGCTACGAAGTTAAATAGCACTAGAAACGTGTGCCCGGCGATGCCGGGCATTAATCATGGATGCCTAGAATGAGTACTTGTAAGGGAGTTTGCAGATGGAATAAAAATATGGTAAATGTAATCATGTCTATGAGGTAATGGAGTGCAAAATGTGAAGGCTTTAGGGGTTGTGTGAAAGGGTTTATTTAGGGATGTAAGGCATTGGCCATGGATAGGGTAGGGATAATGAAAAGCATAGAGTCTACTTGCCTTAAAAATTGCCTCTTCTTCTTAATCAAAGCTCGCATTGACTTGCTTTATGAAAGCATACTTAAACAAACCCTAAAGCCCTACATATGGATGACATAGTTGATAGAATTGTGTGCTTTATCTGCGCTGCATGCGACATCCTTCAAATTCCTTAGAATTCATAAAACGCTAAGTCCTTGAACCCTAAACCCATAGATTCTAACCGTAGACCTTAAACCATAACCCTATAGAACACTTTCTGCAACATAATTTTTATTGTGTGATTAGCATGTAGGTCCAATATATATATTATAATATCTCCATTTTTAAGAGATTTAAATTTACTTGATATAATAGTCATGATATCCTATCTAAATACACAAGTCTTAAACTACAACCCCTCAATCCTAAATGTATGGTGTGATGCCATGGTTGATAGCATTGCATGGTTGCATATTACATTCTCCAAGTTCTTTAAATTTAAGTCTCTACAATAAACCCCTAAATTCTAAACATGTAACCATAAACCCTAAACCCAGTACCCAAGATGTGTGATTTATCAAACATGTTAAGCATGCACATACTGTTATTTGGTGAAGCCATCTTTTTTAAAGAATAATAAAGGTGATTAAAGTTTCCACTTGCACCAACATCTTTCAAAACAACATCCATGTGGATCAAGAATATGCAGGGCATAGGAGGGATTTTAAGTCATGTTGGAGTATGGGTATTTTGGGGTTAACATCATAACTTAGGGCAAAACAATACCAACTTAGGGCATTATGTTGAAATAACAATTTAAATGCAAAATTATCAATTAGACTGAGTTTTTTTTATTCACGCAAGTTTGATGTTTAAATATTCATGTCTTACTCAAATTCATATTTAAACATTCGATAGATTGATATTTTAAGTTCTTTTTAACTTTTTTAATGCCCATTTGATTACCAAATTAAATATCCAAATGATATTTTAGAGCAAAAAGTTCCTTAATAAACATATGGAGCCCTAGCCCCTCGACAGAAAAGAGAAAAGACCTATATGTATAGATGTTCGACATGCAATTATGACAAATCAGAACTAATAGCTTCAAAGAGATGCAATTAGTATTTCTTGGGATGTTAGCTTTGAGTTGATTTGAATCTGCAAATTTTGAACGATGTTGTTGAACAATCTCCAAACTTTTCAGTAGATTGCACGCACAATTGTAACCTAAAATTGTATGTCTTTTCTAGTAAAAAAAGAAAAGCAAATCCGTAGCAAAGATATCAATTCTGTTAAAGAGGCTATGTACGTCACATTTTGAATTTTGTTTCTGCACAAATTTGGAATTCTCTTAATATTCTTACCTTCAAGGTATGGCCTTGAATTGGGTCTAGACATGCACGAACAATACATGGATTAACTCCACACCTGCAAGAACAATCTAGGGGTAGCTCAAACATGCAAAGAAGCTTAAACCACTTATCGCCATCACTCAGAAAGGTTTTACTTGCATCTACTTGCACCTATCCTACAACATAATGTATTCGGGTTTATATTATCAGCTTGAGACCACTCTACCATATACTGCATGCAAGTTGTGAAGCGTCATGAAGCCAATGCAAACTAATTTTTTTAGGGCATGCTAACAACAGAGAGATCGCAACCAACAACAATAAAAAACATAAATTTAAGAACTATTCCATGTACCTTGAATCTATATAAAGACCATGACAACAATGCTCAACGTATGAACACTACTAGGTCTAGCAACTATAGGTCTCGAGTTCGAGACCGCCCAGAATTGCACTCTGAACTGTTGGGTGTCAAAATCCACAGACGCAATGTAAAGTGGTTGGGGGCAGGGCCCAACCAAGCAATGTAGTGTGGTGTGTGGTCACATGTCCAGTTGGATGCTGCCTAGTGGCGTGACGTTAAAATACTATCTATCTATCTATCTATCTATCTATCTATCTATCTATCTATCTATCTATCTATCTATCTATCTATCTATCTATCTATCTATCTATCTATCTATCTATCTATCTATCTATCCTAAAGCGTATTTGAATACGGATGCATGTTGCATAGCTTAAGAGATGCTTGCATTAAACTGGTTAACTTCCAAAGATTCCTAAGCCATGTTGACACAATACCGTACCTCTTGGGATAAGCCTCTGTCGTGAATGCATCTATTTGGAAACAAAACAATTAAAAAAAAATTATATTCTTATGATGATGGATCAGAAAGTTGCAAAATAACGCAAAAAAAACATAAATAACACAACAAAGCTTGGCTATGGTTGCTTGTCTATTAGCAATGCGTCTGTTAAAGTCCCCTATGAGCACAGTGTCACCCAATTGCGATAATTCCACTACATCTTGTTCTAAATAATGAAATGGGTCATCTCGGTCAACATCTCCGTAGTTATAAGTTGGTGAGTCTCTTGGTGGGAAATAACATCCCGCAACAAAAAGCCTTTTACTTCTACCAGGAAGCTCAATCCAAATATAGTTTTTTGAGATTTTCTTACATACATGTTTAACCAGATGAGCATATTCTGTACGAATATAGCAACCAATACCTCCATATCCCTTAAGAAGAGAGAGAGAGAGAGAGAGAGAGAGAGAGAGAGAGAGAGAGAGAGAGAGAGAGAGAGAGAGAGAGAGAGAGAGAGAGAGAGAGAGAGAGAGAGAGAGAGAGAGAGAGAGAGAGAGAGAGAGAGATGGCAAAGAAGCTCCCACACCTGTTTTTTCTATGCCAGAGAAGCATGAACCAGCAGCCTCGGTTTGTGGCGAGCCAGATCCCTCTGTTTTTGTACAAAACAAAGCTGAATCCCTGAATTTCCCCTGTTTTTCTATTTCAGAGATGCTGACCTCGACCTGTTTTTGTATAGAGAAACATGAACCAACAGCCTCGGTTTGTGGCGAAGCCTATGAGATGAAAATAAAAGGCATTCATGATAACAACAACTTACCAAAAATAGATAACAACAAACAAACCAAAAACAAAATGGTGTGTAGCTTCCTGAATACAAACTTGTGTAGATTCAAAACCTAACTTCTTTTGCAGATTTTTTTCTAATGCAAGAACCTTTATGTTCAAATTTGAAACAGGAGTATCCAAGCGGGTTGAAGCAGGAGTGCTATCAGAATCAAGTGAATCAAGATTACACAAAAAAAAAAAAAAAAAAAAAATTCTATAGCACACCCCAAACATTAGATTGCATTTTCTAGGCATCTTGAAGCAAAACAATGAGGTAAGAAGCCAAAATAGTTGGATGAAGTGCTCCAACTTGACAATCGTGTTGGTGCAGGATATTTCTTCAACTTTTGCAATGAACTTCTCAATTTCCACGCTTGTTATCCCATGCACATCGTTCCCAAGTATAACATGACTCGAGAGCGCACATAACAAATGTAACAATGGATACGTCATAATTTTTGTCACTCTTTAGGCATTGGGAATCATGGTGACCAAGTAAAATGGTTGGAACTTGATTACATTAGCATTTTTATCATGCAAAACTTTAGAAATTCTTAAGGCCTTTAAATGATAGACACTTTATTATCCTATAAATTGTCAACCTTTATAACATATAAATAAATGCTTCGTGCAATTGCAGTATTGGTCAATTGAAATATTGAATTTATTGCAACTCACGAAATCCATTGGAATGTGTGTGTGGGTTTTTAAAATTGATAGGCCATGTATCCATGCTAGACAGTCAATGATGAATAATATAGGGGTTAAGAATTGCATGTGTTCAAGACAGTAACAACCTTAATGTATAGATGGGATTTACGTACAGTGTGTGTGATATGGACTTTTGACTTATGTTGGGGCATGCGCCAATGCCTCAACCATTAAAGATGGCTTTATTTCAAACCATATTTACATTATGTTAATCTGTAGATGCAATTTACGTAGGGTGTGTGCGATATGGACTTTTGATTTATGTCGAGGCATGTAACGGTCCTGACCGCTTGATACGTACTTATGTACGTATATACATGTGTGACATACATGTATGATGGAGCTAAAAATAAGAAAAAGCTTTATGAATAAGAGAGGTAATTTGAGAAAGGAATTTTAGAAGCTTTTTGGAGACGTGAAGTAAAGGATTGCACGGGGAGGATTGTCGAAGCAAGCAGGGACACTGGAGCTTGGAGACTGCAGGGACACTGGAGCAGCTTGGAGACTGCATCAGATCTTCTTTATCAGGTGGGATTTGAATTCTAATTTTTAGGATTCAATTGAAGGTTGCATATGCTATGCATCTGTACGTGTCTTTGTACAGGTCTGGTAAGGGCCACACTTGGATCTAATCAGATGGGTTTTGTGATGGCCCTTAAAGGGAGATATGTTGTAGCCATGATTAGAGATGTCTATGCTTGGTGAGATAACAAGCTTGTGAACTGGAGATACAGAGGTAAACTGCCAAGTCTTCCTTGTTAAGATTGGATTAAGAGTTATCTGTAGCGAAACTATGGAGATTGGAATTGGATGCTACGTGATAGAATCCGCTTCGGAGGTCCAGGAATTGCTACAACAGTTGGACAGAGAGATGATTCTACCATGCAGAGCTAAGTTCATAATATGGATCTTTTTGGATTTCTCAAGGATCTTGTTGCAGCCGTTTTATTTGGAGCCATCGGGCTGGATTTGAAATCATCAGAAATCATGCCGAAATTGGCTGGAAAGGACGGATTTGGGCCTTACAAGGGCCGATTTGCCCTGGACACAGTGAATCAAAAGGAAACAAGGGCTTCTAGAACTGCCGGAATTGGGCCCTGAACAGGCCGAAACTGCTTCTATAGAGCCGAATTGGGAAGTAAAAGTATCGATTTGCCTTGAAAAGGCTTGATTCTGGGGAATCGATGTCTTCTGAAGCTGCTACAGTGCCGAACTTGCATGTTTTTGTTTCTGTCGTGGTCTTGTGTGGTTGTCTTAAATGTGATTTGGGAATGTTGCTAACAAATTGTTGATCTTATGGTAAATAAACATACAAGTAGTCTCAAGGGGAAGCGTGGAAGTGTCAAGGAGCTCGGATTTAGCACAGGCTCTCTACAGAGAAAGCCCATGCAAGTTGTATGAGAATTGGTAAAACACAAAGGATGGAAAATATGTAAGAATTGTGTTGCTTGGATAACTATTTAACTAAGGAAAGATTGTAATTTCATGTAAATAAATCTAGGGAAAAACTCCGAAATGCCCTTATGTTTTCACATATTTTCTAAGATGCCCTTAAGTTTTTATTTTTTAATGAAATGCCCTTCAGCAGCGTATACGTCAATGTAGAAATCCACAATTGTCTAGATACCCTTAAAACTTTTTGTATTTCATAAACTGCCCTTTCTACAACGGCCAATTTTGGCGGGCTTCCAGAGGCGGCCAATTTCTTCCGATTGCTTCAACCGGCAAGGCAAATCTTCTTCTGCTTCAATTCTTCTGAGATCATGCTGCCTCAACTTCTCCTCTGGATTTCGACCTGCATGCATGGATTTCGACCTGCATGCAAGTGATCAGCAGGTAAGTCTTCTCTTGTTTTTCACATTTTCTTTGCATTGCATCTATGCTTCCAAAGCTTCAAAGTTTTTTCGCCTTCAAAAGCTTCCATAAACTGTGAATAGATTATAACTCCGAAATTCCTTTACATATCCTTTCCCAAATATTTAATCGTTAAGCCTGGGGCATCAAGTCTGCTGGTATTGAGAATGGGGTCTAAGTTAGATATTGGGGTACAAAAAAGCGCGACAAGCGGAAGCAGATTAAGCACGCGAAGCAGCTATTCTTCGCACCTTCTCGTTTCCCTGCGCCTTTTTAAAAACAATGATCCGGGCTGTCCGACCCGTAATCATTAAGCGAAATCGATAATTGATCTGGCATGCGCACATTATACCCTATTTTACGGTTCGAATTGTACCCTCGCCTTCCGAGATTTTTTCCTTCCCATGCGCTTGCTTCATACCTTGCTCTTTGGTTAATTCAACGCTTTTCGCGATGGCGGAGAAGGGATTATTCCTCGCCCGCCCTGAAGTGGCTGCGGGGATCCGCATGATGAAGAAGATTGGAACAAAGGTATGGGCCGAGAACCATTCGAATCCTTTAAAGAAAAAGGCAAAATAAAAATTTATTTAAATCGCACTCATCTGAAGCAACAATTGGAGGACTTGGTCGAGTTCCTGTATCCTGAAGCAGGATTACCAAACAACGAATTGAGGAAACTCGTTGCTTTGGCATTTGCTTGGGAGCATTGTGGTCGTGCAGAGCAAGATCATGAGGGTCATAAGATAAATTGGGATGCATACAAGTCACAGGTTACTGATTTGGTCGAGAAAAAAACCAAGGGATGATATGGATGTAAAGAAAGAAGATGTTAAAAATGAAAACCGTGACATCCTTCAGCCCAAAGCACACCTCAAATTTCAGCGTAAGAACACCTCAGATGGAATTAAAAGCGAAATCAGGTCAGCCAAATGAATTTTCTGTTTGCAATTGTAGTTTCAATATTTCTTTGATTGATGAGGAAGTAAAGAAGTTGGAAACAGAGTTAGATAACCGGCCAAACAATTTGGCTAAGATTATTAGTAAGATTGAGGTTGACAACAACTCCCCTAGCACGGAGCAAGTAATGATTGATATAGCAAAGAAGGAGGTGAGTAGACTACAGAATGAGTTATCTGCTTTGAATGACAAAGCAGATAAAACAGATGAAGATTTGACCCAGATTGCAGATTTGAAGCATAAAATAAGTGGAGAGCTTTACTTCTGCTCCAAACTGGAAGCTTGCCTTCCAAAGGTAAGTGTTGAAGCAGTAGACGAAAGGGAGAAGAAGCAAAGGCTAAAAGCCTCTTTAGAATTCAGACTTCAAGAAAGCAGGGTCTGTTTAGAAGCTGCTAGGCAGTTGATGCACCAGGACACTTCACGAATCTCTATCATGACTATGAAGAGCGGATTGCCGTGTTTTATGGAGAACTCATGTCTTTGCATGTGGATTGGTATTCAATCCACAATATACTTTGAGTATGAAGTTGCCATGTGAACATGCCTATCACTTGGCATGTTGCATGCTTCTGTATGAAAAGAAGGCATGCTTCAGGTGCTTAAAGGAAGTTCCCAGGGATTTGTTTGTGGAACTTGGTTTAGAAGTTGGAGCTGAAGATGGAGCTGAGGTAGCCATCAGCAGTGGGTTTGGAGCAGGCACTAGTAGTGCTTTTGCTTCACCCTACAAACAGTCAACTTCTTCACCAATATTTGTTCTTTGAGTCTCCATTAGTTCCCGATTATACTCTAGCAAATTGTGGCATCACCAAACCCCTGTTACAAAAGCCGTGGCATCACCAAGTCCTGTTAAACAAAGGTTGAAGCATTAAAAAGGTAACCATTTGGTGTTTTTATGTGTTTGTTTTGTAAACTTTATTTCATGTCTATTCTAACTAGTTTCCTTTACTGATTCAGATTGGTAAGAAAAAGCCCAAAAGAGAGTGACACGTGCACTAGTGGTTGACAAAGACCGATGAAGAAGAAGAGCCTCGAATGGACTACTTCGCAGCTTGAGCACCATAAAAGTCGAGGTTGAGAAGTAGAACCGCAGGAGAAAGCTCCGGGGTTGATGAAGTTCTAGATCCGGACAAAGAAGCCGGTGGTGTTGATCACATTGCAACAAAGGTCACGATAAAGGGAAGAATGTAGAAGAAGAAGAAGAACAAGTACAAGCACCCGGCAAAGGGAGAAGAAGAAGAAGGGTAGGCCCCCAAGAAGATGCCAACACAACCTCCAAAAGGTGATCCTCGAATGTTATTTACAAAATGTTAACCGGTCGGTGTCCGGGTTCATTGTCCGAGTTCCCAAAACTTTGAAATAACACTTGAAAGTTCTTTGATAACTCAAAACTTTGAAAACTTTGAAATGACACTTGTGTTAATTTGTTGAAAGACAAAGAATTTGAAGTTGTGAACTAATTTGTTTTGTTAAGACTGCTTATTTGATGTCGAATTGTTGATGTTTGAGTTTTTATTTTATGAATGTTGCGACCCCTTAGAAAAGAAAAAACTTGTCATCCTAGACTTAAATGGAGTTCTGGTGAGCACATTCCAAAAAGAACCGCAATTAAAATTCCAAATTGAGTGAAGAAGCATTATATGTGGGGAAAGTGGTGTTGTGCGCACCGGGCTGATAAAGTTTTAGAAGGGTGCTTTGCCGATTTGAGGTAGCCATATGGTCTTCTATGATGAAGCACAACATCATAGAAATCCTAAATGTTATAGTGCCACCTTCCTTTATAGGAAGGTTCAAGTTCATTTGGGGTCGAAAGAGGCGAGGTGATGCCTTTCAGTTTTCCAGGGAATCCGAACAAGCCAGTGCTTATGAAGCCAATTGTAAAAGTGTATGAGGCTTTTGAGGATGTAGGGGAGGTAGTGCTAGTTGATGACTCATTGTACAAGACTTTCTTGTCCCCACAAGACACTTGCTTCATAATTGAAAAATTTGATAATGACATCAATGACAAAGGTTTCAATTTCTTAGTCAGCATTTCTCAAAACTTGGCTCAATGCCAAGAATCCTCAAAAGTGGTTGCACGAGCAGTATGTTGAAGATAAAGTTCAAGAAGAGGACATCGACATACTTAGGCTTCTGGCTGACCATCTAAGTGAACTAGCGAGGTGGAAAGTGGCTATTCTCAAAAGCATTCAGTTAATGAAGGAAATTGTTAAGGTATGTTGTTTAATTTCATTTAGTTGTGTTGTTATGCTATTGAAGTGATTGTAGTAATGTCATTGCTTTCAATTCATTTAGTTGCATTTTTTGTATGTTGTTTGATTTGAATTACTTGGTTTGACAGAACCTAGAAGTTGCTTGGCCTGAGGAAGCAATTGAGGTAACTACTGCTGCATCAGCTCATAATAAAAATGATAGCAACATAGAAACAGATAAGCAACAGGTTGACAAGGAGCATGTTTTGGAGAAAATAGAAACAGAAGTACAAGTTGGTAGCCAGGAGATGTCTAAGCTACAAGGCTTGATAGATGATATAAGTATAAACATACTGATGCAGGCGGGAGATAAAGTACATGAAGATAATAATAACAATCCTGCAGGTAATAATATCGATTTTGTCAATGAACAGATGAAGAGCCTGCAAGAGAAGATAAAACACAAGATACTACTCTTATTGGCCGATACCGCACTTCAAGTGATGCAAAAATGTAAATTCTCACAGAAAGGAGAATAAGAGTCTATAGACTCTTTTCAATATTTATGTAACTTAGCCCTCAGATGTAATCAGAATAAAGACACCAACCCGAGTTGTACAGCTTTGTACATATATTGTAACAATTTTGTATCTAATGAATATAATATTTACCTGCACTTTTGCGTAGTTTCTACTTGCAAAATTGTTGTCCCAAATTTATATTTGAATGTAATGGTTTCTCCTATGCTTGTCTCTCGTATCCAAAGATGAAGTCCAAATCCTAATTGGTTAAACAAACAAACCTCAGATATGAAGCCAATCTTTGAACATATGCATGTAAAAAGGTTTAAGAGTATTTACTTTGTGCATTGTCTTGAGCAAATCCCCAATTGAACACTTGCGTAAAGTTTCCACCATTTGTTTCAAGGACCAAACCGAAGGGATGATAGTTAAGCATAAACTCAAAAACAATTAGCACGCCACAGACAAAGCAGAAAATGACAAAGCACCAAAGAAGCAAGACATTGATCAAGTCAGTCAGACTACAAATATCTGTGGCAACAAAGAATTTGTTAGCTTCCATTGATAGGTTTGTTAGAAACAATAGGTTTGTTAGAAACAATGTAGCAGCAATGAGCCACTTTACATGTGAATGATGTGCTTCTCGCTCAAGGTATAAAAAAAAAATCGGCCAGGTGTTAGCACTCTACAGGAAGGGATGCCATCACTTTTTGGCATGTCTCTTCACTCATCTTGAACTTGTTGTTGCCAAGACTCTCCATATCAAATTTCACTTGTCTAATAAGGTGACTGTACACACTAGCAACTGGCTTGTCCACTAATAACTCAAAGTGGAGTGCATCTGTCTGCTTGTAGTAGTGGCCAGAAACTATGACTTCTCCCACACCAAATGCAGAACCCCATGAGTCTTCATATGCATCTAACAATGTATTTTTAGTCTCTGTACACCTAAGAACATAAAAGTCAACTCCTTCTTCATCCTCTGGATCTGCATTTACAGCAAAGTTATCTCCAACTTCTAGAACAGAACTGAGGTATTCATTAGCCTCATCATCATCCTCTTCTTCATCCTCATCCTCATCTTCATCTTGAACTGCTTTTGTTGGCTGATTGTTTTCTGTCTCCCAATCGAGCTTTGTTCATGCAATCATCCCATTTTCCATGAAAGCAAAAGGGACAGAAACAAGAGAGGCACCTGTGGGCAACTTTTGCAGGATTTGTTTTGTCACATGGTCTGATGGAATGAAGTTTAGAGCTCCCACAAAGTGATCTCCATTCCCTCTTTTCAGATTTGTCTACATTTTCGGGTTCAATATGCCAAAAAAACCCGCAATATAGAACAGTAAAAATGTCACCTCAAATGAAGAAGAATGCAATGGTACTGATTGAATTTACCTTCTTATATTTGGGTCCAGTGGGTTGTTCATCATATACCAATTCATGAAATCCACAACGCCTTTGGCACGCCAATTTCCGTGAATCATACTTCAATTGTTCTCTTGCCAAAATCCTTTTTAGGATTGCACCTTGTCCATCATGTTCTCCTTTCCCATGAGAGCTGGCAAAAATTCCATTCATACTCAATTCCTTCACTATTGACATAGTTCCTTCCTAAATACCAAAAGGTCTTGCTCCTTTGAACTGTGATGTGCAACCATCACTCCAAAAATATGTTTGTTGTACAAAATATTTTTTGTACTCGAGCCACCTGCATGAACTTTCAAGCAATGGTGTACAAACTCACCGCTATGATCTCTATCATCCTAAATATAAAAATGTACTTCCTTTATGATTCTCCTCTCATTACTGCTGATGATCTGCTGAGTTGTCTTCCTCTTTCTTTGCTGCTTTTCCTTCTCTAGTTCCCTTTTCTCTGCTTCCTTAGCTTCCATATCTTCTATCTCATCCCGGGTTGCATGTCTATATGTGATATGAACCAAAATTGATGCCTGATCCGTGCCAAAGGCAAGATTGTGCCTCTTTTCTCAATTTTAAAACTGAATTTTCAGCAAAATCAATAACCGAGACAAATCGCACCTTCAGAAAAGTATCCAAGCACTTCCTGAATTGCTTTGCCCGCCAAAGTGCAACATAATTGTGTGGGATGAATTGTACCAAAGGTTCTTCAAGCATGCTCATTGGAATTGGGGCAGTGCTCTCTTTCTTGTATGCAAGTCTAGTTACCTTTGCTTGGTTTCTTTCCCCGCCATTTTTTTTTGGTGGTCTCCTTCATGTAACCAACCTCTTGCTGTTTTTTTGAAAACAAAGATCAGTTGTAAGTTTGCAAAGACAAGCACAACAATCACAAGCACAAAAAATCATTTAAGCACAAATGCCAAATACACTACCTTTTCAAACTCAAGCTTTCCACTCCACTTTGTAATCGACTCCTCCTTCTCCTTTGGACATATTGGCAACCCGTTTGTAAGACCACACGCAAATTTGTTTGTAAGATGTTGCATCAATCATCTTAACAACTCAAAATAGAATGTTCAAACATCTTAACATTAAAAAGAGTACCTTTTCAATCCACAATCCTTGCATGCCACCTGCATACAATTATGTTTGTGCCACTCTTCATCTTCATCCTTAGGGCGTATCATTTGCCTCCAAAAATCACTAGTGGATTTATAAACATGGTTCTTGGCTCGCACAAAAGTTACCATCACCACAAACAAAGACAAGTACGCTTGCAATCTTTATGCACGCCATTTGGATCTGTTTCGATTTTGTTGAGTGCTTGCATCACATATTCAAAGTGCATGTGATATTGGCAGCGTGACAAGTTTCTCTTTCATTTAAGCGCCTCACAAATGATGGCTTCAACAATTCAAATGTGCTACTTAGGTAATCTTAATGTCATTGAATTCCTTCTTGAAGTTCATGTAAAATTGCAACCGCAAACAAAGAAGATCTATATAGAAACAGAGATATATGCAAATGTAAGAAACATACTAAGCGGGGAAATCACCCGAGATATTTCAAGCAGTTGTATTGGATGATCAATTTTATCGCCATCCGGCTGAACAAACTTTCTCACATGCTTCCCAGATGGTGAAACTCGTGTGTTTTCTATCCGAACTTGTAAACACAATTTCTAACCTCGCCACCAATGCATCACACCTCTTTTTCCTTGAAAACATTGACCACGGACCACATTCTTGGTCTGCCATTATTCTTCTTCTGGTTGCAGCAACAATAGATTTTCTAGATATATGAAGGAGACGTGCGACAGCAGATTGGTTGATGGATTTTGCTGATGAAGATACCATTTGCAAAGTAGACTTTCTTGCTTGCAATACATCTGTCTTCCTTAATTTCTTTTGTTCATTGAATGTCTCCTGAACATTTTTAATCACATTCTTCATGATCTTGCTTTGTTCATAATCAACAAAATCCACTTCCAGTGGCAATTTCGCCTTCACTCTCTTCACAAATCTGTGCACCACCATTGCTTTATCCCCTTCTTTCAAAGGCTTTGTGATTTCGTTGAAATAATCGTCCATTTTTTTGGACAATTCTTGAAGCCTTCTCGCTTTTCGTGCCCTCGCTTCAATTTCGTGGTGCAAGTTTTCTTTCTCTCTCTCCTTTCTCTTTTATTTGTCTTGATTGCCTTCTTCTCTCGGCTTGAATTTCCTAAAAACTTTGAGTCTCTTTTTCCTCATCCAAATCAAAACCCATTGATCCATTGAGGATCGTGATGTACAGAGAATTTTGCGGATGCTGAGAAACCGTGATCTACAAAGAACAGCTTCATTTCGTGAGGTACAAGCTGAATGATCATTCCCGCCACAAAAGAATTCAAGAAATGACAGACCCATCTCAAAACAGACCGCCCGGATCATTTCGAAACCGAATTTGATTTTTGAGCAGCCATGTCATCGATCCGAAGCAATTTGCTAAAACGGATCATCGTGTTCCCCGCTCCAAGCACCCCCAAGCACAAAGAGATCAAGCACGAAAAGCGTCCGTCCGGACGGGTAAGCTTTTTGTACCCCAATATCTAACTTAGACCCAATGGAACAACTGGAATTGCAGTAGAAAGAATGGAATGAGATCCCAAATTGTTCAGGTTCTTTGTTATATGCATACGGTGGGCCAGGATTGTGAAGCACAATGTAGGATTGAATTGCATGAGTTCGCTCACTTTGGCACAGTCATAAAAGGTGCCCAGCACAGATATGTAGAAGGCAGGGATATATTGGCTCAAGCTGCTTTAGACAATCACAGGGATATATTGTCTCAAGCTGCTTTAGACAGTCAGCTACGGAATTCTGCCTAATGATCAAATTCAAAAGAAGTTCAACCAAAACTTCAAATTGCCTGGCTGGGCGCCTTATGTAATGCTTCAGTTGAGATCATAATGGATGTCACAGTCACCATCATTTGCTCTTTCAGTGACACTGTAATGTTCGCTCCATCTGCTGCAACCTGGTAGATAGATGCCTTTCAATTAAACTATGGATTGCTGTAGATCTTATGAATTCTAAGAATTACTTATGGATTGCCTGTTCTATGTATATTAATTCATTTTCATTCAATAACAGTGCTTTTTAATGGAGTTGCAACTGGGAAAGTTACCTGGTTTACGTTTACATGGAAAGGGCATTTCTGTTACGTTTACATGGAAAGGGCATTTCATAAATTCTGATAAAACTTAAGGGCATTCCATAAATTCTGATAAAACTTAAGGGCATTTCATAAATTTTGATAAAACTTAAGGGCATTTCACAAAATCTGATAAAACATAAGGGCATCCTATTGAACATGAAAAACTATCCTAGATACGTATACGCCCCTTAGGGGCATTTCATTAAAAAATGAAAACTTAAGGGCATCTTAGAAAATATGTGAAAACATAAGGGCATTTCATAGTTTTTCCCATAAATCTAATGATTGGAGTAAAATGTATTTCTTGGCTCCTGGAGATGGGGCTTGCCTGGGAGCTGCTTGACAGAAGTTCCAGACAGTTGCGGTCAGGGGACCCCATGGATTTTTAAGCAGGAAAAGTGTAAGTTGGAGGCGCCAGTCTCGATGCGCAATTAATTGTTTAGCTATGGAAGTGGGATTTTAATATTAATACTTGAAACCTTACCTTAGAAAGCTTAAATAAATAATGTTATGGAGTGAATCCTGCATCGAATTTACAGGGGTGATTTGAGCACGCTACATCAACGTTTGAGTCGTCATTATGGTTTTCATCATCGATCTAGCTACTTCGGCATGGTTAGGTTGTATGGGCAACCTCGACAAGGGCTAAGAGTATGATCTAGGCACATTTATTGTAAATTCTCTAATGAACCCACATGTCATGGTCTTTGCATTGTTCCACTGTTGTCTTGGTATTTGTTATGTATTTGGAACCTCCGGGGTCGGACTTCTAGGTTCGGTGGCCTAGGTTGCTCCGGCATGCTCATGTTCATCTGTGATTCTCTGTGGTTCTTGTGCTCTGTGACACCGGGCGTTAGTTCTCCTGGCAGGGATTGCTACGTCAGTCAACTCTTGTGAAACCCCATGGTAAGAGGTCCTCCAGTGCCAGACGTGGGCTGAGAGGGTATGCGCATACGAGGTTCACCCCACCACCTGCTACAGGGCTTGGAATGTAAGCTGGCTGGGCAACATGCTGCTAACAGGGCCTGTATGTAGGCTGGCTGAGCTACCCATTGTCCCGGAGTTGTTTATGATGGTTTGGTACTCTGGTTATGTTCTTTGCTCTTGATGTTCATGGTATAGTCTAGCGTTGCACCATAGGTTCTTGTGTCTTTGAGTTGTTTTATGTTTGTTATTCAAGACTTTCAAGATGTTTTATGCATGCAGAGGCAGCTATGGGATTCCCACTTAGTCACGAGGACTAACCCCTTTGAGTGCATGCAGTGATTGAGCAAGGTGGTGCCCGGGCCAATAGCAGTGGTACTGCTCAGGATCTTGGCTGAGTTGGAGTTTTCTAGAAGCTGAATCTTTGCTTTGGTTTTGCATAAATCTATTATGGATGTATTTCTCTTGAAATTATATTACAATAGTTGGATATTAGCTATATGTAAGAAGGGAATCATTTTCCATTATTATTTGGAAGATTAAATTCTTCACCAACATAGTTGATTAAAGTTTTCATAACAACATAGATCTAGCCTTAAGTATAGACAAGATCCCGAGTTGCCAAGAGGGTCAACTCGGCAGGCTCGTCACAAGGCATGTGCCAATGCCTCGACCATTAAAGATGGCTTTATTTCATACCATATTTCTATTGTTCAGTATTCTTATGTTGGGATGTTTTCTAGATAATAATGATGGTAGACATGTAGTAGTTTGTGCTGATTGGGAATTTATATCACAACCTTGAAAGGGAAATTTACATCCTAAAGATGGTTATATCAACTATTAAAAATGGCTTTATTTCAAACCATATTTCTTTTGTTCAATATTCTTATGTTAGGTAATATGTTTTCTAGATAATAACGTGCCAAGTAAGCATCCTAAATGTATTGGGTATTACATGCTACAAATTTGTTATGTCCAACACCATAATTGGTATTCATTCATTTGGTAAATAAAATTATATTTTTCAAAAGTGGTATTACTTCAGCAATTGTTCATTTTTGCATAGATCTGTCATGGCGGAAGAGATGGACCTTATCAGCTCCTTGTTGATCTTACCAGTATCCAAAAACATTCAAGAGCCACTATAGTAGAGAAGGCTTACATGATACTTGAATGTTGTTGCAAGCTTGGAAGTTATCAGTAAGAACACATGGCCCTGACTTGGAGAAGGTGTTCCTATCAAATTAAGCTGGATTGTACTAAAGTTCAAAAAAAAAATCAGATTTATGAGCAAAGACAAATACTAACCTTCTTACTCATTAACAAAAGATACGTAATCCCCTCATCTGTTTTACCAGCATGACTGCACTGCAAGCAGGACAAAACACTGATAAGCTTATGCTATCTGGCTTTACTACATCTCTGTGCAGACCTCATATTCCTGTGCATGGAAAAAGAAACTCAGTTGGAAGTTGGAACATTCTTAAATTACTTGAAGCAATCTAAGCAGAGCAGAAAACAAAAATGCATATTTAATCTTGTTGTGTTTAGCATCTTACCCAGCATTTATTAATTGCCTCTTCATCTGCCTTTGGACAATTAAAAATTGACAGCAAGGGCTTGAAAATTTGCAAAAGCGTACTGTTGCAATGTGCTCATCACCTCTAGAACTTTGTTATTGCCAACAACAAATCAACAATATTATAAAACCAACAAAGCAAAATAATTAAAAGCATATGCCAAATATAAAATCCCTGATCTAGCATGAATAGAGTTGTTATCAACAAATTACATCCTCCTCAGACGGAAAAGGACGTGGCAAAATCATAAGGTAATGCCACTTTTAAATAGGATGGAGCATCATGAACTCTCCTTTAATAGGAAGGAAGCAAACAAAAAATGCCAAGAAATAGTTGTAACTTCAGTGCCATTTGCTTGAAATTTAGCCTGCAAAATCCAATCACACTAACCTGGACTAACCATGATCAGGGCGTTGTTCCTTTCTTCATGCAACCGCTTTGCTTAAGAGCCAAATATCACCGAGCAAGTTGAGCCAAACCTACATCTGATGATGGATGCCCTAATAATGGCTACAGCCTGAAAAATTGAAACAAATAGTAGTTCTCTAAGCCACATTCTTAGGTGGAACTACAACGAAAAAGGATTACTCAAGTAGTTCAATATCAAACTTAAAGCCTTATTGAAACATACCGGTTGCATCTTTTGACCTTGCCATTTTGTTGAAAGTAAAAACATGTGCCCTTCAATATGAAGCATAAACCTGACACTGTGATCACCTGAAAAACGTCATGCCACATATGGAATAGGTATTGCTAATATTAAAAATAGAGGATTAGAAAAGCAAGGAAGCACCCAGCATATATGAACACTTGGTGAGCAAATGGATTTGAAATTGGAGCATCAAATTTTTCCCATGAACAACCATAGATGGTGAATTTAATTTGCAACTAAATTTGAAATACACTAATGCTACGGAAATACAATACCTGCATTTGAATAAGGGCACTACTTATGCTCTTCAGTTCAACACATACCAGTGGCTGCTCAACTTTCCAGTGTATGTCACCAGTTAAGAAAATGCAACAGAATGTGGCAAGGAGCAAGATGAAAGAACAGGATTTGATTGGCAAATAGACTACCAATACAACATGTAGTGCTTCAAAATGAAATAGGAAAAACAGAATAGAAAGAATGAAATGACCTCGATCTCAATTTTGCAAATCTCCACATCCAAGAGATGAACAAACTTGAAAGATCAGATATAACTGCAAAATGGTGAAGAAAACTTACACACAACTTGGCTATTTAGATAGCTTGCTTTCACATATACATCTGCCTTGAGTATTATTAGATGGCATGCCTTTGTTCTCACTGCCTGTGAAACAAACGATGGATGAAAAGTAAAAAGGAGAAACAAAATGATCTTCAATACTATTTTTACCAAGCTGAAAAACAACAGAGCAGAAAATATCGCCCATATCCTCATGGCTTCATTGACTCAACAAACTAATAATCTAAGCAGCTTAGATGAAACCTAAACTTGTGCAAATGTAAGTTCCATGGGATTTTTCATGGACTGCAAAACTAATATGTAATAACAAAAGGCAACTCTAAGCGAAGAGAACTCGAAGCGGATAGAAATCAAAAGGGAATTCTAAGCGAAGAGACCATGACTGAGCTGTTGCAGGGCTTTTGTTTGCAGACAGACACTGTCATGGTCATTTTGATTGGATAACTTCTGAATGCTATTTTACCTTGTGTAATCAGTGAAATCACCAGAAGAGATACTGGGCATGATCTCTTCTGGTGATTTCACTGATTACACAAGGTAAAATAGCATTGCCCAGCAAAAAACCTGTGTGTAACCTGCAATATAAACAGGACTAATGCTTAAGCTTTGTTGTTACCTCTAGCAAAGCAAGAAACACTGGATAACTGAATACCTGAACCCAAATCCTTAGCCATATTCTGCAAGGATTCATCCCCAAATTCCAGAAGTTTCATTGCCGGAATGCCTTTGAATGTCTTACGATCTATCGGATGGACTCATGGAAAAGGAAAAGTAAAATACATGGGCGCCATAAATCGTAGGAGAAGGTAGTGAGAAGAAAACGATTTGCATGGGATGGAGCCCTGCGGATTCAAATTTCGCAATCAATGCCGTCGGCCAGCGTCCCGCAAGGGGGACCACAAGATGAAAGGAAACGCCGCATGCGGCGTAACATGCGGCGTTCCCATGGCACGGTTCCCAATACCATCTCAAAATAAAAAAGAAGATTTTCTTAGTCCGTAGCTCCTTGAAACACATTGAAGAAGTTATCTTGCTAAACAATATTTTTCTAGTTTCTTGTCTTTGTGCTAGCCTTCTGTCCTCTCCTTATCTAGTACAATGTTTAATAGCAAAGAACAAACGTATTCTTCTCATTAAACACATTGACAAACATTCTCCAATGGAAGATGATTCAGAAACACATGTTTCAATGGATTGCACAAACAAGTGAGGATATGAATTTTTTAGGCAAACCTACTTAACTCCTGCTTCTTCAAAATACTTTAACCTCTCATAAAATTGCATCCAATGGCCACGACTGGCACTTGTCTTGGCAAAATCTAGCCTCATTAAAAGTTGCTACTGACTTGAATTGTGTTAATCTTGGAGATTCGTTTCTGGATTCTGAATACCAGGCACCATGATTCTTAAAATTAATGGCAACTACCCTGATGGGCTTGCCAAGGGATGCACGTATAAAAGCTTGAGAATGACATACCCAGCTTAACTGCCAGCTATGCTTAAAGCTTCTTCTTTTGCCATTTCTTCTGGATAAGGGCACAATGCATAAGGGCACAACTGTCTTTGCAATGAGATAGCCTACGTATTTCTATTATTCTTAAGCAGGCGCCATCCTTACTCTCTGAAGGCGGCAGAATTTTGATCGGTCATATCTCTCACATCCGGTGTCAGTTTTTCATGTGCTTGGGCTTGTTGGAAAGCTGGTTTAGAGATCTTTCCAACGGTGTATGGTACCTGCATGCTTGGCTTTGTTTCTGTGCTCAAATTGGCATTTTTCCGGGCTGTGTGCTAGGGTTTCTGTGGCAACCGGTAGACACTTCGACGGATTGTATCTCTCACATCCGGTGTCAGATTTTTATGTGCTTGGGCTTGTTGGAAAGCCGTTCAGAGAGCTTTCCCAAGGTGTATGATACCTGCATGTTTGTCTTTGTTTCTGTGCTCAAATCTGCTGTTTTCCGGGCTGTGTGCTAGGGTTTTTGTGGCAGCCCTTCTTCTTCCTTCTTTGAGAAGTATAGCCCTCGCCTGATGCCGTGGTTGGCCTTGGCCACGCGGTGTTGAAAGGTGTGTGTTGTACTCTTATTGAAGGTTACGAGAATGTTTTACTAATTCATACCCTAGTTCCTGATGGTGTTGTTGATGAAAGTCCGACACCAATATAGGGATTGGCGTATGTTTTAGTAAGTATTCGATTGGTCTCGTCTTGCGGCAGAATTTTGATCGGTCATATCTCTCGGATCCGGTGTGAGATTTTCATGTGCTTGGGCTTGTTGGAAAGCTGGTTCAGAGATCTTTCCAGAGGTGTATGGTACCTGCATGCTTGGCTTTGTTTCTGTGCTCAAATTGGCACTTTTCCAGGCTGTGTGCTAGGGTTTCTGTGGCAATCGGTAGACACTTCGACGGACTGTATCTCTCACATCCGGTGTCAGATTTTTATGTGCTTGGGCTTGTTGGAAAGCTGGTTCAGAGATCTTTCCAATGGTGTGTGATACCTGCATGCTTGTCTTTCTTTCAGTGCTCAAATCAGCACTTTTCCGGGCTGTGTGCTAGGGTTTTTGTGGCAGCTGGTACACACCAGATCAAGTCATACCCCAAGTCATGGCCACAGACACAGTCCCGTGTGTGGACCCACACTTGGTTGGTGAGCTACCTCAGACCACACCAACCCATCCTGGGAAGGCCCAAACACACCAACCACCGGTTGACCCCACGCAGGCAGAGCCCTCTGGGGAAGACCATGAAGCGGGGCCACCAAGGAAGAGGCCTCGGGCAGAGGGAGAGACGTCTTCCATGAAGAGGGAGGCCCGAGCCAAGGCCCAGTCGACCCGACAGCGGGCCACATAGGCAATCCGCCCGAAACCTTGGAGCCGCATCCAGCGAGGGTTGAGGCCAACAATTACTGCGCCTTTGCGTGCCTCCCGACGAGGTGGAGAACATAACATCTCTGGATGTTGCGCAGTGCGATTGGTGCGAAAAAACGCCACGTAATCACGTAATTGGAGGATCGCAGACGCATTGTGATGATGATAGCATCCACTTGCTACAATTTGACAGACAAAGAATACCAGCATGAGCTTGCGATATGAGGGGGCGGTAGACACCGTGGTTGGCGCCTATGGAAGCCGGACGCAGGACGAACCGGTAGAGCAGAGACACTCGTGAACCTCGCTCCCTCGATCCGTGCCGAGGTTGAGGGAGGCTAAGGCCACGCCCGGAGCACAGCCGCCTCCTCGCCGCCGAGGTTGCGGAGGCCGCCATCGGAGATTAGGATTCCGTGCTGCTTTGGAAGCTAGCCGCAGTAATCAATGCTCTTTCGAGTAAGGATTTAGCACGCAGATCGGAGCTACAGAGCCGGGTGGCCGCTGCCCAAAGAAGGCAAGGGCCTCCATGCCGGGCACATGAGCAACTCCGCCATTGCACGCGGGAGATGGCAAGACATGACAACGCCCGCAAGAGCCGAGCTCCCGATCCGGAGAACGTAAACCACAAAGAAAGAACACACCAACCCCGCTAACCCACCAACCTACAGACGCGTCACCTCGAACACATGCCGCGGACATTATCGGATCACGCCGGGCCGCCACCACCCCGGGCCTGACACGCCTCTCTATGCCTCACCCACCTCAACCAACACCTGTATGCCCCCGCCGAACTTCAGAACGTAGACGCAGGAGCCGCGAATGTGGTAGTGCGAGGCCCGGAGGAGTCGGGAGAACATCTCACTTCTCACTCCGCATAATGCATCTTGGACCTGATGATGTTCCCCAAGACTGCGGACCATTGACAAAGCGAAGTCGCCATGGAATTCACCTCGACGCCCCAGGTGGTCATCTTCACGCTTGAGAGCGCGCGAGCGGGTGGCCATCCCGCGCCGTGGCCGGAAGTTGAAGGGGACGGCTCAGACGCTGACCGGACTTGACCCCAGCACGCCAGGTTAGAGACGGCGTGAGCTGGCCAAAGTCAGGGACTGCCGCAGACATGGAGGGGCAGCGGGCTGGTCCGGGGAAGGATGCACGCAATTCGAGCAGCCAAACAGGGGATGCGAGCACTCCGCCCCTCGAGTCCCCTTTGAGGGGCCCCAAATGAGCATCCACATCTTCCATCTCCCCCCAGGACCACCACTACCACCGGACCTGAAGTGGCGATGCATGCCACTAAATAGGGATCGTGTGCTCAGCGCGGGTATCCCCGAATTGCCGTGGCTTTCCATGGCAGAAGGGGGACAGTCTCAATTCCGTCGCCATGGACATGGACCTTATCTTCCTCATGGAAACATGGGAACATGCTGGTCACAGGCTACCTGATTTGCCGAGGGATACCACTACTCATTCTTCAATGAGTGCACCGGAAACGAGGACATGGAGGAATTGCGTGTTATTACCGCACTGGCGGCCTTGGCCCAATCGGTCTCCCCGTAAAAGGCGCATGGGCACAACAGATACCGTGGGTACGAAAGTGCGAGAACGGCGATGGCAGCCCTCTTTGTGGCGGCTTGCTACTTCCCACATGCTGAGAGCAACTTCTACCACACGCACTTGGATGTGGACAGGCGGGAGCCCTATGTCGATCTATATGATGACATACAGCAGTACAGACAATTGGGCAAGGTCATGTTGCTTGGAGATTTCAATGCGCGCACCTAAGTTCGTAAGATGTGCGCATCTTAAAATAAGATGCTTAGATGTAGATGTGTGCGCATCGACACCCGCATCTGACATAGATGCTTCACCTTATTTTTTCAAAAAAAAATTTTTTGCCAAAAACACTTGGATTAGGTTGCCTGATATCGATGACTCTAAAATAGGTGCAGTTTGTTGTCTCTTTGGCCTTCTGTAACCATTTTCTCTTCAAAGCTCTTTGTTGACAATGGGGTAAGCGACAAACTGGGTATATAGGGTCTATAAGGAGGTCGAGAGTTGGGCCAGAAGTTTGCATCTGGATTGAGAGGTCAGCAATAGAGAAAAAGGATATGTTGCAGCCGATCAGGAGACATGCAACAACGCAAAAGGATCTACAGCAAGAAACATGTAACAGCAAGATCTGTAACAGTTCTCTCTTCTATTATTCATAGATATTCTATATTTTAATTCTAAAAGTCTCTATAGATCAAAGATATTTAAGGCTCCAATATTTTTCGACAATTTAAATTTTTTTCAAACGCATCTTAACCGCATCTTAAAACTTAGATGCTTCGATGCTTTAGATGCTTTCGATGTGTCGCATCTGACGCATCTCTCTTAAGATGCTTTTGAACTTAGGCGCGCACAGGGGCAGAGCAGATCCCAAAATTCGCACCTCTAGCTGAGGATGTGTTGCAAATGGACCCCGCAGATGGTTTGGCCAAAAGGCGCCGATGACGACCGGTGACACCGGTATGGCGGCGGCAAATCGCCGTTCTTTGAAGGCGATATCTTTGACCCGGTCATTTGCAATGGGTCGGGCACAAGGGTCCTCCACCGCCTTCACTTGTAGAGACGGAGAACCCGGGGCGGCACCAGGTGTGGTGGATTACGTGCTAGCGGACGAAAGCAATGCCTACACTTGATCACTTCGCCGCAGTTCGGGACCGGTGGGACGAGGAAATAGACTTCAAGACCATCAGCCCCTCGTTTGCAGATAGATTGGCAGAATAACCGAGCACCCATTGCCCCAACACCCCATGTACCACGGTTTAAGCGTCTGACTATGATCATCGGGCGGTCTATGCGAGGATGCTTGAGCATGAGCTGCCGAGGAGCCGCAACTCCCCACACTTCAACAAAGACCCAGCTGAACCAGCTCCTTCTGAGGGTAGGGGACGATGCTTTGGGAGAGACCACTTTCGACGATCCACAGGGGCTGCAACCACCTTCCCCCGCAATCACCGGGTTCGATGATCGCATGTCGAGCTGAAAACGATGGCTCCGCCAAGTCTTTGGACCCACCATTCGCCCGCAGGCCGCCCCTCAATGCCGCCCCTTCCTCAAGACCAAGAAAGCCCGGTACCTTTAAGGAGCACCAGCAACAGATGTTTGGTCTTCTAGACCGCCACCCTAGGGCCTTCTGGAGAAAGGTCTTGAGTAAGCCCGCACAACCCACATGAAATATTACCCCGGAACAATGGGTGAGATACTTGCAGCAGCTGTATGACCCAATGGGAAGCCGGGCACAAGCACCTCCGCAGACAGGCCTAGCACCGGGTCATTCTTGAAGGGGCGTCATAATGGGCCCTGCAACCCCGCTAACGGAAGGCGCCAGATTTGGATGGTATGCGCAGAGCTTCTCAAGTGGGCGGGCCCCCAATGGTGCCGGGTTCTCAAAGACTCTTCAACGGGGCATTGCAAGAAGGCTTCCCCCGCGACCGGACTACCGGTAGAGTTGTGCCCATATATACAAAGCGGGGGACCCCCACAGCCCAGCCAACTATCGTACCATTATGGTCGGGTCGCCTTTGCCAAGTTGCTTGCCGGATTCTTGAGCGGCGATTGACACTTTGGGCGAGGATGGAGAAGTGCGGGCTGCGACGCCTTGCAGGCTTCCGCCCGGCATTCTACTATTGACCATATCTTCACTCTGCGAACACTCATAGAGGATAGCTGAATCGACCTTGAGAATGCACCGCTGCTTTGTGGATTTCGCAAAGGCTTTTGACCACGATTACCGGGATAAGTTATGGGACCAGTTGAGATGCTAGGGACCCCGGTCGACTTGCGTAATGCTATATCTGAGACTATAATGAGGCTTGCTCCGGGTCGTCTCACACCTCGCCGGGGGAGCCCGTTGTTAGTAGCATTGGGGTGCGCCCGAGGGCTGCCCTCTATCCCCAACGCCTTCGCTTGTACATTGACCAGCTAGAAGAATGGCTAACAGCACGGGGGGGCGCCGGTTGATGCACCACATAATCCGCAACTCATATATGCCGATGATGTTGGCTGCTTTCGCATATACCCCGTGAGGACATGCAACGCCACCTGGATGCTTTGGACACTTTCTGCCAATTCACTGACATGAGAGTTAACTTGGCCAAGACAAGGGTGCTGCTGGTCCCATCATCCCGGCACCCACGTCTTCCCTCATTCACTTACCAAAAAGGTGTAGTGGAGGTGGCTCCGTCTTATAAGTATTTGGGCATTGAGTTTTCTACTACCACACACCGGGATGCATCCATCGTTACTGGTCACCGCAGGCTGGAAAGCCCCCAGATGCAATGCAAAACAACAAATACAAGGCGTAGGCCAGATGCATGGGGTCACCAGCACACTTGTTCGTGGCCTTGGTTGAACCGGGTCCTCCTCTATGGGGCGTAGTGTGGGGCCGATGATATCCCTCACCACTTGGAACGATCTAGAGCAGTACGTAAAAGTTTTTCTTGCCCTGCACCGGGAGTGAAATCCACGGTCCCATATCAGATCTTGCTCCAAGAGACAGGCTTCCTTCCATTACAGAGGGCTGCGCTGGAACGTCACATTATTTACTTCCAGAAGGTGGTGGCTATGGATGAAGCCCGGCTGCCCAACCTTGCTTTGGCGTTGGCGATGGGCCCACAGACTCAAAGCCTCTTTGGAAAGACAAGCAAGCTTTCGGTGGTTCGCTATGGAATGTGCGCACACGCATGTGGACCGCTGCATACACCGAAGGAACGCTGCCCTTGAAGCGGTACTTGGATGCTTGCTTCATGGCCAAGCTTTGGGATCAGAGGCCCTGTCACATGTCAAGGTGGCAAATTATCGACGCCAGGTTAATCCCATGCTCACGAGGGCCCACACCACTACTGCGCACCCATCTACCCATGAAAAAGCGCAGGGGTGATTGCTTCCATTCGCGACAGTGCACACCACCTCGCATTGAGACAGGGAGATGGATTCGGAGCCGCGTGAGGACAGAAAGTCCGTCTTTGCCAGCGAGCCATTGAGGATGAAAGTCACGCCCTCGTGCCTGTCCGTGCACGAAAGCATATCCGGCTCGGTATGCTCGGTTAGTTGTGCCCCATCGCCCTTTGCATGAGCTACCGAAAGCACGGCCTCTGTAGGCTTGTTGGGATCGACCTCCTGGGTAATGGATACGCTGGACTCGCTTATGCCCCCGTCCGACATTAACCTCACCTGTACTTGTGATTATGTATATAATCAGGCAAAGATGTCAAAGATCCTTATTGCTACTAAGGTTTTCCCAGAAAACCCTTCGGGGAGGGGGTTTTTTAAATCCTGGTAGTAATACGCCTGCTGCTCTCTCTCTTTGTACTTGGGTCCCATAGGCCAGTTGGTCTCCGTGGACGATAAAATCATATTCTATTCTATTCTTAATTATCAATGGACCACATGAAGGAATGGATGATAAATCTATTATTATCTGATTACCTTGACCCGCCCTGGATGAGATCCATTTTTTGAAACATAGCAATACACAAAATAGGGTGTCCGTAGAAATGTTTTGGCCAAGCAAGACAAATTCTTTTACACACAAAGACAGCATGGTAGTGCAATTAAAGTGGACTCTAGAATTAAAGTCTACAATAGACTAGCTCTTTGGCGATGTTGGCGTGCTTGAGGTTTCCAATTTCTGTCAAGTATATACAGGCACTGCTTATGCTGTAGACAATCCATTGTGCATTTAACTCATATTTTTTTAAGGGAAAACTACCAAGCTACCCCTATGAGTTTGTGTAATTACTAAAATGCCCTTATGAGTTTCAAATTTACCAAAATGCCCCTACACACCTTCTACACACAAGGGTATTTTGGTAATTTTGAAACTCATAAGGGCATTTTGGTAATTACACAAACTCATAAAGGTATTGTGGTAGCTTTCCCTTTTTTTAATCTTTGTGTTTTTATTGCTAGTTGGAGTTTAATAAGGCAGCTCAATCTTTAACAGAGACTCTGGCTTCATCTCCACAGAGGAAGCCGGCATTGAGTCGCTTGTTAAAGGTTGTATAGATTATCTTTTGTTCTAGTTAAAAGAGAGATGTTCATGGAGTGGTACCTTTTAGAAGATAATGTCACATTTGTAGTAGTTTTAGAAGTCTTGGACTCTGTCCATGGAATGCATTTGCCTCTTGCACCAGGGGAACGTCAATTTCTTTATACTGGTAACACAGATATGCGCTCAGTATTTTGTTCGATTGCATAAAGTATTGGGCTAAAAGAGATAGCTTACTCTCTAATATGTTAGAATTTCTAAGCGAGATAAGATCTGCATTACTTGTTGCGCGAGTTTATCAAATATATCTTGAAGAAACAGCTGGTATTTTAGTCATACATTTTTTCTTATTTCTTAAGTGAATGGAAATGGCCTGAGCTAATGATGATATTTCAGTTTTTTTTTTTTTTTTTTTTTTTTGAAGAACTGTGTCATCAATATATTAAAAGAATGGTAATGTTACAAAGCAAGTGAGGAGGAAGGAGAACTGCCCCAAAGAGACAGCGATACCTCGACACTCCACAACAAACTCACAAAAAAACTGCAACTCTACTGCTGTACAATCGACCATCACCATCCACAACACCCAAGAAGTTCCGCCAAATGGCATTCCGCTCTACTAATCCCGGGAACACTAGAAAGCTTTGAAATAGCTTGTACCTGAGTCGAGGAATCAGAGAGGCTGCAAGCTGCTGAATTCCCTGAAAGATCCACAACCGCCGCCGCTTCCAAATCAGCCACACCAACCAAGCCACGCAGAGATGCAAGGCTTGCTGCCGCAAGAGCGGCCAAGCACCAGGATACACATGAAGCAACAACTGCTGGCTAGTCAATCTCACCTGAAACAGAGCCCTAACCCAATCCCAGGCAGCCTGCAAGTGAGGGCATAAAACCAGACAATGCTCCACAGTCTGACGATGAAGGCCACAACAAGGGCAGAGAGGACTCACACCCGGCCTAAACTGACTCACAAGGGCATTCACCCTGGATATTTGAGTTTTAAAGATTGGGGTTTAGAATTTTCTGCTTATAATCCAGACAATAACAATAATAATAATGATGTCATGCCTATAATTATTCTGCATATCCTTCAGATAATTGTGCAAAACATCAGTTTTAGCTCTCGATGTCCTTAAAAGGGAATTTGTTAGAGGAAGAATAATTGGTCGCAAGGTGGGAAGTCCATTTTGGACCTTTCCAATTCTTTACTGCCTACAAATTCTACTTACAAATTGGCTTAGTTGCGAAGGATGAAATAGGCCTTGGTTACGTCTGAGGCAGCTAGTCTCAAACATTGAGATGGCATGCAATTATCTTCTCCTGTGTCATCCCCATGTGCATGATATGCTTCACCCATCAAGGAAAGAAGCTCACTATTACTTCTTTGTGGACCTGGGGGCAGATTCCAGGAACATTACATTACTTCAATCCGGGCAACATGCCTTGTGAAAACTTACTAACATTTGTTTTGTTGAAAAGGAGGGTGACTGCAAGGCATTGTTTGGATGCATTTCCATGCCTACTGGGACATGAGTTGCAATAAGGAGATTTCTGGAGAAGCCTCGAGCCATGAAAGGTTCTATGGCAAGTCGACTTACATCTTTATGGGCATATATCAATGTCAGCCCCATTGCATGATTGCCAACTATTCCAACATATGAGTCCTAGGGCAAAATGGTAGAAGGTGGAAGGTAGAAGAAAATAACTCCCTTACGAAGTAAATATATCGAAAATGCTTTAAGATGTATCAATTTGAAGAGACTAGGTGTGCCTATGTAACCGGATGGTGTTAGCACTTCATCATAAATTTTGCTTTCATTATCGACAGATGCAAGATGCAGTCATTGTATAAGGAGGTTTGGAGCCATTGATGGATGCATGCTAGCAGAAATTTTGACGATATTAGTGCTTGAGTTGGGGTTTGGAAAGGTTTATAAAGGAGAACTTTTGGATAGCGCCATGTTTGCTGCAAAACAGGCGAGTCCAAATTCTCGTAGGGACTGGTAGTTTTGTCATATGGAAATCAACATGTTAGCTAAACTAAGGCATTGCGATCTAGTTTCTTTGATAGGCTACCATAAGGAGAAATGTGAAATCTATGAGTACATGGCAAATGGAACGTGCAAATGGAATGTGTCACCCCTCTGCTGGAAATGAAGGCTAGAAATTAGCATTGCAGCTGCAAGAAAGTTACATTATTTGCATACTGGATCAACTTGGGACGTGATTCATGGAGATGTCAAGACTACGGACATTCTTTTAAGCCATACTTTTGTAGCCTTGTTTGATTTGGATTTTCTAAGATAAGTTCTTTGGACCATAGTCTGCATTGAAGGGCAGCTTTGGTTAGAAGTCTGATGTGTACTCTTTTGGGGTTGTTCTATTCAAGGTTATGTGTGCTAGGCCAGCAATGGATCCTTCTCTTCCAAGCGGTCAAGTTAATATTACAAAGTGTGCAATGGAGTGCTATTGCAAGATCTGTGATGAAATGCATCACAAAGATCATCATCGTCATGTCTCAAATAGGGCTCGGGACCACACCCATACTAAATAATCCAGAGATCACATTAGGCCGCAACCTAGAAGAACTGATCAAGAAGCTAATGAATGAGGGATCATCCTGTATATAATATATAGGAGGCATCTTCAACGGTCGTGTCTAAGTTTGGAAGGTGCTCCAGCCAGAGGTTCGTTGGAACTCTGAGTTTCCAGCGGACAAAATATTTCCAACAAACTAAGGTTGTATAAGAGTAAGCTAACTGGGACATTTTTTCCGGTACGCCGGTCCTAGCTAAACCAGGAAAACTGTCCCGATTAGCTTACTCTTACAATATCACAATCAGAGATTTTTTTTCTGAAGCCTGATTCAAGATCATCTGATTCAAGCCTATTTTGGCAAAAACAAGCCTATTTTGCCCAATTGAAGGTTATTTTGTCAGATTCAAAATCATCTGATTCAACCCTATGATGCCGGATTCAAGCCTATTTTGCACAGATTCAAGCTTTCTATGTCGGTTCATGTTTATTTTGCCTGATTCAAGTCTATTTTGCAAATATTCAAGCCTTTCCTGCCAGATTCAAGCCTATTTTGTGGGAAGACAAAACTGGATCTGAGGATGGAAAGAAGCCCGGTGAGCAAATGTTACCTGTGCAGCAGGTAATCAGGAATCAATCGACCCGATTATTATTCTGGATTGTTGGCCTATGCCACATGGCATCACAAAAATGCACCACCGTGAGAAAAAACGACCCGATTGTGATATTGCATTGTTGATAGCAACTTAGGTTGCGGATAGGGCAGAATGCAACCTAAGTTGCTATCACATTATGTAGAATGGCATGGGGGAAGCCATTCTTGCTGCCTCCATGAGGAAGCGCCGACCTGATTCTGCTGGAGGGCATGGGGCAGCAAGAATGGCTGACCCCATCCATTCTACCACGTCAAGACAAGCCTTAACTTGATTCTACATGTTTTTTGTGAGGCTATTTGCTATTCTGAGCAAGAATGGTTCAAGAAGATGCAAGAACACATCCCTACTTGCCTTGACATATACAACAAAGGCAATCTACATGCCTTCCCTGGCATGTCAACAGGGCTCCGCGTGGAAGACAGTTAGAAACATTCTGCGGGTTGTAAAATCCTTGGAATGCAGGATAAAACTTCAGAATGCAGGGTAAAACTTCTGAATGCTGGGTAAAATGGCTGGAATAGCAGGTAAATGGCTGAATCGTGGAGTAAATTTGCTGTAACAGGAGCCAGGAAAATTCTTCGCTACAGTCAAGAAATCTCTGTAACATTCCTGGGTTAGAAATTTACCAAGTGGCCTATCGCGATTGGAGGGAAAAAGCAGAATGTTTCTAACTGTTTTTTTACGTATATAGGAATGTTACCTAAAGAAACATTCCTATAACGTGGAAGCCACTTAAGTGGCATTCAACGAATCAGAAGCTGCCACGTGTAAACCGTATAAAAGTCATGTCTCGCCCTTTTTGCTTCTCTCTGGCTATGGCGCTGCTGGCTATGCCGGCAGTTTCTTTGCATCGTCTACCTTCTCTTTTTTTGGCTATGACACAGGTTATTGCGGCAGTTTCTTGGCGCTAGCTGTGGCGGCAGTTTCTTGGAGCTGTGTATGGGGCTAGTCTGTTGTGCAGGCGCCAGCTATGGCGCTAATGGCGCCAGTGAGCTTATGACCCTGGCCAAGACGCTAGCTCCTCCGATGTTTTTTTTTTTGCAGACCTTGATGCTTCTTGCGGATTTTGTTATATCTGGAGCCTATTATCTACTTGTATTTGTGTTTTCAGGAAGATTTGCTTCTGTCATTTGTCAGTAGGTTTTGTTCCTTTGGAGCTCATGTTTTTTATTACTTTCTTTAAGGCTTTGTATTTGCCGTGTTGCTCTAATGCTCGCCCTGCTTTCTTGTTTATTTCTGCAGGTTTACATGTTAGCTTCTGCCTTTTCGAGAATCAGGCACATTCCGTCCACATGCATGTTTTATTCTTCCCCAGTGGAACAAGACTGAAAATATATGTGCATTTTGTTGCTATCAGAGTTGAGCAGTCTGGGATAATAAATAGGTTTTGGATTTCAGTTACGGGTGTCCTCCTGAGAGCATTATGTTGGAATACCACTGTAAAAATGCTTATAAATGCCAAAGTCTGTTGATTTCCAGACATTCTTTCTTGGTTTTGCTGAATGAAAACTGGAATGTAACATAGATATCGACCAATCGACCATTCTTTCTTGGTTTTGCAGAACTAAAACTGGAATGTAATGCAAAAACAGAATGAAATATCGGAATGTAAAGTAGATATTTAGAATGTAATGTAAGTTAACATTCCTCGAAAAGAATCTAAGACACGTGGCAAGACAGGATAGGCCAAGGGGGCTGAATGCCACTTAAGCGGCTTATATGTTATGTGGAACAGTAACAGCGATTGAATTCCGGAGGACTGGCAGGGGCAGCTGGCTACCGCCAGCAAGCCAGGAGCGCAGGGTAGGTGCAACCGGCTGCTGGCGGTAGCCAGCTACCCCTGCCAGTCCGGAATTCATGAGCTGTTAAGGCATACAGAGTAATACCGCTTTCTTTTAGATCTGAAGCTATGGCGTCCACGAAGAAGTCGAAGCTGAGGCATCCAGATAGCTGAGGCAAAGCTAAGGCAAAGCTCCGTTGGCCTTGAATGGGCTGCCTTCAGGCTGCTCCGTTGAATGAGCTCCTTTCCGGCTGCAACGAACCGGCTGCAACAGGTCATGCCAGAATGGTGCAGCTACAGTCCATTCTTGGGTAGAATGATTGCCACGTGGCAATCTGCCATTGGCTCTCAAACAGGAATGCAAACCAACTTTCCTTTGACGTCAAGTTAATGCTTAAGCCTAAACTAAAACTGTCTGATATTGGCGGAGCGGCGCCGTTGAGCTCTCCCCTGTTTGGCTATGGGCCTACGGCGCCCCAAATGTTTTGCAGCTCTTGCTATGGCGATTGCGGAGCATTCAAGCTCTTGCAACCCGGCCTGCTGGAATATGAAATTATAAGCATGGCACTGCAGCGGCACACCAACAGACTGGGCTAAATGTGTTAAATCTTTTGCCCCAAAGCATGAATGACCCTTTTTGGAGGCCATAGCCAATTCCGGCGAGCTGGCCGCCACAGCATGCCGTAAGTCCAATTTGTTTCATTTCGTTCTGATGCTATATACTCAGTGAGTTCAGATTCATAAAAGCGGTATGCTTTACATGGATTATTCATTGCTTTGGCAGCAATATCATATGATTCTCATTTCTGTATTTACTTCATGGTTGGCTGCATTGCCAACCGAGCCACTGTAACCACCTAATATCGCCTAATGGTGATAGAAGACCTTGAAAAACCTTTATGCTTTCGGCAGAGTGTTCTCAATGGGATCTGGAAAAGCTGCCAGAAAATCAAAAGCAGAATTGTATGTGAAGAATCTGTTCCATTTCCTGAGGACAGAGGAAGAAGTAGCTTTATAGTCGAGATGAGCAGAATTATTCCACATGCAATCCATGTGGTCCAAGATTCTTGCCGGGAGGGGCTTCTTCTGTCTCGATTTGTCTTAAAGCTTTTCAAGCAGATCCAGCGGCTTTGTATCCTACAACAAGGTTTCTACCTTAAATCTGGCAGGCAGTGCATAGCCATAGATAGGTGCAAGCATTCAAAGAAAAGACTGCGCCATAGCAAGGAATCCATTTCCGCCATAGCTGTTCACGTACGTAATTTCAACCTCCAGTTTATTATGTCACGTAATGCAAACCGGTCGAAATTCCGGGAATCTCTTCCGAAAGTGCATTACCTATTAGCTTATGGACATACAAAGTGAAGTTGTCCAAGTCAGAGAATAAGAATTGAATTGAATTGAGTGGAATGGTTTTTAACTTTCATCAATTGGACTATGGGACCCCAATCAGACTATGGGACCCAATAAACGAGCATCAAGAAGCTTAGAGGAAGTCACCAAATCGAAGGGCTAGGAAGCTAAGATAAAGTCACTAAATTGAAGGGCTAGTAAGCCTAGAGGAAATCATTAAATTGAAGGGCTTTTGATATCCGGGCTGAAGTTGCCTCTAGATCTTGTCATCGGCGTTGCATTGCCTGATCATTCAGAATATGAATATGGACATCATTTACTTTCTGTTTAGCTTCTTCATTTTTAAATTCTCCTTAGGTGCTGCCTACTCTGTGATTAGCAGTGGAGATAGGGAACTGGGATGGAATGTAACCTACTCTGCTCAATATTCATTCAGGAACGGGAGGACCTACTATACGACAGGTTTGTATGCCAGGAGAAACGACTCAGCAACCCGATTTCGTTTGTCGTTCCTGGGGGATAAAGGCAGCAACCAAGGCAATTTGTCCATAGTGGCCTATGATATGGATGGAGAGGACTATGCAGATGTTATATGGGCAGTTAAAGACTCCGTAGGCATCAACGCCACTGTGCAACTTGAAACTGATGGCAATCTAGTACTTAGAAATGAGTTAAAAGTGGCTATCTGGTCTACTCAAACATCTAATCTAGGAGTAAAGAGAATACGGCTTACTGAATATGGAGCCTTGCTTCTTCTTAACAGTACCAATCACACGGTATGGAGCAGTTTTCAGAGCCCAACAAACAAGCTTGTATGCGGCCAAGTTTTGCAGTCTGGCATGGAGCTTGCAAATGGAGATTACCATCTCCGAGCAGAGCAGAACGGAGCTGCTCTCTACTTCCACCAGCATCTGTATCAAGAATGGGATGTTTCATCTTTGAAGGTTACTACGTTTGTTGTTCTCTGTTGTGATGAATATTATGCAACACTTCAGCTGGGATATGATACAGGAAACATCTCTGATGCTGGGTATTATGAGCAAAATTACAAGGATTGCGGTTCATCAACGACAGTGCATTATATGTTTTACTTATCGTGGGGAAGCCGAACAACCAATGCGACGTACGAGGCTGTAGCCAGTCTCGGTGGAGATGGGCTTCTTACACTCACCAAATTATCAGCCAAGACACATTCAGAAGGTACTTGTTCTTGTGACTCGCCTAACTATTGTGGCAAGTATGGTGTGTGTTATCCATCTAATGATAGCTGCAGCACTTGCGCCTTGAATTTCACCTATTTGACGCCATTTGAGAAGTCAAATTTAGCTGCAGGTTGCCAACTGGCATCAGGATACAGCAATAAGTCCGTCGATTGCCAAATGATCAATCAACCTGAAATTGGTTACTATGCCACTTCTTTTTCCAGCCCCAACCAAACTCGCATATCAGAAGATAAATGCTATAGATCTTGCCTTAACTATTCTACATGTAACGCTGCCTTTTATAATCAGAATACTAGTGAGTGCTTTTTGGTAGATGAGATATATAGCCTTGTAGCTGAAAGTAGAAACTATTCAGCATCTTTCAAGCTATGCAAGCAGCATTATGCATCTAAGAGGATTAGTAGTGCCATTATTGCTATAATTATTGCAGGAATTTGTTTTCTGCTGTTTATTATTGTCCTTGCTTTCTACTTCAAAATGAGATGCATGAAAGATGGGGAGGAAGAAGATGGCATTTTAAGCAGTTATTTATCAGAAACAACTCTAAGAAGATTCTCTTTAAAAGAACTAGAGCAGATAACAAGTGGTTTTAGTGAGAAGCTTGGGAGTGGGGCATTTGGAACAGTTTACAAAGGGAAGCTACCAAATGGCAATTACGTTGCAGTGAAGAGCCTAAATGGATTAAGGCAAGATGCAAAAGACTTTTATGCTGAACTATCAGTACTCAGCAGAGTCCACCACTTCAACTTGGTGCAATTGCTAGGATTCTGTAGTAACCAAAAGACCAGAGCTCTGGTATATGAGTATATGGTAAATGGATCCCTTGATCATTGGCTGCTTGGTGAAAACTCCTCCTTGCTTGGCTGGGAGGCCAGAGTGCAAATAGCTGTAGGGTCAGCAAGAGGAATAGCATACTTGCATGAAGAATGTCTAGAGAGGATTCTCCACTTGGATATTAAACCTCAAAATATCCTTTTGGATGACAATTTTTATCCGAGAGTTTCAGATTTTGGACTTTCAAGACTCCTAAATAGAAATGAAGATCACTTCTTTATGACTACAATATGTGGGACACCTGGTTACCTTGCGCCAGAATTGATGAGTGGTGAAGCCATAGGCGTGGAGAGTGATATTTATAGTTTTGGAGTGGTATTGCTAGAGATTGTTGTTGGAGCTAGACCTATTCAACCTAAGGGAGAAGAGTTTTGGAATCTTAGTGGAGATGACCATGATGCTAATAGTCTTGTCGATACTAGACTTGGAGAAACATTCAATTTAGAAGAAGCCAGACGAATTATCAAAACTGCCGCTCTTTGCATCAATTACGACCCTTCTTTGCGACCTCAAATGTCTTCTGTAGTCCAAATGTTAGAAGGCGTTATTGAGATTCCCCAATTTGTCGCTGCACCCCAATTTTATCAAAATTCAAGCTGCATCTAATAAGTTTATGACATTGTTGCATCCCGGTCTACATCTTCTTAAGCGATCGCAAGTACCTCGAGTTGCACTTCATGCTGCAACGTTAATATAACTATGTATTTCTGATTAATACACACATTTTACAGCCCAACATGATTTATTATGCTAGATTAACGATTCTATTGTCGATGATGCGTATCGATGATGCGCATCAACGTTCTATAGTATTTATACTAAATAAAAATCAAGAAAGGTTTACAATGTACATAAATTGTATGATTTTTACAGGGTTTTCTTATGATTTGGTGGATGTATTTATATCTTATATTATAATGTTATATCTTTATTGTTTTTTTTGGATCATTGGATCCAAGCATAGTTCCATGAATATGCCAAATGAAGGGCCGTGGAATTTACACATCAGCCCCACGTATAAGTTTGCGCACCCCATACGCCTAAATATGTATATACGTACATGGTATAGTTGAATCCATACACAGAAGAAACCATTGTGCATTCAGAAAACACAGATAACAAGAAATGAGAGCAAATGAGAGTGAAGAACAGATAAGAAGAAATGAGGTTGAAGAAGAGGTGCCATTCAATGAAAACGTGACATAAGAACTGCATTTTCAGCAGAAGTTGGAGTCTTCTTCTGACTCCGAACCTCCCAACCACCTAAAGCTTTGATACTGCAAACTGCACTCGATTCTGCAAACTTGGAAGCCCAGATTCATAAAGCAGATTGACATACAAGCCCCAAGAAAAAGCAACAACAAATAGGCTGCCCTTTCCACTTCTCAGCCCTTCTCGCCGTTCCTCGCTGTTCTCGCCCTTCTTCGCCGTTCTCGCCCCACCAGGGTAAATTTTAACGGCCCTAAATGTTTTTCTATTCAAATTAAGGTTGGCTAAACCTATGAAAAACAAAAGTTCTTAGAGTTTTTTCTTGGCGAAATTTGATAAAATAAAGCCCTTTAATTATCTTCCCATTTGGCTAAAATGTAAAATTTATATGACATGAAATTCTGATGTCGGCGAATTTTTCTTGGTCCCCAGCTAAAGTGCAACTATTTAACTTCAAATTTTGAGCACTGATTAGTACATGAATGATATTGATTCTTGCACTGCGCCTCGCATGAAACCAATAGATAGGCTTCTCATTCATCTCAGCAGATTTCTACAATGGTGGACAGTGGATAGCCGCACACATGCGAACTACCCACGAAAAATAAAGGGAAAATCCAATTATAACATTTGGACCCCAAAAACAAATACAATGCTAATAGATGAGTGGCTGATGTACCTGCCGAAGCTTATCAACGGGATTAAAAACCAGCCCTTTCGGGTTTTCGAGGAAAACCCTAGTGATAAGCCTTCGGCAAGGGGCTTAGACAAACGTAAGGCATAGAATCGCCCCAAAAACCGCCGCATGGAGAAGTCAAAACGGATGGCGCCGCCAACCTGTACCGCACATCACCAACAACAAACGAAAACATACCAAAGAATAGCATCACCCGATGGGTGGAAAAAAACATCACCCAACGTGGAAAAATATGATAAAAAGAACTTGTACAAAATATAATAAACAAAGAAGGGGGAGGGTGGGTTCAAAGAGAATAAGGTAATCTGGCGAGAGAAGAGGAAGCCCGATGAAACGCCGATGAAGAACTCGCAATAAGTAGCAAAACGCCAACCCGGACGAACGCCCAAAACGATAGCGATGCATGCATGCAACGCGATGTAATGCATGCATGCCGTTTTGAGCAAGAATGCCGATTCGCTACGCGAATCGACGACATTCTTGCACTGCGACTCGCATGAAACCAACAAAGCGCCCGAATACCAAAGGACTTCCTTAACAAACTAGGATCGAGGACGAAGGTCACAGGATGAAGGCTAAAGGCCGAAAAGGACAGCAGGAAAGCAACGCCAAATTGGCCAAACCAGGCAGGAAGAAGCCCCTCCCCTGCCTGGAAACAAATCAAAGAGAATAAGGTACTGCTGAGAGAAGAGGAAGCGCCGATGAAACGTCGATGAAGAACTCTGCAATAAGTAGCAAACGCCCAACCTGACGAACGGCCCAAAACGCATGCGATGCATGCATGCAACGCATGCAATGCATGCATGCTCGTCTTGAGCAAGAATGCCGATTCGCTACGCGAATCGACGACATTCAATGTGCTTCTTTTACAAAATGATAACAAAGTTGTTCAAAGTACAATTCATAAGGAACAAAGAATATCGTTTGAAGGAACATGCATGTTTACGTTGGGGTCAAATGCATCCAAATGGTGAATTTGGTGATAAAGCCCTTTAGGGTCAACAATTGCAAGAAGAGATCACTACTATTTAAAGCTTAAAATGCACATCATGTAACATTCTTCATAGCATTTAACCTAAACAACTTATAGATACAAATTCAAAATACGATTGAGGTAGCTAATGGAAAGAGGTCCCTGAATATAATTGGCATGGCTATTTGAATTGATCAGGGTTCTCCTACTCAACTTTAGAGAAGGCGATTCAGTACACCATGCAGTAAACAATCCGGGCTAAACTCTGCGTTCAGAATTTACCCCCTTTTGGAGTGGCTAAATTATGCTTTTTCTAAAAAAATTGCCTTTATAAACTTTAGCCATGAAATTTGACTAAAGGTCTAAAAAATCGCCATTTGGCGAATTTTAGCCACTCTTTATTACCCTGTCGCCCCACCTCAGAAATAGAGCTCCTCGCTCTTCTTCGCCCTGCCTCGCCCTCTGCATCCGACTTCAGACACATGGGAGGGAGGATCGGAAGCTTCTCAGCTTCTCAGGTGCAAAGCTTCTCAGCTGTAAAGCTTCTCAGCAAAGTTTCTCAGCCGCCAGAAGCTTCTCACCTATTGTTCTCAGGTGCAGAGCCTCTGAGATCCGCCGGACTACCTCTGATTCCCTGACTTCTCAGCTTCCTGCCATGCTCGAACAGCAGCCGCCACGACAACCGCCACAATTAGCCAACGTCCAATTTTTTTTTAACCAAAACCCTAATATTTTTCGCCAAACCACTAACAAAATCATAGTAAGAAATAAAACCCTCGCCCCTATTTTCCGCCAAACCATTACCACAATCATAGTAAGAGATAATTTGCAAACCTTATAGTACATCTAGAGTGAATTAATTTTAGTGTCTGCTTCCAATATTCTAGACCCATATATCATATATTTCTTTTGTATATGGTAGTTATGTTTTTTATTAGCAGCCTTGCCTAACTCCTTCTACAACAAATCCTATAATTCTAGCCTATCCACGTGTCATAACACCTAAGTTAAAACTATACTCTACCCTTCGATTCTTGATTTCCAGATCATGTGGTTCAGAAAATTAGAAAATCTCCCCAAAATTCTAAACTCCTTCTCTCCTGTAATCTATGAGCGAGCATGTATCCAAAATATCATTCTTTTCATGCCCATCTCCAACTTTGGCATTCCCATTGTCCTTGTCTTGAGAGAACAGAAGATTCTAGTGTAAATGAAGTAATTGCTTTTCATGTTAACGACTTGGTTATAACGGGGCTCAGAAATCTAGGAGATACTTGTTTTTTGAATTCAGTGATGCAAAATTTACTTGTCTTTAGCTACCTATGTAGTATTTGTTTAAGGAATCGTTGCTTAGGGAAGGCCAAGTCACTCAGCACTGAGGAAATTCTTTCAAGAGTTTAGTGATAAGGGCCTTCCATTTGTAGATGCTAACATGAAGGAAGGAACAAAGGATGTAAAGACTACAATCCTAAATTCCTCTCTAATGCAATATTTGAAAAAGCATTCAGATTTAAGGGCTTTCAGCAACAAGATAGTCATGAGATTCTTAGATGTCTGCTTGATGGTTCTCATATTGAAGAAAAGATTACAGATGTTGCTAATTTTCAAAATCTATAAGTGATAAGAATATATAGACTGATGCCAAACAGGTCTGGATATGAAAACTAGTGAAAAGAAAAAGAAAGAGAAAATAATAGAGACTTTTGTCGAACAGGTATTTGGAGGTCAATTGTCAAACACAGTTAGTTGTTCTAAATGTCGTCGTTCTTTAACTGTTTTTTAGCCCTTCCTTTTCCTGTCTTTGCCAATCCCTTCTAATCAATGTAAGAGCACTTTGGGAAAATCCAATGGCATTTCAACAAAGGGCGAAAAAATGCATAGTAGAAAAAAGAAACTTAAGGGCAGGAAGCATTTGGTTCGAGGAAAGATATTTATGGCTGATTTTAAGAGAAATTTGAAGTTGGTAGAATTGAAACCCAACGGAGGCAAGTGTTGACCCGATTTTTGGCAAAATCGGGGTCAACATAGAAGAACACTATCAAGGTCTAAAGGGGGGGTGAAGATCAAGGGTCCAGATTCATTTGTGCTTGTTGTTAGAATCCAAGGGCCCATATTAAGTTGTGTTAGTTGTTAAACAAAAAGACAAATTTGGTTATGGAGAAGAAGAAGACAAAAAACAAAGGATTGATGAGGTGTAAAAAAGGAGTGCCAAGATCATGCCAAGTGGATGGCCAAGATTTGTTCAAAAAAATTATAAATATCTTGAGGGGACTTGTTCTCCTCCTCTTGGGCTCTAGAATCTCACATGGAGCAAGGGTAGTGGCACCCCTGGGAAGATGGTTTCAGAGACCTCTTCCCCCATGCAAGATATCTTGAAGCATTGTTTTGTATTACCTTCTTGAATAAAGTGGTGCACCCTCTTTTTATCTTCCACATCTTTTCCATTTTTCTATATTTCTACATTTTCTTCCACATTTCCTTTATCAAATTTTCATTACCAAATTTTCGTCCTTTTTTTCCTTCAAAATTTTTTCTTGGTTCTTTTGCCTTGCAGCAGCACTATTTGATCCCATGTTTGCCTTTGAAGGTCGATGATGAGGATGTGGGGAAATCCGTCATCATCATGGAGGTCCTACCGAGATCCTACTTCTCCCCGGGATCAGATTTTGGTGCTGCTGTTTCTTTTCTATATCATGTCTTCCATACCGAAATAAACGCCGCCTTGATATTTCGGCGTTTTTGCCTTGTTATTAAAACCTGAAACTTCTGTCGATGCTTTCTTGATTTTTTGGTGCCGGAATGTTGCCGGAAAAAAATTTGAAACGCTTCTAAATATCAAAGGCTGCCGTTTATTTAGATCGAGAAATTCTTGCGGCGAGGAAATTTCGGCGTAGCGCTTCGTGCTTCGCTACCGCCATAGCTGGGGCTTTTCGCCAAATTTCCTGCCAAGAATTACCTGTTCCTTAAATCCCGCTTTCTATTCTCTGCCATTCATACTCTGCGCCAAGATCGATTCTTTGCCAAGACTCTGCCAACCTGCAAGAAAACAAGGAAGAAGAGTTGTCCATCTCGGTTGCCTTCGCCTCAGAAGCTACCGGATTTCTTAAACAAATAACAGAAGGAAATACTTCTTGAATATTTTCGGGAGAGCCAGCAAAAAGCCAGCCCTCCATCTCATTCTACCCTTGATGATGGATTTGTTGACAAATAATAGAAGGCTTTGTCATCTCTGTTGCCTTCGCCTCAGAAGCTACCGGATTGGATTTTCCGAACAAATAACAGAAGATTGAAGTTGCCTCTAATTGCTGTTGCCAAGATCTGTAAGCAAGAGATGAACAGGGAAGGAGAGAAGAAAGAAAATAAGAAGTTGCTGCTGAAGATGGTGCAGACAAAGCAAGATATTTAGAAGAACAGCATAAGCCGGACCTGCAAAGCCATTTCTCTGTCCGCCATAATTGCCTGCATCTCACCTGCTCCATCGCCATACCTGCTATCAGACCCGCTGAAGAAAGAAAAGATGATGACCCTGCTGTCGCCATAGATGTGCCGAACCTGCGGAAGATTGAGGAGAACGGGAGAGAAGAGGAGGTTAAGTTCAAGAAGAAAGAAGACGCCGCCATTTCGTCCACCGCTGCCATGGAAAGAAAGAATTTTGCCCTTTCTCTCAACTTTTTGCCACGTTACCTTTTTTCCCCTTTTAGCCATTGCTTTGCTTTTTTCTCCCACTTTGTTTTTTTCCACCTTTATTTATGACTACCTTTTTCTTAATCTTGCCACTTCGCCCACGTTCCTTTCTTTTTGCCCCATGCCATACATCATTTTCTTGCCATGTTATTTTATAGCCTCCCCACATCTTATAGCCTCCCCACATCTTACTATTTCATTTGCCTCATAAGTACTTACCTATTGTGAAAACATTCATCAATTTTGCCTTATTACACACCTTGTTGGACACTTTGGCTAGCAACCATCATTCAATTAAATTGGGATTATGTCTATTCCAAAATCGCGCCGTATAAGCTATTTATTGACCATTATATTGAATTAACCACTTTTTTGCACTGAGTTCATTTTCGGGCTAGGAAGATGCATTTTATGTTGAAATGCAAGGGCATCCAAATATTCGGTCCAAATGACCCATATTATGAAAGAATGTTGGCAATATAAAAAGTAGAAAATTGCTTATTAATTCGTACAATCACCGACGACAAATAAACGAAATCTAAACATTGAAATTGTAGTGTTTTACTGAATAAATAACAAAGAAGCAAGTTGCTTCTGACGTAGATTTTGAAGGGTCAAATCGCGGCGGGCGCGATTTTATTCCCATAAATAACGATATTATAGTGGAACATAAACTTTAAAAACTAATCCTAATCATCGCCGACAAAATTGCCAGAAGGTCTAAACGAAATCTAAACAATGAAATTGTAAAGCTTTTACGAGTAAATAACAACAAGCAAGTTGCTACAAAACGTAGATTTTTTCATGGTTCAAATCGCGGCGTGGCGCGATTTGCTTGGCATAAATAACGATTACAATAGAACATAAACTACAAAAACTAATCGATTCATCGCCCTCGGCGCCGCAGCGGTCCGAGATCCCTGATCATGAACAAACCATGCTCGGATTCCATATAAGATGGATTACAACATCAAAGGGATCAGATAGAAGCGGGCGGGATTCATAGCAACGACATCAAGCCCGTCCCGGTTCTATTTCTAGCTCAAGCGGCACCTGCAGAGGTCTCGCGCGGGTTCATCCGGCGGTAATAGAATGTGCCATAATAACAAGCGTAAGGGGAGGCCGGGTTGATGGTTTGCCAATTTCATGCATACGTATTTATAGACACCTAAATTATTGACCGGTATATACATACAAATTATTGCAAGTATAGCAAACCATACACGTAATATAAAAAGAACAATACGCATACGTAACCAATAATGCTGATATAAGAACACAATATATATTCGAAAGAGGTTGGTGTAAAGTATATTTCATATTCAAAACTTTTTGGAAAGTGTATTTCCTGTATACATATATATATATATCAAAAAAGTTCCCTTTCTAGAACGATCTTCTCTAGGTCCCCACAATTTCCCAACTCCGATTAAGTTATGGGTATAGTGTTTGTATCTCTTCGACCTTTTTTCCTGTAGCTATTTCTTGCAAGATCTCGACAAAAACGAAGCGGAAGTCATCTTTGTCAAAATCCTCGTGGATGATAGGATGGTGGATTTAGTGATCGTGGATTGATTGAAGCAACACTTCAAGGCGCATCATCAACTATAATGATGTCTTCCTTCTCTGAACGCCCAAGTCATCCATCATGTCGCTCAAGCATTTCACAAATATTTTTTTTACCAGGATCCTTTGGGTTATTGAATGACTTACATTTGCTCTGATCCCAAACAGATGCCCAATCTCTATGTAACTCAGGAACTACTCTCAAAACTTCCTGTATATTTCTATTCTCCATCGACGACCAAATTGCACAACGAAATAAAAAGAAAGCTTGGTCTAACATCTCCTTCAGATATCTGCCGCGGATATACCCATTTCAGATATGTCTCAAATGGTTTCTGCTTCATACCATGATAAAGGAAATTGTGCTTTAGGTAACGTTTTTGCGAGCACTCCATTCAAATCGAACACCAGAATTTTGGAGGAAACCGGATTAGGTCTCAGAATAATAAAGCACACACTTGTGAGACAAGGAGAAAATTGAAATCGCGGCTTGGCGCGATTTTCAATTGTTGAATAATTGAAATCGCGCCGGCGCGATTTTCAATTTTGAAGAATTGAAATCGCTACCGGGCGATTTTCATTTTTGAATAACATACCTTTAAGGTTCCCCGCTCAACATCCGCAATGATGAGCTTACTCTACCGCCTTCGGCCCGCCGGCGACGTACCACATCACTTAGTGTTTGAACTATGGTTGATACTTCATTACTCTTTATGCTAACTCGACTCGAAGCCCGAATCCAATCGGGATTCATCTAGGATTTTGTCTTCTTCGCTTATGTTACCTACATCCACTTCGCCGGATTTTCCAATGTGATTGGAAGGATAGGCACGCCTCGGCGCATAGTTAAAATTTTGTTGTCGATATTCTTCTTTATGCCCTCTATATGCTTTCTCATTTCTTCCCCGCCCGCAGCCGATCTGCAGTAAGCTGACTTAGAGCTGGAAGCTTTATTTTTTTGCACTACCTAGCGGACCCCTAGGTGCCACCTCTAGCACTTTCTCTAAAAAAATATCGAGGAAGTCCTTGGCTTGACCATCGAGACCACACTTTGGCATTTCCTAGCTAGCTTCGAGCTTCCCCGACATAACCTCCAACATGAAACTCCCAACACGTAGACTCTAACGGGCGTGAAGGCTTCAATCGTAAAACTTCGAAGGGCCAAAGAAAACCCGTACTTATTCAGCCTCCCCTTATGCTCTTGTCGGTAGCTCATACTTGATTGGTGAATTAAGGACGTGGTCGACCAGCTTTCTTCTTCCTCTTCCTCTTCCTCTTCGTCCCGTGTCCACATCCACATCTCGCAGTCCCTTTCCCTTTGTCTTCGCAATTGATTCGACATAAAAACATTCTTCAATAGGGGTTCATCTAGCCGATAGCACCGCCAAGCAATCTTCTCACCTTCCGTTTCCCCTTGAGTCTTTCATATTCTTTATCATCCATAATGGCTATCATAAGGACTAGCACATGTGAGATCTTACTTTCGGTACTAAACTCACTATCTTTGTTTTCATCTATCATCACCGCTTGCCTCATCACTTTAATGCATTCGACATCATTTGCAGCAGCTAGTGCATATCGCGCGAGGAAATGCCTGAGTGGCAAACCTGTCAATTATAGTATAATGCATCTCGGTCGTCAAACCACTGCGATGTGTTGAAGAAGGTGCCAGAATCATCCCGTGTCCATCTCGTGCCACGGCTATCAAGAACAAATAGAGTGATGTCGGTTGGCCCTTCACCTACCTCATGGCATGGCACACTTATAACCCGCTGGACACCTTGTAGAAAAAGGAGACTCGCTCTTGCCGCCTTCTTCACCAAAGCAACTTTTCTTTTTAGGTCGACGGCCTTAACTTTCGTGTGAATCCCCTTAAGAGTTGCCACATTCTTCGCCTTTTCTTTGCTTCACAAAATCTTTTGACCAAAATACATATTTCTTAATGTCATCATTAGATCGTTGTACTTTTGCATTAAGCCTATCTCCCGATAACATCATGTCTCCCCGAGCCTTTGCGGTTCTTCACCAACAAATTTTTTCAGGACTTTCATATTCTTTATCGATTCGCATGCATCTTCGAAAAGATGTCAAGTGCTTTGTTTAGCAGACGTTTTCTTGTAGATAACTTCCTTTCGATGCAACTATCTAGAATGAGATTAATTCTGCATCATCCAATCCTTGTGCCTTTCTCATTTCGTGATACCTATATCAAAAATAGACGTATCTTCGGAGAGGAAACCTGCCATACGAATCGCAACTTCTTTTTCGAATAGGCGCCCCAAAATTGCCCACTTTTCCCATACCGGTCAAAGAAAAAACAATCTTGCGGGCATCTTTTGGCACCGCTTGCTCTTTTCCGTGCCCGGCTTGTGCATCCCCTTTTTCTTCTTTGATCTAGTGGCCTTGTTCTTGTCCCGTATTATGGTTTGGCACGCGTCCTTTCTAGTAATTTGAATTGACACTCTTAGATTGCCCTTTGTCCGGTCGGCATTGGTTTTCCATATTCGATCCATTGGTTACGAAGCGCGTCGCGAATCGCTTCCACATACGACCGCAAAATATGGGCCGTTAGATAAAAAATAAAAATGTGTCGTAAGTAACAATATAAAACGGCGCCCGGTAGCGTTTTAGTTATCACGTATTTACAAAAACGGCGCTGGCGATTTCTTCATGATGAAGAATTGGCGCCAGCGCCGTTCTTGTAAATCCGTCACACAAATAACAACATAAAACGCGGCCAGCGCCGTTTTTGCTAATCACGATTTAGAAAATCGCAGCCCATATGAAGAAATCGCCCCAGCGCCGCTTTCTTGTGAATACGTGATTAAAACGCTTTCTTTTGCGCATTTGGAACGCTATGTGTGGAACATAAAATACCTTTTGTACAGGAATGTCTTTCCCATGTCATTCAAGAGCGATTTCGCTAATACTCACGGCGCTGTGGAGCCACCGGTGAATCGGCAATTCTCGACCGAATACTGATCTATAGAATAACTGATTTCCGGTTTTTTGTGTTTGATCGACAAAACCTTCAAGCCTCCATCAATGCCGGCCATCTATTATCATGAAGTGAATATCGAGGTTGCCGCTTAAATCTTCAAGTTTATTCCACATCAACACCTTCTTCGCCTTCATATCAAAGGCACCACATCTGCAAGCATTGCACTGTCCCCGGTTTTCTATCATCTTTGTCGACTATTTCCATTCGTCTTTGCTTGTCAAATCTTCTCAACAAACATAGCCTTCGTGGACTGAAAAGCTCGGCGACATGGATAGGATGCGGAAGCTAAGGCCCATGGATACTTGTCGATATTTCTTGAGTTTGCTCATGGCCTCTAACCTGCCTCGCCTTGTCATCATCGGTAGTCATCATATCCGTAATGCCTAGAACGCCCGGTGTTTCCACGGCTCTAGAACTTGCATCTTCCTTCTCCTTTAAAGCTTGTAGGTACAGACTAGCCGACGGCCTTGTCTTGATTGCTCTTCTCACACCGAGACCTTGACATATTTTTTGGTGTCAATAGATCACCACCGACCAGCCAAATTTGAAGAGGTTATCTCAAGGCCTCATCCGCTTCTTAGGGCGCTCTTTTTAAAGGAACTAGCACTGCAGATAATTTAACTTCTTCAATACTTTTTATTTTTCCGACCCGCTTCAAGTAATACCTTTTAATGGTAAGAATAGCCTGTTCTTCGCATGTGATCGTAATACCTTGTTTCTTCATTTGATCTGTTTCCTTAACTCTAGACATGAAAATCGATCTGGTTTTTCCGCTAGTCTTGAAGATCTCCACATACCATTGTGAGCCCTCTCGTAGATCTTCTTCGACATGGAGGCTCTACCAGCCTTTCATTATTTTGGCCGTATCGCCAATGGTCACAACGCAGCCAAATCGCAAATGATACATCTTCATCCGTTCTTGGTTTTTCATGCGCGATGTCCTCGGACCTCGCGTTGTGCTTTGCTTTTTTTTTTTTCACATTTTAGAAGATCCCGAAAGTTACAATCATGTGGTGAGTAATGAAATCGCGCCCGAAATTTTCATGACGCCTTTACTTTCAAAACATAAATTGTACACGGGAAAGTAGCGTAGACAACCAAAACCACTCATAATTATAAATCGCACGCCGAAGCGTTCTTAAGAGGGGACCTACGGACACTTCTCTTTTATAAGAGACATACTAGGCTACAAAAAGACTTGTCAAAAGAACTGAGAATACGTATAAAGACTTACACCTGTCTACATTATACAAAATGGAGAATTGTTCCAACTTTAAACATATCGGAGTAAAGGAGAAGATTATAACAAAAACACACAAAACAAGGTAGTAAAAGCAAAGAGAAATGACACGAAACAATATGAAAGGTAGACAATACACGAGACACGCATACCTGAAAAATACACAAAGTTGAAAAACATCCTAGAAACCTAACAATAAAAGGGACACGTAAATCAATTACAAAACAAAAAGCGGATCAATTACCCGAGGCGCTTGTTGGATCAAAACTTTACCTTGTTCAGTGACCTCCGTGCTTGGGATTTGTGCTTTGGTCGCCGCCCACCTCTACCAAATACTTCCGCGGCCGAGATCCTCTAGACGCCATAGAACCGCAAGTGGGATAGTATGAGATCGGGTTTTGGTTTAAACTTATATGTATGCGTTCATAATCTAGGCGTCGATTTACAACCGTAAATTCAAATTCGCGTCCTTTTAAATTTATACATTTATTAACCGCCTGCCCCGCTCATTTACAAATTTAAATTGTGTTTTTCTTTTTAGTGCAATTTCAAGATAACAATTAATTATTAATTTCAAGAAACGCATATGTGGCAATCTACTACCACCTAATCGGCCACCTACTACCGGCGCCAAGATCATTCCTAGTATCGAGGCCCAAGAACAATCGACTATCGAGCGCCCAAGATCCGTTCGATCCCATTCGATCGATCGAGCCGCCTTCAATCCATTCGATCGAGCCTTCAATTCCCCATTCGATGTCTCACTGAACTATGGTGAATTCAAATGCATTCTCTTGTTCTCAATTTTTCGTCCTCTATTTTTACAATGCATTCTCGGTTCTTTATCGATTGTCGGAGAAGAATGCTATCTTTTAACAACAAACTTGAAGCCTAAAGTAGGATTGTGTAAAATCAAGATTTGAATCCAAGTTCTATGTGTCATGGTGTTCCTCTTGGAACAAGTTTCAGAAGATTTCTATTCTAAAACCGCAATTATGAAGATGAGGCTCTTCTAAGAAGACATCCCTGTGGCGTCTGATACAACAGGAAAGCGTGGGCACATTTGTAGCATGGCCAAAAGAACGTCTGAAAAAGGTATGTATATTTGGATATTCAAAAAAAAAGAATATATCATATCATCTGCGTGATGTTGTGAATTTTGTATTCTTTGATGCTCTTTAGCCAGTCATATCAACCCCATGAAACTACACATTAATGAAAATATGTAGTTTCTTGGGGTTGGTCATACTGGCTGGAGGGCATCACAGGATTCAATGTTTTCGACATTGCATATAAAAAAATAAACTAATGACAGAAAAAGTATAGTGCAAAATTGCGCCAGCGCCGAGTTTGTATTCATATTCAAAAAGTTATGTACATTTCTTCTTCTGCAAAAATGCGCCAGGCGCGAATTCTTTCTATCTCTACAATATGTCAGTCAGGCCCACTTCATCTGCCCAATCCCGCAAGAAGTCCCACCTGAACCACCCTGATATGACAGGATCCTCATCTTTCCTGAGGATGTCGAGTCTCCAAACCAGAGTGTTGTATCGATCCCTGATACTATAAATCAAATCCTTGTACTTATTTGTTGGCATGAGCCTTACTAAGAGCATGAGGAGTCTGATATGTCCATAGATGCGATGGAAATGTACCCATGGCCCCTGATACAGGCTGTCTAATGGATTCTCCAACTCTCTTTGAACGTTTTGAACAGCACACTCAAGTAATATCTTGTACAGGGTCCAGAGTTGATGGTCGTCCAGGGAACTAGAACCAGCCAGTGTATTTGAACCAGCCAGTGTCCATGCATAAGGAAAATCCATGGCACTAGAACGAGAGAAAGTAATTAGCACAGATCTATTTCATACGCGCCTGGCGCGATTTGTATAGAGCCGTATGAAATTGAAATGCCAAACTAAAAACGCGCCTGGCGCGATTTGATTAACCTAGTGGAAAACGTAACCCAAAAATAGAAATGCGCCAAGCGCGATTTCTCCCATTCCAACATATTATTCTAACAAAATACATAATCACGAGTAATGCACGCGTGAATCTGAAATTCAAAATATAAAGCCAGTTAGATATTGTTTAGTTCTTTATTTACTCCTTGTTTAACTCCTTGTTTAGTTCAATATAACTCCTTGTTTAGTTCAATATTTAGTTCATTGTTTTAGTTCATTATTTAGAACAGATAGAGGAAGAGCTAGTGAAGATCTATGATCTTGCTCTATGATCTAGATCATAGAGCAAGATCATAGATCAGATATGAAATAGAACAGATAGAGTAATATGATATGATAGAGAACAGATATGATATGAAATAGAACTGATGCATGTAAAAGTAAATAACATGCTTTATGGAAAATAACTACTTTATGTAAATAACAGTAAATACTAACCCGAGAAACCTTAAGAAGTGATTCGAGAAGCCTTAAGAAGCCGAGAAAAAGCAATAGCAGCTAATTTGGAGAAAAAGCAATAGCAGCTTTAACAACAGCCGAGAAGCTTTAAGCACAAAAAAACCAAAGTTATTCAAAGTCAGAAAAGCCAAAAAAACCAGAAAACCTTGTATAGAGCCTACAAACCTTGTATAGAACCTTGTATTGAGCCTAAAAGCATATAGAAGCCGAAAAGCATATAGAAGCCGAAGTTTAAAAGCGAGAAAGCAGAAAAGCCGAAAGTAGAAACCTTTTAGTTTAAAAACCTTTGAGCCGAAAACCCTAAAGCGTAAGATTGTAGAAGCGTAAAAACTCGAAAAAAACAGATAAAAACAGATAAAAAACAGATTGTAGAAGCCGAAAGCGCAGATAAAAACAGGATAAAAAGCAGATAGAAGCCGAAGTTTAAAGCGGATAGATGCCGAGAAGCCGAGATTGAAGCGAAGCCAAGTTTGAAGCAGATAATAGAAGCCGAGAAGCGGTTGAAGCAAATAGAAGCCGAAGAAATTGGAAGCGAAGCGAAATTGGAAGCGCTGGAATGCCCTGGAATTGGAAGCGAAAAAGTGAGAGAAAAAGTTCAAAAAATAATGCTAACTTGAAATAATAACTTTCAAAAATTTTGTACAAGGCCATTATAACTTCCGCTAAAATTTATTGCACGGTTAATTGTTTTAAGGACCATGAAGTTTATCCCTTGTAATAACAATGTTAAATTTATTATAAGGGTTATTATAGGATACCAAGGTTATCCCTTGTAATAATAGGTTAAATTTATTATAAGGGTTATTATAGGATACCAAGGTTATCCCTTTAATGGTTAAGTTAACCTTTTAAGGTTAACCCTCATAAGGGTTATCCCTTTTACAAGGTTAAAATTTATTACAAAGGTTATTATAGGATACAAGTTATAAGGCTAATAAGTAGAGGGTTTTATTTATATATAATGTTGAGGAAAATAACTTGGGGAATCCCATTATATAAATAGAATGATCAAATAGAATAAGACATATGAGGCTTTCATTTATGAACATGTTATTGAGAGGTTATTTGGATATGCTAACTTACTATATATTTTTATGCATTCTAGGTCAATGGCATGCAAAATGCTAAAAATAAAGCCCCTAATGATGCCGATCAAGGCAAGGAAAAATCCCCAACTAATGAACATGATGGCCAAGGAAAGGAAAATACCTCAAATGATGTTCATGATGGCAAAGGAAAGGAAAAGACTCCAAATGATGTTGATGATGGCAAAGGAAAGGAAAAGGCCTCAAATGAAAAGGATGATGCCAAAGGAAAGGAAATTGTACTTTATACTCGGGTCGATTGGAAAAACAAAAGGTCAAGATCCTGCATGCATGCAACAGAGAGGCAAGGGAGAAGGGATTATTGTTCTAGCAGATCCTATCAATGCAGTGAATGATGAAAGATTAGGGGAGGACAGGTTAGGTGTGGCAATCTCAAAATTATATGACAATTGGAAGGAAAAGGGTTCAGGCAAACAAGAATGCCTAGCTTGTGTGAAGCAACTAGAGGTTCCAACTATTGTTGCATGGCCTAGGGACAAGATTTCAACCGGAGGGGAACTACACGTTTCCTATAGATGTAGAACCATTGTCAACAATGTTCACACAAAGGTAGCAAGAGGCCACTTCCAACTTTCAAACATTATCCCACCAAAAGATGCAAGTCGACATGATTGTTCTCCGAAGCTATGATGAAGGTTAGAGGAGGTGAATGTTGTTGGGCTTCTTGTGTTAGAATGTTCACAATAGAGGAGTTGGTGGGAGCAAGAGCTACATATCGAACATAAGTGTGATAGCGGAGGAGGAATTTCATGTACACCATATTTGGCTATGCAATTCAGGATGAAAGATCAAAGAAGAAAAGATTCCCATTGAATGGAAAGTGGATATGTTCAAAAGCATGGATGGCTATACATGGAATTCCAACCTCTTCTTGGCACAACTGGCAAAAGAGACATGAAAATGGTAGTAAAATTGCATTGCATGGGAACACTGGCCTAGTAAGGCCTACCTCAAGAACTATAGCTGCAAAGGAAATATTTGAAAGATATGTGGATTTCAATGCAAAAAACATGCCACATAAGAGTAAGAAGGATGAACAGGGTAGAGTTATTGTTGAAAAGAGATTGCCATCCCATTGTACCCAGAAGAGCATATTAGAGGAAATAAATGCATTGCTTCGGGAACTTGGAGTGGCCTCTATATCCCAGCCCAGTTTTAGTAGGCTATGGAATAAGCATTTCAAGCATGTGACCATAGCAACTTCAAACAACTTTGCCAAGTGCAATTTATGTGCTAAGCTGAAGGAGACACTAGATAAGACTGTGCAACCAAGTCTAAGGGCAAAGATAAAGGGAACATATGAAGGACCATATGACGGATCAACTATCATGTAGATCAACTTATTGGATGTGGAGGACCTTATCTGCAATGGAACCTAATAACTATCTATGTATTATACATGATAAAATGGACCAACAGAAGACTTGTCTTCCACAATTCAAGTACATTCCTAAGTCATGTGGAAGATCATACCCTTTCTGCGATTTCAATGATGGGGCAATATTGCATGGGCGTCTCTCGCTTATTATGGCCATTTCAGTTTAGAGTTGTGGAGTGATGGTCCAGATTTTCATATTGGGAGTATCATGAGGTGTTTAAGAAACTATGAGAAGGGTTACAATGGTCACCTACAGATCCTCTGACTAGCCGGGCACTACATAGTGCATTGTTGGATGGAACCCCTAATAGTATTGAAAAGTTTAGCAAGGCAAGATTTAGGAGGAATGGACCTAATGAACATGTTGGAGCTTCAACATCTCGTGCTAAACCTCGAGATCTGCGCCGAAAAGCTCCTCTTGCAACTAGATAATTGTCTTGGTCAAAATAAGAATAGGTGGATGTTTTCTTTCCTATCCTACTTAACAATTTGTGGGTATTTTTGAAAGAGTCAATTTGGGGTTCCTAATGCCCGACATACTCATGAGGATGTGGATGCATTGTTTGGAAAATATAGTCATGTATTGAGACAATGGACGATTTACCAACTTTCCCGGCTATTGGAAATATTTCATGGATGTACAAATCCATCTCCTATAGGATCTATCATAGAAGAAGTGCCTGATTGGAAGAGTTTTGTGGATGGTTATGCTCTCGACATGGAAGGTCATTCTAGACCTCTTCAATTCACTTTTGGGTGAGAGAAGGGATTCCAATCATGCAATGGAAAATGAGACCTTCAGAGGAGAAGTGGAGAGGTGGGGCAGAAATTTGGCGAGGGGATGCAAATGGCAAGCCTATGATACCTCCTGGTCAACCAAAAGCTCTAAAACCAATCAAGAAGTCAAGCAATTGGGCTTGACTAAGGATGGCATCAATGACTACATCAAGCATTGGCAAACTAATTCGGATGAGACTAATCGTGCATTGATAGATTATTGGAAGAAGGTGATCAACTTGTTGGATGAGGTAGACACATCCTCGGAACAATTTCTTTGGAAGGGTGGTTCCCTAAAAGTAAGTGGAAAACATTAGGCTGGTGTCTTGTGAAGATGATGGTACCATTAGTAGCATTGTGAAGGCATATGCTCCTCCTCAATCGATAAACACTATGTTGGTCCTAAGAAGGATAGGCCAAAATATCTAGGCATGGATTGTTATGAACCTTCTCTTGACGTGGAGTGCCACCAATTTGTAGTAGTAAAACCAGCAGATCTAGAGACCTATCCAAAGGTGGTTGGGATGGACTATCTCGGATATTTGCAAAGAAGAAGGTGATGTTAACTTCAATAAGGTGCGCGTGGAATGGTGGTGTCCAGTACATCAGTTGAGTAATGTCACCGATAAAGAAAGATATTCAGATTGTTGGACAAAGAGGTGGAGGAGAAATCCTAGTGATCCTGATCTTTGGCTAGACATTGAAACCGTATTGTACTCATGGACTCCAAAACTATTCCTAGTAAAAACAAATGAGAGTTACAATACCTCGGGATGTAAGGAATAAGGTTCTCATATCCTTGGGGATGTTGGTGGAAAAATGATTCTCAGTTACTATGTATCAATCACTTTTAATAAAAGTTGTGTACTACTTGAGTTTCATGATATATGATTTTGTAATTTGAAGTTAAGGTGTGAATTTATATTCCCGTGTGTGATTATATGTTAACGTCTATTCTAGTCTAAGGGCAACAAAGTTACTAAAAAAGTGAATTTAACAAAGTTACTAAAAAAGTGCAATATAAAATTTATCCCAAAATTAAGACATAATCCCAATTTAATTGAATGATGGTTTAGCAACTTGACATCTTTTTGTTTGTGCGACTCTATCTTACCATCCCCAATATCTTGATGACATAGCCCATTTGCATTTTAAGCCCTACCCCAAGGCCAAATACTACTATCATTTTTCAAAATCTTTCCTATGGCACAAGTCACATTATGGTGTTGGAGTACACCTCAAAAACTCCAAAATATTATCTTTTTCAAATAGGTTTGGAGGGTCCGTTAAAACCCCCATTTTCTTAATAGGTTTGGTGGGACCCGTAAAACCCCCAGTTAGCTCTTTTTTGTGCCAAAGAAGACTAACTTATTGTACTTAAATGTGAAAAGTGTTGAAGTCGGTGGCCGAGGGGACCGGCCACATCTTTTTGTTTGTGCGTGATGTTGACCCGATTTTTGGCAAAATCGGGGTCAACATAGAAGAACACTATCAAGGTCTAAAGGGGGGGTGAAGATCAAGGGTCCAGATTCATTTGTGCTTGTTGTTAGAATCCAAGGGCCCATATTAAGTTGTGTTAGTTGTTAAACAAAAAGACAAATTTGGTTATGGAGAAGAAGAAGACAAAAAACAAAGGATTGATGAGGTGTAAAAAAGGAGTGCCAAGATCATGCCAAGTGGATGGCCAAGATTTGTTCAAAAAAATTATAAATATCTTGAGGGGACTTGTTCTCCTCCTCTTGGGCTCTAGAATCTCACATGGAGCAAGGGTAGTGGCACCCCTGGGAAGATGGTTTCAGAGACCTCTTCCCCCATGCAAGATATCTTGAAGCATTGTTTTGTATTACCTTCTTGAATAAAGTGGTGCACCCTCTTTTTATCTTCCACATCTTTTCCATTTTTCCATATTTCTACATTTTCTTCCACATTTCCTTTATCAAATTTTTATTACCAAATTTTCGTCCTTTTTTTCCTTCAAAATTTTTTCTTGGTTCTTTTGCCTTGCAGCAGCACTATTTGATCCCATGTTTGCCTTTGAAGGTCGATGATGAGGATGTGGGGAAATCCGTCATCAGCAAGCTAAAAGACAATGGGCTTGTATGTACTAGTGATGACATGACATGACATGGCTGGATAAAGTAGAGGTGGAGGGGCAGAGCAAGATGCATATCATGATTGCATCATGCAATCAGTCTTCTAGTTTGTTTTCTTTTTTGTCTGATATAGATGCATCTTTAGATCGAAATTCTGAGCCTGTCACTTTTGGCCCCAATTTTCCATCTTAACCTTATTTGGTTATGTGAATGACATGCAGCGAATTGTGGAACACTTTGGAACAATGAAGGGTTGCATATATGAAAGACCAGCACCCAACGTAATCAAAACAAGTAAAGAGATAACTCAGTAGATAGCAAAATCTACTGAGTCCATGCTATAGATCTAAGTTACATGGGTAAATATTGTAAACATATGATAAAGTTTATAAACTACCAGAAGCTAATGGACACATGCAACAATACAAAAAGATTATGCTTTTATTTTTATTTTTTGTATATGCCACACATACCTACATTTAGTATTATTGTTGCTCTGTATTGTTCTCTTTCCTGCAAGTGAAATAGTGGTAAAGCTATGCAGTTATTAGTTTTCTATTCTATTCTATTCTTTTCTATTCTATATTCAAAAGGACAAGTTTAATAAAGTTGCATATTAAATGAGAGCATTGCACCACTCTCGTTTGATGATTCTCTTGTAAAAGAACATACTAACTATTTTAACATGCCCTTCTAGAGGTTAAGCCCAAAAATTGATGGTGACTACGTTTTAATATATGCTACCTCTAAAAAAATTTCTACCACTGTGTCAACATATCAACTAGTTGAAATGGCAATTTTGAGAGGTTAACTTCAAAACATCATGCTGATCATGATTTAATATACGCCAACTCAACTACGTCCCCTTTTTTCTTTTTTCTTTTGTGCCATTGGGTTATTGTAAACACACTACAAAAAATGGTGGAATTTATAATTTTATATCTGTTGCTCAGCCATAATCAAACAGTACTGCTGACCAATCAAGAATATGGGGAAAATTTGTGCATGTCATATATTAAGACTTGGAAACAGGTAGATTGGATTCGCTATAGCTGAAGGGCGCTGGTGATGGCATCTAGGGTTGGAAGCATATACAAATGTCAACACTAGCAATAATAATACAATCAGCTACCATGAAGGGTAGTACCATCCATCCATAGATCGTCCATATACATCAATACAACATCCATCAGATGAGTTTCTACCTAAGCACAGACTCGTGGGGAGAGTAGACTGACGGTTGTAGGTCTCAAGATAAAGCAGACCGAGTTATGGCAATGACTTGGGTTGGCAATAGATAATGGCTAGGTTTGACCGTTCCATCCGCCCCTCCTGTGCATATTATGCAGATGGGCTAAATCAGGCTATGCCATGACTGTGACCTGCTAATATATGCAATCTCTTGGTATCATCCAAGGAGACTACTCTGGATTGCATCTCCCCAGTCCGATGAGGTAGGAAGGTTGCATCTCCCCCTTCCCAGAGTGCAGTGGCTCCATATGTGACTGGATCATGGCGACACACGTCCTTCCCCGACTAAACTTCCCAAAACAAGGGTGAACAGGTCAAGGCAGCACAATACCAGCACCGTATAAACGCCGTACTAGAACATACCCATAACGCTACTTCTGCAACTCATTTGCGCATACAAATGTGTAAACTATCGCCTCAATTTGCATAGGTGTGCATCATCAAGACGGGATTTGCCACTGTTGCCAAGTGGGAGCCGTTGAGGATGAATGTCGCTCCCACAAATTTTTTGATTTAAATCAATGGCCTTCAGAGTACAAACAATCAATTGTATATAATTTACATATCCAAAAACAAGAAACTTGCCATTTGTTATCTGTTCCCTGCCCTCCATATGCATTTCTTCAAAAACAATTTAACGATGCAAAAAAAGTACTAGAATTTTCCATTTGGTAGGAGTAATTTCTCATTCACATTTCATAGGTGGACTTGCTTCCAGTTCAAACATACATATAAATTCTCTTCTTAATCTTTGCCCCAACCTGCCCTACTGCTAGTTTTTCTTTTATTAGGAACACTTACTGAAGGATATGATTGTGAGAAAGCAAACAACAAAGATGGTTTAGTTAGAAGTTTAGTTCAAATTATTATCTGCGCCACAATAGACTGTAAAGAGGAAAAATCATCAATTGTACATGAGTCTCTAAACATACAAATTGGTTTGCTTTGGATAGAGGAAACATGAGCATCTGAACAAGGCAAATGTTTCATTATTGTACTTCCACTATGGTCAGCGTTTGCTTTTAATTATATATAGCATTTTGTTTATTTGATTCCACAACCTTAAATATATAGCACAATAATAGGGGGTTATTTTTGTATTTTTGTACGGTTTTTTCTAAGGTTCACGTCCCCACGACGACTTGGCGCCGCATCTAGGCGGCAGTCACCGTGCAAACTGGACCGGCGTGCGTCTAGGGAGGGTCACGCCCGCCTTGGCGGCGGCGCCCTGGCTGATAACGGGGGTGCTGACAATAGGCACCTATTTGGCGCACGTGGAATGCTCCGATTGGCGGGAGGCTGCCACCTATAAGCTTCCTTGCGTGCCCCCTTCCTATCCATGCCGTCTCCGAGCCTCGTTTATGGGCGGGGGGGGGAGGCTATTTTTTGACATAAAAGTGTGGGGGGGCATTCACAAACCCTGGGGGATAGTGGAAGGGGGCAGTTTGCACTTGGTCTTGGGCGACTTAGTACAACGGTCGACTTGGAAGCGGTTTGCTCACTCGGTTTTGGCTACCCCACGGGGCTTGGCGTTGCTGAATGAAATATTTGATGCATGTTTAAAAAGCCAACATAATCTACAGTCCTTGCTCAACCTTGTAGGTACAGCTGAAAAATGCTTGTCTGATGAAGGAATCGACAGGCCCTCCATTGATGATGTGCTTTGGAACTTGGAATATGCTGTGCCGGTTTAATATAAAGCAGACAATATGCCCCTTGAAGAGATTCCATTGTGTCCATCAAAATCGATCTAACCATCATGTAGTAATAATGCTAGAATTGAGAGCAAGGGTGCCAATGTGGTACTCTCACAGCACTTGCAAAAAGAAATGATGACTATGTTGTTATATATAAATTAAGTTCACAGTTTTAAGTTCAAACAAAACTCCCTTTGTAAATTGAAAATGTATCAATATCTAGCACACTTCTTTTAATTTAATTAATGCCGTTTACTTAGCCGTTTTAATACGTCTAATTTAACCTCAATATACTTTGTTTTATTTGGCCCTTGTGATAGTTGCAGCTGGAACCTGCACAATCATAGCCCGCTAATTTAACCTCAAGATACTTTGTTTTATTTTGCCCTTGTGATAGTTTTAGCCTGATCCTGCACAACCATAGCCCGTGGCGTGCCTTTTTCCTTTTTGTTTTTGTTTTTGTTTTTGTTTTTGTTTTTGTTTTTGTTTTTGTTTTTGTTTTTGTTTTAATCTCAGTCTTCAAAATTGTTTTTGTTTTTGTTTTTAGCACGCCAACTCAACCAAGCCTACAGCCTTTCTTGCAATTCTAGGCTATCCACGTCGCACCTCCACCTCTGCCAAAATTGAGTTGGATGTATTTTTTGCCTCTTTTTTATGGAGAGAAATTAAAAAAAAACTCTGAAATTGAGACAGAGATACGAAAGGGCATCCTCGGCTCTTTGCTTCGTGCCTTTTCATTGCCTTTCACCATAGCTTTCTCTCCTTTTTTTTTTTGTTTCTGCTACTAGACTTTACGACCCAAGTTTAGAGCATTCATCCAGCGGGAAAACGACTTTTTTATGCCGATCCATGCTCTTGCGGCCATGCCTAGATCTCCAAATGTTTACTTAATCTTCCCAATGTTTACCTATTCGGCTGCCAGACAAGCCTTTTCTCAGTGACACCAGCTTGGAGCCTTTTCTCTCCTTCTGTACTATAGCCAGGTTTTTTCTCTTAAGATTTTTCTTTAAGCATTTTGTGGTTTGGAATGCATGGCCGATGTCACCATGCTTGCTTTTTGCTTCAACGAGGGTTATATGCTTCAAGAATTTTATTTATCACTTTATATTTGTAGGATTTGTGATAAACTTCTACTACTCGTGTTAATGAAGCTCCTTATAAACTCCTAGCCATTTCCATGGTTTTCCTCTCTTCGCATTTATTCTCTCTATCCATAATCCTTTTTCAAACACTAGTAACATGGGAGAAGTGTGTTTTTTTCCTTTATATTTCTTCTACTAGAAGTCACTGGTGGGATCACAAAAGGCAGAGACTCCTAATTTTAGAGGTGGTGTTTGTTGATTTCAGGGAAAAAATTAAGGAACTTTTATATTCAAAGTGGTGAAATAGACTTGGCTAAAGTATGACAGAAGTTGAGGTGAAAGCTTCTATTATTCAACTAAACTTTCTAAACCCTGCCATCTGTACTTTCTTATGTTTAGCTAAACTTTTATTTAAAAAAAAAAAAAATCTTCTATCTTTTGAATATTTTGCACTAATTCAAGACCTAAGTATTAATTGACCATAATAAATATAAAGGCTATGGGATAATTTGGCTAGAGTACATTAAAATTTGACATAAAAAGTCCCTCAGGATGCTGTGGTGGTGCAGGTTTGGAAGGTTCATCCGGATGTTGTGTCTTCTTGTTTTGTGCGGTCTTGTTACCGGGTGCTGGCTATTCATGACACTCTGCCCCCTTCAGGCAAGTGGTCTCTGCAGCTTTCGGGTTCTCGATGGCGCTCGGTTTGAACGTGGACATTGTGAAGATATGTCAGGTTATATTATATGCATTGTTTAACAATGTTGCATGATAAGATTGTGCAGGTCCATGAAGTCATATGCAATATTGATCTATGAGAAGCAGTGGCAGTAGGTCAATAAGGAAGTATGAAGTCAATACTTGAAAAATTAGGTTGGTGGGCTGGTACTACCCGGACGTTGCTACACCCGCCAGAAAACGTCAGATACCCCCAGCCCGCAGGTTTAGGGTTTTGCAAGTCAAAGTCAACGGATATTTTGGGAAACCTAAATTTATGGACGGCAAGACCTATCTACTCCGTATCTTTAGGCAAGTCGGTAGACTTTCCAGTATAAGGGGACGCACAATCTACAGAGGAAGGTGTGGACAATCAAAGGATTAAGATCTAGGAATGCCTAATATGGCCCATACTAGCTTGGTTGATTGATCATAACTTGATTTAGATTTTGTGTGAAGTTCATAAGTGCACAAAGGAATTAGTGACCACAACTTGGCTTCCTTGGTGCTAGATTCTATTGTACTTAAAGACTAAGACATATTTTATTGTCGAGAATGGAGAGTTAAACTTTACATGTGTTTGTCTCATCCTTGCTATTGGAATTATCTAAGGGTTCATTAATCTAACAGTGGTATCGAGCCTTAAAATTCCAGTGCGGGGATGTCAACGCGCTTTGGAGCAAATCTCCTTAATTCCATTGAGATATTTAAAGGAGATAGTGGCTTTCAGTTATGGAAGCAAAGTATAAAGGAGGTATTGGAATTTGAAAATCTATGGTATTTATGTGATGTAAATACAGCTGGTACAGCAGCAGGCACTGGGGATTCTAGTGGTGATTGTACAGGAGGACCTACTGCTAGTGCTAGCTCATTGCGGGGTGGTGCACCTGGCCGGATCTCAGTGCAGGGGAGGAGCTGCTAGTGCAAGTGTTGGTGGAGGTACCACCACGAGGACAAGTGCTGATGAGAAAACAAAAATTATGGAAGCTCAATCAATAATCAGCAGCAAAGGTTGAATGCTTGTGATTAAGTTAAAATTAAGAGGCAAATCTCCAGCAGACATGTGGAAGTATATGATTGAAAATTATGAGATTAAATCATCATCTCAAATAGATGTTTTGGAAAAACAGCTAAGAAAGTTAAAGCTCTATGAAAGAGACAATATTACAGAATTTTTAGAGAAATTTGAGTCTATTATTGCTGACCTTGAAGGTGCAGGGGTTGTTCTTAATGATGACTACCAATTATTAGCTATTTCTAGAGTCAGTATCTCACAATGCACAACTTGCTACTCTGTTGAGGAATGTTGCGGTCCAAGGAGCATGCCATTAAGATGATTAAGTCTGCGAGTTTGAGCAAGGAAAGGATGCTGATGATGATGAGGCCAGAAGTCTTTGTATCTTTGGTAAAAAAGGTAAGAAATCTTATGATAAAGGGAAGATAGGTCCATGCTTTAAATGTAAATGTTATGGACATTTGAAGATAAATTGTCCCAAGCAAGATAAAAGAAGTAGTCTGTTATAAGCTGTGAAGGAAAGGGTCACATGGCAAACAAGTGTCCAAGTCCAAAAAGAAATAAAGGAAAAGATAAGAAATATTTTGAGGGCAAGAGCGGAGGAGGAAGAAATAGTCCTAGCTTGAATGTGGTTAAAGAATCTGAGGAGGAAGAACTAGATGAAGATATAGAGGTAAATATCTCAACCAATTGTTTTCAAAAGGAAAAATCTCATAACAAGAATGTTCTCATTTTAGATTCAGAGGTGAGAAATCGGTAGCTTCAAGCTCAAGATTGTTGAAAAATTGCAAAGGGGAGCAAAAGGACATGTACAGTTCGGGGAATGGAGAGTTGAAACAAATTAAAGATAGTGGAATGCTTGAGTTGTTTGATTTGCAAGGGAAGAAAGTTATCTTGGAAAAAAGTATTATGTGTGCCTGGTCTTGTAAGGAATTTAATTTCCATTCTTGCTTGATTAGTAGATCTTGGCTATAAGGTTGTGTTTGAAAGATTGCAATGTAATGTGTTATATGAAAATAAAGTGAAGTTTATTGGCGGAAAAAATTGGGAATCTATTTGGTCTTGATAACATACATTGTGAACCAACTTTGTTTGAATCTTGTAACTATGCCATCAGGTTGATATATGGCATGGAAGGCTTGGTCATGCAAACTCCAAAGTCATTGAGTTATTATGTAAGAAAGGATTCATAGAAGCGGTCTGAATCAATCTGGAAAAACTATATGTGTAGGATGTGCACTTGGCAAACATAATCGACTAGCCTTTAAAAGATCTAACAAAAGAGCACAAGGTTTGCTGGATTTAGTTCACACTGATTTGTGTGGACCAATGAATATAACAGGGCTATCTGGAAAGAGATATTTCATGACCTTAATTGACGACTTTAGCAGACATACTCACATATATTGCTTGAAGACAAAACATAAGGCAATGGAAGTATTCAAACAATATGTAAATGAAGTTGAGACTGAAACTGGCAGAAAAATCAAGTGTTTGAGGTCTGACAGGGGTGGAGAATTTATGTCAGGAGAGTTTAAACAATATTGTAAACTTAAGGGAATAAGACGACAACTTACATGTAGATATTCACCTCAACAGAATGGAGTTGCAGAAAGAAAGAATAGAACTCTTCTCAATGCAGTGAGAAGTATGCTGAAATTCTCAGGGCTTCCAAATTTTCTATGGGAAGAGGCGGTTCAAGCAGCTGCCATGATTCAAAATAGTCTGCCATCTGTAAGTATACAAGGGGCAATCCCTGATATGCTTTGGTCAGGGAAAACAATAGAGTACAATAAGCTAAGAATATATGGGTGCTTAGCATACACTCATATTCCTGAAGAGCTCAGGAAGAAATTAGATGACAGAGCCATGATTACATATCTAGTTGGATATGACAAACAATCTAAGGCATTTAGGTTATATAATCCAAGCACTAGAAAAATTGTGGTAAGTAGAGATGTAACCTTTGATGAATCTCAGGTTTATAAAGTGCTGATCAAGGAGAATAAACAGAAGGAGGTTGCTGAAAGCATAATTAATGCAGATAATGCTGAAAATGATATGACTAATATCAAAATGATTGATAATGATGATGATATATTAGATGATCAGCAAATCAGTGGTGCAGGGACTGAGGAGAACATTAATGAAGGAGGAGGTGATTCTGAAGAAGTGCAGCTGCCAAATCCAGAGTTCACAGCTGAGCCATCTGAGCCTGTAACTATTGTTGACTTACCTCAAAAGAAGAAAAGAGCTACTGAAGTAGAGAAGCTGCAACAAGCAAATATAAAAATTGATCCCTTAGTCCATGGTCGAACAACTCGAGGTAAGAGTAAAAGAATTCAGAATATAGAAGGTGAATTGGATAGTGTATTTGAGATTTTAGCCCACTTAGATCCAGAAATCCCAAATACATATGAAGATGTATTAAACTTCAATGAGAAAAGGTAAATGGATAAACGCTATGAATGAGGAGATGGATTCATTTCATAATACTAAAACATATGAGCTTGTTGATAGACCTTGTGGGAAAAATATTGTAGGTAACAAGTGGCTATTCAGAATAAAAGCAGGTGTGGATGGGAAGACACCTAGATACAAAGCCAGATTGGTTGCCCAAGGGTTCTCCACGAAAAAAAAAAGGTCAGGACTTTGATGAAACCTTCTCTCCATTAGTGAAAATGAATAGCATTAGGATGTTATTGGCAATTGCAAATGCTTGTGATTTAGAAGTACATCATATGGATGTAAAGACTGCATTTTTGAATGCAACCTTAGAAGAAGAAATCTTTATGAAGCAGGCTCCAGGATTTGAACAGGGAATTGACAAAGTTTGGAAGCTCAATAGAGCAAATATATGGGTTGAAACAGTCTCCTAAGTGAATGGTATAAGTGTATGGATGGGTTTCTACGAGAGCATGAATTTATTAAATTAGATAATGATGGAAATCAGTATAAATTCCAAATGATGGGGAAGAATGGTGTATCATAGCATTGTATGTTGATGATAATATTATGGTAGCAAAAGGGACAACTTGCTTGAATATGTGCAAGGAATTGCTAAAACAAAGATTTGAAATGACCCACTTAGGTGAGTTGAAGAACTTCCTAGGAGTTGAAATGAGCGAGAAATAGAGCAGAAGGCATAATAATGCTTACTCAAAAGAAACAAATTCTAGACATGTTGAAGAAATTTAATATGCAAGATTGTAAAGCTTGCAAAACTCCTGCAGTACCTGGTTGTAAATTGTCTGAGAGCATGTGTCCAAAAGATGAAATTGAAAGAGAGGAGATGCAAGCGTTACCATCTGAGATCATTAATTGGATGCTTAGCATATGTGGCCAATTGCACAAGGCCTGATATTGCACATAGTATTAATATCTTAAGTAGATATAATACTGATCCTGGTAGAGATCATTGGACTGCTGCAAAAAGAGTCCTAAGATATTTAAAGGGAACTATTGAAGAAGGAATTAAATACACTACAGATAATTTAATTCTTGAAGGTTTTTGTGATGCAGATTGGGGAGGGGATGTAGATACCAGAAAATCAACTTCAGGATATCTAGTCATGTTAGGAGGTGCACCCGTATCCTGGAAATGCAAAAAACAATCTGCCATAGCCATGTCTAGTGCAGAGGCAGAATATGCTGCTGCCACTTTATGCTCAAAAGAGATCGTTTGGGAAAGAAGACTGATTATAGAGCTAGGGTTTGAGCAACCATTGGCTACAAAAGTTTGGTCAGACAGTACAAGTTGTATAGCATTGTCAAAAAATCCAGTTCTACATGAAAGGACTAAACATATAGAACTAGAAATGCACTTTATTAGAGATGCTGTCAGAAAGAAATTGGTAAGTATCTTATATTTAAGAACAGAAGAGCAACTAGCAGATATACTTACAAAGTCACTGGCAGAACGGAGGTTTAATTATCTGAAAGGCAAAATAATGCATATAAATATAACATGAAGGAGGATGTGAAGATATGTCAGGTTATATTATATGCATTGTTTAACAATGTTGCATAATAAGATTGTGCAGGTCCATGAAGTCATATGCAATATTGATCTATGAGAAGCAGTGGCAGTAGGTCAATAAGGAAGTATGAAGTCAATACTTGAAAAATTAGGTTGGTGGGCTGGTACTACCCGGACGTTGCTACACCCGCCAGAAAACGTCAGATACCCCCAGCCCGCAGGTTTAGGGTTTTGCAAGTCAAAGTCAACGGATATTTTGGGAAACCTAAATTTATGGACGGCAAGACCTATCTACTCCGTATCTTTAGGCAAGTCGGTAGACTTTCCAGTATAAGGGGACGCACAATCTACAGAGGAAGGTGTGGACAATCAGGCGGATTAAGATCTAGGAATGCCGGAATATGGCCCATACTAGCTTGGTTGATTGATCATAACTTGATTTAGATTTTGTGTGAAGTTCATAAGTGCACAAAGGAATTAGTGACCACAACTTGGCTTCCTTGGTGCTAGATTCTATTGTACTTAAAGACTAAGACATATTTTATTGTCGAGAATGAGAGTTAAACTTTACATGTGTTTGTCTCATCCTTGCTATTGGAATTATCTAAGGGTTCATTCATCCGGATGTTGTGTCTTCTTGTTTTGTGCGGTCTTGTTACCGGGTGCTGGCTATTCATGACACTCTGCCCCCTTTAGGCAAGTGGTCTCTGCAGCTTCCGGGTTCTCGATGGCGCTCGGTTTGAACGTGGACATGGATCTCACTTCCTCCACCGAAGGTTAGGGTGCTTCTGTGGCAGGTGGTGCACCGCTGTATCGTGGTGAATGCCCTTTTGACTCAGTTTAGGCCGGGTGTGAGCCCTCTCTGCCCTTGTTGTGGCCTTCATCGTGAGACTGTGGAGCATTGTCTGGTTTTATGCCCTCACTTGCAGGCTGTCTGGGATTGGGTCAGGGCTCTGTTTCAGGTGAGATTGACTAGCCAGAGGAGGAAAATGAACGTTGAGCGCCAGCGCCCTAGAACGTCCACGCTACTGGGAGAACTTCCTAGCCCCGATGGATGAGGCTTTGCTCGAAGCTGTTCTCCAGGGGCTGGGAATTGTCCATATCCCAGTGGAAATTCAAGATTCAGTATTAGTCATTGAGAATTTGATTAGAGAAGCAGTAGAATCGAATTCTAGGATAGGTTTCTGTAGATCTGCGTTCAACTCCTTCTTTCTGTGCATTCTTTGTTTTGACAGATCTGGGTCTCTACGAGTGGCAGCCCACAACTCCCAGCCTTATATCGGTCTTGGGAATAGATATGAGAGGAATTTGTTTATGATGAGCGTTCCATTGGAATTTGGGGTGGAACCAATTTATCAGTGGGCTGCCTTCTTCGACCTCCAGCCATCACAACATATCTGAGATCTAGACGTGGTGGTGTGGAGATTCCTAGTTTCTAATTAGATTAGATCTGTCTTGGGCTCTGTGTCAGTTCTGGGGCCCGTCAAACAAGGTCTTTTTAGGATTAATCTATTTGGGATTTTGATAGTACGGCCTGTCAGCTTTTATGTCATATCTGGGGAATTATCTCGGGGGATGCGGAAAGACATCAAGTGCAGTTATCTTTGATTTTGGAAAAATTGGGGAAAGGAAGTCAAGGTTACAGTCGGCTTTCTGGTAACGGTTATTCCTTCTTCTGTCTTGACGGAGAGCACAGGTAGACATAGTCGAGATCGATGGCTAGCACCAAAACAAAGGCTGGTAGCTCCAACCAGAATTGGAGTATAGAGGATGAAGAATGGACGCAGATTTTCTGGCTAGAGGATAGGCGAGATAAGGCTTGGAGTGTGCTTAAGGAAATTTACACGGGCTTGGAGATAATCAGGGATCAGCAAAGGGCAGCGGCTTTCTGCATGGGGGTAAATGAAGAGATAGGCATTGTGGCCTGCAAGGAGAAACTGAAGGTGATTGATAAAGACTATATGGACGGAAGGGCGAATGATAGAGACTGGGTTTGGAACACATTCGGTTTTGTGCAAGAAATGGATAATACCCTCTATAAACTCATCACGGTGAAGCAAGGCCACTCTGAAACGGATTGCTGTAGCCTGAAAAACAGTATATTTAGAACTTTCATGGATGAACTGTTATCAAAGGTAAAGAACCTCATAATTGTTTGGGATGGGTTGAAGGAAGGATCCAAGGCAAGTATCAGGTTAATCAAAAGATGGGAAGAGGCGGAGGATCATGTGATAGAAAGGCAACGGAAATCATTCAAATCGGGACTCGCCATGGACCAGTCTATAGAAGGGATATCCACCTCTCTGGAAGTTCATCAGCTCAGAAGAAAGAAGCAGGCGAAAACCTGTGAGATCAAGGATTCAAATGGGTTTTTCAACCCCATGGAGGTCAACTTATGTGATTGCGGTAATTGTGAAGAGATCAAGCTTTCCAACCTGAACCTGACAAAAACGAAGATTGGGGAGAACAAGATCACCAATTCCATCCCGGTAATAGGGAAGAACGACAAAGCAAAAGGTGTGATCTCTCCCCCATCATATAAAAATATTCTTTTAGGGAAAAAGCCGGCTTCTTCTACTAACCCCGGGAGGGAGAATGTTAGTAATGGTGATTTTATTGATTTGTTTGGTGTGCCTGATTCTTCAGCTACTAACATCTTCTCCAAGAAAGGTCTCTTGATTCACTTCCCGCGTAAATGCCCTGCTCAGGGGGACATTAAGGCCTGGATAACCAAATCCCAGCACATTCCGATCATGTCGATCCTCAAGCTAGATAGTAAAACCTTCCAGATTGTGTGTAGGGATGAGGTCTGTGTTGATTACATTTTAAAGAGGAAGCTGGACTACATTGCTAATTCCCCTTTTTACATCATGAAGTGGAGTCCAGAATTCATTCCGGGTTCAGAAAGGGAGATCAGAACATCTACTTGGATTACTTTTCCTAATCTCCCTCCAGCTTTTTGGACTCGCACTCACTTATTGACCCTCTCTGAGAATTTGGGGGAAGTTATAGATATCAATATCCCTCAAATTAACTTCCCTTCTGTGTGTATCTCCAAAAAAATCAACTCTGAATGGAGAAAAAAGATTAAAACAAGAGTGAAAATCAATGAATATCTGGAGATCACTGTTAATTATTCCAAATGGCCAGTCCCTGGGTTGGATAATAATGAAGCTCCCCCCCAGAAGCTCAAGCAGATTTGGATGCCAAAAAAGATGAAGGAGAAGGGGGGTGATAAGGATTCTGTAATGCCAGCCCATTTTAATGATCAGAAGATCCTAGGGGACAAAATGGAGGTGTCTAATATGGTTTGTGATCATAAGGATTACATTGATACCCCTAGGGTGGAAATTAAAGAAAACATGGTTCTATTTTTAAAAAACATTAACATGTCAGTGAGGATTGACACAGGGGACTTCATTTTTTCGGTGCCGGACATTCCAGACTTATTGATTCAAAAAAAAGAGGCAGATATTTTGGATAAAATTGAGGGGATTCTGGATACTGAAGATAAAGGCTGGAAAGTCGTTGATAAAAGAAAGGGCAGAGGTAAAAAGAAATTTTATAATGGACCGTGCAGAACTAGCCCGAGAAAGCAAACCATCCAAGCTCGAATAGAGTACGGTAAGTATAAAGTCTGATGGATAGGAATATAGATTGTATTACCTGGAATCTCCAGGGTCTCAATAACAGCATGAAAAGGGATAGATTAAAGGTATGTCTTTCCTCCCTTACCCCTGATTTTCTTTTCATCCAAGAACATAAGATTCACGATGCGGATCATGCGACCATTCTAAGTAGATCCCTTCCTCCTAATCTCAAGGTTTGGTCTATTCCTGCCAAGGACTCCTCTGGAGGTATTGCCATGGCATGGAATGACAATTTGAACCTGTCTGACACGTATATGATTAATGGGAATGATGGTAGGTGGCAGATTCTTTTATGTACCTGTTTCAAGATTAGACTTGCTCTAGTTAATATCTATGCTTTTAACAATCCAGGGGATAGAGTTGATGTTTGGCGTAAGGTTAAAATTAGCCTGGACAACTTAGAATTTGATGATTGTATCTTAGGGGGAGATTTAAATATGGTAACTAACAGCTTTATGAAGAACAAAAATTTTAGGCCTCTGGGGAAGCAGGAGAAGGCAGTTTGGTCAGACCTAATCCGAGGGCATAATCTAACTATGGCCAGAACCAAAGCCAACTCTTATAGTTGGACAGACAAAAGGGTGGATCCAACGTTATGTCTCCATGATAGGTTTTACTTATCCGAGAATCTGTGGAATCAAAGTAACAGAGTAAATAATCTGGAAGGCTACACCCTCTCGGATCACTTCCCTCAGCAGCTGAGGATTTTGGCTGCTAATAATGTCAGAAAGAGGAGGACATATTTCAAGCTCAATACTAACCTTCTTGAGCATGAGGAGTTCATGACTAGGTTCCAGCAAGTCTTAGATAATCATCCCAAACCAAATGGTAGTACAGGGTGGATGCATTGGTGGATTCATTTGTCCAAGGCTATCAAAATTTGGTTTAAAGAATGGGGAAAATCTGTGCACGCTCAAAAAACAGCTCATTTACAGGATTTGAGGAATAGGCTCCCATATGCCAGGGATGTAGACAAGGATGGGATTCGGTCAGAAATTGAAAGAGAGGAGATAAGAATAGCTGAGGGGTGGAAGCTGAAAGCCAAAATTAGGGAAATTAAGCATGACGAGAGGAGTAGTTCCAAATTCTTTTTTGTCAAAGCCAAAGGTAGAGCGAAGAGGAACCATATTTTTGAGATCAAGGTTGGGAATGATGATATTTCGAATGTAGATCAGATAAAGGTGGCTGCTGCAAATCACTTTAAAAATATCATGGGCACTAATCAGGACAGCCAGCTGCAGGCTATGGACAGGTTCATCAACCTTCAAGCTAAGGTTAACCCTGTTGACAACTCAGATATTGAGAAACCTTTCTCTGCGGCTGAATTGTTTAGTATTGCCAAGGATATGGAAAAAGGCAAAAGCCCGGGTCCAGATGGGCTCCCTGTTGAGTTCTACATTAAAACTTGGCCTATTCTCGGAGATAGTATTGCATGCCTGGCCAATGAGTTCAGGGACCGTAAATGTATGGATGCAAGGATAAATACTAGTCTGATCACGCTCATCCCTAAAATTGAGGTACCTGTTACCTTCTCGGATTATAGGCCCATTTCCCTTTCCAATGTAGTGTATAAACTGATTTCTGGTGCTGTTGCTAAGAGATTGAAGTTGGTTTTGGAAAAGATTATTAGCACATCCCAGGCAGCCTATCTGAAGGATAGATTTATTTTAGATAATGTGGTTACAGCGATTCTTGGGCTGAATTGGGCTAAGGACACAAAACAGGATATTGCTCTTATTAAGCTTGATATTACTAAAGCCTTTGACTCTGTAAGCTGGAATTTTCTTTTCAAATGCTGTAAAGCCTTAGGATTCTCCAATGAGGTAATTCTCCTTTTTAAAGCAATTCTTTCTAACTCTAGATCTTCTGTTTTAATTAATGGGGAATGTGGACCATTCTTCCCCCTGCTGAGGGGAGTCAAACAAGGTTGTCCATTAGCCCCATTCCTCTTCCTTATTGTCATGGAGGCCCTTCACAGCAAACTGGAGGAAGCCAAAAGTACTAATTTGATTCAAGGCCTCTCCCTTCCAGGAAATGGAGGCTTGGATCAGATTTTGAATGGGCATTTTGCAGATGATACATTCCTGCTCATCTTGATGGATAACAGATCACTCATCAACACTCAGGCCATACTGGAAGAATTTGGGGAAGTTTCGAGATGTAAGATCAACCCTTTGAAATCTAAGATTGTGGCCAAAGACCAGGTAAAAGGAGAGCAAACGGCTGCTCTCATGGGCTGTAAGTATATTCTACCAACTACCTCTTCCAAAATTTTAGGTGTCCCTATGGCCTTAAAAGGTAGTCCCTCCGATATATGGGCAGACATCATTGAGAAATTTCAGAGGAAGGTGGACAGTCTGAATTCCAAGTACATCTCTAAACAAGGCAGGGCCATAATTGCTAATTTTGTCATTTTCTCTTCTCATGTCTACCAGTCAGCGGTTATCCTGGCTCCTAAGAAAGTATCCTCCAAGCTCCAGAGTATTATAGGTAGGTTTATTTCTTGCGGGCAGAATAAGAGGTGCTGGACTCCGGTGTCTATGAAGGAGTGCTGTAAGAGCAAGAAGTCAGGTGGATTGGGTGTAATCAATATCGAAAAACAGGGGATTGCCTTGGCTGCCAAATATTTCTTTAAGGCTGCTCATGACAAGATCAATCACCCGATTTCTAAAATCATCAGGCACTATTTAACCAGATGTCACCCCTATGGTTGGAGAAATGTGAAGATGAGTCTTCCCCATGCTATCTATTTTCCCTTTACTGTCCCAAATTCCATACCGGGCCTCATTAAAAAGTGGATTAGGGCATGGAATCTGGTAAAAGGGATGTTCACTTGGAAGGAGGGGTTATCTCTAGATCAGTCCATATTTTGGAATCCAGCTCTACTCACGAATAATCCCTCTCTTTGTCTGGCCTGCCATTTCCCGGATCAAGCTAAACTATGGGATAATAAAGGTATCCACCACATCAGAGACATGTTTAATGAGAATGGGATTATCCCTTTCAGGGAATCGAAGCTTTATGGCGAGAATGATAATTGTGAAGCCTTGTATAATAACATCTGTACCATGCTTGTCCAAGGGAAGTGGGCGAATGGGGAAAGTAACTGGAACCATAATGGGAAAGCTGAATTCACAGTTAAAACAGCTTACAGATTCCTTATGAAGGATTAGGTTATTACAATGCATAATAAGTGGCAGATTGGGGCAGAAAGATGTATCAGGAACCTTAAGTTTATGTGGTCAAGCCCAATCCCACCTAAGGTCAAATCCTTTATGTGGCAGTTGTGGCACAAGGCACTTGCCACTAATCAGAAGAGATTCAAGTTGCATATGGCAGATTCAGATGTGTGCCCCAGATGTTTGGCCCATAGAGAGGATGTGGACCACTTATTCAGGGAATGCATTTGGTCAGAGTGGGTTCTGGAACTAGCCTCAGCTTTAACTGGGACTGACCTCAATGCTATCAGTTCCATTGAACTCTTCATGCCAGATCAGCCTAGGGATTGGAGAATTTACATCATTCTATGGAGGATCTGGAAAGGCAGGAATAATTTCATTTTTAACTGTGACATCACTCATCCGGAGGCTGTTATTAAGCAGATAGAATATGACATAAGATGGATAACAGCTGCAGGTTAAGTATTCTTGAATTTCTCATCCTCTTCTCATATTTTACTGGTTGCTTTTCAGGAATCATATTCATGCTTGTTCGGAAACTCAAGTGGAAAAAGATCGATCCGAGAACAAATGAGCAGTGGATCAAAGTATTCGGCCCCCCAGATGGTGAGAGTCATGACGAGACTTGTGGATGTGATTGTTCCTGCGATCAGTATCCAGATGTCAGAAGGGCCCTGCTGTGCGAAGCCAAGGATAATCGTGGGAGGTTCAACATGGCAAAAGCCGAGGCATGCCTATGTGCTTTCTGCACACTTTCAGCTATGGTCAAAGGACGCGGTCGTAAATCTGCCAATTCTAATCTGAAATCCTACTTTTAGGATGTTGGTGCTTTCTAAAAATACTGTTATGCGTATCTTTTTTGGGCTTAAACTTCTACCTATATATATATAGGAGGTAATCAGGGGTTACACTTCCCTCCAAAAAGTAATTTTGTAACTTTAACTTAACTTTGTTAATATATCATCTATGGCCTTCAATTAAAAAAAAAAAAAGAGATTGACTAGCCAGCAGTTGCTGCTTCATGTGTATCCTGGTGCTTGGCCGCTCTTGCGGCAGCAAGCCTTGCATTTGTGCGTGGCTTGGTTGGTGTGGCTGATTTGGAAGCGGCGGCGGTTGTGGATCTTTCAGGGGATTCAGTAGCCTGCAGCCTCTCTGATTCCTCGACTCAGGTACAAGCTATTTCAAAGCTTTCTGGTGTTCCCGGGATAAGTAGAGCGGAAATTTGCCATTTGGAGGGACTTCTTGGGTGTTTTAAATGGTGATGGTCGGTTTGTACAGCAGTAGAGTTGCAGTTTTTCTGTGAGTTTGTTGTGGAGTGTCGAGGTATCGCTGTCTCTTTGGGGCGGTTCTTCTTCCTCCTCACTTGCTTTGTAACATTACCATTCTTTTAATATATTGATGACATAGTTCTTCAAAAAAAAAAAATTTGACATAAAAGCTTCTAAGTTTTGGCTAAACTTTCAAATTTTGGCAGTTACACTTTCTTGCAATTATCTAAAGTGGGACGAAATGAAGGTGCGGCGTGAAATAGACTTGGCCAAAATTTTATTTATTTTAGCCCAAAAGGGGCCATAATTTAGCCAATTGTTTTCCAAACAAGGCCAAAATTTCGTCATTTAGCTAAGTTTAGCCACTAATTTTTTCCATGGTTGATTTTAGAACTAGAACCCAGGCTAGAACCATACCAAGCCAATTGACAAGTTGTGTTCTTTTTGTTAAAGTACACAGAATTTTTTAATAGCAGATGTAGAGTAAATGCATGCTCTTTCTCTATGGAATTAACTATCAGTATGATACTCTATGATGACTAATATATTTCTGTTGTTTCTTGACTTATGGTGTAGGTGTTGCAGAGACACATCTTTTTGTAGAACAAAATACCCAGCATTAGTCAGTATTAGGCCAGCCAAAGTTGATGATGTTAACAATGATCTCAAAACTTTTGTCACCTTCTTTATTGCAGGCTGTAGCAAGACAAGTTTGGGCGAGGAACCATTCCAACTTCTCTGTGGTAGCGTACATTGCAGTATAATAAAGCAGAGTGGCACCATCAGTGTGTGCGTCTCATATAGATAAAATGCGGAGATTTTTGTGCTTCCAAATTCTCTTTGCCACTCTTCTGACAGTGTCTTTAGCAGCTCACCTTTCTTATTTATAGCAAAGACATCGGCATCCTTCTCAATAAGAACTTGGATGACCTTTGCAGACACGTTTCTAGCATTCCAATGGAGAGTAGTGACTCCTTTGAAGACATCATGCTTGACATTGAAGCTCCTCTCTCAAGAAACCATTCCACATCCTCTTTTTTTCTAATTTCATGATGCATAACGCAAAGCTATTACTCTATCTTTATTTGCATCGTCTATACCTTTGCCCACAAGCTTCTCCATCACATCAATAGTCTGTCCATGTTTCGCAGCAAAATGGAAAGGAGTCGCCCCATATACTGTTCTTCACCAGCGAAAATTTTAGTAGCCTCTACGGACCATTTGGCCACAAATTACAGGTTCGGGCAAAATGCGACGGCCAGCTTGAGTAGGATGCCTTACCTATGGACTACCTGCAGATTCGCCATTTCGTAGCACTTTATTGCCTATTACGACATTAGAATGGCCAATTAGATGTTTGCTAATTGGAGTGGTATCGACTTTGGGGCCAATTTAGTCCCAAGTGAGAACTAGATATGCTTATGGAATGGCTAATTAGGCCACTTGGCCAAATCCTGCAATGCCTTAAGTTCGCCAAATCTTAATTCATTAAGAGGCCCTCTCATAAATTCGTCACTTATAGGGGGCCAATATTATTAGAAATTTTTATTCCTAAATATATCTACCAACTAAGAATAATCCTGCTCTTTTGGAAAATCAAATGTCGAGGCACTTTTCAATCCTCTTTAAGAAGACTCCGACATCCGATTTCTGATTCTCCCTACCAGCAATCTGTGCATTATTAAAATACATGGAGTATGAATTCAAATTCATACAACATGTAACTTAAACACATTTATATAGGGTAGCGACTTCTTTATATTTGGGCAACTAGCTCTATATTTAATAAGAATCTAGCTACAAGTCGCCATTTGAACTACACATTATTAGATTTTGGTTCAAAAATTGCCAATTGGATTGCAGCCACATTAGAAAAACATAGGAAAATTGGCAAGTTCAGGCTACACTTTTGGAGGCATATTTTACAAGGAATGGCCAATTCATTATACTTATACAAAATTATAAAATCCTTAAAATTTTCCCTCTTCTTCACATATTCATGAGCAAAGCGAGTGCTCAAGTCTCTTGTAAACCATCTTAAGGATCCCCAAGTCAGCTTCATGGTGACTAGCACATGCCGTTGCACATAGCTGCATATATTTGAGATTTCTTTATGAATTTATAAATTCCATTGGGCACCAGATCTGTATTCTGGGCTTTCCTTAGCTATTGGTATATCTGCATCATGCAATTTATATCTTCTCCAAGTAAAGTCAATTTTGGTTCTTTCTACCTTTAATCTTACAACATGTATGTTGCCTGATTTATTCTGTACAGTAACTTTTAACGTTGAACATGACATTCATGCTTCCAATAACATGGTGATATGGTGGCAGATCATGTCAGTTTTTTGTAAGTTATTTAGCTTTGTGTAGCTTGTACAAAATTATATTACCAGTACAGTCTCACTGCACAATTCATAACTGTTAAATGGTGAGTGCTTATATCACAGTTGAATATTTATAATAATAATAATAATAATAATAATAATAATTTAATAATAATAATAATAATAATAATAATAATAATAATAATAATAATAATAATAATGGGTTTTTAATTCAACGGAAAATACAGTAGTAAAAGATCATATGACCAGGAAGCCATAAGTACAAAAATTGAGGTGGACTTCATGCCTCTGATGGCTTTAGTCACAAATATAGGTTTGTTCATCCTCTTACATGAATGAGTTTTAGGCTCTATATGTATCACCAAGCAGTGTGAACAGGGTGGTAAAGAGCCTAGAGTTATCAGCTTAGACATGATCGTATAATGTTGTATTTTCTTCAAGGCTATCCGACCCCCACCCAATCTTTATGTGCAATCCAAATTCCTCAATACGGCAAGCAACACAGTTTACACCCAAGGTAATGATTAGCTTTTTCACAAGAAAACATTACTTTCCTTTTTGCTTTGGAAGAATCGTTCAACAATCATTTACTAGTTGTATAGTAGTGGTCAACTAGCATATTGTTCAACTGCATTGCATTAAACTTCCATGTTGGTCAGAGGCGAGGTAGCTAATCTTATGAAGGTAACACATGACAGTAATGGTTAAAGGAGCATTTTTCTATGGATTCCTGCCTTAAGCATGTTTGGTTGTTTCATTCAATTTGCTTGCAAAACTAAATGCGAATGGTCCCTATGTTTTTTTCCTCTTGTATTTAATTTGCATTTCCAAGGGCCTTAGTTGTCCACATACCTCCATGAAGGTACATATGACAGTAATGGTTACAGGAGCATTTTTTTTACGGACTCCTGCCTTAAGCATGTTCAGTTGATTCATTAACTAGGTGACATGAGGAGCAGTAAGGTTCGTTAGGCATGGGCAGTGTATTGAGGGGGGCAGTACCTATTTTTTACTAGTAGCCTCAAAACCCGTAGTTGGGTTACTTTTAGTTTAGTTGTTCAAGAGATCTCTTCTGTCCTCCTTGCTGATCTGATCTGATGTCTGATTGTGGGCACTCCCCTTTGCTTGATCAAGGTACTGGGTCGGCTCCATCTTGAATGGAGGGGACTGCATGTATCGGGTTCATGCTTAGGGCTTAGGGTTTTTGCAGCAGAATTTTGATCGGTCATATCTCTCACATCCGGTGTCAGATTTTCATGTGCTTGGGCTTGTTGGAAAGCTGGTTCAGAGATCTTTCCAATGGTGTATGGTACCTGCATGCTTGGCTTTGTTTCTGTGTTCAAATTGGCACTTTTCCGGGCTGTGTGCTAGGGTTTCTGTGGCAACCGGTAGACACTTCGACCCGGTTGTATCTCTCTCACATCCGGTGTCAGATTTTCATGTGCTTGGGCTTGTTGGAAAGCTGGTTCAGAGAGATTTCCAACGGTGTATGATACCGGCATGTTTGTCTTTGTTTCTGTGCTCAAATCTGCACTTTTCCGGGCTGTGTGCTAGGGTTTTGGTGGCAGCCGGTACACACTAGATATCCAGGAGTCTATTAGCCACTTTCCTTTTTGCCCCCTTTTGGAAAGCTTTGCTCCCAACCCTAATTTGGGCAGTCAGAGCATACAAATTAATGTTGAGCTAGGCTCCAACATCTACCTGACATTGCCATAGCCCAACCAACTGCCTCTTGGCCTTGCCTAGCCAGGCCACGGCTCCCACCCTAATTTGCCTGCCTAGCCACCCGGACTGATAAGCCCCTGCCATAGCCTACCTAAACCACGTTGGACCTGCCATGGCCCAAGTCATACCCCAAGCCATGGCCACTGAACCGCGATGGCGTGTGTGGACCCACACTTGGTTGGTGAGCTACCTCGGACCACGGCAACCCATCACAGGAAGGCCCAAACACACCAACCACGGTTGACCCCGCAGGAGCAGCCCCTGCAGGGGAAGACCATGAAGCGGGCCATCAAGGAAGAGGCCTCCGAGGCGGGAGGGAGGCATCTTCCATGAAGAGGGAGGCGAGCCAAGGCCCGTCGGCCCGGCAAGCGGGCCACCGCAGGCAATCCGCCCGGTCCGAACCTGGAGCCGCATCCGGCGAGGTTGAGGCCAGCGATTACCGCGCCTTGCGGGCCTCCCGAGGAAGGTGGAGAACATAACATCTCGGATATTCGCTGGCGATTGGTGCCGGAAAAGCGGCGAATCCGCGGGGGGGAGGATGCGTCACGGCGGCAGATGATAACATCGCTTGCTACAATTTGAAAAGACGGACAATACCCGGCGGGGCTGCGTGATATGAAGGCGTGTGAACACGGTTGGCAGCTATAGAAGCCGAGATGCGGGATGAACCGGTAGAGGGGAGACACTTTCGTAACCCGTCACCGGATCCGTGGGGGGTTGAGGAGGCTAAGGCCCACGATGACGAGGGAGCCTGAGCCGCCCTCTGTCGTGAGGTTGAGGACGCCACCTTTGGAGACAAGGACTCGAGGCTACTTTGGAAGCTAGGCCGGCGTAACCGAAAGCTCTTTGGAGTAAGGATTTAGCACGAGATGGAGAGCTAGGGCTTGAGGCTACCGGGTGCCCGGCAAGGCAGGGCGGCGTCTTGAAGTCATGAGCAAACTTTCTGCCATTGCACTCAGATGGCAAGACATGACAACGATCACGCAAGAGTCGAGCTCCGGACTCGAATGCCGTAAAACACGGCAAAGAACACACCAACCTCCGAACCCACCAACCTAGAGGTCAGCAACGGAACACCCGCCAGGGACACATCAGATCCGCAGCGGGCCGCCACCACCCGCCCGCCGGCCCACGCCTATGCCTCACCCACCTCAACCAACACGTGCGGCCCCGCCCGAACTCGAGAAACGAGACGCGGGGAGCCGCAATGTGGTAGTCGCGAGGCGGCCAGGAGTCGGAGAACATCTCACTTCGGACTCTCGAACCTGACATCTTGGACGGATGATGTTCCCGGCCTTGTGACCATTGTAAAGGCGAAGTCGTCATGGAATTGGCATACTGATGCGCCCTCGGGTGGTCATCTTCCGGTTGAGAAGCGTGCGAGGCGGGTGGCCATCACGCCGTATAGGAAGTTGAAGGGGATGGCTCTTACGTTGGCCGGGGACTTGACCCGGCCAAAGAAGAGACCCAGAAGCGTGGTAGCCAAAAGTCGAGGGGCCCCCTTGAACATGGAGGCGGCGGGGGCTGGTTGGGGGCAGGGGATCCGTCTTTTTATATGGGATATGCCACTGCGTGCATAGGGTAGCCAAAAACCTAGTATACGTGTTTTACGATAGACAAATTTGACCCTTTCCGTATGGTTGTATAACTAAAAAACATCAAAAATCCATATGATCCCTAGTATACATGTCACGGGAAAAGGATAATAAAAAAGCGCCCCCTCCGGATTAGCGCCGTGGTTTTGGCCGGGTTCTACAAGGTGACACCCCTTGGTCCCGGAAGGATCTCGGGGTGGATGCGCACTCTCCGGCCCCTCGAGTCCCCTCGAGGGGGCCCGGCCGGGGCATCCACATATTCCGCTCCCCCACGGGACCACCACTACCACCGGACTGAAGTGGTGATGCACCGCTAAATAGGGATGGGTGCCTCGGCGTGGTATCACGGAATTGCCGTGGCTTCCCATGGCGAAGGGGGCGATCTCAATTAAAATCGCCATGGACATGGACCTTATCTTCCTCATGGAAACATGGGAACATCTTTGGTCACTGAGGCTACGATTTGCGGGGATACCAGCGCTACTCGTCTTCAATGAGTGCACCGGGAAACGAGGACCGCGGAGGAATTGCGTGTTACTACCCGGGCGACCTTGGCCCAATCGGTCTCCACGGCAAAGGCGGACATGCACTGCTTGAGATACGTAGTGGGTACCAGTAATAATACATGGCAGCCCCTCTCTTTGTGGCGGCTTGCTACTTCCCACATCTTTGAGAGCAACTTTTACCACACGCACTTGGATGTGGGCCGGCGGGAGCCCTATAATCGATCTATATGATGACATCTGTGTCTGCATAATTGGGCAAGGTCATGTTGCTTGGAGATTTCAATGCGCGCACAGGGGCAGAGCAGATCCCAAAATTCGCACCTCTAGCTGAGGATGTGTTGCAAATGGACCCCGCAGAGATGGTTTGGCCAAGGTAAATTCGGATGACAACCGGTGACACGCAGATGGCGGCAATTTCTTGTTGTTGGCAAATATCTTTGACACAGTCATTTGTAATGGCTATACACGTGGCCGTCCTCCGGCCGCTTCACTTGTAGACAGGAGAACCGGGGGCGGCACGGTGTGGTGGATTACGTGCTAGCGACGGAGCAATGCCTACACTTGATCACTGGCGATTAATGTCGGGGACAGTGGCCGGGCGAGGAAGTAGACTCCGACCATCAACCCCTGTTCTTGCAGATAGATTGGCAGGCCAACCGAGCACCCATTGCCCCAACACCCCATGTACCACGGTTGCGTCTGGACTATGATCATGCGGCGGTCTATGCGAGGATGCTTGAGCATGAGCTGCCGGGAGTGCTGCAGCTCCCCACACTTCAACAGCTGACGGCCCAGCTGAACCAGCTCCTTCTGAAGGTAGGGGACAGATGCTTTGGGAGAGGCCGCTCTCGACGATCCACAGGGGCTGCAACCACCTTCCCCCGTTCGATGACGAATGTCGGGAGCTGAAACGATGGCTCCGCCTATGTAGGGTTTAAAATCTAAGTTTTTATGCCACTTGGCTAAATAGAATAAACACAAAGAGGGAGAGAAGGTAATCTTATGAAATGGTATATGCTTCAATGAAAAAAATCAGTGAAAGCCAAGTAACATCTAGAATGTAAACATTATGAAATCCAAAAATGTCAAAACAACGAAAAAGAATGTAGGTCCAATACAATAAAAAGACAAGCTAGATGAATCAAAACTGCCACACGGCAATGTAGGAATAGCGATGCATGAAAATAAAGGCAAAAACTATCCCCCAAAATGCTGGAATACATGAGCTTGTTGAATAAGGATTACATCTATGAATCTTGGAGTAGAAGAAATAATTTAATCAGTTGAATATAGAGCTTATGAAGCACAACCCATCCTCCGTAAATTCTAACTATACGAGAATGAATTCGAACTCAAATTTGGGTATGGGCTCTAAAAGTGATGGAATTTAAGCTACCACAAACCTAAAAATAAGGGCATGTGAGAAGAGAATAATCTTATCTGATGGAGATAATAAGTAAACAAATTATGAGCCCTGGACCCCACCATTCGCCCGCAGGCCGTCCGTCAATACCGCTCCTTCCTCAAGACCAAGAAAGCCAGGTACCTTGTGGAGCACCAGCAACAGATGTTTGGTCTACTAGACCGCCACCCTAGGGCCTTCTGGAGAAAGGTCTTGAGTAAGCCTGCACAGCCCACAGGAAATATTACCCCGGAACAATGGGTGAGATACTTGCAGCAGCTGTATGACCCAATGGGAAGCCGGCAGCGTGATACCTCATGAGGCAGGCCTAGCACCGGTCATTACGAAGGGGATGTCATAATGGGCACGCAGCGCCTACGCTAATCCGAAGGCATCAGATTTGGATGGTATGTAGGCGAGGGCTTCTCAAGTGGGCGGGCCCCCAATGGTGCGGTTCTCACAAAGACTCTTCAACGAGGCATTGCAAGAAGGCTTCCCCACAGACCGGACTACCAAGAGTTGTGCCCATATACAAAGCGGGGACCCCCACGGCCACCAACTATCGCACCATTATAGTGGATTCATCTTTGCCAAGTTGTTTGCTTGGGATTCTTGAGCAAATGTGACCATTACACTTTGGGCGAGAGGATGGAGAAGTCGCGGGTTCTCACGCTTGGCGAGGCTTCGCCCAGGCATTCTACTATTGACTATATCTTCACTCTGCTTAACACTCATAGAGGATAGCCTAATCAACTATCGTACCATTATGGTCAGTTAAATGTCTTTGCCAAGTTGCTTGCCGGATTCTTGGCGGTGACCGACACTTTGGGCAAGAGGGATGGAGAAGTGCGGGCTCTCACGCAGCAGGCTTCCGCCCCTTCACTCTGTGAACACTCATAGAGGATAGCCGAATCAATGCCAGAACCTGTCGTTGTTTGTGGATTTCGCAAAGACTTTTGACACGCACCTCTGGATAAGTTGTGGGACAGGTTGAGACACTGGGACCCCCGGCCGACTTGCGCAATGCTATATACGCATTATCATGCAGGCTTGCTCCCGTCGTCTCCTCACAGTCGGGGAGCCCGTTGTTGTTAGCATTGGGGTGCGCCGTGGCTGCCCTCTATCCCCCCGGCGCCTTCGGCTTGTACATTGACCAGCCTAGAAGAATCCCCAAGAACTCATATATGCCGATGATGTTGACACGCCGCATATACCCCAGGACATGCAACGCCACCTAGATGCTTTGGACACTTTACGCCAATTCACCGGCATGAGTTAACTTGGCCAAGACGAGGGTGTTTTCTGGTCCCATCATCCCACACCCACGCCTTCCCTCATTCACTTACCGGCGGTAGTGGAGGTGGCTCGATCTTAGTAAGTATTTGGGCATTGAGTTTTCTACTACCACACACCGGGATGCATCCATCGTTTCGGGTCACCGCAGTCGGAAAGCCCTCAGATGCAATGCAAAATAACATAAAAGGCGAGTCAGATGCATGGGGTCACCAGCACACTTGTTCGTGGCCTTGGTTGAACCCCCTCCTCTATGGGGCGTAGTGTGGGGGCGATGATATCCCTCACCACTTGGAACGATCTAGAGCAGTGCGGAAGGCCTTCTTGGCCCGGGCACGCGGGAGTGAAATCCACGGTCCCATATCGGATCTTGCTCGGAGAGCGAGGCTTCCTTCCATTCTGAGGAGGGTCATACTGAACGTCACATTATTTACTTCCGGAAGGTGGTGGCTATGGATGAAGCCCGCTGCCCACCTTGCTTTGGCGGTGGCGATGGGCCCACAAATACTCAAAGCCTCATTGAAAGACAAGCAAGCCCGGTGGTTCTCGAATGGAATGTGCAGCACACAGATGTGGACCGGTGCATACACCAAAGGAAGCTGCCTTGGAGCAAGATTGGATGCTTGCTCCATGGCCAAGCTTTGGGATGCACAGGCCTGCCACATGTCAAGGTGGCAAATTATCGACAACATGTTAATCCCATGCTCACGAGGGGCCCACACCACTACACCGCGCACCCATCTACCCATGAAAAAGCGCAGGTGATTGCTTCCCATTCGCTTGCGGTGCACACCACCTCTGCATGGAGGCAGGGAGATGGATTCGGGGAGCCGCGTGAGGACAGAGTCCGTCGATCTTGTCAGTATTGCATTGAGGATGAAAGTCACGCCCTCCAGGGCTTGTCCGTGTCACGAGCATATCCGGGCTCGGTATGCTCGGTTAGTTGTGCCCCATCAGGCCCTGCATGAGCTACTGAGCACGGCCTCTGTAGGCTTGTTGGGATCGTATCTCCGGGAGGTAATGGATACGCGGACTCAGTTATGCCCCCCTGTCCGACATTAACCTCAGCTATACTTGTGATTATGTACATAACTGTGCAGTATGTCAGCATCCTTATTGCTACTAAGGTTTTTCCCCCGAAAACCCTTCGGGGCGGGGGTTTTTTAATCCTGGTAGTTGTACTTGGGTCCCATAGGCCAGTTGATCTCCGTGGACGATAAAATCATATTCTATTCTATTCTATTCTTCATGTATGGCTTTCATTTTGTTATCTTTTATTTTATGATCTCTGATAGGAGTTAGTCCCTAAGTCTTGTTTTATTTGGGCTCATGCCCTTTGTTCTGTTTCGTCCCATAAGCTCGGGAAGCTTCCCGTGGATGTTAAACTTATCTTATCTTATCTAAGGTTCCTACCCCCATTCACCTTACATGGCTTGGGATAGTTTTACCCTACTTTCAAGATCCTAGAGGGTTTTTTATCATGTCCTCCATAATCCTAGCTTAAAAATCCCATCCTTTGGGCCAAATATTTTGCAGATGCATTTGGCTTCAATTCGAGAGAATGCTTTTGGGATCCTTAAAAACTAGGGTGAAACTAGTTTATACCTACACCGTAGATTGCTTTAAAAATATTAGCATAGGATAAAGATGCCAAATGACCATTAGTAGCTTGGCAAAATGTACCTAAACACTTGGTAGTATCCTTTTCTTACCAGTGATATGGTACTTCTGGTTTTTTTTATAGCTTCTTATTTGTCTCATAAGGGATGTCTTAAGATGGGACATCTAACAAGTCCTAGAGCAAGACTTAGAGATGGCGTGAAAGTTATTCCAATTTGTAATGTGTCCCATAAGCATGTCGCCCTTTTGCATGTTATATTGCCACGTGCTACCTCTCTACAACTCGGAATGGAAATCGGCCCTGCGATTTCGCCAAGCAGGTCAAGGAACCCAAAATGTCCCAAGTGTCCATGATTTTAAATTGCAAGTAAATGGTTCTTTGTTGCATAAGAAAAAGGTGTGACCATGTTTTCCACATTCTAGGAATGTGATTTCACCAAGCCTTACCAACCAAGTTGAATGTCAATTGGACCATGTTAAAAGCCATGCCTAGCGCGTTAATGAGATCCATGTGCACACACAGTTGCCATTGTGCATAGTATTAGTTTGCCATGCTAGACTTGGCTTCTGGCAAATTCTAAATGGAAGGCAGAAGGAAATATCCATTTCGCAGCGCCAAACAATCTTAAAACACTTAGATGACTTATATAATGTCAATACTTCAAAATGGCATTATATCATACGCAACAATACGCTCTGTAGCCGCCCCCTTCTAGCCATGGCTGCCTCCTTGCATTCCCAAATCCGTGTATTTCCGTCCATTTCTGTCTCTTCCAGGGCGCTCGATGCCTTCCTTACATCTTCGGCATTGCATCATCAGGTTTTTCTTCATGGATCCACTCAGTTCCCAGTTATTTCTAGAAACAATCGCAGAATCGCGAGTCCTTCAGCAATATTTCCAATCTTCGCTCTTAAATCCGAGTATGTCTTTATCTTTGTTTTCATTTCTTGTTTAAACTCTGTCTTATATCATAGAGCTGACAAAATTTTGGTCTCTAAATAGCAGCGGTGACATATCTGGAGAATCTAAATCCTTGGCATTTAATCCACTCCAAATCTTCTCATTCAACAAGTAAGTACATAGATTGTTAGATCAGTTTCCATCACAAGGTTTAGGCATTGAATCTGGCAATCCGGTTTGCAGGATCATAGATATAATCCTATTCATTTTAAAGATTCCGGGGATGATAGCAGGGTTCCTTAAGGGCAAAGAAAACCTTATTGACAAGATTGAAGGTACATAAAAAAGAAATAAGAAGATTTAGCAACCCTAAAAGTGAAGCGTTTTTATTTTAAATCTGCTGTCTTGAAAACAGAGGAGCTACATGAAGTGGCAGACGGCCTGCAAGGAGTTGCAAAGGTAATTGACGAAGTGGCTGATGCCATGGAAGAAGTGGAAGAAAATTTTGAGAAACATGCAAACGGAAATAAGGAGATTGCTGACAAGGTAAATTTTAAGCTAATTCTTAAATTTAGGACTTCATCTCTTTCAGTTTTCTTTAAGATCCAGCGCCCCTGTTTCATGTTTGCAGGTAAAAACTGCAACCAAGAACATAAAGAAAGATGTCCAAGATGTCAATACTGCCTTAGATAAACTTGACAAAAGCGCAGAGAAAGCAAAGACAGAAACGAACACTGATACATCAACGGAATCAAAAGATGATTCTTCAAAAGATACATCAAAAAGAATAAATCCCCAAGCATTATCAGCAGGTAGGCTCTGCGTCAACGTGTTTCTGATCTGTACGAAGCTAGAGATTTTTCTACTCAAAGTAATGCAAAAATTGATGTCTTATTTCAGTTGAATAATGCATTTCTTACTGGCATCCACAGTATGGAGAACTTATTTTCGTTGTATTTTTGCGCAAGTGGACTAAAACTAATGCCTTGGTTTCTGTGTGAAGGATCGACGAAGAGGGCATGGGCTATTCAAAGCAGAGCGTCTTCTTTTGACCTAGTTTGGAAATGGCTATTCCGGTGCGTTGCTGCCATAGCCATAGCTTCTGTTTGGAGACCACATCTGTTGAGACCCCTCGCATTTCTGCTCATTCGTGCTCAATTCTTTGCCATGTAACACAGCATAAATATACTTATTATTTATTCTAGCACGCATGTGCCCGCCATTTATTCCATAATTTTTTCCTACCAATGTGTATTTAAGTTTGTTGGCCCTTTTTAGTGCTCAATTTTTTGCCATGTAACACAGTGTAAATATACTTATTATTGATTCTAGCACGCATGTGCTCGCCATTTATTCCATAATTTTTTCCTACCAATGTGTCTAATGGGTTTGGAAAAAAAAATTAAAAAAGATATGAGCCGTTGGATTTTACTTTCTCCCCTTATGGCTACCGTACAGGTGGCACGACCTCAATGTGGCAGTTCCAATCAGAAGAATGGTGGTGAGATGTTCTGCCATGGCGTCGAAGCTTCAAATTCGAAGCAATAAAGCTTCAGATTCGTAAAAGCCTAGCCATGGCGCCGAAGCTTCATATTCAAAGCTTCGGACTCCAAGCAATGATGCCAAATGAAACTCACACCTCTCTTCCCTGCCTTGCTCTCTTCGCTTCAGATTCGAAGGGTCTTGCAGTTCTATTTTGTTCGATCCACTCTCTTTCCTGATCCAGCCGGCTCAGATCAAATAGAAGCTTCAAATTAACATTCATTTTTATTCAGGCTATTCATCGCAGCCCTGCAAGATATATGGAAGATATATGCCCATCCATGTCGATAAATCCATGGCTGCCTATCATCGCTGCCCTACAAGGGAAACCACCCTGTCTCACAAAATTGGCCATGCTTGCTTGCGAAATGGGTCAATTCAGGCAAACAATCCTGTTTCTAGATATGCAGGCTTCTCTTAAGCAGGCTGCAGATGTCACAAATAGAAACACAATCTTCAGCCGCAAATAGAGCCATTTAAGCATAAAAAAAAAACCAATCCAATGGCTATTATATTTTTCACCCAAAAACAATTTAACCCGAAGCCTAAAAATGATTGCATAACTCTAATAAGTTTGTTGGCCCTTTTCTGGTTGGCTCTTTTCTGGTTGGTTCTAGATAAACGGCTGCAATTACTGAGCCCTCAGTAGTCATTATCTAAGCTTGTCTAGTATCATCATTACTGCAAAGGTTTTTCCCTTGAAAACCTTTCGAGGCAGGGGTTTTTTAATCCTAGTAGTAATGATTATACTAGCCCATTGTATGGGTCCCATGACCTATTGGTCTCCGTGGACGTTAAAAAAACTATTCTATTCTATTCTATTCTAATTGTGTATCTAAGATCTTCTATAGCACACCAAAACAAAAGGTTCATTTTTTTTTTGTTTAACATAAAATACAATTACAATAACACGATCTTTTCACTATTTTCATAAAAGTTTACTGCACTACAATGATGCGGGACAAAAGACATAACCAGAATGAAAAGCTGGATCGAGAATCAACTAGTGGGACGTGAAACACTACCAAATCCGCTCAAAAATTTGTTATTTTCACCCAGAAAACTTAATCAAATATGAGTATATTATATATCATCAGAAAGATCCTGGAGAGAGCTTTTTAACGCAATAAAAAACATTCAAAGCAAAGTCCAAATTAAAAAATTATGTTAAAAACTATATTACGTCAAATGTACATGGCATACACTTTGTAAAAAAGTATCCGGATTGAAAAGTATAAAAAGCAAGTACCTGATCAAATCATATGTCAATAGAAAGCTTTTTACATAAGCTTTCCAAAGAGCCAAGATCATCTGAATCTGACCTCGATCGATAGCTCATAAAAAGCTTTTCTAAAGAGCCAAGATCATCTAAATCTGACCTCGATCTATAGCTTAAGTTATGAGCGCAGAAACAATTGATATCCTCTCTCTAATGCTTCTCTTCTTTATCTATTTTTAATGACTTAGATATTATACAATGATTTGGTAAAAAAGAACCTCCCATAAAAATTTTGTTTCTTATTGAACTTTTTTTCCTAACCATAAATTTGTAAAAAGCATTTGCAAACGTAATTGCCTCCTCTCAATAATAATTTTGTTATGTGTTATATAAATAACATTGTGGGATTTTATGCTTTATAAGGGTGAAGTGCAAGGCGAAGTTGGGCGAGCCGCGGAGTTGAGCCTTCCACCGAGCCCCCTACATGGTGCGAAAGCCCACAAGGGCATTTTATAAAATGTAAAATGGCTTTTGTTGAATTACGTGAATGTGGTATTCTGAATATATATATAAATTGAGTGTTAAATTATTCTTTTTTCTTTTTTGTTCCGAGTTTCTCCACCGCAAAATCTACTTATGCATGCCACATGTTCTTTTCTTTTTACGTCCTTGGAGCCACACCGCCTTTCGACAACTCGTGTGAAGGGGCATAGTTTTTCCTACGGCGATTCTTTCGTTGTTGTAATCGAGGGTGCCCCACTTTGGCTCGGGTCCCTTAAGGGCTCACCCAATCTAATGGCTAGGATTAACCGGTTTAAAATTTCCGGCTTTTGGCTTTTTTTTTGGAATGCCGTAACATTTTTTAAGTGAGGCAAAACTCTAATAGACATCTGCCATTATGATGAGCTGGTCAAGACCTTCAAAATAACTATTCACATATCCTGTTTTGACAATCTTAACACCCAAAACCATTTTTGGGTACTCGATAACCGTTAGGGGCAAAAGGCCTATTTTGAGGCAGTATAGCTCGCAGTCAATGGCATCGGAGGAGATGATTTTAGAGTCATCCAATAGAACCATTCTTGGACATCTACTGAGCCAAACTTCAATCCATTATGCGCACTGGAGGTCCTTGATCGGATCATTATTGCCATATGTGAGCCAAAGTAGGAAGAAGGAAGAAACTTTTAATGTCCACGGAACCCAATCGTGTTATGGGACCACAAGTACAAAACGGGACCGAAGTCCCTAACCAGAACAAGGACCGAAGCCCACAAAATAAAACATAGTCACCATGGCCCAGATTAAAAACCACCTGAAAAAAAACTGTTGCCAGGATGACTACACATCCAAAAATCCATGCTATTGCAAGAAGCAACAAGCATACCTCCAACAAACAAGACTTCACCCAACGCCTCCGAACCGTAACCTCTTCACAGCTGTGTGCTGGAAAACAGACGCCCCCAACGCCAATCGCCCAGACACTCAGGGAAGGCGGCGCTCAGAGAAACCGCTCAGGGAAATCGCTCAGTGGAGGTGCCTCCTCACTACCGCGCTCCACCAATCCAGGCATGCTCTCAGGCGCATACGCTCAGGCACGCTCTCGCAGGCTCACAGGCGCCATCCATCACCGCACCTCCCAGGCGCCATCCTTCACTACGCCCAGGCGACCCTGAAGGCGCCCAGGCGCTCAGGCAGGCGCCCGGGCAGGCGCTCAAAGGGTTCGTCCCTTAACCAATGTCGCATCCTCGAATCCTTCAAATCCTTCAAGATCAATTTTCCGCTACAATCAGCCATTTTGTTCCCCTTGATGGTGGTGTTGTCGATGGAGCTTATATCAGAATATCTCATGATGAATGGTCTACTCATAACCTTCAATAATCCAATAATTTATGACTTTATGTGCTGCCGAGTGGAATCGGCTCAATTAAAAACTTCCACAACCAAATTCGAAGCTCGACGCCTTTTTAAGCTTTGCAGTTGTTCTCACTTCTCTGTCGGTATTGGATGCAAGCACAGCTGTAATAATTTTAACAAGAAAGGTATAGCTTTCTTCCATCGGCATGGCTGCAAAGGGAAAAGAAATAAAGCATAAAAGTATGGCGAACACTGATACGTCAACGGAATCAAAAGATGATTCTTCAAAAGATACATCAAAAAGAATAAATCCTCAAGCATTATCACCAGGTAGGCTCTTCATCAATGTGTTTCTGATCTGTACGAAGCTATCTTTTTCTTAGCTTACTTTTAATGCTTCAAGAAACATGGCAAGAAAATAATGTGCACAATGAACTAAGCAACAACAAAAGCAACACACATCAAACAAATCACTCTTAATATATAGCTAATTCTGGCCTTCTTGTAATCAATCCTTTGCATACTATACCACGCAGATTCCATAACCCTCTATATCAAAGCGTGCATAAATCTGGATATGGCAGTCTATGTGTCTCAAATTAAATCAATCAACAGAAAGTCCCACCTGGAAATTTCTTCATATGTAGGCCTCTAGACCCTTTGCAATTGCATGCGCCTCAAAAGATCGGCTTCTCGCTCCAAGAATCAAACTGCAGAAGAAGAAGTTAATTCTGACCTAACATTGCTATTTGTATCATAACTCTCTCATACGATTGAATTTTGGTCTGATCAGACCAATCTGGAAAGGCTGCTCAAAAATCTTCCTAGAAAAGAAAAAAGCACCTAAAAAAGATCTCCGGTCGCTGAGATATAATGCTGCAAAATTTGGGCTCTAAAACTTTCATGTTCGGGTTCCTTCTGCTTTCAAGTTCTGGAAAAGCTCTTGCAAACATTCTTTTTCATAAAGGTAAAACCCTTTCTTATTATATATTCTCTATTCTCCATGCATGCCATGCATGTGTACATACATACGTAAGGACGTATACTAGCCCATCAAGTGGCCAGGTCTGTTACAGGATTGGCAAACGGGCATGCAAGAATGCAGGGTCGCCATAGCTGGGAAAAAACATGGATCAACAGGCAAAAACATCAGGTAAAATAGGGATCAACATGCAAAAACCTAGCAAAAAATAGGGGATGGTAAAACATGCAAGAACTTAGTCCTAGGCAAAGCAGGTGCCATAGCTGTCAACACCGTAGCCGCAGCTCTGCCATAGCCATGAAAATGGAGAGAAAAAAAAGGAGAAGCCAAATTTGCTCCCCATTTCCATGTTGTGGTGGCATGGCCACTGGTCCCACATTCTGGTATGGCCAGTGACCCGTTCCCGGCTGCCGCCGGTCGCAGGGCCATACGAGTTGACATCAAGATGTGGTCCCAATGGCCATACACCATATGTCACTTCCTCTCCATTTTGGCATAAACTGATTTTGATCTTCTATTTGAATATTGCGGGGGGTCCAGACCCCTCCCTTCGTTTCACAATCGACTCTCATATAAATCACAATTGGGTTGCTCCAATTTTTGGTCGTACAATTCATTGCACCTACATGGAATGAGCCACAAGATGCTTCACGTGGATTAAATTTAATAGGAACTTATGGCATTTACAAATAATAAATTGTTGAGTGTTTCTTTCTGCATATATCATCCTCTCTCTGAGTATTTTTTTACGAATTGCTATCTCTAACGAATGCAATCCTGATTGCGGAGGCCACATTACTGCCTGGGATATGGTTAAGGCTTTACATATAGAGTAGATTCCATGAACTAAGAATTGGCTGCCTCACATTTAATTTACTCTATTAGCAACACCTACGTATATATGATTAAGGCTAACAACACCTGCATACATATGATTAAGAATAGAATAGAATAGAATAGAATAGATTTTTTATCGTCCACAGAGACTAATTGGCCATGGGACCCAAACAAAAAAAGAGCAGTAAGCTTATTACTGTCAGGATTAAATAACCCACGTCCCGAAGGGTTTTCGAGGGAAAAACCTTAGCAGTAATAAGTATGTTGGTACACTGTACAATTGTATAGGACAATTCAATACTGTCCGGAGGACACAACTGAGTCCATGTATCCATAACCTCCTGGAGGTGTGACCCCAACAAGCCCACGGACGACGTATTCAATAACTCATGCAGCGGCTGGTCAAGCACAACTAACCGAACATACTGTGCTCGGATATGGGCAAACGCTGGACAGATCTGGAGGGCATGACATTTGTCTTCAATGGCACCCTAGTGGCAACACTGACAAAGCCTATCCTTCCGTGCTTCCCGAGTCCAACGCCCTTAATGCGGAGACCATGTCACCCGTGCGAATGGAAGCTATAAGTCTGCACTTCTTCATGGGCAAATGGGTGTATAGGTACTGGTGTGGGCCTCTCGTGAGCATAGGATTGACTTGCTGTTGATAGTGTGTCATCTTAACGTGTGTCAGAGCATCTGCATCCCAGAGCTTGCAAAGAATAGAATAGAATAGAATTTTTTTTTTTAGCATCTAGGTACAGCTTTAGTGCATCAACCTTCACTACTATGCAAACCATACATAGTAGAGAAGCATGCATAGAATATAAGACTAGTTATGGTGCCCGGCGTTGCCGGGCTTTACTACAATTTGAAATTGTGGTTCTTTGATTGTTGGCCACTATGAAGAATGTGGCGATTTTTGTATTTGACAAATGCTAAAAAGGAAGGAAGGTGTGAAAGTGAGTGTGGGTGTGAGTGGCATATGTTGTGTTGATTTGCTATGTAATAGAAATGCGAAAGAGTCGCCTCTAGTTACATCTTGAAATGCATCATGATATGAAATTGATAGAAATGTTAAGAAAATATTCCTAGCATACTCCATCCCTTGATTGAGGCTTTGATTACATACACAAATCCATCAATACCACTATAAAGAATTGTTCTATTTATTGTGATCGGAAATATTAGTGGTGAGTCTATTAGTGAATATATATATATGCATTTCCTTTTTACATTAATATTACAGCTGTCAATGTACATTGTTGTTTGTTGTTTGCGCTGTCGGGCTTTAGCAGCAACTTGAAGAGTTTGTTGTTCCATCTTTGGTTAGAATAAACAAATACCTTTTGGGGGCAAAGGTTCTTAAGAATTCACCGATCTGAAGCCAATATCTCCAGGATTATGAATTTGAACTTAAGATTGAAGCATAGATATATTACACTACGTTGTCTTTATTTGGTAAATTTGGGCTAGCCTATTGTTTTACCAATTGTCGAGCCTTACCATGTCTAAACAATTATAGACATCAAATTCCATATCTGACGTTCAGTTATAGGCGTTCAATTATGGATATTCCATTGTATTGGTACTTCTATTTCAATGATTTTATGCTAAGATTGATTAAATAGCTAAGTTTTGTCGCACCATTTCTTACAATGCCTTTTCTAGCTAAGATGTTAAACCAACATTGAGACCAGGTTTTTTTTCTTATTCTTGGAGATTGTATTCTCAAAGATGTCTTTAGAGGAAGCATTCTCTCTCATTGTCGAATGTAACTTAATATGGTGACATTACTTATGCCTATTTCGGTACTTGTACACATGGAGCAACATGGGTGGGCTCTTTCTTGGTATGCAAGTGTGTTTGTAAAACAACATTGAATGACAATGAGATTTGAATTTGGGGCCAAAAGAGGGAAAGGGGATATACTTGCATTATGTGGTAGTGGATGTTAGATGATTATAGAAGTTATTCTAGCTCGAAGTTACCCCAAAAGTTACAAAGTTGCCACATGATTATTACTCACTTTGACTGTTGTGCAAGATTGGTATGCAAATCCTCATTTTCATGTGGCAAGTGCAAAGTGGCGATGACAATCACTGTTGCATTTGTTCATGCATTTTCTCTTATAGCATCGGAACAGGAAGAAAAGATGAGTTCAAAGTTTGTTTGACACTTCGATATGCAAGTGATATTGCAAGGCACATTTAGACAATTAAAATTTGAATCCCATATGGATCAAGTTTGTGCTTTTTTGAAGATCTCGGTCTTGACATTTTAGCGGCTCTTTTCGGCTGGGGGTGAAAGGTCAACCAAGATCGAATATAGCTGGTTTTTCTCAAAATCTATTGAGGTAGATAGTGAGGTAGAGCTATTTATAGATGTAATCATTGTTTGCAAAGCTAATAATTTGGTTCTCATAACTATCGCCCCATTTAAACAAACTTACCTAATAGGAGTTATGAAGTTGATGTATAAAATTGTTTCCATGTTCCTATATCAAATAGTTGATTAGAAAGACCCATGTAACAAAACAAAACCTAAATAGGAGTTATGAAGTTGAGATGTACAAAATCGTTTCCATAATAAATGTTGTGTTCCTATATGAAATAGCCGATTCATCTCAATGAGCTTCATGAGGGCAAAATGCGCTTTATTATATCCGTAATGGGGACCGTATTGAAAATAGAGATGACCTATGTAACAAACAAAAGCATCTCAATAAGCTTCATGATGGCAAAATGTGGTTTATTGTATTTGTAACAAAGATCATATTGAAATTAGAGATGAGAAGACCTGCTTCCAATGGGGTTATTCAATCTAGGTTGTCATCTATCTAAAATGAACTCAAAGATTGCCACCTTTCTTGACTTCAAACCTTTTTTTACTCCATCATTCTCGAGTGCCATCTATCTTAAGATTGCCGAGTACAATAATGTAGCAATATACTTTCTATGCTACAAAGCTTTCACACTTGCATACATTACGAGATGCTAATAAGTGACCTTGTTTGTTCCTCCCCACATTGCAAAGATTATTAATTGGGGATCGAGGAAGGAGGGCACCCTTATCCCCAACTTTAAGCATGTGCATGGAACTATAGTATCTTGTATGAATTTGGAAGTCTTTATTGATAGGCCTTCCCACCATGCAAGCAAATAGGATATACCTGCAATTGCAACCCACATTGGGACATGCATGGTCTTCAAAAATATTTCATATCTTACAGCTTTTTGAATGTCCCAAAGCAAGAAGGGTAAGTCATTTCAGATATTTAAAAGAACTCGTATGTCAAACTCTATAGCAGCTCCATCAAATGCTCGTTCTTTAAAATGGTAGTTACATAACATTCATGTATTAATCAATCAACTACATATAACTTCGAGCTTACCTTATTGAAAACTTTTTTGCTTTTGCATTTTCTAGTGCATTCTATGTTTTCTTACCTTATTGAAAACTTTTTGCTTTTGCATGAAAATGAAGTGTATTCTATGTTTTCTAGTGCATTCTATGTTTTCCGAATAAGTCAATCTTACCTCAATGATTGAACAACGCCCGGCATTCCTCCATCCGGACTTAGGCCTCTCCGGTTCGGTCAACCTTCATTGATCTGCACTCAATCTGAACTTTTATCTCCATGGTGCAAGCTCAATGGAACATACATGCTCCTTGAAAATATGTCATAGCTGCACATGAGCACACCGAAGGGCTCGAGGCAATTTTTTAATGTCCCCGCACAAATGAAGCAATTTCAGATGGAATACTCTAGAGGCATGATTTATGTACCTACTTTGCTCATAAGATTGGGTTGAAGCTATAGGCTAAAATCAAAAGGGTAGAGATTTTATGATGGAAAAGGAAACAAATGGATGAGACTCCTTGCGACCTCTTGTCTCCTTGCAATCGCATGCATCCGAACGTAAAAACGAGGCCTAAAATCACTAAGTCAAATTCAGATTATGGGAAATCAGATGCTAGGCATGATGAACTATGCCTAAAATCCTTGCCTCTTGATGCAAACGAAAACTTTGATGTACAAAACCCGTTGGTGAAGAAATTCTGCGAAGACCGGCATGCATCCATGTCTAACAAGAGGGCATACTATAGTATCCTCGTGATCTTTGCAACAATATTCGGATAAGTAGGAATACTTTTGAGCATTGCACTTTTGACGAACAACGATAAAAGCTACCGGATAATAGCTTGATGTGTCGAAAAAAAGATAGTAGAGAAAGGATCAAGCTTACGGGATCTCTAAATTGTGAAGAGAAGATCTGGGGACTCCATCTACAAGGGCAAACGATCCTCCATTAGGACATGTAGAAATAGCCATGGTGATAATCGGGCATACGAATCATTGCAAAATATAGAATAGCCATGGTGAGGATTCCAATAACCATGATCTGATCCGGCATTGGGACAAATGATGCCAAAAGAGCTACTGATGTCATACAAAGACTCCCCTCGTGACGGAATATTCTATGCCTTATTTTAGAAGATGGCGGGGGAATTGAACTCAAGCTCCGAGCACCGGCCATTTGGTTCAAGAAGAGCCGTAGAACGAAACAAAAGTGTTAGAACAAATCGGAAGTAGAATAAAGGCTAAAGAATGAAGAAGTAGGAAAAAGAAAGAATAATCATTCTTCTAGCCCGACCGCCTCGTTCTTATCGATTAGTGAGCAAATGAGGTCTCACCGGATTTGCCTTATCTCGTGATGAAAAATGATGTCGTTGCTCCAAGCTCCATAACCCCGCTTACATCAAAACTTTAGGAGGATCATCGAAAATCGGCTTTATAAAAGAAGAGCTGGATGGTGATGCACATCGCCCCTCATACGATGGGCGCCCGCTTGAAAAAATGCAATCACGAATCGACTATTTAGAACTAATAATGAAAGAACCGGTTGGAGCCTTTGCATCATAACCATAGCCGCCTCGTCTCCAACTTGAAAGAACCGGTTGGAGCCTTTGCATCATAACCATAGCCGGATCGAACTCTGAATACACACACCACGAACAATCTTCCATCGGTAGTCAGAGATGTCGATCCAAACGCCTACTCGAATACCTTGAAAATAAGAAATCTTCATCCCTATTCCATATCCGAACAAAAACCGTGGCGGGCATGCCAAGATAACGCATCCGTGTAGATCATAATCCATCGGCCCCAAAATGAACATACTTTTTGAAATCATATTGCAGCTGATATGCCCGATTTTTGGAAGTTCGGAAATCTTTTCCGGCAGCCAAAACATTAAAAACCTTAGAAAAACCAACCCAGAAAAAAATCCAAAAAGTTTTCGGAACCCCGGAAAAACCAAATTTAAACAATAGGATATTAGATATATTACAACATGCACCAAATACATTACCTATCTGGCAATAGGCATCAAAATGACTTATCCTTCCCAAGCTAATTCCAAATAAGACTATTTTGTCTGTGCTATATTCCTCTTGAGAATAGTGAATGATATGTATCCATATCTCTTATGCTTTCCTCGTCATAATTACGATGTCCAAAGAGAATAACATGATAAAGAGCTTATGCACAAAACCGTGCAAGCTTAATGCAAGACAAAACTCATATGATGATAATATCCAGTGGATAGAACTGTAGTGCAAGACATCTCTTATAGGGATCCTATATGCAAGTTTTGAATAGCTGACACTAACTTGCATAGAAGAAGGGGAAAATGCTCAAAATCATAAGGAGCTCTTGAATGCATAAAAATATTGTGGTCAAATTCTGAGTTATCATAATAAAATATCCACTCTGCAATAGATTAGCTCGTTCTAAAAACATAACCATTGCTGTAATAGAAATTTCAATTAAATGAAGTGTCCATTCTAAAAAAAACACTCAGCAATCAAAATCAATGACTTTACAATACAAAGAAGGGCGTAGGGCAAAATGAGTTTCATATTGTCGGGAAAAAAATTGTGGAGTCTAAAATGCCAAAAACCTTAGCCCAAATTCAAATGAAGAATACAAAAACATTTTCTAGTGCCAAAAATACAACCAGTAATTTTGACCATCAGATCATTAGATACATCTAGAATATGCCCAAACCCACCCTACCCCTAATGAATTGCCTCTTAACAAGGGGGGCAAACCAACAATCCGAAACTTCAACAGTGCAGAATCATCAAGAATGTCCTTAGCAAGAGGTTGGAAATTGATTTAGTGAGTAGTTTCGATTATTCTCCAAAAATAGCCTCCTGCTCTTATGCAATCCGGGATAAAATACGGCTTTGAATAAGGTCCTTAGATCATAAGTATCTTCAAATTTCATCTCAAGCATTGAACAACTTCAATATTAAAATGGCATTTTCCCTTAGTGAATGAGGATCTATAACGTTAACTACTTCTAAATACATGTCTAACTCAATGCTCGCAAATGAATCTCAAATTTGAACCTCAACTTGAGACACTCAAAACAACACCATGTTTTTCGATATGAGAGCATAATATTATGGTTTGTGATCCGCTTGGAGATGCTTTTACAATGGTTTCAAGCTGACACAAGTTCATCCTATAATAGATTTAGAAGAAGAGAAATATCCGCAGCGGCCTTAATTGCCACGATAAATTTTTTCTATAATTATAAATTCGGTTATGGTAGGTCCCTGTGCTTTTTTTATGCATATAATAAATGCTCACAAGCTATTTATTTAAGGCTCTAATCCTGCCCCATGCCAAATAGCATTATTTGGATTTGTCTGCCGCCCAACAACTTTTTAGGTTTGCCACTTTCTACGTGGATGACTATGGTGCTTGCCTAGACCTCAACAACTTTGTGGCCATGATGGGGGATTCAAATTATACTAGCCATACAACTCCCTTGATTGAACTTCATGGAGTTTATTTTCGATGAGAACGTGCGTATACAATAAGAGGAGAAAAAATTATACATGTATGATAAGGGTTTATCTGTGGATGTAAAGAGGGATTATTCAGTTTATGTTTCTACACTATTAAATATATTGTATAATTACATGGGAGGGGTATATTTGCCAGTGATAAAATTACTTGTACAAAGTATAGCACGGGTGCAAAATTTTTGACAATATGAGATGTTATGGGACGGGTTATTTTACCAGTAAAGGTATCTATATAAGAGCTTCTTCTGGCCTTCTCCACGTAGAAGACATATCCACTATAGCTTAGATGCATCCCTTGGGGTCGTCAGAAAAAATGGATACATGAGAGTTTTTTCTGATCCTCTCTGCATGTAAAAGATATATCCCCCATAGCCAGGTGCATCCATTGAGGTCGTCAAATCTCATCTCCAATGGGCACCAATGTGATAACTGGATTGCCATTATATGCCACTGGAGTGGGGCTACCATTCTTGCTTTTTTATCTTCTTTCTATTTTATTTTTGGCAACAATTTGATCTACTGTGGCCAAAATTCATAGAAATTATACAATATTTATGGGAAGTTAGGCCCTTTTTCCATGGCACCTCTGTCTTATATTTAGCTTAATATTATTGGGCCACATAAGATAATAAGTCACCCTAGTTTTTCCACTACACAATTTAAGACATGTCTTAAATGGGTTCCGTACAAGTTGAGTGGAGCATTTTATTAGGGAAACCCCCACCACAAAATAAGGTATGCACTAGTAACCTATCCAGAGCTTCTCGCCGCATCATTCGGTGTCCTAAAAATAAGTAAACGAGGCATGATTGGAAGCATATTGGAATGGATCGTGAAGCGATTGATGAATGGATCGCCGATGGTGGGCTGATTGGAATGGACGGTGGCTGATTGGGCTGTTTCTTTGCGTACCGTGGGTTCATCCACCGACCGAATCTGCGATGAGGCACTGGAATGGGTTCTAGGATCCAAAAATCTGATTCGAAATGGGTTCTGATCCGAAACTAAAGATTTTGAGCGAAAATAGCCAAAATCAAATTGGCAACATCTTGAAGAATGCATCCACGGTCATGACGGATAAATCTTACAAGAAAGAGGGCGGATTTCGGTGTTGGGCCATATCCATCTTCGCCAAGGCAATAAGTATGTTAGAAAATTTGAGAAAAATGCGCCGAACAACTAAAAAAGAGAGAAAAGATTTGTTAATATGTTACCGGAATACTGTAAGACGGCATTGATCGCTACAAAACAGAAGACCGTTCACCTTCCACCATGGCCAAGCAAGAAGATGTTGTGAAGCATTGCAGGTCGATAGCAGGTCTCTGCTCCAGGTTTAGAAAATGGTCGTGGAAAACCCACATTATAAAACACCTCTTAGCTTAATGGTAGATGTTTTGTATTTTACGCAATGGAAAATCGATTTTTTTAGGACATGTCTTGTGAAGATGACATGGATCCCAAAAGGGTGTCTTATAAAAATACGACAGCCTTAAAATAAGACTGCTGTGGAAAAAGGGCCTTATGCCCGGAGTATCGATATGATTTGGGAAGTACCAATTTTTTGTTTCTATCGATTTGGTTCTAGGGCTTGGCTTGCAATGATTTCAAACCATGTTTTCTTTCTCTTCTATGAAACTTAAACGTGCATTCAAGATTGGAAAACAGTGACGGAGAAGTAAGACAGATGGAGGCAACAATCCTACCTGCAATAACTGTCTTTTTTTTAATGTCAATTTTAGCTACTGGTTCCGTAGAATTCAGAGATACAAATCATGATGGGATAACGTAGCAAGGGTTGAAGGCAACCTGTTAATCTGCACTGCGAAACAATGTTGGACTATCCACGTTGTAGCCACCTAAGATTTGTGTGCAAGTGGAGAGCTTTAAATCATTGAATTTGATCTACGGTGGCCAAAATCCATAGAAATTACATGCTGTTCATGGGAAGTTATTCCTAGAATATGATATGATTTGGGAAGTACCAATTTTTTACTTTTATCGATTTGGTTCTAGGGTTGGGCTTGCAATGATTTCGAACCATTTTTTCTTTCTTTTCTATGAAACTTATTCTAGAATGGGACTCGCATGAAACCAACAAACCGCCCGACTTGCTTCTCATTCATCTCATCAGATTTTTCTACAATGGTGGATAGTGAGTAGCCGCACACATGCGAACTACCCACAAAAATAAAGGGAAAATCCAATTATATCATTTGGACCCCAACAAATTACAATGCTAATAGAGATTGGGCTAGTGTACCTGCCGAAAGCTTATCACCGGGATTAAAAAACCCCGCCCTTTCGGGTTTTCGAGGAAAAACCCTAGTGATAAACCTTCCGACAAGGGGCTTGGACAAACGCAAAGGCATAAAAACGCCCAAAACCCACGAATGGAAAAGTCGAAAACAGACGCCTCCGCTCACTCAACACGCACATCACCAACAAAACAACAAGACAAAACAAACCTCCCAAAGTGGAGGGGCTGATTCTGTAGCGTGCCACGTGATAAAAATACAAAAAAAAAGAGGGGAGGGTGGGTTCCGCGAGAATAAGGTGCTGGCGAGAGAGAAGAGGAAGCCGATGAGATGTTGCTTTGCTTAATCGCGCCTAAAATAGCGAACTCCCAACTGTAGAATGGGCATCGCCCCGCCCGCATGCATGCAAAACATGCATGCTCGTCCCATTCTAGAATGGCGATCCGATGTCTCGGATCGATGGGATTCTAGAATGGGACTCGCATGAAACCAACAAACCGCCCGAAATACCAAAGGACTTCCTTACAAACTAGGATCGAGGACCGAAGGTCACGGGGACGAAAGGCTAAAGGCCGGAAAAGGACAAAGAAGAAAGAAACGCCAAATTGGCCAAACCAAGCGGGGAGAAGCCCCTCCCTGCACGGGAAACAAATCACGAGAAATAAGGTACTGGCGAGAGAAGAGGAAGCCGATGAGATGTTCTTTTTTTCAGAATCACGCCTAAAATAGCGAACTCCCAACCAGAATGGGCATGCGCCGCCCGCATGCATGCAAAACATACATGCTCGTCCCATTCTAGAATGGCGATCCGATGTCTCGGATCGATGGGATTAAACGCACATTCGAGATTGTAAAACAGTGGCACGGATACATCGGGAAGTAAGACAGACGGAGGCAAGAATCCTGCCTGCAATAACTGTTTTTTTTTATGTTAATTTTAGCTTCTGGTTCTGTAGAATCAGAGATACAAATCACGATGGGATAATGCAACAAGGGCCGAAGGTGCTGCAACCTGTTAATCTGCCAACAATTTGCTCGGACCAACCAATAGTGCTTCACGCTCCATCACTTGTTAATTTATTGAGGTAGGGCTACTGAACTTAGGAACTTTTGGATAATTGTTTTTTCTGGTGCTTAATTTTAGTAGTCTCAGTAGAAGGGCATGGTTGAGAGTATTTGAAGCCCATTTCTAGACACCATGCATACCGTCAGATGCATGAGCCTACAAAACTTCAACACAAGGAACTTTGCATGCGAGTTCAATATTTGTTGGTGTATACTTGTCTAGATTATGTTCCTCTTTTAGCCAACCACCTCATTCATCTATTTACTAACTGCAAAAATTTGGTTGAAGCCAACCAAGCACTTGGTAAAATTGCAACGCCAGATCAGTATACGCAGAATGCAATTTTTTACGCCCATACCAAGGCTGGAAAAGATGAGATATCACTCCTGTTGTATCATACTTTTAAGTATCTTGATGATGAGACATCATACTTTTCATACTTTTAAGTATCTTGAAGGCATGTTGGAAATATAACATGCAAGGAATAAAGTGATGCAGCAAGACAAAGAGAGCGAGACAGAAAGAACACAAGGTAAATCCCAAAGTGAATATCTAATTCATGAAGAGTACATGCTCTTATATACAATAATGAAAGGCTAATAGGCAAAGACCCTTTTAGCTCCATGAACTATTAATAAACAATGACCTATCAATAGACAAAGGCTAAGATTGTATGGATGTATTATAAATACATTCCAACATCCCCCCTACAATCTTGGTCTCTTTGTAAAACAAAATAAGTGGCATGTATCTTCGAGGGTGAGATCAAATGCACAATGTATGATATATGTCCCCCCTGCAAAGTTGATCTCTAGCTCGAGTAAAAAAAACCTTTTGTGGGAATCAAAAGGAAAAAACCCGAGCTCCCTCTGAGAATATATTCATAGCACGCAGTAAGTGCTTTCGTAAATATATCAGCACGTATTCGAGGCGAAGAAAAATCAGTTCTATAGAAAATTGATACAGTCCTTGACCTGTAAGATAATGTTGTTGCCATGCCTGTTCTTTTCTATAAAAAATGACAGAAGATAATCAGATTAAATTTGTAATTAAAAAGAATAATAAATTCAACTTTTTAAAGGTGAAGAATAATCATGCATATAATAGCATATGGGTAATCTCTCCATGCTTTCAAAAATGTTCACCTGCATAATATGATATATGATTAAAATTTTTATTACCATATATTATGGAGAATAAAAAACAACTTATATGCGCATATGGAGAATATCGCTCCGTTGCTGTCATAAATAAAAACTTGTATTAGCATATGGGAAATGTCACTCCATTGCTTTCATAAAGAAAAATTTTATTAGCATATGGGGAATGTCACTCCATAGCATTCAAAGATTTAATAAATCACTTAGCTTTTCCACGATGTTTCCAAACTTTGATAAATCACATGGCTTTTCCGCTCACACTATCTCCCCCCGATTGGGGTTATTAAAAAAAAAAATGGAAACCCTTCCAAATTTCCTTAAAATCCGGAAGGGTTTCCACGACAATATAATTTTTTTTGGTTTCCATGCCGTAATTAATGCTTCGAATTAATTTTTTACGGCTGTGCTTTTTTTTTTTCAGAAAAGGGAATTTTATTTTTTGTTCTTAGCTCATAGCTTCCTCCGGCGGTTGTCTTTGCGTTTTGGCGATTGATTTCCCTTTTCTTCCTTCTGCAAATCCTACAGCAGCAAATAGGCGGTGATCTCTTCTTTCTTCTTCAAGCTTGATGGTTTTGCTTCTTGATCCTCTTTCCTTTCTTACGTAGATCGAACATCGGCCAGGGTTATGGCGGCAAGTGGGATGAGGGAAGGAAGATATGGCATGAGTTTTTTTTAGATCTTAGGTGGGCAAAAGACACGATGGTGACTAGAAGGCTGGCGACTATAGCGAATCTGGAAGCAATAACAGCAGAGATGGCGATGGCATATCGCTTGCAGATCGCTTGAGACCATCGAGTGTTTCATACAGATAAGTGTTTTGAAGTATAACCGAAGAGCTTCTAAACTAGCAGTGCATGATCTGCTATTGCAAATCGATGCTTTACAGATGCCCGTTCAAGCAAGACGGTATGTCTTTGGCCCTCTAAAGTTCTAAAATGGAAATGTGGTCAAAATAGAAATAGAAGAACAGGTGTATAATAACCCTTGGCAAGCATGGCCGATTCTTCTAAATCTGGATGCCTGTGCTGAGCCCATGAAATAAAGCTTTATGCCTTTCGAAGAAATGGCCGATTAAGCTTGTTCTTGGTCGAAATGGATTGAAATGCCCTAAATGCTACTTCTGAACTCCTGAATGCCAACCGATGTGTATCCCAGAGATGCCTTATACGGTAGATATGTTGGGCGCAACAGGAAAGCCGGACCACCTGCATATATTATTCTGATGGCCGAGTTGCTCCGAAAGATCTTATGATCATATGCTTAAGGTAGGCAATGACCCATCTGTCTATTCATTTCAGGATATTTGTATCTTATGATGATGGCTTTGTGGATACAAGATGTGCTTTTGAAGCAAATTTAGCTGTATGATATATGCTGAAACCTGTTTTATCATAAACTCTTGTTCAGGTTTGAACTTCTATTTTGATCCAAAACTTTATTTCTGGTCTGGAATAGGACATGCAAAAATAAGCTGCTAATATGCTATGATGGAAGCTTATCTTCAGTGCATTTCCATTTGCCAATGTTCCAATCAATTTGTGGCTCTTGATTATCTGTGGCAACACATAGTGCATTTCCATTTGCCAATGTTCCAATCAATTTGTGGCTCCTGATTATCTGTGGCAACACATGATTCAATTTTACATAGCGATGGCAATGACTTGCTGCATTTAACTAGCAATATTTAGTTTGAATTTGCAGAGTTTTGATGCAAGAAATGGTTACTTGTTGCCAACAAATGACGGCTCTGAATGCTAGATATTCAATCCATGGCAAGGATAGGAGCTTAAGTACTTGGAGGCGAGCTTTTTAAGGTTTGCTTCACTGATTATAAATTGTACATTGATAGGAACAGTCTTGCATATGGTGGATGTACAGAATTAGTTTATGAATCCAAAGCTTCTCATTAGTTTATGAATCCAAAGCTTCTCAGACTTGATGCTTCTTAGCATTATTTATGCCTTCATGGGTTCTTAGTTAGCAATTGCGTATCTACTAAGATTCCATGATGATAGAACAAAGAAATCTTGAACTTGAAATGCTTGAATAGTGGTTGTAGCTATAGCTTGAATAAATATTTGTTCTATGGCTATTTTTCTCATTTAAACATACTTAGACTAGGAATTTGGAAGATGTCCACTGAGCAATACTTTTAGGTATTTGATTTAGCTTTTCGATGCCCGATGTTTCAATGCAAACAGAGGTACGGTCTATTAGATATGGCCATTTCCCCAATCTGATGTTAGTTCAGAAAAAAGAAACTATTTGTCTTGTTTAGACAAAGTTAGACTACGATTTTGAAAAAGGGTCGCCTAGCACTAATTTTAGGCATTTGATTAAGCTCTATAACGCTTGTTGTTTCAAGGCAAACAGAGATACGGTCTAGTAGATATGGTCATTTTTACAATCTGTTGTAAATGACATCAATAGAAAGATACCTTACACTGACATTCCCTTACATTGTAGAATGAAAGTTGCTAGCCAATTCTGCATTATAAATTATCTTGGTTACCATGTGTTACAACACTAGTTTCTCTCTCCTCTCTTTTCTCTGAGTTGGCTACAATCCTTATATGCCTTTTAGGATTGCATATGTGTTTCTTTGTTTTTTCATCCCCTAGCCAAAGTAACATTGGAACTTGTTGATTGTAAATGTTGTTTGTTCAAACCGGATCTAGATGCTCGAATCTAGATGCTACACTTTCATTGTCATGTTGGGGGTGTTTAGCTTGGCGCTTTTACATCCCTTGTGTGTTTCCTCTTATAAAATTACATGATTGCATGTATCCTCTTATACAATTATGTGATAACAAGAAAACTAGAAATGATAACAAGAAAACTAGAAATTTGTTCCCCTTAAAACTTTTTTGATGAAACATGGAAACCCTTCCTATTTTCCCCCATTTGTGGAAACCCTTCCTATTTTCCCATGGGTTTGGAAAATAGGAAGGGTTTCCATTTGAATTAAAATTTAAATTCTTGAGTGTCGTGCATATTTATGAGCGTGCATGAGCGTGCACCATTAATGGCGGCGTGCGTGTTGGGCGGCGTGCGCCTTGAAAAAAAAAATGGAAACCCTTCCCATTTTCCGAGGAAACCCTTCCGATTTTCAAATTGGAAACCCTTCCAATTTTCCATTAAAACCAATAAGGGTTTCCACGGAAACCCTTCCATGGAAACCCTTCCTATTTTCCATGGAAAATTGGAAGGGTTTCCATGGAAATTTGGAAGGGTTTCCATGGGAGCCCAACCCAAATAGGAATAGAATAGAATATGATTTTATCGTCCACGGAGACCAACTGGCCTATGGGACCCAAGTACAAAGAGAGAGCAGCAGGCGCATTACTACCAGGATTAAAAAACCCCCGCCCCGAAGGGTTTTCGGGGGAAAAACCTTAGTAGCAATAAGGATCTTTGACATACCGCGATTATATACATAATCACAAGTAATTTTGAGGTTAATGTCGGACGGGGGGCATAACCGAAGTCCGCGTATCCATTACCTCCTGAGGTAACAGTCCCAACAAGCCTACGTAAGCCGGGTGCTTCGGTAGCTCATGCAAGGCCCGATGGGGCACAACTAACCGAGCATAACCGCAGCCCCGGATATGCTCATTATCTTGGACGAGCTGGAGGGCATGACTTTCATCCTCAATGGCGCTGCTGACGGCGGACGGACTCTGTCCTCACGCTCAGAATCCATCTCCCCGTCTCAATCGCGGAGGTGGTGTGCACTGTCGGCGAATGGAAGCAATCACCACTGCGGCTTTTCATGGGTAGATGGGTGCGCCAGTAGTGGTGTGGGCCCTCATGAGCATGGGATTAACTTTGCCGTCGATAATTTGCCACCTTGACATGTGACGGGCCTCGCTTCCCAAAGCTTGGCCATGAAGCAAGCATCTAAATCTTTGCTTCAAAAGCGGCCAAGTTCCTTCGGTGTATGCTTTGGTCCACATCGGTGTGCTGCATTCCATAGCGAACCACTGGCTTGCTTGTCTTTCCAAAGAAAGCTTTGAGTCGCCGGGCCCCATCGCCACTTGCCAAAGCAAGGTTGGGCGGCCGGCTTCATCCATAGCCACCACCTTAAAGGAAGTAAATAATGTGACGTTCCAAATAGCACCCTCTGTAATGGAAGGAAGCTTGTCTCCCTGGAGCAAGATCTGATATGGGACCGTGGATTTCACTCCCGTGCGGGCCAAGAAGGCCTTCTCGTACTGCTCTAGATCGTTCCAAGTGGTGAGGGATATCACCGGCCCCCACACTACGCCCCATAGAGGAGGACCCCGGTTCAACCAAGGCCACTGAACAAGTGTGCCCGGTGACCCCATGCATCTGACTACGCCTTGTGTTGTTTTGCATTGCATACAGGGCTTTCCGACTGCGATGACCCGTAACGATGGATGCATCCCAAGTGTGTGGTAGTAGAAAACTCAATGCCCAAATACTTATAAGATCGAGCCACCTCCACTACACCTTACAGGTAAGTGAATGAGGGAAGGCGTGGGTCTTGGGATGATGGGACCAGCGACACCCTTGTCTTGGCCAAGTTAACTCTCATGTCGGTGAATTGGCGAGAAAGTGTCCAAAGCATCCGTGGCGTTGCATGTCCTCACAGGGTATATCTTGGCAGTCAACATCATCGGCATATATGAGTTGCGGATTATGTGGTGCATCAACTGGCGCCTCCCGGGTTTCAGACTAGCCATTCTCACAAGGCACCCAAAATTAAAACACTACATGGTTTTTTCTATGGTTGTGACTAGAAAACTATTCTACAAAACCAATGGGTGTTTGGGGGTTAATTTCATTAAAACCATATGTGGCTAAACTAGTTGGTCTTCTTATAAGGTCTCATTAAAATGGTATTACGTCATGGTGATTGTAAATGGCATATTTCTAGTGTTTGTGTGATGGTATTATATGTTGAATGCGTGGATGTGGTACATTATATTGTTTTAAGGATACGGTTTGTCCATGTGGTATAATGTGATGGTTGTGGATGTGGTTTCAATGTAGTGCTCTATTCATGTGATTTCATAATGTGGTAGTTGTTGTGGTTTGTTATTGTGGAAAACTAGCCTGACTAATTTTCATGGTAAATATGCACGGTTCGAATTGTGTTAATACCAATAAATCATTATTAGTTGATTAGTCAAAGTACTTAGGGTTTTCTATTAAAGCACTATTGTGCTTATCAAAATTAGATATAACAGTTTTGTTCTAAATGTGCATGGTTTTATAACGCATTAGGGTCATGGTTATCATTGATAAACTAGTAATGTTATATAGTCTGAAGCATTTCAAGTTAATAGAGTAAAACCATTAAGAACTATGGATGGTTTCGTACGTATCTACTAATTAATAACATATGGTTTAACAGAATATCCACATGTGGTTTTTTAAAGTAGTAGTTGTTTTTAAGTGTTGTTTTTACTAAAAAAAACAATATGTGGTTTAACAAAATGTCCACGTGGATAGTAGTTGTTTTCAAGTGTTGTTTTAACTAAATAATAACATGTGGTTTAACTAAATATCCACACGTGGTTGTTTTCAAATGTGGAGCTTTGCAGATAAAGACACATGGTTCTAAAGAATATCTCCATGTTGTTTTCGTGCATATTCCAAAATAAAAAAGCATTCTTTTAACTAATTAAATATCCACATGTGGCATTCTTTTTTAATAAAAGAACTTTTTTTTTTTCCAAGATAGCTTTTTGGGAGTCGAACCCAAACAAGTCCATAAAGCATTATTAAATTGCAATCCACATTCTATCATTGATTAAAATATTACATTCAAATTTGACATCAATGGTTAAGGTTTGAAACAATTAGATAAAGGTTACAGTTCAAAACATTCTTGTCTTACATGTTCTTTCATACCAAATCAGTTAAAACAGTATTCTTTCCCATTTTATAGAAATGTGTACTATTACTCTTTTATCAGATTTTGTATTAAAGATCAGATAGCATAGTATTTAGATCATAGATCAAATATTCTCCAAAATCAAAATGCTGAAAGCTCATCGGCTTCCTTGAATGCTCCATCAGGAGCTATTCCTTCCTTCCACCTATTCCTTCCACCCGACTGTGCTATCCTTTCCGGATCTGTGCACGCCCCAACCTGTCATACATAGCCCAACCTTAGTTCTTTTTTAATACGTTAGCATGCAAGACAAATTTAAAAAACAAGCAAGAAAACAGAAAACAAAAATAAAGAACAAGGAAACAGAAATAAGATTACCTGACAAGCAGGCAAGGCTTCAGCCATGAGAGTCTTGGAAATCATTTCTCTTGGCTAAACACACGAACAAAAGTCCTTCCTGCATACAAAAATATAAGTCTGAAAAAGAATAGAAGGGGGTAAATATCACAGGTAAGAGAGATCAAATGATTCTTATCTGACATAGCCAATTCTGTTAGGCGTAATAAGTCCAGTTTTTGCAAGTCTGGTTATGTTTGGTCGAAACAAGCCAAGGCCAAGCTTGCCAAGCAGGACTTTCACTGGTTCCAGCTGAGAAAACCCCCTGGCAGAGCAAATAAAATTAAAACACAGACCGGGCATAAATCCACTTCTGAAATCTACAAACATATCTGATCCTTGCTTTTTTCGTAGTAAATGGACACTGACTGACACTAATCAGCACACAATAAAGGTCATTAGGTATGAAATAGCAAAAATTTCAATTCCTGTGGCAGAAAATGAGTGTGAGGCTTCAATACTGGGTCTTGCTAATATTTTTTCAACCATGTTAACATTCCTTCTATTTCCAGTTACTTGACCTAAGAAGCTCAGAATCGCATTCAAAGGAGTCGGGCGAACAATTTAAACCAAGCCAGTTCTTCCATACGCGGGATGGCAAAGGTGAGCTTTGCATTACCTTTGTATCAGAACAAAATGGCCTGCTCCAAAACCTCCAGCTTCCTACTTTTTGCCTCGAACTGCACAATAACTTCTCGTACCTGTTCAAGAAGCAGCTTTAGGGCGGCGCCAGACTTCAGGATTCTTTTGCAATAGCAACAACCGAAATTGAATCCTCAAACCCAGCAATCAAGAAAAGCATGCTTTATAAACGTCGAGTGCATCAGATTGAAGAACTTCACCACAACCTGCCAGGCATTTTTTAAGATCGGACAGAATAGACTAAATCAGCTAGAGAAAAAAATGGTACGAAGACTTCTACAAGATCAAAATGATTGGGAAATATGAAGAACGGAATAAACAAAGATCCGGCAATATGAAGAACAGAATAAACAAAGCTTTGGGTAGATCCGGCGATGGTGGAATGAAGCAAAGCAGTCGATGAAGCAAACTGGGCGCAGTCGCCATAGCTGGAGCATTCGAGCAGAATAGACAGTCAAGGCGGTGGAGGCGGGAAAGGGAACCGTTAATTTGAAGGACCAATAGAATGATAGGACCTGGATCAAAATCCAGGCCGTCCATTTTAGCATCAATCTCGGCCGTTGAATACATGGGTTTCTATATAGGTGATACTATTTTATCTAAATTGTGAAAATACCCCAATATTCCCATAAATTATAGAAATGCCCCTATGTCCAGCTCCTATTCCTAGAAATACACTGCACGGCATAGCCAAAGATTTGTGAATGGCCGCAGAAACTTGAGACTTGAGCTTGATTTGCTTATATAGTTTAGCAATTGCTCGTTTAACTCTTTTCAAAGAACATTGCCTTGATCTTCCATATCCTTCTGCAGCAAAAGCTGCTGGGAAGATTATCAAGCAAGTGAATTCCCTCAGCAAGCTTTCCTGTAGAAGCTTCTCTGTAGAAGCTGCGGCAGACCCACCATGCAATGCATCACTAACAAATTGTGTAGCATGGATTTGGGCAACATCTCCATGGTTTCGGTTGCATTCTCACCACAATTTGGGAACTCTGTCCTATTGGTTTGAAGGGCTTCTATGGGTGGGCACAATCCAAACCACAATCCAAAGCATGAAATCTGAAAGAATAAGAATTCAAGGCTGTCCCACATCGCAGAAATATGGAGAAGAGGAAGAAGGAAGGAGGGGTGTGGCGATGGCAGATGTCGCTAGAGCCATAGTCTTGGGAAGACATGCAATTCCGTTCGATTCATATAGAAATGATTTCGCCATATCATTCCATTCCAATCATTTATGGTCATTATGGCCCGTTGCAGAAAGCTTGAACTTAAAAGAAAGCGATCATGGAGCTGCCAGCAATTTTGGCAAAAGCTCCACCGGATTTCGGCTGGGCCTGATGCGGATCAAATCGCAGGGCAAGGGCATTTCTATAAATTATAGAAATACAGGGGTATTTTTATAATTTAAGTAAAATACTAGGGCATTTTTGTAATTTGCCCTATTTATTCAAAATTTAAAATGTCCAATCCTATATTATAATGTTTTGGCGTGTGTCGTGAACCACACCCTAAAATATGAAGGGTCCAGATTTGAATTTCAAGTTAGTTAGATGGCCCAGATTAGATTAGAGTTTCTTCTTTACGGATTAGGAGCAGCATACTCGAGGACCTCCATGCTGGATATGCAGCTTAATCTGGATGATGCGGATACGGATGCAGATGCGGATGCTACGGACTTTTCCATTCATACACTAGATCCGGTCTGGTTAAGATAAGACTCATATTGAGGTCGTTGGCAAATAGAAGGTTGGCTTCAAAACGAAGAAATAAATTTGGAAAGGATTTGGGGAGCTTAACCTCCTAGAAGCACCTACATTTTCCCCAACTGCAGAGGGATTTAAGGACCCTTTAGGTTTCACATTCAAAATTCATTCTGTGACAGAGCTTTGCAATACGTCGATCAGAAAAGGCAGTTTATTTTACAAGATCGGCATTGTCACAAAATCGGGACCAGCTCAAGAGCTCTCCTTTTCGGGCCTTATTTCTTATTCTAAAAATTCTAAGAACGCCATTCCTGTGGCTGTCTACTCTGGTAACGAGCCCATTGAGTCCAAGTTGCTTGATCATATGGCCTTTTGGAAGAAATTGCATGTGCCTGAGGCCGTTCTTGAAAAGCCAGGTTGTTCAGCTGGTGATAATTATTCGTTATCATCTCAATGGTTATGTCTTGAATTTCTTCTTGATTTGGCATTGCAGTGGAAGTTAAAAGCGTTCCAGAAGGAGGATGTAGCAATCTCTTATCACCTATAATTATTTGTAAGTGTGCTTTTCATTACACTAGGCATGTTAAAACTTTGATCTCTATTGAATTCAAACTTATATCATGCCGGCAGTCTTATGGAAGAGCTATGCAATGTTCAAGTTGTGAGTGCATGCATTTTTATAAGCTGCAATAAAAGAATTTCTCATTTCATGGTTTAGTTTTATGCTTCACGAATAGAATGAGTTTAATTTTTTGTTGAGTGATAGAATTTGAACCTAACAATATTTATGATTCTATGTTTGTTTGTTTTGACTCATTACTGTACAATATGAAGTCTAGGCCTATAAGGAAGGATATGATTGGACTTATGGTTTACAAGTTATTGTATTGCAGCATTCATAGTTTAGGCTTTCGTAAATTATACCGGCATTTAGATGCAAGGTGATGACAATTAAATTGTATGTCTTTTCAATGTTAAACGACCTTCATATGTTAGCATGCTAGACAGGTATGCTATTGCTTCCCTTTTCTGCACAACACGAATTATATAGCACCAAAGATCCCATATACTCTGTTGGGTCGGAGTATTCGAATCTCCAGGCCGCAATGGCCTCACCAGAGTGACAAACACTAGGGCAATGCAGCTTTGGTTTTAACACTATCCAGTCCAAGCACACCCTCAGGAATCCGCGCCTCTTAGTTTTCCACAATCAAGCGTCGCCTCCCTAATCGCATCTGCACCAGAAGCAAAGTTTCAGCATTGGAGCAGGGGGCTGGAGTTTTGGCATGCAAACGTAGCTACCTGCACTTATCCAGTCCCTACAAATGGCAAGCCATCTTTCTTTTTTAGAATCATTGCCAAGAATGCCATCCCAGTGGTGACATGTTTGAGCCACCTTGGCTAGTGGTTTTTATGTTTGGCTTCCTTCCCCTCCGGAGCAAAATGTATATCATTATCTCAAACATTATTGAGCACCTATGTATTGTTATCGTTGAATCAATGGTTCATAGTCGGACACAACCAGACCTAAATGCATTTTACTATTGAACCAGTGGTTGATATTCACACACACTGCTTCACTTAGGTGATGATTATTAGCAATGAATTCAACTACAACAAATGATGATGTGAACAACATGTTGATTCATAACTCTCTTCCCTCAACATCCTTGATATTAGTATGTAGGGAATGAATGGTGTACTTAATACCTCCGAAATATGCTCATTAAGATTGGATAATACCACTATAAAATACCATAAAAAAAACTCAACCATAGACCATGTTAGCTACTACATTACAAAGATCGACCAACAAAACCCTGTAAAAAACCATCAAGAAGTTTAGAATCACATTACCCTAGGAAATTAGATGTAAAACCATGTATTAACCATGTCTTCCTTAACATAAAAACCACTAGCATTCTTTCTCGTGAACCACCAAACCATGTTAAAAGCCATTAACAATTTGGCAACTCATGTTAGCTTAAAAATTTACGATGAAAAACCTCAAATAAGAAGACATTGTTAAACTATGTCTAGAAACATTATAGTATTTTCAGTAAAAAACCACTAACATTTTGGCAAGCCGTGCTTGCTTAAAGAATCCAAATGAAAAATCACAAATAAAAGGACTTTGTTAAACCATATATATGAACATTGAAGTATTGCCAGTTAAAACCACTCCCAAAACCATCTACATGTATAAAAAAACTATTAATCATTACTTTCTTACTCTCAATGTTGCAAATTGCATAATTAACCCCTATGACATGCCAAACTCGTAGCGAAGACCTGGATAAAAACCTTCATCAGTCTCAATTAACCACATAAGAGTATAAACTAGCATGCAAAACCATAGTTCCATTCTAAAAACCACTATAATAGGTGGATTTTATTAAGGAAAATTATTTTTGCATGAAAAACCACTATCATAGTGGTTTTGTAATGGTTATCTATGATAGTTAAATCTTTGGGTGCCTTGTGTCTTCTAGCTGGTCAATGTACAAGCCGAAGAGCGTCGGGGATAGAGGGCAGCCCTGGCGCACCCCAATGCTACTAACAATGGGCTCCCAGACGGTGTGAGGCAGCCAGGAAGCAAGCCTCGTATGAATGCGTATATAGCATTACACCCAAGTCGGCCGGGGTCCCTAGCATCTCAATCTGTCCCACAACTTATCCAGAAACCTTTGTGTCAAAAGCCTTTGCGAAATCCACAAAACAGCGGTACATATTACAGGTGATTCCGGCTATCCTCTATGAGTGTTCGCGAGTGAAGATATGGTCAATAGTAGAATCTTGCGAGGAAAGCCTGCCTGCGTGAGCCCCGCTTCTCCATCCTCTGCCCAAAGTGTCAATCAGCAGCTCAAGAATCAGGCAAGCAACTTGGCAAAGGCAGAGCCGACCATAATGAGTGCGATAGTTGGTTTGGGCACAACTCTCTTGGTAGTCCGGTCTTGGGGAAGCCTTCTTGCAATGCCATTGAAGAGTCTTTGTGAACCCGGCACCATTGGGGCCCGCCCCACTTGAGGAGCTCTGCGCATACCATCCAAATCATTTGCCTTCCCGTTAGCGAGGCGTTCTTGGCCCATTATGACATCCCTTGTGCAGAGAATGCGGTGCGGCTTCCCATTGGGTCATCACAATTGTGCCGCAAGTATCTCACCCATTGTTCGGGTAATATTTCACGTAAAACGTGCAGGCTTACTCAAGACCTTTCTCGAAGGCCCTAGGGTGGCGGTCTAGAAGACCAAACATCTGTTCTTTGGTGCTCACTTAAGTACGGCTTTCTTGGTCTTGAGGAAGGCCCGGTATTGGAGGGCGGCACAACGGGGCGAATGGTGGGTCCAGCACTTGGCCGAGCCCTCGTTTTAGCTCCCCGGCATTAGTCATGAACCATGATTGCGGGGAAGGTGGTTGCGGCCCACGTGGATGGAAGTCGGCGGCCTCTCCCAAAGCATCGTCCCCTACCCTCGGAAAGGAGCTGGGTTCACCAACGTCTGTTTGTTGAAGTGTGGGGAGTTGCGGCACTCCACGGCAGCTCATGCTCAAGCATCCTCGCATAGACGCCGCATGATCATAGTCGGGCATAACCGTGGTACATGGGGTGTTGGGGCAATGGGTGCTTTCGGTTGGCACGCCAATCTATCTGCCAAAACGGGGCTGATGGTCGAGTCTACTTCCTCGTCCCAACCACTGTCCCGACACTGAAGCGGTGATCAAGTGTAGGCATTGCTCGTCTGTTAGCACGTAATCCACCACACCGGGTGCCGCCCCCGGTTCTCCTGTCTACAAGTGGGCGGTACCGGAGGGCGACCCTTTGTGCCGACCCATTGCAAATGACCGGTCAAAGATCTTTGCCCAACAACATCGGTGCCAGGCCATCTGCCGTGTCACACGGATGTCATCGGCGCCCTTAGCCAAACCATCTCTGCGGGTCCATTTGCAACACATCCTCCGCTAGAGGTCGCGAATTTTGGGATCTGCTTTGCCCCCCTGTGTGCGCATTGAAATCTCCAAGCAACATGACCTTGCCCAATTGTGCATACTGCTGTATGTCATCATATAGATCGACATAGGGCTCTGCACATCCACATCAAGTGCGTGTGGTAAAAGTTGCTCTCGACATGTGGGAAGTAGCAAGCAGCCACAAAGAGAGGGCCATCGCCATACGCACTTTCGTACCCACAATTATCTGTTGTGCTGTCTGCCTTACCTGGAGACCGATTGGGCCAAGGCATGCAGTAGTAACACCATAATTCCTCCGGTGTCCCTCGTTTCGGTGCACTCATTGAAGGCGAATTAGCGGTATCTGGCAAATCGGGTAGCTTTGTGACCGGCATGTTCCCATGTTTCCATGAGGAAGATAAGGTCCATGTCCATGGCGGCGGAATTGGGGTGTCCCCTTCATGCCATGGAAAGCCACGGCAATTCGGGATACCCGCGAGGCCGCGATCCCTATTTAGTGGCATGCATCGCCACCAGGTCGGTGGTAGTGGTGGTCCTGGGGCGGAAGATGTGGATGCACATGCGGCTGGGCCCCTCGAGGGGACTTCGAGGGGCGAAGTGCTGCATCCTGTTTGGTGCACTGAATTCCGCATCCTTCCCGGACCAGCCCCGCCGCCCTCCATGTCCCATGGCGGTCCACGACTTTGGCCAGCTCCGCCGGGTCTCTTGCTGTGGCTGGGGTCCAAGTCGGTCAACGTCTGAGCCGTCCCCTTCAACTTCCGCCCGATGCGGGATGGCCACCCGCCTGGCACACTCTCAACCTGTGAAAATGACCATCCGGGGCGTCGTGGCGCCAATTCCATGACGACTTCGCCTTTCCAATGGTCACAAGTGCTTGGGAACATCATCCGGTCCAAGATGCGTCGGAGTCGGGAAGTGAGATGTTCTCCCGACTCCTCCGTCCCCCTCGACTACCACATTGCGGCTCCTGCGTCTCGTTCACGGAGTTCACGGCCGCACCGTGTTTGGTTGAGGTGGGTGGCGTGAAGTGGCCGGCCCCGGGTGGTGGCGGCGGCATGATTCGATGTGTCCGCAAAGATGCGTTCTAGGTTGGCGTCCCGTAGGTTGGTGGGTTCGCGGGGTTGGTGTGTTCTTTCTTTGTGGTTTACGTTCTCACAGTGGGGCTCGGCTCTTGCGGGGCGTTGTCATGCCTTGCCATCTCCAGCGTGCAATGGCGGGAGTTGCTCATGTGCCACCGACATGGAGGCCCTTGCCTTCTTTGAGCAGCGGCAGCGAAGCTCTGTAGCTCCCGATCTCGTGCTAAATCCTTACTCGGCCTTCGGTTACTGCGGGCTAGCTTCCAAAGGCTGACGGAATCCCTTGTCTCCGCGATGGCGGCCTCGCAACCTCGGCGGGAGAGCGGCTGTGCTCCTCGTGCCGTGGCCTTAGCCTCCTCAACCTCGGCACGGATCCGGGGCGAGGTTGCAGTGTCTCTGCTCTACCGGTTCATCTGCGTCCGGCTTCCATAGGCGCCAATACGGTGTCTACCGCCCCCTCATATCGCAAGCTCTGGCTTTGGTATTCTTTGTCTGTCAAATTGTAGCAAGTGGATGCTATCATGCGCTTTTGTCGTGCAGCGATCCTCCAATTACGTTATTCGCCGTTTTTACGGCACCAAGCCAATGCGCAACATCCGAGAGATGTTATGTTCTCCACCTCTGCGGGGAGGCACGCAAAGTGCTGCTGTTGGCCTCAACCCTCTTTGAATCGCGGCTCCAAGGTTCGTTGGCGGGTTGCACTCGTGGCCCGCGGGTCGGCCCGGGCCTTTGGCTCGGGCCTCCCTCTTCATGGAAGACATCTCTCCCTCTGCCTGAGGCCTCTTCCTTGGTGGCCCCGCTTCATGGTCTTCCCGGAGGGCTCTGCTGCGTGGGGGTCAACCGGTGGTTGGTGTGTTTGGGCCTTCCCGGGATGGGTTGGTGTGTGCGAGGTAGCTCACCAACCAAGTGTGGGTCCACACCTGGGGACCGGTTCTGGCCATGACTTGGGGTATGACTTGGGCGGCGACTCCTAGATATCCGATGTGTATCGGCTGCCACAAAACCCTAGCACACAGCCCGAAAAGTGCAGATTTGAGCAATCAAAACAAAGACAAGCATGCGGGTTCATACACCTTTGGAAAGCTTTGAACCAGCTTTCCAACAAGCTAAAGCACATGAAAATCGACACCGGATGTGAGAGATACAAATTGGTCGAAGTGTCTACCGATTGCCCACGAAACCCTAGCACACAGCCCGGAAAAGTGCCAATTTGAGCACAGAAACAAAGCCAAGTATGTAGGTACCATATACCGCTGGAAAGATCTCTGAACCAGCTTTCCAACAAGCCCAAGCACATGAAAATCGACATCGGGATCACGAGAGATATGACCGATCAAAATTACGGCCGCAAAGCGAGAGACCAATCGAATACTTAATAAAACATACGCCAATCCCTATATTGGTGTCGGACTTTCATCAACAACACCATCAGGAACTAGGGTATGAATTAGTAAAACATTCTCGTAACCTTCAATAAGAGTACAACACACACCTTTCAACACCGCGTGGCCAAGGCCAACAACGGCATCAGGCGAGGGCTATACTTCTCAAAGAAGGAAGAAGAAGGGCTGCCACAGAAACCCTAGCACACAGCCCGGAAAACAGCAAATTTGAGCACTAAAACAAAGACAAGCATGCAGGTATCATACACCGTTGGAAAGCTCTCTGAACCAGCTTTCCAACAAGCCCAAGCACATGAAAATCTGACACCGGATGTGAGAGATACAGTCCGTCGAAGTGTCTACCGGTTGCCACAGAAACCCTAGCACACAGCCCGGAAAAGTGCCAATTTGAGCACAGAAACGAAGCCGTACTTAGAACCATCGTGGCTTTTCCACGATGTTTCAAAAATTTGATAAATCACATGGCTTTTCCATGACATTTCAAAACCTTGATAAATCACATGGTTTTCCCATGATGTTTCAAAAATTTGATAAATCACATGACTTTTCCATGACATTTCAAAACCTTGATAAATCACATGGGTTTTCCATGATGCTTTAAAAATTTGATAACTCACATGGCTTTTCCATGACATTTCAAAACCTTGATAAATCACATAGTTTTCCCGTGATGTTTCAAAAATTTGATAAATCACATGGCTTTTCCACGATATTTCAATTTAATCTTATGAAATTTCTATGGTGCTTTCAAATCTTTGATAAATCACATGGCGTTTCCATGATGTTTCAAAAATTTGATAAATCTGGCTTTTCCATGATGTTTCAATTTAATCTTATGACTTTTCTATAGTTCTCAATAAATCACATGGCTTTCCCCATGATGTTTTGAAATAATCTCATGATTTTTCCTAATTTGCAAGTAATCACATGGCTTTTCTTTTCATGTTTTTGAATTCTATCATAGTTAGCAAAACATATCAATCTGTATTCATGACTCCAAGAAGAAATCATACCTTTCCATCTGGGACAATCACGTAGATAGTTTCATCATATTCAATAATCTTGTCATCTTTTAAATGTGCAGTATTAAGTAATTGATAAGAATATTCCAATAAAAAACCAATAACCATATGAAACAAATTCAAGGCTTACATGTTGCATCTCTAAGAATAAAAATGGCACCATGGCAACATGAGCCGAATCAGAGGAAAAACAAAGTTTTTAGACTATAAATAAAACAAACCATATCCCAGAGAGTCATTCTTTCTTAGAAGTCTAAATAAAACAAAGCATATCACAAAGAATCATTCTTTCTATTTCTGATGATTCTTTTGCGACAATAATCATTCATTAAGAAGATATAGTTTAACATAAAAAAAAAAAAAAAAAAAAAAAACTATTCAATGTGAATATTACTTTCTATCCCCTTTTTTTCCTGCAGTCTTAGAACAATTCTTTTTAGTTATTTTTATTGCTACAAAAACTAGACTCTGAGAACTTTTCAAAAAGCTTTAGATCATAGAAATCCAAGCTATATTAAGAGAGCTACGTCCTTCCAAATTCGACACGAATTTCTACTTTTGCTTTTGCATCATCATAAATTAGTTCTCTCTCACAATTCAGATTTCATACTTTTAATTTGCTGTCAATATGTGTGCATTATGGAAAGAAGAAAGATGATCATTATTACCTTCGTGTTACCTTTCATCTTTTGTCTGAAGCTCCTTTGAAGCTTTTGTTTCGACAAAAAGTTTTCCGTCAATCCTTGCGGTATCCATGAACTCGAACCAGGCTCTGATACCATGTTGGAAATATAACATGCAAGGAATAAAGTGATGCAGCAAGACAAAGAGAGCGAGACAGAAAGAACACAAGGTAATCCCAAAGTGAATATCTAATTCATGAAGAGTACATGCTCTTATATACAATAATGAAAGGCTAATAGGCAAAGACCCTTTTAGCTCCATGAACTATTAATAAACAATGACCTATCAATAGACAAAGGCTAAGATTGTGGATGTATTATAAATACATTCCAACAGGCATGTAGTGGCTTAGGCAACATCGAGCAAACAAGACACATCCATCTGAAGAGCATACATGGACTTCATAACTATGACATTGTTGTAAGCAACGCACTTATAGCACATATGTCAAGTGTGGAAAATTGCAGGAGGCAGAAGGCATTTTCAACATATGCAATAGGGATGTGATTTCATAGAATGCCATAATTGCAGGATATGCTCAAATGGTGAACTCCAATCGCCTTAGAATGTTTTGAAGGCGTGAAAGAGGAGGGAATTCCTTCTAACAGATTTACATATTCAAGCATGCTCAAGGCATGTCGCAGTATGGGTGCTATTGTAGATGGCAGGCAAATTCATGAACTCATTATTAAGAGTGACGTTTAGTTCAACATTCTTGTGGGGAATATACTAATCGACATGTATGCCAATTGTAAAAGCTTGGATGAGATACAAAGGGACTTCAAGAGACAGTCAGGTCGGAATATTGCGTCTTGAAATGCAATCCTCGCAGGGTACACCTAGCAAAATGAAGTTCATATTGCCATAAGGGTAATAGCATTTGTATTATAGAACTAGCTAGATGCATCCATGCAAAAATAATTGGAAGTGGGCATCAATTTGATATTTAGATTGGAAGTTCTCTTGTTGACGTTTATGCTAAGTGTGGAAACTTAGAGGAGGCCTTCATGGTTTTTGATGGACTAGAAGGCAGGGATGTGGCAACCAAGGTGTTTTTTACTAGCCCCCGCAGGCCAGTTGGCCACACATTTACATGTTTTTGAAAAATAGTCGGCCACGCCAGAGTAGGATGCAATCTCACCACGATAACAGGGTAGTGGCCAATTCAAAACACCAATTTATTACTCTCACTTTATAAGTGGCCAATTTGATATTTGCTAAACCTTTAGACCCATAGGGCATGGCCATTTCAAAATATCACACGCACAAGCAACTTGTTGGGATGGCCATTTAGAACATACAACAGTTTATATTTTTTTAGGAGTTTGGCCAAACTCTATATTGGCCACTTATAGGGACATAAGATTGCCACCTAGGGGGCTCTAAAATTTGTTTCGAGTCTAGCCCTAGAAGTCTAAAGGTCTTTATATCAATACAATATTTTTCCTTCTGATGTCTTGGTTCAATTTTTTTTATTCGATTTGCTATTTGCATCCCAAATCCTCTCTTCATCATCCTGCCCGAATATGCTCTTCATCTTCCCAAATCAAATTAAAATTAGTTTATAAATGGTTCTGCTAAGATTCACCCTACCAAAACCATTTGTGCTTCTGTCTACAGACAACATGTCAATTGATCTTATAATAAGAGAAGCATAGCATGCATTCAAGCAGCTCTTGTTTGGTGCCTGAGAGCCACAAACCATGCTTTCTAAGATAAGCTTTGTAATAGGGTATAGATAGCTGATGTAGATTACCATTCCCTATAAAATGTATCAAGGCATATGTCAAGCATGCTAGCCAAACTTACAAAATATACATGTCAAAATCATATACCAACAATAGCTTCCATCACTTGAGCAAAATACGCTTCGTTAACATCATTCAAAACTTTTGCATTGGTGGCTATCATCACCCCTCCAATCTTCCTTCTTACTAGCCTCAATGGCACCAGTTTGCAGCAACATTGCTCCTCAGCTTCACTGCAAAACAACCATCTTGATACCCGTTCGCAATCTATAGAACATGGAGAACGCAAAAAAAATTCAAGCCTTACCTGCTCAAATCCAAAGAACTATCATCAGAATGATCGTTTGCCCGACATTCATCAATATGATCATTCCCAATCTATGGGATGAATATGATTATTTCCAATCCCCTCCGATGCATCTGCGGTCTTGCGTTTCCTTCCTATTATGCATCCTTCAGTAGGATTATTCCTAACAAACTCCGATGGATCCGAGGTCTTCTGTTTCCTTCCCATTATGCCTCCTTCAGCTAGAACTACAAGGATATGAGACAACGAGCTCCGGTAGTCTTGGTGACATGGGCATTCAAAATAGACGCGAGACGATGGCTTTTTTTTTGGTCTGCCCTTGCCAGTTACCCGGTTCGAGCATCCTGGATCCAGAACGCAGGTGACCGAGAGTTTACACTGAATAGTAGGTTTGGAGCAGTCATCAGCATATCCTAGGTATATTCTAGCATATACCTAGGATATGCCATAAACCCACATAAACAAGGGTTTGCTCCCCTGGGGCAACCCAAAAAGAAACAAACTTAAGTAAATGATAAATGTAACATGAAAGAACCATGTCCTTGGCTTTCTAGTTTGATGAAGAATCTAGTTGGATATCTTGATAATTAGTTTTATTCAGATATTTTAACTTCTTCTCTTATGAACCTGTAGTTCCATGTTCATAGTTTAAATGTAAAGCAATGGTCCAAAATAATCATGTGGATCACATTCTTACAGCAAAAACCTAAGAACTTCATCTAGTTTAGTATAATTAGTATTTTCCATGTATTATAGCGTTTGGTTCAAATTTATTCCCTACCATTGATCTGGCAGATATTCCCGGTATTGTGCCAGATCAACGGCCACTACATTTTTGAGAGAAAAAACACAAGCCAGCGTCAATGGTGCAAAACGAACCTATGGTTGAAGAAAAAAAACAAGTGAAATAAAAAAAACCAGTGATGACCAAACGGGTAGAGCCTTCTGCCTTCTCACAGCCCTCCCAATCCCTGCATTCATCCAGGACACAACCTACATTCCGGTAGCCCCCACTTATCTTTCAGATAAAAACGCTGCTGCACAACAAATTCTTGGGTCCATTGTCATCATCTCTGCCAATAAATTTGCTGCACCCACCATCGGACTGCTCCTGCAACGTTAACGGTTGGCACAGGTAAGACACGGGCCAGGATCGCATTACTGGCGGGGATCGCCCCAACTTTGTATCTTTTGCCACATCGCAGGGGTTCCCATCAATAGGGATTGGGTAGCCACGAGAAAGCTTGTCTGCATGAACTACAATGGAATTTGAACCCACAAATGCCCATAATCCTCCGCGGCTGCCATAGCCAGGCTAGATCCACGCCTAAAAATCATTTCAAATCCATCGTTTTATACAAGTACTACCAGCCGGATCTTGGATACAGAGGATTTCGCTGCTTACCTCCTTGCTCCCTGCCAAATTCCGGACGAGTACAACCAGCCCAGACCAGCCATCTCTGGCCGAGGCACACAGCCTCCGCTGCCCTTGCCAACAAAAGAAGGGAGCATGCCTTCTTATCCACACCCTAAAAAAAGGGCGCCAATTTTTTCTTCCCCACCAGCCTTTGCAAAAACCTCCATGAAAAAAAGGAATTAAAAGCACCAAAATAACAAGAAACACTCAAGCTCCTCTCACATGGCAAATTATACCATTTCTTATACAATACTGTACCGAAATCATAGCCCCCACCATTGCCAGAATACCCTCCCCAACCCCAAAACGAAAATAGCATTATCAAAATTTTAACCTTATAATAGTTAAATCATAAAGCATATGATAGGCAACACCGTCTTAAAGGATTCAATACTATTTATTTATTTATAACAATGGTCCGCAATAATCTTGTGGATCACATTCTTAGAGCAGAAACCTTCAACCAGTTCTACATGTAACCTTAACATTAGAACTCAGTTTTAGTTCTATTTCCAACTTTAAGTAATAAGGAAGCTTCAAATTAACATTTTCATGGAGGCTTTTAAAGGCTGGAACTTGAAGATGGAACAAAAAATTGTATTAAGAAGTACAAAACCGTCAACCCGATTTGGATAACTTTCGGATTGTTTCTTGCTTCATCGTATGCCAAGATACATTCTTCGAAATCAAATAGAAATCGGCTCCTTTATCATAAGAAAACATTTTACCACGACTTGCATGAAAGAACAAAACCGCTTGGTACCCACACCATTAATATGTAAACACTTGTTTATAATTAAAGCATCTTTGGTTACTCTCAACACAAAGCAAATCTAAGATTGTCCATTATGTAACAACAATATAAACATGCAATAGCATTATGAAGCCAAGGACTTACCACAGTTCTTTTCCATAGAACGATTCCGGCTTCTATGGTGGACAATTTTAGAATCTGAGTCAAGGCAAAACCTTATAGAGATATTCCCCCATTACAGAAATCGACCGCGGCTCAGTAAAATGACCCTAAGGCGATATCTATTACCGGGGAATACTTGGAAATAAAGGCGATCCCTTGAGTTAAGAAATTGTAGTCGTTTCTCCGCGGATGCCGCATATCTTTTGCTTTTCCAAGTACAAATCGTCACTATATAGCATCAAATGCATTTGAAATTTTTAAACTGTGCTAGCATATATCCGTCGGGGCAAACGCGTGCCTTGTAATGGTGATATTTTGCAAAATCCGTTAACCCTGTTTATGAGTAGGCACGATCATCGATAAATTTTGGTTGCTCTTTTCGGGGTTACCACACATCGCCAAAATGCGAGGGCACATGGATTTTCGGTAATATAGGCCATGGAAAAAAGCCATTTGAAATTCCGGACCATCCATTTCTATGATATCCATGCGAAATATTTGTCCGGCGGATCCAAAATTTTCTTTGCTGTTACCTTAAGTCCGACATGCTTCCTCGTGATGTATTATCTAGCTCTTTCACATTTTATCCACTAGTGGATTGGCAAATGGCACTGCAGAGTAAGTGTATCACTGTGGCCACATACATGCCAAATCCGGCTGGGTTTGCCATACCTACAATGAAAATAATGGCTTTATCTTCTACGGATGTTCCTACAGTGTATTCGTTGCTTCAAAATGCATTAAGCCAAGATGAACTTGTCCGAAACCAACCGCCAGAGCTCTCCCGCCGGAAAACCCTGGATTTTCCTAATTTCCCGCAAAAAAAAAAAAAAAAAAAACACAGGGGCCAATGCCAATGCTTCAAGAACTTCGAAAATCCACGCCGGACATTGGCTTCTTCATTCATACACATTGAATCACTCACTAAAACCGTTCTTGAATCGTTGAAACACTTCCGCCTTTGCCTAATCCCTTTAATCCCTTGAAACACTTCCGACCTGCTTCTAATTCTCACTTACAAAGAAAGAAATCGTAGGAAGAAGAGTAAGACAAAAAAAATCTCTAAAAAGCTTTTCAAGAATAGCCGGTAGGAATTAATTTCTAAGAATTAATTATCGGTGGATATCTCTTCCTCCAAAAAATAATCTATTTATATTTTCTTACGAAACCCTTCCGGGCTTCAAGATATGGAAACCTTTCCGTGTTTCATGGTTTCCATATTAAAGCCCGGAAGGGTTTCCACTAATTTATTTAATAACCCCAATGGGGGGAGATAGTGGGAGCGATAATAAATGCCTACGTAAAGTTAGGGGGGAGGATATTTCCCCATATTACAAGCGTTCTTAAAACTTATAATCTGCTGTAGCTCGCTTCGTGGCTTCATCTCCTCCGTGTGGCTACGATGGCGCCACGTGGCAGGAAATATCCTCCCCCTCTAACTTTACGTTAGAAAATGTTCGCCCGCAGGCCCTTACGCGGGGCTCGCCAGGTCCTTACCCCGCGTAAGGGCCTGCGGGCGAACATTATCTCTAACAAAATGTAGATGGATAGATTTACAGACAGAACATGGGAGAGAGAGAATCAAAACGAAACTCAATGATATTCCAAAAGAAAGCAAGGAAAAACCTACTAATATTTCCTACGAAAGCAAGAAAAGAACTTATTTTGCAACCCACCAAAAGAATCAATTTGATTTGCTCTAGCATCTGGAACAAAGGTCTGGCCACTGTAACACTCCTTATTTTTCTGAGATTTGCATGCGAACAGGATCGAAAAGCGGGCACGCAAGAATGCAGGGTCGCCATAGCGAGGAAAAAATAGGGATCAACAGGCAAAAACGTCGGGAAAAACAGGGGATCAATAGGCAAAAACTTAACGAAAACAGGGGACGGAAAACATGCAACAGGCGCCATAGCTGCCAGCGCCGTAGCCACAGCTTCGCCTTCGCCATGAAAATGGCGAGAAAAAGAGAAGGGGCCAAATTTGTTCCTCATTTCCATGTTGTGGTCCAATTTCTGGTTCACAATTTCTTTGCTTTGCTCAATTTCTGGTGGTACAATTCGCCAAAACAGACAATTCTATTTTGGTCCTCCCATTCTGCGCCGCTGGGTTTGACTAGCTAAAATAGAATATTTTGTTCCCCCCATTCCGCATCACCAGTTTGAGGACTCTCGATTGTGATATAAATTCCTTGGTTTGCCCGTGAGCTGCTCTCGGCTTGACTGAAAAAATTCTTTTCTACGATTGTGATATCCCAGTTAGCAGCTCTTGGCTGACGCCATTACATCCCAATCAGGTTATCATTACCATTCTACAACTTCATTTACATAACCCACGAAAATCTGGTTCTGTTCTATAGCTGGGAACCTATTTATGAGCAAGGAGCATCCGTACAGTAATTGCTTCCTGTTTCATTCCAATAATAACATATCTCTTCTGTTTTGTTTTGTTAGCACATGTAATTTTACTTCATACATGTGCATCACCATGAATGCCTATCATAGTCTGTGTACCAAACAATTTTGCCGAAGTATGACTGAGGGCTTTGCGATGCAGTTATCTTTCTACAATTTATCCAGAATCTGATATGCCATTCAAATTGAGACACGTTCTAAAAGATTGAAGACTTCTATTATATTTTATATGCATTGCAGTTCTGATAATATCGTTTAAAAGCCGATGGATTCGGAGCAAGAGATCCTCCAAGAACCATTACTGAATGAGTGCAATCCCATATGCAGTAACCCGTTATACACATCAAATGCTTTTAACAAACTTTTTTTTGGCTGGTTGAATCCACTTCTAGCCCAGGGCTCTGTGAAAAATTTAGAGTCAACAGATATCCCTCCTGTAGAAGAACAAGACAAGGCAGATGCTGCCTACAAGCAATTTGTGATTGCCTGGAATGCTCAAAACAAAGGTGATCCATCGAAGCCTCAGTCAGTTGCCCTTGCATTAGCGAGGTGCCATTGGAAAGCCTTAATCTGGACCGGGTTTTTGTGCTCTGTTTCGAACAATCAGTGTATCTTGTTCTCCCTGGATCCTCTATTTTTTATAAACTTTGAAGCTGGAATTCAGGGACTTCAAATATGAGGGATATCTTTTGGTTTCTGTTCTTTTCCTATCTAAGGTATTTGAGAGCGTATTACAAAGGCAGTGGTTCTTTGGCGCTAGAAGAATTGGTCTACAAATCAGATCAGCTCTTGCTGCAGCCATATATCAGAAGAAGTTGCTCTTATCAGGTTTATCAAGGCAAAGTCATTCAGGAGGGGACATTGTGAGCTATATTTCAGTTGACATCAATCAGCTAGGAGAATTTCCATGGTGGTTTCATCAAATTTGGGCAGCACCCCTGCAAATTATAATTGCAGTTATTACTTTATTTTTTATTGTGGGATGGGCTGCTTTACCTGGTCTGCTAGTTATCATCGTAACTGCATTAATACAAGCACCGTTTGCAAGGGCACAACAAAAGTTTCAAGCTAGTCTTATGAAGAATCAAGATGCACGTTTGAGAACTTCAACTACCATTTTTAACAGCATGAAAATTGTAAGCAGGCATGGGAAAGTAAGTTCAAGTCAATCATAGAGTCCTTGCGTGTAGTTGAACTCAAATGGGTAGCTAATCTGAAGGACATGTGGGTATATGGAAGTCTCTTCTATTGGATGCCACCTTGACAGCATCAATAGTTTTTGGGTCGTGTATCATATTCAATATTCATCTCACTGCCACAGTCCTATTCACTGTTCTTACAACATTCCGTGTCATTCAGGAGCCTGTGCGTAATGTTCCAGATGTGCTTCTGGCAATGATACAAGCTCAGGTTGCACTGGCACGTTTAAAAAGTTTCTTACATGCAGAAGAGCTAGAGGAGGATGCTCTAAACAGGGGCCCTAGGGAAACATCTGATTATGCAGTTCATGTAGATGCAGGTTTCTTTTCTTGGGATCCTGCTGCACCAAAACATTCACTGGAAAACATAAACCTAACTGTAAAAGCACGAAGAATTTGTTGCCATATGCGGTTCAGTTGGTTCAGGTAAGTTCGACGCTTCTGCATTCCATCCTAGGAGAAGTGCGAAAGTTTCAGGATCTGTAAGTGTGATTCCCATGGAGTGTTATGCTGCTTGTGATTGCTATATCAAACTTTTGTTTCAACTTCATTACATTATTGCAGGTGGATGTGCATGGAAGCATAGCCTATGTTGGGCAAGTAGCCTGGATACAAAGTGGCACAGTCAGGAAAATATTTTGTTTGGGAATCCTATGCATGCCTCTTGCTATGACAAAGTCCTGGAAGCATGTGCACTTAAGGAAGACTTAGTTGCCTTTACTCATGGGGATCTTACTGAGATTGGACAAAAAAAGTTAATTTAAAGTGGGGGCAGAAGCAACGGCTACAACTAGCTCGTGCTTTGTATAGTGACTCTGATATTTATACTGGATGATCCCTTCAGTGCTGTGGATGCTCAAACTGCTGCTTTGTTGTTCAAGGTATCCTGACATCTTCTACATTAAGGTTACATGTCAAAGGGCCAGTGATTTACTCGACCTTTTGTACTCTGCAGAAATGCATTTCAGGAATGCTATTGACAAAAACTGTCATCTTAGTGACACATCAGGTGGAGTTTTTGACGAAGGCAGACAAAATTCTGGTAAGTGCTGCATGATATTTATATCTATGTCTTGACATGCTGACGAAACATAGATTGATTCATACTTATAAACCGAGGTGAGTTGACTTTGTTGTCAAACCATGATGGCAGCACACGTTTTGAGTTATAGTTGTCATGAACTATGCTGATCAATCTAGAAAGATAAAACTACATTAAGTCACAAAAGAAGTGCCAAGCTTTGACAACCTTAGATGTACCTAAACAACACCTTTTCGGTAAATTTTAATTTTGAAGAACAATGTCCTGCATGAACATCCTGAACTTATCTATTTGAATTCTAGGTGATGCAAGCTGGAGAAATAAAACAGGTTGGCAAATATGATGAGTTGTTGACGGCTGGCAATATGTTTGTGACATTTCTGAATGCACATAATGATGCAATGGGGCATGCATCTTTGACCGAAAACAATTTAAAGCCAACGGATGCCTTTTATGATGCAGAAGGCATGTCCAAGAAAGTGCACAATACGACAGTTGATGTTAGTCAATTAACAAAGGATGAGGAAAAAGAAGTGGGTAACTTGGGCATCAGGCCACTTATGAGTTACGTACGAATAAGCAAGGGGGAGGTAGTTTTTACTCTAGCTTTGGCAGCACAAATCATATTTGTAATTGGGCAGACAGTTAGCAACTTTTGGTTGGCCACCGAAGTCTCGAACTCAAGAATAAGTCCAAGCATGTTAGTAATTGTTTATGCAGTGATTTCTTTAAGTTCTGGAGGGTTGGTATACATGCGTGGTAAATCGTATAAATCCCTTGGTCTCAAAGCATCAAAGGCTTTCTTTACTGGCTTTATGGATTCTTTGTTCAGTGCACCTATGTCTGTATTTGATTCTACACCTATTGGCAGAATCCTAAGCCGGGTATGTTATTTTTCATTTAATGTCCATGATGCTAGAATATAGAATTGTTATATTATTGACAAATGAATGTGATTTTCAGGCTTCATTAGACATGAGCATATTGGATATAGATATTCCAGGATGCCTTGCATTTGTATTTGCAGGACTATTTGATGTTCTTACTATTCTGATTGCAATGTCGATTGTGACGTGGCAAGTGTTAGTGATTGGCATTCCGATGATTGGTGTTGCTTATTGGCTACAGGTACATGGCTACTAATGTTAATACTCTTTTTATTCAAGCAAAAGGAGGTCAAATATGTCTAGTCTAAAACTCGTTAAAAGTTCAGTTTCAGTAAATAGTCTTTTATATATTTGTCTCTTCATAATTGCCTTTTAGATACAGTCAAGTAGCTATAACGTGCTGGCAGGATTAACTTCCAGAGAACACTGCAGTAGTCATTTTTAACCTTACCATAAAGTATGGAGAAATTCAGCCACAATGCGTTAAGCTTTGCATGGCAGGTCTACTATGCAAAGTCTGCTCGAGAATTGATGAGAATCAATGGCATCACAAAAGCACCAATTGTAAATTATGCTAATGAAATAGCCTCTGGCGTGACAACAATCCGGGCTTTTGAAAAGCAAGAATATATTTGTGCTAAGGCTTTAAGAGTTGTGGACATTGACGGTTCCGTAAATCTTCACACTTTCACAGCTTATGAGTGGGTGGCACTTCGTGTTGAATTTCTGGGAACTGTTATATTATCTGCCGCAGCACTGTTTGTGGTTCTGCAATCTGGGAGCGTGATCCCTGCAGGTAAGGCAAATAAAGTATTTATTTCTTCTTACCATCTTTATTGTTCTATTTCAAATGTTTTTAACTCTTAACAATTTTGAAGGGCTTGCTGGGCTCTCCCTATCTTATGCCCTCTCGTTAAATGGCACACAGATTTTCTTACTTCAGTGGTTAACATTTGCCGCAAAATACGTGGTGTCAGTAGAACGGATATACCAGTACATGCATCTGCCTCAAGAAGCACCTGCTATAATTGACAGCAACCGGCCGCTTTGCACATGGCCTTATAAAGGCACGGTGGATCTGCAAAATCTGCAGGTATATAATCTCTTACTAGTTATTGAAACCAAGGCGTTCAAGTTCAAGATTGAGATATACCGTATAACATGTGACATGATTTACCAATGTTCATCTGCACATCTGCATTTCCAATGAGGGAGTGGGCAATTATTGTCATGAGCTTCTGAATTCATGTTTCTCTTTAAATTGTTATCATGCCGAAAATGGTTACTGCTGTGGCTTGTTCCTCAACTTAGGAGTCATCATCACTAACCACCTGGGAACTAATAAATTTTCATTTCTTTTCATACTCTATTAGATTAACTGAAAAGATCCAGTGTTGATGTAGAAGCTGTGAACTCAATGGCCTCAAAGAATAGATATTGGAGGATGGTTATGTATCTGGAGCATGATCTAAATGATTAGTGGAAATTATATTGGTACTTTCCTTTTCATACTATAAAGACACTGATAATAACGTGATATTTCATGCTTATAATATAGGTTCGGTATCGAGAAACAGCTCCATTAATTCTCAAGGGCATCACATGCACTTTTCATGGTGGGCAAAGAATTGGAATTGTTGGACGGACAGGAAGTGGGAAGAGCACACTTATAAGTTGCTTATTTCGCCTTTGTGGAACCTACAAGAGGAAGAATTCTTATTGATGATATTGATATAATCTCCATTGGACTCCATGATTTTTGCGGTCTCGATTGGGTATCATTCCTCAAGAGCCCTTCATGTTCCGTGGAACTGTGCGCACTAATATAGATCCTCTTGGAATATATAGTGACCATGAGATCTGGGAGGTATTTGTCACATGACCTCAACCTTTACATTCTAGATATAATGAAGAATAATGTCACCCTTTCATCTGCAAACAGGTACTAGAAAAATGCTTGCTGAAGGAGATCGTTAGCAAGTCTGATGGGCTTGATAGCTATGGTTTGTATACACATGGTTTGCAACTAAGGTTTTGAAAAGAAAAATCTTACATCTTTTGTTGAATCTGTATCACAGTGGCCGACGATGGTGAAAATTGGAGTGTGGGTCAAAGACAACTCTTCTGCCTTGCACGAGTTTTACTAAAACGGACTCGTATTTTGATATTAGATGAAGCAACAGCATCTATAGATTCATCTAGTGACTCTATTATTCAGAAAGTTATCAGAAAAGAGTTCTCCAACTGCACTGTTGTAACAGTGGCGCATCGAATACCGTCAGTCATTGATAGCGATATGATTTTAAGTCTCAAAGATGGTAAGCGGATAGGCTATGTTTCTTTCTGTTTTGTTTAAACAGTAACTCTTCTAAGGTGCTGTTGAGCTGCTATATTTTCAGGTGTAATGGTGGAATACGATACCCCATCTACGCTTTTGGAATGCAAGACCTCATTGTTTGGAATGCTGGTAGCAGAATACTGGTCTAGCCATGAGGGAGATGACTATGAAACCCAACTTGCGCATTGATTTTCCTATTTGCTTAACATTGGCAAATGTAAGACCAACCGCTAGAAAAGATGGACTTTTTATGTCCAACAAAGAGGTGCAAGGTGACAAACCTAACTTGAGTAGAGCCCCTAAAATAAAGTGCCAATACAAGAAATCTACACCATGAAGGTCGGATGGCCATATTAACCATACTAACCAAAGGTTAATCCGGGCTGGTTAATCTGGCTGGCCTGATTAAACACTGGTTCATATGGCTATCCAATATCAATCAAGTGGTTAATCAGGCCAAAACTGTGGTTAATTTGGCCAAAAAATGGTTAATTCGGTTAAAAAACTAGGCTTAGAACTGCCGGTGAGGGTGGAAATTTGATCGGTTGGCTCTTTGCTACTCTATGAGCAGCTTGTTCTGCTTTAAAAAGCATGCCAATTGCTTTGTATGCCTCTTTTACGCTAGATTGATGAAGAGAGCTTAAATAAAGTCTGATCGACTAAAAAAGGCCCAATGAATAGTTTACTGCTTTAAACCGCAGCTTTTATTCATGGGGCTGATATAGAGTGGCCACATTAACCACATCCACTTGAAAACATGGCGCCCAATTTCTCACCGATAGATCAAAGTCAGGTTCAAGACCTGACCGCCAAGAAATAGTGATGCAATACATTCTCTCTAGGTCTCAAAACTTGAATCTGTTGGAATAGCCATCATCTAGACTAGATAAGCCTTTCATCTGAAAGTCCCCTTTGGGTCAGATAATTCTAGCTGGGAGCTAAATTAACAGGGCATGAGATTCTCTAACTCTATGCTTGTGTCATCTAACTGATACTTGTAGGTAAATCCTAGCCTTCTGTGGCAATCGTCGCATTTGGGTTATCGATTCGAAACCTTGTTTTGGAATCTAATCCAAGCTTTAAAACAGGGTCCTAACTATAGATTCCAGACTCCAGAATTGCATCTTGGAACTTTCATGGGAGGGTGGGGGGAGAGAGAGGACTTCAAAACCTTAGATGTGCTCAAAATAGTCTTCTTTTTAGACCATCCGCAAGAACTAAGTCTTAGGGAGCTTTTCCATGAACGTGAAACCCGCAGTTTTTTTGAAGGTCAAGATTTCTTGGAAGGGTTCCTCATTTCTTGGGGCTAAGGTTTCGGACCGACAAAAATAATGCATCACTATAACTTAGTGTTCGTGTCTTGGACCCGATTTTGATCAATCGGCTTAAATTTTGTTCTTGTGCACCAATCGGTTCGAGATTTATAAGAATGTATCTTCGGACTCCGATTCACGACCTCGGGTTTAGCATTAGCAAACCCGAAGGTAATTTGTTGGGAACTCCGTATTTTCAACCGATATGTGATTATAATATGGCCAAAAATTGGTGGTCGATATCGGATAGCCATATTAACCAACTAAATCCGGGCGAGGTTAACACTAGAGTTGTCTCAGGGACCTGTTTCGGTTCATCAACCCGTATGGGTCCAGCAATCCCTTCTCCATATTAGGGACTAGTTCTCCATGATACTTATGAGATTTTAAATATGAACACCTGAATTGTAATATTAACTCAAAGTTATACCACCATATTCAATGGCAAAATAAAATTCTTCACAAGTTTAGCACGATTGCATCTCGAAATACACTCAATTCAATGGTTTTAATGATATGATATGATCTCATGACACTCAACATAGAATACAAATTTCAAGATAACATTAATTTTCTATGAATATAGCTTACAAATGCTACTCAGTTTTCAAATTTTATGTAAAACTCGATATATCAATGAGCAAATCATAATTGTAATCCTTGAGAGACCCAGTCAGGTCCCTAAGGAATTTCTGAAAATCAGACATCTATGAACCATTTTACATCCATAACATTTGAAATAAAATAAGAATGTGAAGGTACTATTATTTTTCAATGGAAATAGATACCAAATACTATTTATCTTGCTAAATGCATTTTCATTTTTTCAAAAAGTCGAGTAGTACTATGAATTTTCAAAATTTTAACCCTCGGGGAACCCAACTGGGTCCATAAAGAACTTCTGAACTTCAAACTTTTAGGAATTATTTCTCAAAAATTCCACCATAGATTTTTCTAAATCATCTTGTGATAGATTTATCATATCATGTTTTACAAGATGGAAGAATTAGAATTCCTAAAGAAAATCATATTTATAAAATAATGTGAGAAATGTTAAAGACTTTGAGAATAAAGTTGACCCCTTTGCATTTGGCTCCACATTATGCTTGGTAATAGACGCTTTCTATATTTTTCATAAATTTTTTCTTATATGTACACCAATAGAGAACAATATATTGTGAGTATGTAGACAAATTCTTTATCTTAGAGCTATAATAGAATTTCAAAAAAAGTGTACCAATAAACCCATTTGGGTTCATCAAGGGACAACTCTAGTGTTCGACCGACTTGATTAAAAACTGATTTATATGGCTATTGGATATCAACCAGTGTTAATCAGACCAAAAATATGGATAATTTGGCCAAACAATAGTTAATTTGGTCAAAACACCAGGCTTAGTACTGCGCGGTGAGGGCAAAAATTTTGATCGACTGGTTCTTGCTACTCGGGCAGCTTGATCTGTTTTAAAAAGCATGCCAACTGCATTGTCTGCCTCTTTTACGCTAGATTGATGAAGAGAGAAAGAGAATTGAGACAAAATAAAGTCAGATTGACAAAAAAAGGCCCAATATGTAGCTTTTGGGCTTTAGACTGTACTGTTGCTCATGCGGCTGATATAGAGTGGCCACATTAACCCCATCCACTTGAAAAATATGGCGTTCCAATTTGTTGCAAATAGATCAAATTCAGGTCCAAGACCTGAGCACCAAGAAATAGTGATGCAATACGTTTTATCTAGGTCTTATCACCTGAATTCGTTGGAATAGCTATCATCCGGATCGAGAAATCCTTTCATCTGAAAGCCCCCTTTGGGTCAAGGTAATTCTACCTGGGAGCTAAATTAACAGGGCCTGAGATTCTCTAATCCTCCCCAAAGGGACTCCGCTCGTGTCATCTAATTGATACTTGTAGGTAAATCCTAGCCTTCTGTGGCGATCATCGCATTTGGGTTATCGATCTGAAACCTTGCTCTAGAATCTAATCCAAACTTTAAAAAAGGGTTCTAACTATAGATTCCGGACTCCAGAATTGTGTGACGAGTCTGCCGAGTTGACCCTCCTGGCAACTCGGGATCTTATCTAACTTAAGGCTAGATTTATGTTGGTGTGAATTTAGGTGAAGAATTAAATCTTCCTTTGCAATTGAAATCCACAGTCTAAACTCAACATACAACCTTGCTCATGCATTCAACGTATTCATAAGCTTAATATATTCCAATCTCGAGTTGAGCAAATCAAACAGCTCAAACATGTACAATGTGCTATCTATATACATGTAACAGCAATTGAGCAAATCAAATAGAAACTTCTAGCTTCAGAACTCAAGCATGACTCCCGGCTGCATTGCCACCATCAACCTGACTGCTGCCTTGCGGGTGCACTGCACATGCACTCAATGGGGTTAGTCCTCGTGACTAAGTGGGGATCCCATAGCTGCTGCTGCATACATGGGAACACTCTGGCATCTTGGATAACGTGAACAATTCCAAACACAAGATACTATGGTGCAGTGCTAGACAATGACAATAAAAGAAACATCATAAGCATCAGAAGCAAAGAGCACATAGTCAGAGTACCAAAACAACATAAACAAAGCTCCGGACAATGGGAAGCTCTCCAAACCCACAAGCAGCCCCGGAAGCGTGAGAAATGCCCGCCAACGACATTCCGAGGCCCCCATGGAGTTGGTGGGGTGAACCTCAGATGCACACACCCTTCCCAAATTTCCGCCCCGGCGCTAGAGGACCTCTTACCATGGAGTTACAGGAGTTGACGTAGCATCCCCGATCGGTGGAAACTACGCCCGGTCACGAGAGCACAAGAACCACAGAGAATCACGATGAACATGAGCATGCCGAGCAACCTAGGCCACCAACCTAGAAGTCCCACCGAGGTTCCAAATCAAATACCAAGTCAACAAAGGTAAAGACTCGACATGTGGTGTTCATTAGAATGTTTACTATACATGTGTCTACATCTCTTGATATTCTCCCGCAATATCGGTAGTTTTGTCCAAAGATCGGTGTAAGTCCCAATACCTCTAACACTTACCACCACGTAGTATTCTCCCCACTAGGATTATTATATTTCCACACGATCTCCCTTTATTTAAGTTTACTTATCTACTCCTAGATCACCCACTAGACTAGACCAATCGGGTTTTTGTACTTGAACCAATTACTAGACAAGAAGCAATAAATAGCCAATGGTTGTTATTAGATAAGAACAATCAAACCACAAAGAACAAGAAGAATCGACACAAAAAGGGCGGCTCTAGAAAAACAACAACAGAGCATCGTTTCAAAAAGATCGATTTTCCAAATCGGAGTGTGTCCAAGCCAAATCGACCATTCCCAACCCAATTTCGGCTCTCTGTAGGCAATTTCGGCCTGTTTTACTTTGAATCTGAGCCCAGTCTGATAGCTCCAAAATCGGTAAGTCTCTGATTCTATGATTCCCAGGCAAATCAATCCTTCTCAATTTTAATCGGCCCTTTAGCAATATAAATCGGCTCTTTCTTTGCATATTGAGTCCGGGTTTTGCTCACATCATCCATGGTTTTCCATGTTTTGCGATTCTCGAGAGAATCCAATACACACTACAAAACAATCAATCATTCTTAATTTGGCACTTTGGCCTCAAAATCGACTCTTCCAAAGCCGTTTCAGCCCATTTCTACTTGAATCCAAGCTTTTTATCCTTCAGATTATCTCTTTTGATCCTAAATTGATGCTGAATACCCATATAATTCATTGTTGCTACTATAAAGATGACTGTCATGCAAATCCAATCCTTTCAGAAGGAAAACGATCCTTCTTAAGCCAAATCAGCATGTTTTAAAATGTATCTTATGGCCTTCCTCAAGTTCTTATATGCTACATATGGCACAAAAATCCCCCTTTAGCAGCACTCAGAGCCACAGATCAATACAATATATCTCTGATTCCGCATCAATACATAAACCTCATGAGTTTTCATCGATACTTAAGCGCCACTTCTCTTACCATAAGGCATGAATGATTTTCCTCATAGCACAACCATGAATTCAGAGAATCAACAGAAAACCCCACCTGAAAAAGAAGAACGAGTTGATGCCGCCTCTTCAAACTCTTGCCTCCACAGCCTTGGATATTTATCCTCCTCGGGTGCCTCCTCTGGCCTCCGCCTCAGCACCACAGAGCTCCTCAAACCCTCTCTTGCAATAAAAATCTCTTTTGTAAACTTTTGGTGCTAGGGAACCGCCCCCTTTGAGGGGTTTCCGGCTGGAAACTGGCAGCGGCGCCGCCCGCGAGCGGCGTTAGCCAGGCTGCAATGCGAGAAATGCAAGCGCTGCTACAAGCAAGTAGATCCTTTGTTCAGTCCGGCAAAATCCTCATCGTTCCAGCCGATTCCCTGCGGAGCACAGGCCTGCAAAAATCTGGACATACACAGCTGCAAGAATCGACGCTGTCTGTACCAGGTAGCATATGGAGATGGATCATTCACGATGGGGTTTTTTTCACTGGACACAACAAGAACGGCGGCGCCGCCAGGAAACCCTTGCCTAAAAAATACCAAAAACTTTATCGAAATTCGAGGAATTTCCAGGAAGCAGGGGTTTACGTCAAGGAAGCAAACCCTTGCTTATGTGCATGTTGCATGCATGCCTCATGTATGTATGCAATTATGTACGTATCATGCACAATTACGTATAGTAAACCATAGGGGCCAGGACTGGTACAAATTGCCGTCATGAATGTTCATGTGAAATACCTTGCTTCGAGATACTGAGATCCCGGAGTAAGGAATACAGCCCACCGCCCCAAAGTACCCCAACCCCGCGGACCGGTTGAGACAATACCTTGGCATCTCATGAATTAATGGCGCTTGGATGTAGAAACAAACAATTCGACATGTTTGTTGTTTCTTGCAGATTGCTCCTTACTCGCCATGTCAACTTTAGGATGACCAAGTAATTTCCGTCTCCCCTTTCTTGACTGCCACAGTCTACTCTATCTCCCAGAACTGTTCGTTGGTGCCTTTTTAATTAGTCGTTGCTCTCTCCCCTTTATATTCGTTAATCTACCCTTTTCAAATAGTAGTGTCTTAAAATACTTAGACAAAGATCCTCCATCAATAATAGATCTCTTTAGAAAAAGGTCTCCATTAGTATTATCCTTTGCCCTTAATATTAGACTCCAAGAATAATATGTTAACAGGGCCTTGCCCCTTCTTCCCTAGCCTTTTCACCATGGACTACTCCCTCAAGCCTGTACCATATCGATCCTTCGTTTCTCATGATTAATGGTCTAACTTTGAAAGCGTTAGAACCTTCCCTTCTCAAGTTTGACCATATTGGCTTGAAATGATTCCTTTTTCACTTCTAGCATGATTTGTCAACATATTAAAGAGAAAAATAATTCTTTTCTGTCCTTCAAGTGGGTTTCTTTCATTTTAACAAGAAAGATCCCCTTTCTCGATCGCTCAAAACTTAGTCACCAATGGTCGAATTTGTAGCAAGAGGTCATGGGTCTGATCTATAATTGTCATGGGTCATTAAAGAAACAAGTGCCGCTGAGAATTTTGAGTGTTCAAATGTAGTTTATAATGCATGGGTGTCCTAATTCCATGCAGGTCTTGAGAAAACACTCATATATGGAAGTCCAATCCCCTATCGTTTGAAGATTGTGGGCATGAATGAAGATGGAGTTTTGCTAAGGAGATTTATAGGTTTCAAGGGTTTCACTACAAAGGATGAAGGAAGCACACACAAAAAAATGGTCTCAATGATTTTAACAATGATTCATTTAGATTGATGGGAGATAAGGAGTGTGAAGAAGGGAAAAAAGATGGTACCATTTTGTGAGTGCAATTTTTTTATGGTCTTTTTTATTATGGTCTTATGGTCTTTATCCCCCGATTTAGGAAACTATGAGAAGATGCTACAATGTTATTATTGTATTATACTAAAGGTATACTAAGATGTAATCATAACTTCTGGTAATAAGAGCATATAACATGCAAAAGCATAGAATGTTTATAAATGCAAGGTGGTTGGCATAAATCTGTATATATATTTAACTACAATATAAGAAACTAATATTGCTTCAATGTAAAACTACCAATCACATAGTATTTGATCCAATAAACATTAGTTCCGTGATACGAAATGAGTTGTGCTGCGGTTAAAAGGTATGTAATAAGCTATCTAGAAGTTCGTCACTAAACACTGGCTGAAGAAGTGACATGTCAATGGAGGGATCTCTGTGAAGCTCTGACTGGAAGATGTAGAACATATGCTTGCAGGGAATGAAGCTTCCCTTTGCAACCCTCTTCTGATAATCGGGACAGGTGCATGAAGGCTCGTTCTTGATGCTGACAATATATGCATTGCCATTTCTGTTCAAACTGAACTCCACATGTCTCTTATGAACAATCACATTGCTTACAACTGAAACGTCCATGTCTTTGCTCTGCTCCAAATTTAGTTCTGCGACTCTACTAAGTTTAGTCCTTCTGTTTACACGCTTACCATCACGTCTCATGACGGAATGTTGACTTCCAGGACTGCTAACGTACTGAACATCTTCAGTTTGATGGACATATGTGGTTCTACTCAATCCTTCCAGATTGTAGCCACCCCTTTCCAAAGTTTCAAGCTCTTGAGGCTTAAGTTTGACACCTTTATGAACAGGCCACAAAACGGGACGATTGGGTGTAGAAATCATATCGGCATTTGAGTACCATGTGCATCTATAGTTGTCGGGACAAAACCAAAAAAATTGCTCACAAGTTCCTCCTCTATAAGACCTTATACCATAGTACGATGGTGCTGCAATAGATGACAACCCTTTGTTAATCAACTTGTCACATTTCTTGCCATTTACGGAAACCCTGCCTTGACATCTCACTTTACTGCCAGCATTTGTTCTGCGAATGGCCCAGTTGGTATCAGAGATCTCCCTCTCACTGACGTTAATAGAATTTGACCCAAATAAATTTCTGACTATTGGATCTGTTTCTGCTACTCTAGGTATATTTCTTGCTTGCTTGTCTGGTCTATGTGTTCCAAACTCTCCTGCAGGTGTAGAGAAGTTCATGCATTTTCTCTTGGATATTGTTTGATCATTCCCACCAGAACCACATTCAAATACTGGTAAACCCTGTCTGCTAACTTCTTGAGTAACTGCATCAGTGACCTCCTTACTCTTAACCCCACTGCTTAATCTACCTTGCAACCTTGAGAAAAGTGTCGATATACCTGGCCCTGATCCAACGAAGTTATGGTCAAGGTGTGATTTGTATTTACTACTCTGTAAGATAGCTTCTGTCAGATCAAACAAATTAGCATCATATAAAGTCAAAGTCGTGTATTGGTAATGCAACTAGGGAGGCAATAATAAATCATCACATCACATCTTGCAATACAAATTGGTTGTTCCTTACAGAACGCGCAATGTAGAGAACCCTGTTCTTCTGATGTTGGACCAACATTAGGCCTTGTTCCTAGAGAACCACTCCATTGTATGGAATTTGCTTGGCCTCTCCCCAACACATAGTCACAACAAGGATTTTGACATTCTAAGTGTCCAACACAATAGGCCAACCTGACAGTGCCTTGCATACATGACTTAAACCCATTTGTATGACTAGGATTTGTCCATTTATGTGGATCCAAAGACTGTTGCATTCCATCCATAGATCCTGCAGAGTCCTTTTGTGGGGGCAACTCGTACACAATTTTTCCATTGTAAAAGGGTGGTAAGGAGTCAACCTTCACAGACTCTTTAACTTCCATACAAATTTTCTTCAATTTGCTTTTGCCAGTACAACGAAGGATTTTTTGAAAAGTTGAATCACAAGGTCTTACAGAATCAAGTGAAGAGGAAGATGGAGAATCAACAGCTATGACAACAATTGGTTTTGATTGCTCCTTGCCACCATAGACCATGACTGTGTCACCAAACTCTTCATAGATTACGAATTTCCTATCACTCTTTGATTTATAGTCTTCCTCAATAACATTCCTTAAAGAAGAAGGATCATTGATATTCTTGACTTGAACCACACATAAAGTGTTAATGTCATAGTTGAACACTGTAGATAGCATACTGCTATCAACAGTGCATATTCCATTCACGAACGGCAAGCATAATTCCTGTACTCGACCAGATGCCTTGAAAAGGAGCTTCTTTGCAGAACTCTCTCCCATTCAAAAGCTCTACCAAAATCTCTAAGGAAGTTTGAAAATGGGACTTTAAAATATTCACTAGACGGATCCAAGATTACCGGCTAGCATCCAAGATTACCGGCTAGCATCAACATGTTAATAAGTTAACGGCTAGCTCTAGATTAACTTCAAGATTAATGGCTAGCTTTCATAACCATTATGACACCATTTTCATTAATAATGCTACATAAACTAATGATGACCAATTTCATTAATCTTGTTAAAAAAGAAAAAAAAAAAAAGCTACGAAATACCAAATAACAAGATTTCATTTGGCCGGCCAGATTGGATCTTCAGCATTTCACAGGTTCCAGTTGAAATCTCACAGATCGAACTTGGCAGGTAGGTTCCATTTAGGATCTCAGATTTGAATCACAGGTTGAATCACAGTAAAAAAATCTTGAGTTCTTTTAGAGGCAAACGGCGCCGTTTGAGCATTTCTCAAACTCGATTCCATTTTTTTTTCCATTTTTTTAGGTTAAAGACAAGTTGAAGCTGTAAGTTGAATCTTAGTTTATCTGAGACAAGTTGAATCGGCAAGTTATATCTAAGTATCATCAACTTCTATCAGTGAAACGGCGCCGTTTGAGGTTTTCGCTAACTCCATTCCATATTTTTTTTCCAAGTGTTCAGGTTAAAGACAAGCTGATCTGAGTTTTTTCATCTTGATCTTCTGAGTTTTACCTGAGTTTATCTGCGTGTTTCTGATTTTATGGTCTTCTTCTTTCAGTGAAACGGCGCCGTTTGAGGTTTCTGAACTTATATCAGTGAAACGGCAATGTTCTGAACCCATTTGCATCGGCAACTGTAATTTGAGTTTCTGAGTGCATATCAGTGAAACGGCGCCGTTTTATCAGAGTTTCTGAGTAGATATCAGTGAATCGACAAGTTTTATCAGAGTTTTCTGAGTTGAGTTTTTGAGTTGCAAGAACTTATATCAGTGAAACGGCGCCGTTTGAGGTCAGAGCATTCTCCATTTCATTTTTTTCCCCCTATTTAGAGCCTGTTCCATTTACAAGTTTACACCTGCATTGGCATTCTGTTAGCATTTACGTATTGATGTCTAAAGCAAGGCTTACCACTTAGTATTGATTCCATTCTGCAAACGGTGCCGTTTCTCTATAGTAGTTGTAAGTTTTGCTATGTACCAGGCCACCGATTCCTTCAATTGAGCCCACCGAATTCTTTTCATAGCCAGAAATATCTGAGATAAATGCAAACGACACCAGTTAGAAGGTTAGATTCCATTTCAAAAGTTATTTTTTCATATCAAATGGTTTTTATGAGAATGTCTAGTTCAATCTATAAGACACTGTCATAGTTTGCTTCACAGTCAGATGTTTGCTTCTCCGGTCACTTGGAACATTGTGCTGACTGTCCAGGATTATTATGTCAGTGCACCCGGTATGCTTTATGTTGTTAAAGTTTTGGATGCTTCAATGCTTAATGCTGTTTATGTTGGTTTCTTACTATAATTTGTTTAAATTGTATCCTCTTTGCAAATTGACTTCATATATGCTGTTTACTAGTAACCATTTACTTGAATTTTGTGCAGTCCTATGGTTATAACGAGGAAAGGAACTATATTACGAACACCTGAGAAGAAAATGCGGAGGAGAAAAGGCCAGAAGAGCAAGAATAAGCAGAACGAAGAAACAATTGATACAGAAGGGAATGGAGAGCACGAGGGAACATCAGAATTTATTGAACTAGAAGAGCTACCAGATGTAGAGGATAGGGCTAGCATTGATGAAATTCCTAAAGAGGGTGCAGTTGACAAGCCATCCACAAAAAAGAAAAGCAAGCATGAAGAAGAGGATCTTGTAGACGTCCCAAAGAATTTCACATTGCAGATGATATCTCAGACCTTGAATGAACTCAGAATTGTGCGCGAAAGAGATCCTCCTTTGATCCCTCTTTGTCGTATTCAAGTTAACCAAGCTGTTCGTATTGTCAACAAGGGAGCCAAGGCAATGCGTGAGACATTAAGAAATGATGGGTACATACTTGAGAAGGGCAGTTTCATTCTTTCTATTTATGACTCAATGGGCAACACAATTCCAGTTACAGAACAGATTGTGCAAAGCTGGGATGATTTTTGGAAACAAGAAAATGAAGCGTTTGAGTGTAGCTTGCAGTCAAATGATGAATGGAGTGATCTTTCCAATAAGATGTTCATTTGTTGGGATGGGAACCATAGAACAGATGCTTGGTTGCACGAGATCAAAGAGAGATACTCGCTTGTAAGGAGCATGCACTTTTCAGTTAAAGCATCATTTGTGAACATTGAGCCCAGCAAGGAGGCAGCCCTAGTACGCGCAATGAACAGGATAAATGAGTAAGTGCTTTTTGATGTTTATAGCAAAAATTTGATTTATGCAAACAAGTACAAATTTTTTCTTTCAGGTTGAATGAGCATGGAATTGTAAAGACAAAGTTGAAAGACATACTTTATGGGGTGCACAGAATGACAAACTCTGATTTGACAAACTTTCTTGCCAATGTTAGCAACCAAGAGCTTGCAGAAAGTAGAAATGCAGAAGTGAAAGCAATGAAGGAGGAACCCTGGTATCCTCATACTAGGTACATTTTGGCGAAGATCATGTATCAGGTTTGTGTTAAAACATGGATATTTCAAAGTTTACATTGGTATTCTACTATTTGTAACACGCTTATTTGTTACATTTCAGCCAACAATTATAAAAGAAGTTGATGCATTAACTGAAAAGTATAGTGAGGGATTGGGGAACGATGAAGCTAAGATCAAAGCAGAGAAGGAAGTGAGACGAAAGTGGCAAGCAAAGATGGGGAAGTATTTGGCTATCGTAAATCCTGATTTGGGCCATAATTGGGTTAACATGGTCACAAGCAGACAGCTGGAGAATAATTACATTCGACTAACCTTGGAGAAGTTGAATGACATGACAAAAGCAAGAGCTGATCCATCTGTTAGAGATAAGTGGTTGGAGTGGATGATTTCGGGTACTGCAATAGTATCAAGCTACAAAATTCCAAATAATGACAAGGAATTCAATGAATGGCTGAAGAAAGAAACTTGGCTTGAGCACCTTTTGAAAAAATCCAAGGAAAGATTTGATTTTGTTATATCAACTAAGCACATTGTTGTGGCAAATGTAGGGGACACGTTGGAGGTATGGTTTGATGATTTTAAGTTGAAATATAGAGATAGTATGTTCAAGACATTTGAAAAGAACATGTCCTTGAGTGCGAAGATGGAGGATGCATATGATATTAAGAGGTCCTCGATGAGAGTATGCTTCAGGTGAATTTCAAATTGTATTATTATGACTATATTGTGAATTTCTCATTATGAATTTTATTACCTGCAGGTACTTTGTTTATTGCCTCTCTAAGCAGTATGTTGATAAGATACCTGTTTTGGTAAGGAGATGGGCTACTCTAGATGAGATCTCTACTATGTATAACTTGAAGGATAAGAAAAGTGTTATGAGTGATTGGGAAAGAGATAATTGCCCTTGGTGGCTTGATTTCCCCCCTGGAGAAGTTCCCGAGGAGGAATTAGAACAATATAATGAATTATGTAGTGCACCAAAGGCACAAGATGAAGAGGTGCAGTTATCTTCTGATAGTAGAAAACGAAATGTTTTTGATAAGAATGAAGTTAAGTCTGCAAAAAAAAGACGTACAGAAGCTTCAATACGGGAAGAGGAAGAAGTCTTTGAGATAATTGATGACATGGATGCTAGACCTTCATATGACTTCAAGAATATCAACAGTCTCCTTGTATGTTTGGATGTCCATGTGCTAGCAAAGTCTATGGTGGCATCGGCTTCTTCTATAAATTTTAAAGAGTTCAAGGAGTTAAGGGAGTTTGCACGTGCAAACAAAATGAATGACAAGGTTTTGCAGAGAAATGGCAAGCCTAGAGATTGGGGCTTTCACATGGTTCTTATAGATCTTCCTACAAATATGATACCTACCATTGGGCATGAAGAAATTCCAGCATGGAATTCATGTGATCAGGAACTCATAGATGCTAGCATGAGCATTGCTACACTTTGTTTGGATGATAAAGGATTTGCATTGTGCATTTGTACACAGGAACAACTAAAGACACTGAACATGTATGCAAAGAAGCGAAACTTGGAGAAGTGTGGGGTGTTCTTTCTATCCTTTAAGGTTCCTTTTGGCCATAGCAAGGATAGGCCGGGAATGATTGCACATTATTGCCAAGTAGGTGTTATCTATAGCCGCATAGGAGTGCCTACACTGCCAACTAATAGCTTGCCTTTTCAACATAAAATCTACAGCCCAGATCAAGACTTCTATACTCATCATTTGACAGAAACTAATAGACTGCACTATAAAGATATGCAATTGTCAAGATTTGGTTTAGAAAAGTCACCGATGTTCATGGTGTTCATTTTGCATACTTATTGCCCAGTTGATGGTTTAGTACTTGATTTGTTTGCAGGATCAGCACCAATGCTCTTTGCTGCAGCTATGCGAGGCGTTCATTACTATGGCATTGAGCGTGATTATGCTCTTGTACAAGAAGTCATTGCTTTGCGGAATTACAAGTCGAAGATATTAGAGGAAAAGAAAAGCAACTATGAAGATGAAGATGATGAGGATCTAGATGTAATCCAAGTCCAAGACATTCCCGAGCCTGGTGACTAGTTAGTATTTCAATATTTGATTTCATATTCAGAGATTACTTTTTAAAGTTACTTTGTACCATTACACTTATGTTTATTATAGCTTCTCTTATAGCTTAACAACTTCGTTTTATTCTTGATTTTATTGGTCCTATATTCTAGTCAAGTTTTGCATTACAATAAACTGTAATTTGAATTTTTACAGTGTCTTGCCCATCTATGCTGAATGTGTGGCTTCTCACATGGCGTTGCTCCAATCGTGCAATATTAAAGAGAGAAAACGAAGGCGTTGTCTCTTTGTAGATGACGAGGCAATCTTAGATTAAGTTAATCTCAAAATCTATGTAGAGTTGGACCTTCGACGAGGCAGCGTTAGACTGAGTCAATTGCCATAACTTTGATTAATAATTCATCTACCATTGTAAAATTCGATTTGATTAATAATTCATCTACCCTTGCAAAATTCGATATTGGTTAATAATTCATCATAGCGTATGATGTTATAATTGTTATTGAAGCACAACTCTAAACCAATTAGTACTAGGTATTCCATACGTAGGCCTCTCTATAGTGTTTTGACAAAATAGATATAAAAAGATAGGTATGGAATTCACGACATGAGCATTGATATAGAAAGATAGGTATAGAAGTCACAAAAAGACCATAAAGACCAGCAAGAAAAAGACCATTGAAAAGATTTCCTCCCATTTTGTCGAGAAGAAATGGTACTTTTCGGTCGATGGCTGCTCATATTAGTATGTTCAGAGGCATGCTTTGGAGCTGAATGATAGATGGATGGTGTAGTAATTATCTAAAACCAAAAATTCCCAAGTTGCCAAAGGGTTAGGTGGTTAAGAACAACTGAAACAAGAAAAGAAGGTGTTATGATACATCCAATTTATAAAAGGGACATGACACCGATTACAAATTCAAGCACAATCTAAACAGGAAGCTGCAGAAATAAAAAATGTGGGGAGTTTCAAAGACTGGATCAAATGTGGCTGAGATAAAGAAGCGTATCTTGTAAAAAAAACGCGGGCACACAATGGATGAGGAAAATATTTTAGAGAAGGTAACATGTATTGAGAAATGAGCCTCCAATTATTGGGTGGACAGGATGGGGTCAAATCCAGAACCTTTTGCTTGCAAGTTAACCAATGAGCTGTCAACCATCTAATGGACTTTTGGCACTCTTCCACTAAGTCATTCTTCATTTGTATTTAGTATACATACTTCAACTTTCCAATATTCCACCTTCATGGGCACACCAATCTATTCCACCTTCACCACAATCACATGCTCCCTTTTCTAAGGCCAACTCCACCACTACAAGACTTGAGCTTCTATTGGCCAAACTTTTCTTATTCTCACCAGTGCGGTTAAGCATCCTCTACTTGGGACCATGACTCTAATACCATGTTGAGAAATGAGCCTCCTATGATTGGGTAAATAGGTTGGGGATCGGAACCAAGATCTCTTGCTTGCAAGCTAACTAGTGAGCTACCAGTTCTTTGATGGGCTTTCAGCACTCCTCCACTGAGTCATTTTTTCTATGTGCCCATTACACATCTTCAATATTCCAACTGAGAAGATGCTGAACCTGGATGAATTGAGTAAGGCAATCGGGACAAAAAAAAGAAGAAAGAAGAAAGAAGAAAGAAGAAAGAAGAAAGAAGAAAGAAGAAAGAAGAAAGAAGAAAGAAGAAAGAAGAAAGAAGAAAGAAGAAAGAAGAAAGAAGAAAGAAGAAAGAAGAAAGAAGAAAAATTACTTCTAAGTGCATTTTAACCTGTTGAGGCCTTTAGACTGAATGAATCAAAGTGCTTCCAGCATCCCATAGCTTTAGATATTAGATGTAGTTGCTATGCGATTCACTTTAAAATACCCCCTTTCCTATCACAATTATTGACGATACCTTACTTTTCGAGTCACCCTTACCTAAATTAAGATCTCTTTTAATTTATGTATATCTTCTATATAGTCTTTTTATTGTTATTTGAGACCATATATTATATTGCTTATTATAAATCACAGAGGATTGCAATAAAGTACGACAGGTTTTGAACTTCTGACTTTCTAATTTACTTGCATTCAGATTATCCAAAATGTGTACATAATCTGATTTCCATATCATTACCTAATATACCACTAACATATTACATCTCCTGAAAATCCACATTTGATTGCATGTTGTCTGATGGCTTATGCACTTCATGCAACCTGAAGCTTGCAAAAAGGCTTTAGTGCAGTATTGGGTAGGTGCCATTTGTTCTCCCCCTCCTTTCTTCCTCTAACCCAAATTTCATTCATAAGAAACGAGTTTTTTTTTTTTTTAAATAAAAATTAAAACTAAGAAGTAAAACAGCCTGTGCGCTCCACCTATCAAAGAAATCCAACTTTTGTATCGCACTAAGGGTCGACCGGATTTGACTTCCTCATATATACCGCATGGGATGCCCTTGTAACATGCCTGTAATATATACATAGTGAACTACATCTGCTCCTTCATTAGCCACATGAGCATCATGCATTCCTTTCGTCTTTCTAATTCGCTCTATAACCACTAGTTCCGTTGCCTCAAACCAACAACCTATTCTCATACTTCCTTGAATAACACATAAATCCTATTTATTTTAGACTTTTCTTTCATTTTTCATTCATCGGCATTCTCTTGAGCTAGTTTTTCTCCTCCTTCTGTTTCCCTCTTCCATCTCTCTTCTAGCTTTTGTATTGGGGACTTATCTCTTCCCCTAGTTTATCTGAAGACACGCCTCTTTCTCTTGCATCCAAAACTTTGTGTTTTTCGACTCACGCAAGCTAGATCTGAGGTCGATGTTTTTTGTGGAGCGATTTACCTCCAAACACTTCTTGGCAGGGACGACTTGCATCCAAGGAATTGTGTGTTTTCCACCGACTTGCATCCGACGACTTTCTAGAGGTATCCTTTGCTCGATGCTTGGTTGCCATAAGTTCAGACAAGTTTTGGGCTTTCGGTTGAGGATTGCTAGCATGATTCATCACGATCGGTTAGTTTTCTATTTATCTGATTGTTGATGGTTTTATCCGGTGCTTCTGTATCCCTATTTATTGTGGTTGTCCCTATTTGTTTTTAGTTATCTTCTGTTCGATATGTCGCAGCCAGATTCGCCTGCCACTAAAGATTGATGTTTGAGTCCTCTTGTTCTTTGTTACTTGTTTCTTCGAGTTGTTCCATGACCCGACGGGGCGTTTCCTTTTTCCCTGATCGATAATATGCGTTGTTCTAGTTTTGTGGGTCCAGATCGTTCTCGGTTTCTTTGTCTTTGGCCGATTCATACCCAATTGGGGCTTTTTTCCTTTAACTGTGAACCATTCTATGGGTCGTTTTTCTGGTCCTCTGTCCTTTATATGCTTTGGGTAATCCGATTCACCAGTAGTGATAGCTTAGGCTCTACTGGTGGGCTGGGATTCTTGGGCTGCATATATGCCATCATCCTCTGCCTCTGAACATCTAGTTTTAGGCCTCGTTTCCTGTTGCTTTAACTCGTGTTCTTGCATGAAGTTGTAGCCTCCCATCTTCCTGACTCGATTATGGCCTACAATCTGTGCCTTCTTGCTTAATCTATTATTTAAATTTTTCTGCCTTGTTAAAGCATGCTGCAATTCTATAGAATTCCACGTTTGCTTTTATGGCTAGCAGCTTCCTCTGTGTTTGCATGGTTTATGGAGTGAATCAGATTGTCATCTTGCAATTTTATCAGGGAATTGATGGCCACCGCCTTTGCAACTTCATGGTTTTGGCATGCCAAGACTGCCATGTGGCCCTTCTAGGTTGGGCACAACAGTCATAACCTCTTCACTTTTGTTAGTCACGTGCCTCCCAGTGCGGGACTATTCATGCATATCTGACGGACCGTGTCAAGCTCAAGGATCCTCGATCGACCCGCGGGTCAGCCATCAAAGGCTCAGTGAAGACCAAATACAGACCACCACGCACAAAGCTGCGTCCGTCAACAAGAGGCCAGCTCGGACAAGTGACGGCCGCCCCGCCGTCCGCGTCGTGATTCTAGGCACTTCAAGAGGCACCGCCAACATTCCTCAAATCAGGCCTCCTTCGAGGTCGGCAAGATGATCCCGAGTGTCTATATTGGGCCAAAGGCCATTGTACTATATATATGAGTAGAGCTAGCACATGAGTTTTAGATGAGTTTTGAGTCTTGTCTCCTTTGGTTTTCTCTCTCTATTAGAGCTCATGTATGTTCATCATTGATATCAAGGAAGCTTATCGTTTTCCTCTCATTTGTTGTTTTCTTCTTCTTCTTCTCTTCTTGCAAATCCGTGACATAGTCCCCGGACTCTCTGTTAGATCCGCGGGTCCTCCACGAGGGGCTGTCTTCGAGTTCGAACCCAGACCCCAAACACCGTCAGCATTTGCGGGTACGATTCCATCCTACTTTTCTTACATGCATGCATGTACGTAGAAATTTCCGCGGAGAAGAACTCCTTTCTCGAGCAACCTCTCTTGGCGGGCCATCAGCGTCCGGGCGGCCGGCGACATGTATGGATCTGCCCATGACATAGGGGAGGCCATCTTGATCTAGGGCTCGGTCGCCGCCACCCGGCCCTAAATGTGTCTGTCTAGGTCCCGGTTCCCCGCCCCAAGCGTGCAAACATGGCTCACAACCTCCGGTCCCCTCATCACTGCCGGGGGCTTTGCTCCGGGCTCAACCTTCTCAGCCCAGTACTTTCATTACCCCGAACACCTACCATCCATCATTCTTCGGGCCATCGCCTCTTCCTTCACAACCATCCTCTCCACCGGGTGGGCACGGATATCCACCACGTCTCCTTTGCATACTACCGGGAATATCCCGCACCCTCGTTTCCCCGCTTTGCCCTTCTGTTTACAGCCTTACGGATCTCAAAACCAATGCTCCGGCTAGCGGTTTCTCAACCGCGGTCACCCCTTCATCGGGGTCCTTCGGGCACCATGCCACATCCAACTCAACCTCAAATATCCTCACTATATTTTGTTCTGTCGACCAAGCACTTTCACATCTACCTTCGGACTCTGGCCTGACTTATCCCACCTTTGGCAACACGAAAGGCAAACCCTTAGACCAAAGTGCTTTCGGGCCACATGGAAGAATTTGAGGCTCTAGCTGTCCTAAATGGTCATGCGCAACCTCAACTGAAATTCCACATCTTTTCCACCACCTGGCATTGGCTCTCCTCATCAATGGCTCATGTCCAACAAAAGCCATTGGAAACAAGACCGGCTCGAAATGAAGAACTGCTTTACGTCTCATTATGGGACCACGGATGATGATCAACTTCATCTCAAGCAACTCAATGAACTTCAACAAGAGCCCACGGAGTCTGCCCGGATTTTTGGATCGACTTCACATTACTCTAAAGTAAGCTCAAGGAGATACCCCACCCGAGGCAGTTGCATTTTGGTTTTTCTCCAAGGACTTCCTCCGACTATTGACTCATGGCCCCAATACTGCGTCCCAAGACTTTGGGGCGAGGCTCGACCTGTCAATCCCACTTTCGATCAATGTTTCCTCCCGGCGTGGCTCTTCAAAAGCTCCCGTTCATTCCACTGTCATGGTTCCACAAGCGGTACATTCGGCCTCAACCGCTAATCCCACAGTAGCGATCGGATCTGGTGCCATATTTGCAAATACCAAGGCCATTTGGCAAATGAGGTGCAACTCACCAATAGCCCGCCTCATTTGCAGCGATGCAACATGTGCAATCATGCCCGCGGAAGAGTGCACTTCGCCTCATCCCACCGTTCGCAACAAAATGGTTTATCAGGGTGCAAACCACACCTCGACAATCATCACTGCTCGGCCACCACCACCGGGTGCAACCCACTCAACTCTATGTCGCAGCAGGGGCAACAACGGGATCCAACCCGCGTCCTCCTTTTTGTCCTTCTAAAGCTCAGGTGTTATCAACGCATTGTCAAGAATAAGGTCATACCACCACGGCGTATCCTCAACTTCCACAAGTTCAGTGCAGAGCTTCACGGCACAAATCGGACCACATCGGTCGCCTCCAATGCTTACCAACTCTGGATTGCTAATGGCAAACAAGGTCAGAGACCGGTTCTTAAAGCCACCACGACCCTCGGCAATCACGCTATCAACCAGCTCCGACAAATCAACCTCACCGAATCAACAAGCCCAAGAGGAAATTTTTCGGGCGCTTAATCCTCCGGTCCGGTAGTCAAATTGGGTTGGTTTAGTTTCCCGCCCGAGACCAAGGCATCACGTCCCTTGACCATTATTCAGAATACGCATGGCTTGCTACTGCGGTTGATACCATTCCTCATGAGGGCCCGAAAAAAGGTTCACTTTGCACGACTTGGAAGCTCATGCCACATGTCTGCCAAAAGTTCGCCAAAGCATTTTGAACCTCATGCAAAATGCCGAAGGCGCACATTGGCAAATGTTCATCACCACCACGAGCTCAACAAAGACAAGATACACCTTCCACATCTCAACCTCCACGCTCTCGGGCGTATCCCAATATTCTTTCCGGGGTTGACTTACTCAAAGAGTTGTTTTGCTTCACTACCACGCTCCGGCACCCGATTGGAACCCGTGAGATCCTTTTTTTCTCATGTGCCTCTAGAACTCCAAGAGGAACTAGCCAAGATCAAAATTCCTTTAAAGCTTGGCAACCATTTTGAAACTTCATCACGCTCTCAAGGACCAATTACCACTCCCAAGCTGTTTTTAGTTGGGGCTGTCTACTCTACACCCACGGTCCATGCGATTGGGTAATCGGCAAGTCAACCATGTTCAAATAGATGGAGGTAGCGCTACTCAATCTCATCGCGGATAAACTCATAAACAAATGGGCATCACACAACTCTTTCGTTGCCCCATATGACATCAAGTTGGCTAATGGCCATATCCACGCGACCTCAAAGGCGTCACACCTCTTCTTCACATCAACATCGGTGATCTCCGGCTTCCCATGGAATTTGGAGTTTGGAAGGCTGGCGAAGATCCGGTGACTATGAAATGTTGGTCGGGAGACCTTTTCTCCATGAGGCAAAGAGTATCCATTCTTGGGCCCGGACGGTTAGTCATCAGCGATGGTCATCTCAATGCCACCATGGACTTGCAAACCCAGGCAGGATCATTTCACGTGACAATCAGGAACCCTCTCTCTCGGACCGCAGTTAGAAGAAGCTCGAATGTTATCAAGATTCCGGGCTCCACTGCCGCCTCTCATCATCCTACCCGAATATCGCGATCCTTGGGGCCGGCTTTGATCAGGACGGTACGTGGCTGCTTTGCTGACCCTTACACGGCTCCTTGCAATCGAATCAGCGTGTTGATCACTTTTCGGATCTTGAACCTCCATATCTTGTTGATGTACGTCATCATGAAGCAACCTCTGGCGGATGGTAGACAACCCCTCTTTTTCACCACGCAAAGTGCCACATCCGGTTATGCTCCAACCTCCACGCACATTGTCGGGGATACTGAAGTAATACCTCATATTCGGACTCCAGTCGAGATTGTGGACGTCGGCAACAATCAACTGTCCCGCATTCTTTGCAAATCTTCCTCCCTTATCGTAGCGAGGTCGTCAAAGGCTTTCACAAAATTCAAACACATTTTTCGCTTTTACGGAGTTACGGAGATCTTTGGGAATCAACAAAGCTTGGGGGAACTCACCATTCCTACCAAATCGGGATGCGACCCGGTGTAGCAACAGCATGATACCGGCTCAACCCTAATTCACCGTGATGGCCAAGGTGGAAATTGACAAACTCGCTACTGCCCGGGTTTGATCTATGAGGTCAAACATTACGAATGGGTGAGCCCCATCGTCATTGCCCTCAAACACAATGGTAAGATCCGGCGATACGTGTGGACTATCGGAAACTCAATCGGGCCACGGGCGTGATCATTTTCCACTTCCCTTCCACGGACCGGGTTACGGAAGGGTGGTGGACATGAGATGTACTCCTTTATGGATGGTTTTCTGGCTACAATCGGATCTCAATCAAAGAATCGATCAACTCAAGACTACCTTCACCACCCCTCCGGTAAGTCACTTTCGCCTACAAGGTGGTTCCTTTTGGATTATCAAACTCTCCATCAGCGTTTCCAGCGCATCATGCTCTCGTTTTTCATGATTTCATGAAGGAAAATCCCCTTCTTACAAATTTTTTTTCAAGATGACTTCTCGCCTCTGGTTCCATGGCTGACCATTTTGGATAAATTGGAACTCGTCTTCCGAGAAATGTGATGAGTCGGCATTAGTCTCAATCTGAGAAATGCACCTTTTCGCGTCACCTGGGTGTTGTTGAGCCATGTTGTCGACCAAAGGGTATCACCACCGATCTGCCAAAATGGGTTGTGTGCTCAAGGCTCCCGGCGCGACCAATATCAAGGAACCACGATCTTTCTGGGTAAGGTCAATTATTACTCCACCTTCATACGGACTAGCAGCCATTGCGGTCCATTCATAAACTCACGGGTGGCCCCGGATCCACGGGCTTGGAATTCCAGGCGGATCGCTTTCCAACGGTGAAGAAGCTTTGCTTACTCGGCACCGGTTCTTGTTCCTCCTCAATGGGACAAGCCCTTTCCGCGTTCATGTAGATGTCACCGGCGTTTGCTATTGGGTCGTTCTTTCTCAGAATATAATACGCTGCGACAAACCAAATGGCTCGCCAACCGAAAACTCAATTACGGCTGCGCCCACTATTACGCCCGCGGGCCTGAAGCTTTAGGTCTCATTTTTTCGTGTCCAACGCTTAGTCATTACCTTTAGGCAGATCAAATCAAGTTCTTTGTGGACCACCAAGCACTCCTCTATTTGATCAACAAGTCCACGCCCACGGGGCGTTGCTCGTTGGGTCCTTCTTCTCAAGAATTTGCTCCTTTTGAAATCGTTCATAAGGTCGGCAAATCTCATGTAGTCCCGGATTATCTTTCCGCATCACCGCGGATGATCCCTCCCTTTGGAGGTCTCGGGCGCCTTTCACGATGCTTCGGCTCTTTTGGCGGCAACACCACATTGGTTCCATGATTTTCAGCGGTTACCTCCTCGCGGTGCTCTTCCACGGAAGGCAAACGGCTCTCTCACATAGCGACAATCCCGTCGACATCGAATTTCTCCGAAGAGGTCCGTGACTACACCATGGATTGCGGGGACATCTCTACAAAAGGATTAAAACCTACATCATCCGACGGCGTGTTTCTACCTCGCGAAGTTCCGGATATTGTTCGAGAAGCTCATCAAGGGCTAGGTGGTGGTCATTTTTCATGGGTGACACCCGCGGCCGCCAAAATCCCGCTAGGCGGGTATTATTGGCCCAGCTCTTCAAAAGATGCTCCATGCGCCCAGACGTGTGGACGCTTTGCCGGGTGGGGCGCCCCGCCCGTGGCGGCTCTTCCCTTGGCGTCCGTCGCCATACCCTTCCCTTCAAAGAAATGGGGAATGGACTTTGTGGGACCTATAGATCCTCTGCCAGCGGCACACCCATGCGGTTACATTACGGTTCTCAATCGACTTCGCTACCGACAAATGGGAAGCTGTCAGCACTTCAACACCGCAAAGAAGTACGCCTAGGGTCCTCTATCAACAAATTATCCCGCTTACATTGCCCCACGAGCTGGTGGAGTGACCAGTGGTGTCCATTTCATCAATCATACTATCAAAAGGCGTGGTTATCTCGATACATCATCACAAGAGCACACCTTACTATCCCTCAAAGGTAATGGTTTGGCAGAAGCACCAACAAAACTCACGGTCACCATTCTCAAAGAAAATTTGTGGCTTTCCCGCCTTGATTGGCGGGAACCAAAACTTCCCTACTTGTTCTTTGGGCCTACAATACTTGTTTCAAGATTGCTACCCGGTCCCACCTCCTTTTAAATTGGTTTATGGTCGGAAATATAAATGCGTTTGAATACATCCTTCCAACCCTCCGTTTTCAGCTCTTGCTCATAATCCACTGCGCACTCAAAGAAAGGGTCTATCAATTAGAAACAGTTGGATGAACCAGAAGGGATGCTTATATTCGTGTTCTTCATGGACCATGATTTGCAAAAATCTTTACATGACAAAGCGTCAGAAGACAAAACATTCAAAAAAAGCTGATTTGGTTCTTCTTTATGATTCCAGGTACAAAAAATTTCCGGGTAAACTCAAGTTTGTAAAGGCTTGGCCCTTATCAAGTGTTCAAGTGGGTTAACCATAGCGTTTTTCCAGCTGGCAGTTAGATGGCACTCCATTACCTACATTGGTTAATGGTTTTAGATCTCAAAACA